>JAUMJJ010000173.1:342500-942500 GCA_033556795.1 Tapera naevia | reverse complement strand
CCACAGCACCCTGGAAAAAACAAGGCCTTCTCCTGCATTCAGGGCTTTCCCTCACACACGTGCCCCCCTTATTCCTCACTCGTGTCTGTCCTGTCACTCAGTTACTGCTTCTGAGGAAGAGCAAATACAGCAGGAGAGCAGGAAAAGCATTAAGATGCTCCCTATTTTCTTCATACGCTGGCTTTTATTTGTCCATTCTCCAAATTCTATGAAAGCAGCTCCTCCAGAACATTTAAACACTCCAACATGTGTGTCAGTGACCTACTGCATGCCTTTTTCACTGTTTCCACCTTCAAAATGCACAGCAATAAGGCCAACTGCAGTTACAGAACACAAAGAGATTAAGAAAATAGATTTCATCTTTACAGTTTACTAACTCAGAATTAATGCTTCTACACTAACAAAATAAAACTGCAATGTTTAATAACTGTAGAAAGAACACAGTAGTCACAGTTTTACCTTTTGTGCAAAGCTGTCCCAGCAATCTAGCATTCAGTGATCTCCAGGATGTACAAAATGCCATGTACTGTCTCAAATTATTGCTCTCTGCAGCATCTGAGCTTATTTATCCCTGAATTAAAAGGCTCTCCTCCAAATACCAATAACGCCAAGAACATCTCTCTCACGAGAGATTTCAGCTCACTTTTAACACTCTTGTGACAAACAGGAAAACAACACTTCTGCACTTCTCTGCTTTACACACCTGACAGTTTTATGCATTGTTACTGGGGTGACTGTTGCAAGTAAAAATAACAACCAGAAGCAGGAGGTGAGGCTGCACGGACTTAAAAGGCAAGTCCATTGTTCCAAACCCACTGTTAAGGCCAGAATGCAGGGAGTATCCTGTGCATTTATCAAATGTGGAGCCTCACGAGAACAACTGATAAATCTTCAACTCTTCCCATACATAACTGAATATACAGACCTTCTCAGGGACTGCTGAATTGGCTTTAAAGCTGCGCCTGTTAACTCAGTTCTGAAACAAACTCATACAAGACTTCATCATAACTGCTTTCAATTAAAAGCATTAAAATCCCCACCCTTAAACGTGCAGTAAATTCATTAAGACAAACTCATCATAGAGCAACCAGCCAAAGCTGCCATGCACAGCTCCATCCTAGTGAAGTTTGGATTTGTGCTGCATCACAAGGAACACAGCCCGACTGCAACAAGGAAGTCAACAAATCAGAGGAAAAAAAAGTAGCAAGCTCTGCTGGATTCAACAGTGAGAAGCTATTCCTGGCACCTCATGAGCCCAAACAGTGTGATCACATACAGGTCTGTCTTCCAGTGTCACGTACGGGATCAGGCAACAGGAAGACAGTGGGAAAAGAACCTTTACAGATATTATGGCCCCTTTAGTAAAGTAAGTGACCGGTCAGAAGGCAACAGAAAAGCTGATGCCACCCAGCTTGCTACGTGCAGGGATGTCGAGCAGTCTCTCTAAACACACTGTGCTTTTCTAAGAAGGGGAGGCATGGGGAGATCGAGTTTTTGAGGATCTAAAAACCAAAAAAACCCCTAATTCTCCCTCTCAGTTTTCCTCAGGTAACCAACACCATCTTGCTCACGCCTAATTCATAAAGCTCATCCCAACAAAGAACTGCTCCCCCATGAGAGGATAAATTCTTATTTTGCTTGCCTTTGAATTAACAGAACATCGATTGGGATAAGTTAGACACTTATTTTTAAAAAAGGCCTCAAAACGGGAGCCTGTCCTCCAAAGAGAAGTTGCTGCCCTCTTAAAGTTACTTTGCAAACATTTTATGCAATAATATAATGCTTTTTAGGAAGATTATGCGTTAGTTACACCCAAGGGAACTGCACAATACATATAGTATTTCAGTCTGTGTCAAGCTAGCAGCATGTCAAACGCCTGTCTGGAATTCCATGTGTGCTCAAAACTACAGATATGACAGTATTAGTTAAGCATTCACTTCTATCTGTCCACTGTGCTTCAGTAAATGGCCAGCCTGCATTACAGCTAAGCCAGAGCACAGCTCAGAGAGCAGGCTTGCATTGCTAGCACAGGACATAGCTTCCCAAGCAGAATTAGCTCAGAACTAGTGCCATCAAAAGCCAAAATAAGTGTTAAATGTCCCACTCACACTCGGGGAAACTGCAGCCCAAGATATCAGAGAATCACAGAATCGTCTGGTTGGACAGAAAAGACCTCTGAGATCAAGTCCAACCATATCTGTCCCTAAGAAACTCATCCACTCGTCTTTTAAGCACCTCCAGGGATGGCGACTCCACCACCTCCCTGAGCAGCCTGTTCCAATCCCTGATCACCCTTTCAATGAAGAAATTCTTCCTGATGTCTAGTCTGAAACTCCCCTGCCAAAGGGGATGAACCTCAATGCCGAAGGGGAGCAGAACCGAGTAGGGCCCTGCCCGGCCAGGAGCCCACACTCGCCCTGGCATGAGCACCGCAGGGCTCTGCCCAGATGAGATCGCTCCTTCCCAACACGCTTAAAGACCGAAGTTTGGAAGAAGAGAAAAAATGGTAAAAGCAGCGTTAAGGGGTCCTGAGATCAGCTTCTCGCCTCTGGGGATGTGACAGCGCCCCGGCTGCCGCCCCGGGGCCACTCTGCCACCGCCCCCAGGCTGAAGCGCGGCAGAGCCCTGACTGCGAGGCGGCGGCTCCGAGAGGCAGCGAAAAGGGAGAAGAGAAGAGTGGGAGGAGGGAAGGGAAAGGCAGGATCGAGGAGCAGCACAAAAGCAAAGGCGCGGCAACACCGGACCGTGCCTGCCCGGCCCCACAGCGGGCAGGGCGGACGGGACAGCACCAGACCGGGGTGCCCCTTAGAGCCGCCCCATGGGGCTGCGTTGCCCCCCAGAGCCCGGGCCGCCCCCCACCTCGGAGCCCGGGCCGCCCCCCCCCCCCCCGTCGGAGCCCGGGCCGCCCCCCCCCCCCCCCGTCGGAGCCCGGGCCGCCCCCCCCCCCCCCCGTCGGAGCCCGGGCCGCCCCCCCCCCCCCCCGTCGGAGCCCGGGCCGCCCGCCCCCCCCCGTCGGAGCCCGGGCCGCCCCCCCCCCCCCTCAGAGCCCGGGCCGCCCCCCCCCAGAGCCCGGGCCGCCCCCCCCCTCCAGAGCCCGGGCCGCCCCCCCCCTCCAGAGCCCGGGCCGCCCCCCCCCTCCAGAGCCCGGGCCGCCCCCCCCCTCCAGAGCCCGGGCCGCCCCCCCCCCTCCAGAGCCCGGGCCGCCCCCCCCCTCCAGAGCCCGGGCCGCCCCCCCCCTCCAGAGCCCGGGCCGCCCCCCCCCCTCGGAGCCCGGGCCGCCCCACACCGTCCCGGCCGCCCCCCAGAGCCACCGCGCAGGGCCCGGCGGCCTCACAGAGCGAACGCCACCCCCCGCCGCGGGCCGGGGCACTTACTGGAGTCCAGTGCAGTCCGGGAGCCCCCGCGGGGAGAGCCGGGCCGCGGGGGAAGCTGCACGGCCCGGCGGCGCCCCGGACCCTTCTCCCTCCGCAGACCGCCCCGCCGCCACCGCCCCGAGCCGCGCCCCGCCCTGCGCATGCGCCGCGGGGCACGGCGGGAGTTGTAGTCCGGGAGGGGGCGCAGCGGAGCGCGGGGCACGCCGGGAGTTGTAGTCCGGGAGGGGGCGCAGCGGAGCGCGGGGCACGCCGGGAGTTGTAGTCCGGGAGGGGGCGCAGCGGGGCGCGGGGCACGGCGGGAGTTGTAGTCCGGGAGGGGGCGCAGCGGAGCGCGGGGCATGGCGGGAGTTGTAGTCCGGGAGGGGGCGCAGCGGAGCGCGGGGCATGGCGGGAGTTGTAGTCCAGGCGGCGGGGCCCGCCCGCCATAGGCAAGGGAAAGGATGCTTCCTTCCTCACTTGAAGTAGTTGTATCCCTAGAAATAGAAACCATTTGAACTCAGCCCTTGCGTGTAAACACGTCCGTGTTCCAAGCTGGTATTCACCTGCTGTGATTCGCAGTAAAACAATGGCTGCAGCAGGAGCGCCACAATGAACCGTGGAATGGTTTGGACCTCACAGCCCATCCAGTTCCAACCCCTGCCATGGGCAGGGACACCTCCCACTGGATCAGGGTGCCCACAGCCCCCTCCAGCCTGGCCTTGAACACCTCCAAGGCTGAAGCAAACAGTGCTGCTCGGTTCCCAGGGCAGCTTTCCTTCCAAAGCGTGCCCAGGTCACACACTCCACAGCTGCACAAGCCAGAGGCTGCTCAACGTGCTCTCCACTCACATTCAGACTTGTTTTGGATGACGTTTTCACTTACCAGTTTTTTTACTGGAGTCAACGTAAAGACGAGCAGCAGCCAGTGCTACGTCCTGCCCCCGCCGAGGCCCCAGGTTGACTCTCCCCCTACAGACAGAGCCCACTGTATTTCAGCAGAATTTCCCCTCCACTTGCGTCTATTCATAATTTACCAAATCTTCCAGGTATTCTCCCAACAGCCTTCATGCCTGGGAACAAATATTGGCAGGCCTCCTCTGTGCCGATCCCTTCCTGAAGGGCTGCTTGCGGTTCTCATCACTGAAATGATGGGAGAGTTTGGACATCAATTCATGCTGAGATTCCAGTTGCTCAAAGTACAGTTTAATAAATAAATTTTTGTGGGTGACCTGTGGCAACAGGCACATGTTTATTTCACAAGGTATGGAAACTCCCAATAGAATTTACGTATCTAACAGCAATACCAAAAGGAGTCATATGTACCTCTATATATGTGTATATACAGATATAAATATACACATAATCTATATTCCCTGCCTGTATAAATACACCTGTATAAATACAACGAAGCAAAAACATTCAACAATTCCAAAATATCCCAGTTCTTAAGTTCTTTAATTGCATTTTTGTGACAGATAGTTTTATCCACCAGAGCAAGTTCAGCCACTTTATACACACACAGAAATAAAGCACTGTGAACAAAACCTCACTTTACGGCTCTGATGAAATTAATTCTGCCTCAGACAAAACAGATTTGTTTAAACCAACAGTTATGTTACAGTGAAAAACAGGGAAAAGCCTGGCCAGTGAATTGCTAAGTGTAGAGCAAAGTGTTCTCACTCTATTCTTTCCTTAGGGGTTCAATATTGCAGATTCCATCCACAAGCAGTTTGCCTTCTGTGCACTGTTTTAGGATGGGTTTTACTGACCTCTATGAGACAACTTTTCTTAGAGGCTGTGATCAGGCAAGGTCATCACCCTGCAGACACCTTCAGTATCAGCAACCACAGAAAGCTTTTCCATCATTAAACTTTGTCCCAGATGATGAACATCTGAGTTTTCTACAAAGGCACGGGATTGATTAGATTTATTACCTACTCAAATTATTTACCATAATGTAGAGAAAGATGGAAGTTCTCTCAGGTTCCTCTCAGTACGACCTGGGGAAGAATCACCCATTTGCACCTCAGATTGCCAATTGCTGTGAATTCAAATACATGGGCAGGATGGACTCTGAAAAACGAGGCTGTCTTCTCCACCTGGCGAGCACACCCTGTGCACCTTCAGATACAGACAGATTCTGAAGCTGGGGAAGATAAGGACACTGACCCTTGAGATAGCATACTAATGGGTAGGGAAGGGAAAACGTCCCCTTGACAGCTGCAGGCAATTAGCTAATGCACTGAAGAAATGTTCCCTGCAATCATTGCCTTACAGGAAAACCAGGGCACCTGGAGGGCACCGCAGACTGGCCTCATCCCTCCAGGTGTCTCCCAAGGGAAAAGGAGCAGAAGCATTAAAGTCCCTGTACGTATAAGCAGAGAGGTTAATGCAGAACATGCTTTAAAGTGTATTTTGAAGAGGCATTTTAAAGCCTCTAAGTGAGAGCCAACACTTCATCTCTTCTGATAAAATTGCATTGACAGAACTTGGAAATTTACTCTCACATGGAATTTGAAATTATTCAGCTTCAACTTCAAGCCACTGGATCTTTTTATTAATTTGATATCGAGATAGAAAAGCCCTTGGAGGTAACAGCTGTGCATATGTACTGATACACAGGGAGGAAGTGTAATAATTCCTCAGTCTTTTAAGTACTCTGTTTCCCTGCAAGTCATACATAAACCCTTTCAGCTGATTAGCACTAGCAGTTTAATATTCTTTTGTTGCAGTTGTTTTCTTCATTCCTATGTGTGTGCTATTATATTAAATATATATTATATGATAGTTCTTCAGATTCTATCAAATAGTGCATTCCTAATTTTCTTCCATCATTTTTACACACAAAGGTTATTACTGAAAAATAAAAAGCCCTTTTTCCCCTCATTCTATTTTATCCCAGAATCCTCCCACTTTATAAAGTCAGTTATCATTAAAACAGAGCGTATCTGAAATAAAGTTTCAAGTGTTTTATTCAGCTGGGGACTCTCTTTTTCATTCCAAAGCTTAAAAGACAAGAGCTTAATCTTCAGAAAAGGGTGTGTTCTGCACTGAAATGCCTGCAAACCGCCCGGAGGGCTCTCAGCTTGCGGTGGTTGCAGTCACTCACCCAGCTCAGGACGGTGCTTTGCCTCTCACTGTCATTGGGCTCGGCAGCCGCTGCAGAAAGCCTGCACACACTGCTGGAATGGCCTTGGGATGATGGGAAGGTTCACGATGCGTGAGTTGGCTCTCTGTCAGTGTCACAGATGTGAAGCTGGGCTGCCTCTCCTGCCCTCAGCAGATATCCTGCACCAGGTCCTGGTTCGCAATACGCACCACTTGTGAAGGGCTGGAGGTCTACACATGAAGGTACACGGTAGCGTAGACATGACAGGGTACCAGAAAAAGTGAATCTCTGTTGGGGCACACAATGTGAGATGGAGGTCATGAGATACACTGTTTTTTTTACTTCTATTTTTCACATGCACTGTATTCCAGAGTTCATTTACATTTAGATTAGGTAGAGTAGTATGGAGCAAAACAGGTGGTTGAAGCTATTCTTGTTATACTTTTACCCAGAACCGTAACATCAGAATTTGCTGCATCTTGGAGTGACAGTCTGAGTCGCAGTCCACGGTGGGTGGAATTAAGGAAGCTTTCATTCAGTTACAGCAAGATCCCAAAGCAGGTTGCAATGCCCTGCCCCGGCACACCCTTCTGACTTAGCTATGGCTGATGTTTCCCTGTGCTGGGGAATCCCTCGGTCATGGCACTCTGGGTTTCTCCCCAAGGTGGTGTGCCGGGCAGTGTGAGTCCCACTGCTGGTGCCACCAGACCTCTGCCCCTCTTGTCAGTACCCGCTTATGGCTATGCCCTCCAGCACAGAGCAGCCCCCACTGGGACGCCCAGAGAAGGGGCAGAGCTTTAGACCAAGTTTTTTGATAGAAGAACAGCTCTGCAGGTGGAGATCCATGCAGCAGCATCTAAAAATGTACTGTATAACATCAGAGGAGTGGCTACAAGGGCCCTGGGTATGAGGTCAAAAGTGCCTCAACCCATAACAAACCAGCACCCCCAGCACAAACTCATTTAATAGTTTCAGATGGGGTCAGTAGTTTTCCCAGCTTACTTTTGCCCTGATGGGTGCTGTGTCCAAACAGGTATCAACCTGTTTTAGGAGATAACATGTCAGAGAACCACAGAA
The DNA here is from genome assembly GCA_033556795.1 of Tapera naevia. Classification (NCBI taxonomy): domain Eukaryota; kingdom Metazoa; phylum Chordata; class Aves; order Cuculiformes; family Neomorphidae; genus Tapera; species Tapera naevia. The sequence goes on along the minus strand of JAUMJJ010000173.1, from coordinate 934,961 downwards.
TGGCTTGGATTGGAAGGGACCTCAAAGCCCATCCAGTTCCAACCCCTGCTTTGAGTGCCTGAAAGCTGTTTGCATTGATCATGGTCTGTAGGGGCTGCAGCTTCCGTACCACCCCCTCCCTCCCAGCCCTGTTTCCCCTGGGTTTTATCACAGCCTGGTGCTGAGGATCAGCAAACCAAACACAGAGCCAACACCTCTGGAGGATATTTAATGTACCCTGTCCTTCTCTAGGAGTGAGGAGCAGGGCTCCTCCCATTTCACTTGAAGATCACAGAATGGTTTGGGTTGGAAGGGACCTCACAGCCCACCCAGTTCCACCCCCTGCCATGGGCAGGGACACCTCCCAATGGATGAGGGGGCTCAAAGCCCCATCCAATCTGTCCTTGAACACCTCCAGGGATGGGGCACCCACCACTTCTCTGGGCAACCTGGGCCAGGGCCTCCCCACCCTCACAGCAAAACATTTCTCCCCAAGATCTCGTCTCAATCTTCCCTCTTTCGGCTCCTCTGGAGCCTTTTTTTTCTAAGTCCTGTTGCCACCAACAACTTCAGCCAGGGCTGAGCAGGGATGAAATCGAACCACTGCTGAAGATGATTTAAATGACAATGCACCCAGCACCACTCCAGGTATTAATCCAGCTTGTCTGGCTTTTGAGCATTTCCCTTCTCTCCACAAATTTCCCACTCTTGCTAAAACCCGCTCCACTGGTTGTGGCAATGGCTTGAAGGGGTTGTGTAAACAGCAGCACTGCCAGGTCAGCTGCACCTCTGCTCTGCTGGTGGCATTGCTGGCGCCTCTGGTCCCTGCAATCTGTTATCCAAAAGCAGACAGATGTTGACAGTTGTTCTCATGCCAAATGCTCCCTTTGCCATCATGTTACCACGCTCATCCATATCTAAGTTAACCAGGCAGGTTTATATTTCAAAGGTAGAGACCCCATTTCCATGGTAAGTGACTTGGATTTTCTTTTCACTTTATATCTGGAAAGGACCATTTCCAGAAGGTGTGTGCTGGGCTGCACTGGGACATTTCAGAATCTGGTGTAACTGAATGCAATTCTGATATTAATGATGAAAAGATGACTGATTCTGTCAATCCCATTCTGTCTTGGGGAAAAGAAAACACCCTTTGGATTGTTTGTTAGTTCCATCACACTCTTAGTTTTAAAAGCAGCTATAAGGGCACAGGCCATGTGTCAGGCTGGGAATGACCTCAGTAGCATGAAAATACCTCTGTAGGTGTTAAATAATGTCTTATGCACCACCAACAAAAGGATGCATTAAGGTTATAAAGGAGTGAGGCAGAGCTGATGCAGGGGGAAAAAAGATGAAATAAATATTTGATGGCAATTAAGATGCATATCTTTCTTCTCACAGAGATTAATTGAGTTACAGCTTTGTTAAAAGCATCTTTCAGTTTTGTTAAAAGCAGTAAGAACCCAACAGAAGTGTCTTATGGTCTGTTTTGAATTAATTATTTACCAACAAGAGTAATCAACATCATTAAATAAATGTGGTACTCTGTTGCAAGCATAGCGGGGTGGTTTGCTGTGGCCAGTATGGCCAGATCTGACATTTCTAAGGGAAAAAAGGGTGGGCCAAGAGAGAAGGTGTTTTCTGGGGCATGTGCTGGGAGAGAGCAGAGGTGAAGCCATGCCCAGGCAGCCTGGAGCTGTGCTGGGAGACAAACCTGCTCCTTAGGGCACAGCCCCATGGTGTTACCTTAGGCAGCTGCAGGTCATGGTACTCACCTACCAACCTCCAAGCCCATAAATTGCTTTACAGTTTAATGCTAGTGGATAAAGAAGTATTTGCTTAATGGCAAACGGTTCCCTTGTTTGGAGATAGATCTACAGTAATTCATTCTGTTGGTGCAGCTTTCATTTGAGAATTCAGCAGCCGTTGCTGCCGGAGAGTGGGGAATTCCAGCCTTGCTTCTCGGAGGGGAAGGCTTGGATTGTGGCACGGAGCTGGCTCTTGGGGCTGTGGGTGCGGCGATAACCGCAGCGAAGGGCACCAGCCTGGCCCTGTGCCCGTCTGCCAGGGCAGCATCCTCCTCTTTTGAGCTTAGGGACCTGCCTCCCAGGTGCTTAATTCCAGTTGTTTCAATTAAGAAACTCCCGTGAACGCTATAAAACCACAATATACTGAGACATCAAGGACCGGCGAGCTGTGATAGGGAGCCAGTTTAGTCCACAAAATGCAAGAGCCCAGATAAGGAAGAACAAAGGACAAAAGGAAAAATAGGCAGAAATCATGCCTAACAATGACATGACTAACCCACTTGCTCCTCTGCAATAATTAAACATTAAACTCCTACAAGCTAAGTAAACAGAAAGAAATACCCTCTGAATTCCCCCAAGTCTTTGTCTTCGCAGCAAGGTCTGAACTTGAGGGAGGAGTGGAGTCACAGCCTCTGCTGGGCCTCCCTCCACCCTGGAGGTGCTGTCTGCAATAGGGGGGTCTGCGATGGGGGGAGCTGTGGTGGGGTGGGGTCTGTAACAGAGGTGTCTCTGGCTGGGCAGGCCTCAGTGTGGGGTGCTGAGGGCACTGTGGGTGTAGCTCCCATCCAATCCCTATGGATGCAGCAGGGTACCAGAGTCTCTGTCCCTTTGCAGAGCCAGGGTTCCACCTTCTCTGCATGGGTTCCAGCCCAAAGAGACAAAATGGAACTTCTGATTTTTCCCACAAGAGAGTAATTTGGGTCTACCTCTCCTTAGCTGTTATAACCCCAATAGCTTTTCCTCCTTTGGCTTCATTTTATTCTCCAGGTGGACCCCAGGCACAGACTGCATGTAGCCTGGAATCTGGCTGTTGCTCCTCATCTCCTCCCCTGTTTGCCAGCACCACTTCAATTATTCTGCCTGACTTCAAAAAGCAGAGAGAGATTTAAAATCAGCCCAGATTACAAAGCAAGGAACGGAATTTCCTTTCACAGAGCAGCTTTGCCAAAACAAAGACCGCAGAAAGTGGTTCTCTCATAGGTGGAATGAGCCACCACCTTATGAAAGCGAGGAGCGGAGCCGCGGCTTCCCACGCGGCTCCCGACCCGGCTCCGGCTGCGGCTCCCGCTGCGCAGAAACGCGGCTTCCCTCGGGAACGCAGCGCAAGCACGCCCAGGCACGCCGCAGCGAGCAGCACACAAACGCATCTTCATTTCCAGGGTCCCACAAAGCCCTCACTTCACGAAGAGCTCGGCTTTCCACCTCCGCTTTGCTCTGTGTTTGCGCTGCAGGCTGTGGATGGGGCCAACAGAAGGTGCTGAAGTTGGGATGCATCTCTTTCCTGGGCGAAGCAGTCACTGCGAGGAGGGCAGGTTATGCATTGCCAGCAGGGAAGGCTCTGAGGTGGGGTTATCCCAGAGGCAGGGGCAGCTGGAGAAAGGGGATGGCAAGTCTCCAGGTGCTGGCAATGAAGGCTTTCCCACTGGAGTTTCTCCGGGGCTCTCTGAGCAGTGGTGCAGCAGTTGGGCACTCAGGGAGGTCAGGGTCACGGTCACACTGTGAAACAGCAACGAGGCAATTCCAAGCCACCACTATTAGGTGTGTAGAGATGCCCTGGCTGCCCACTTGTTCATAAACACAGCAGAATTGTTAAATCCTTGTAATAAATCCAGGTGCACAAAAAGTCAGATGTGCAAAAAAGGATTTCTGTCTGCAAATTTGGATACATCCCAGTGCTGAAGCTCACCATCACTGAACACCATCACTGGGAAGAGAATGTGATATCTGAAATCAAAATTAAGTTATCATAAACGTTTTTTTCTTCAGTGCTGTGGCCAAACTGATGTGGCACTCATGGTCTCTGCCTATCATGAGGCTGTAGCACTAGGGAGCTGTTCCTCAGCAGAGCTAAAGCTGAAGCTAGGCAATTGCAACCAGTTGAGTTACTGTGTCCAACAAGTTTATTCATCCACAGGAAAGGTTAGCTTAGAAGATCTGTTTATTTTTATGTTTGCAATAGTCTGTGGGCCTATTTCCAGCTGGGGAATGTGATTCAGTGAATGAGAGATGGCATCTTAAGCTCAAGTGCTTGAACGAATATGTGTGCAAATAACAGTGGTGCATTAAGGACTTAGTTATAAGAAGTGAAAATGCAGAGCTCTAAGGGAGTTAGAGAACTGAACAGGGGAAAAATAAATGTGAAGGGTAAAATAGGAGAGAAAAGGAAGACAGCAGGGAGAATTGAAAAGAAGACAAAGAAAGGAAATTATGGAGCAGATATAAACCAGAGGAGATTACCAGGAAGAAACCAAAACCAAATGGAGACTGGGTCGTCCCTTTTCAGGTGGTGATGGGGAAATAAAAACACCTCAGAAGTGATTTCAGTTCAGCTCCTCTGGAAAGCCTCATAACACCAGCCCGATATGCCCAAAAATATGGCAAACAGCAAGTACTGTGGCCGTGTAATCTGTTTTCTTTCACTGGATGGAGGTCATGGCTCTGATATTTTCCACCAGACTGGCCTGATTTGGGTGTCGGGCTGTCTGTTTGTTTGTTTACAGGTAGCGCAAGGTCTCCAACATCTGTCTGTGTTTTCCTAGCAGCGACCTCATAGTTCCTGCAATTTCCCACCCTTGCCCGCAGACCTTTCTTGGAAGGTGCGTTCAGTTTGTGTTCATTGAACACCCTTCAGCTGAACTCAATATGACAACACAGTGACCAAACTGCAGATTATGAGAACTGCCTCTGCCTTTCTGTAATACTTGGCTAATGTTAACGACCAGGTCGAGTGGTGGAACCAGCAGAGAAGCTGTGAAGAGTTTACACAGTTGGGTATTTCTGGAAATGTCTAGATTTATAGAAATACAGATGAAATTGTAAGGAGCTCAGAGTGCAGCTGTGCAAAGAACAGGCAACTCATTCTTCACCTCCATCACCAGGCCAAATTTGGTCCAGCACCAGCTGGGGCAGTGATGTGGTCTCCTGGCTTTACCGCAGCTGGAGCAGAAACCTGTGAAGTGCCCACGAGCCAGGGCTGGCTGTTACCAAGTGCCTTGAGCATTTGGAGGAGCTCCTGGCTCATCCTGCAGCAGGTTTGCCTTGCAGCTCACCTCCCTGGAGTTACCTGGTGCCACTGTAGGAAACAGAATTCATTTGGGAAGCAGAGGGAAACCACAAGGTTAAAGCCTGGAGTGGAAATTCTGTGAAGAAACAAGCTGTTCTCTGCGTGGCCAAGTCATGACCCTACGGATCTGTGCCTGACCCTGTCCCCATGCTGCGAGGCTCCCGGCTGCTTCCCATGTCCTCCTGGCTGTCCCCTGGGGTGGACTGGGGCTGAGGACAACTGCCCAGTCACAACAGCTGAGGAGCACGTGGCCTCTCTGCCAGCATCCCAACACCTCTCCTCCTGCCTCCCCTGCCACTTCTTACCGTGTGAGCAGGGATTTGTTATTTTTGGGATTTGATAGGGTCTTGCAAATCTGATTTTAATTAGCCAGTGGGTTCTGAATTCTGACAAAAATGTATTTTAGCCTTAATTCTGCTTTAAAATTGGCTTCTGTGTAAGAATACACGAAAAATTATGTGTGTGGACTTGGGATCTTGCTACCTGTATGATTTATCTGCTAATGGCTATCCCTAAATGTCCAACACTTCCTACAATATGTCAGTGTTTAATTGTACAGTTACTTGAATGGGGGATTTATTGAACTGTCTCTAGGAACAGTTTACACTTAAATGCTCAGCCAACTCAACTGCTAAAGCTTTTACAGAAATGATTGCCTTAAGTTTCCTTTCAGAATCGTGATTTAGTGCAAGCACGCTGCCTTTTTTTGTAGCAAGCAAAAAAAATAAACTTTATGCTGTGGAAATGTGCACGTGGGCCTTGGCAGACTGTTTTTCTGACCTCGGAATTACTATCAAACGTGTATTTTGAATACTGGGAATCCTGAGGGTGAATGTATTTACAGGAATGAAAGCCTGACCAGAATGATGAATGTATCAGTCTTAATCAGAAATAAACAGTGATCTATTCATAGCTGTTTCAAAAAGGCAAGGATTTTGCCGATGCTGTTAGGTCAAGTTATATAAAAAGGCAGTTTATAACGAGCAGAATGTGAGTGCCAAAGTCAAAGGAAGTCTTCACAGACACATGTTTTTCCCATAGCTACGTGACTTTATTCCCCAGTGGCATGGCTTCATTCTGATAGATGCTCCTTTTCATCTCTGGCCATTGCGCCATCCCCATGGTGGTGGGATTGCTGGACAGCACGGTGGGAACTTGGTGAGACACAGGAAACTGAAGTTTAGGCTTAAATCCCTTAAGACATCCCAATCCATGTTCACAGGAGGGATGCCCGGTGCCGAGCAAAACCTGTCCCTGGAACCTGTGCGACAGCCGGCCCGGGGGCATTGGCTGCACCACTGGGACTGGAGTCCAGGTCAGACCTTACTCTGGTGTATCCATCAGTGCCCCCACGGTGCCCCTCCCTCTCTGTGGGAAATACTACCTCGGAAGGCAGCTCAGGCTCCCACGGGCAAGGCTTTGCCTATCTAGAAATGCAATTTTGACAGCCCTGTGTCTGGAGTCCATCAGGAGTAAAGAGCTCATCTAGAGCTGGAGCCCATTTTGCCCCATGTCAAGTGATGGGGGTTTCAGGCAAAGGGCTGCAATTCAACCAGCAGTGGAGCTGGAGCAGAGCCAAGACGAGCTTTTAAATTGCTCAGGAATTGACTCTGATTTTCGTTTGAAAATCCTGATTATAGAGTGTCTATGTTGAAGCCCAGAACACCATAACCCGCTCACTGGCTTGGAGCCCAACGCAAGCTCCATTACATGACACTTCATTTATTCTAAATAAATACTTGTCATCCTTTATGGTACCACAGAATATCTCGTGTAGCGTCTCTGCTGATATTAAAGTAGAAGAAGAGGAGGAAGAGATTGATAGCTAACATTTCATGTGCTGAAAGGCAGAATTAATCATAACCCTGGTACAGGATGGCACTGCTGCATCAGTTCTGGCCTGAGTCTGCCTCCTTCCATATCAGTGTTGCACAATATTTCAGCCATAATGCGGAAAATCTGGGATAGAGTCATCCTGGAAAGAACAATTTATAACCAAGGTGTGGAACTAATGGCATTAAACCAGAGCCCTTGCTCTGAAACAGGCTCTGTTTTGTCCCCTCTGGCAGCAGTGGGGTTGCAGGGGTGGCTGCAGAAGAAGTCAGACCTGCAGGGATTGGAGGCTGCCGAGAGTTGTGCGCTAAAATTCGAAGTGTAGAAGTAGGGTAGGAGGAAGGGATATGGGCTGGAGGTCAGCGAGGGCACAGGGTACTGTGTAAGCTCATAAGGAGTTACAAAAACAGTTGCACAAGTGATCTAGATTAGGCTCCTTCATGGTTTTTGTAAAGTTAGAGCCCAGTTGGAAAATACTCAATCAAAAAGAGATTAGAAAACACGTGTGGAGCAGCAGGAAAGCTGAGACATGAACGCCCCCATGTCTCTGCCTATAATCTAGAGCTGAGTTTTGTCATTCATGCCTTAGTGCAGAGGAAATTGCTGGGTTTCAGCAAAAACCTGTGGGTAATGGAAAAAGGCTGCTGATTGAATCCACCCTTCAAATGAGCATGACATGAGGAGAGGCTGCAGTTGCTGATTTTCACTCTGTGACAAATGTGATTAGCGGGCTAAACCAATTGCTCCTTCTCACCAGCCCCATTAGGTGCTCAAATCAGTTCTTCATGCGAGGAAACATGAGGACTGACTGACTCCAGGAGGTGGGAGATGACAACCATGTGCCACGTGGCTTGGAATTGTAGACATCCTTCAGCACAAACCTAAACCAGGATCCATGTTGGAGGAATTGATCTAATTTGTCAGTAATTTAAAGTTCTAAGATGACTTCTGGCCAAGTATTTGGTCTGGCAAAACAGCTGCAATCTGTTGGCTTTGAAATTCTGGCAGAAAGACCTTTTCTTTTTAAACGAGGAAGGGGCATCTCCAGGCACCTCCTTTTCTGGCTGTGGGGCAGGCAAGGTGTAACCTGTATCTGAGGTTGGAGTTTTGCAGGCAAGGTGAAAAGAAACACATCTGGCTTCTGAGTAACTGTTGGAAAGTCCTGACACAGAGGAACCACAGGTGGTGTCCCTTAAGTGACTTTTTGCACAAGCTAGGCAAGTGATACACAGGTCTTTGCAGGAACCTGCTGTTTTGCTGGAGATTGTGTTCGTTTCTAATACTGTTAATTTTAATAAGCCTGCACTTGTCTGGTGGTTAAACCACAGCTCTACAAGTTGTAGTGCTGGGGTGCTGCTCCTGCTCTGTTAGCCTCGTGTCTCACCTCAAGCAACACGCTCAGACCGTTCCATTTCTCTGTATGTTCAGCTCTAAATGTATATTTGACATTCTCCGTTGCTCAGCTGAAACAGCATTTGCAGAACACTTTGGGTCATCAAAGGGGAGACGTTATTTATTGGTGTCATTTCTGATTTTGGTCACACCCACACAACCTGCTTGTTCATGTGGAACAGCGTCATTTCTCCGACTTCCTTTCTCTGCAAAGGCTTGGTGCTATCTGCGTTAGGAAATGTGATTAAGGAAAGAAGTATGCTTCTTTCTCATGTTTTTTTTTACAGATACCTACTTAGCATGTGCTTTTCCCTTCACAGAAGGCATTCAACCTTTTCCTAAGCTGAAAATCTTGCTCCAGTGAGTTATGTTCCCAAGATAACCCCTTAGCATTGTCCATGAGGGCTTGAGACCATGTGCTGCCAACATTCTCTTTGAAGTTCTAAGTATCTACTTTTGACACCTATTTCAGCCAAAATGAAGGATCACATACTCCAGAGCTGAACCTTGGGTCAAACAATCATAGAATCATTCAAAGCACTTCATTTTGTAGGGTCATAGATTGGTTTGGGTTGGAAGGGACCTCAAAGCCAATACAGTTGCAATCCCCTGCCATGGGTAGGAACACCTCCCACCAGATCAGGGGGCTCACAGCCCCATCCCACCTGGCCTTGAAAACTTCCAGGGATGAGGCAGCCACAGCTTCCACGGACAACCTGTGCCAGGGCCTCACCCCCCTCAGCATGAAGAATTCCTTCCTAATGTCCAGCCTAAATCTTCCCTCTCCCAGTCCTCCTGGAGTGCTTGGACATCCCTTACAGAAAGCACTGGTACATTTTGATGTACAAAGGGTTTTATTTACAGAACCTGTGCTTGTCAGTCCTCCAGCTAACTGTGACCCTTGAAGCACTCTGCAGCTTCTAGAAAGAGCCAGATCACTCAGTGGCCATAGGCAGACTTGAGGATCGATGGGCAAAGGCTGAAGAAGCAAGGCTAGCAAAGACACAGCAGCCTGTTGGACGAGCTCTCTAAACAAGCTGCTGGGTGTCGATGCGGGCTGTGGAGCCTTACGTGCCGACAGGCCCTTCCGTGTGCCAGCTAATGGCAAAGGCATGATATGTGTCATCAACTGAACAGCAATAACTGGAGACAGCGTTTCTGTCGTTGACTCCATAGGTGTTGCAACAAGCCTGGAGTTACTCTAGTGCTCCGTGTCTGCTGCCACATTTTAAAGTTCATGGCTATGTCTATTTTTTCTTCTTTCTGTATGTCATATTAGAGTCTCAGCTCCTTTATGCACAGTAAGCATTTACTTGCCGCAAATACCACACCAATGTTCAGACATAACAAGAATAACTGTGGTGGAGTTCATCCTTTTCCAAATTCCTTTTGCAAGAGGATCGTGTCACTCCACATTTCAAATGAGCTGATCTGTACCAGTCTGTTTCTGCCTCTCTGAAGAGGTGATGAGGAAACTTCAGGCCAAAATCTGCAATGTGTATGGGAAAACCAACCACTAAATATTGTTTGTGTTAACTGGGAATTGCAGTTGAGGTCGGGAGGCTGTAGCCCCTGGTTACATGCAGCTTTTTCAGGTATAAACAGAGATAAAGGTCTCTGAGGTATATTCAGCAAGAGTAAAAACACTGAATCTCATGCCAAGGTTTGTACAACATATGGTTGCCCCACCATTTTTACTGTTAGTTCAAATTCTTAGAATCATAGAATCATTGAGATTGGAAAAGACCTCTATGATCAAGTCCAACCACCAGCCCAACACCACCGTGCCTACTAAATCTACTAATCCATATTCATTGGATGCTGTAGAGTTTTCACCCAGAACCATGGGGTCCTGCAAAATTGCTACACAAGGGTTAAACAAGAACGTGGTTTTGCAAAAAGTAAAGGAATTCCCTGGTAGGGATGAGCATCCCTGCCAGCACACATTGGAGAAGACCAGGCAAACACCTTCTCAGCCATCCCGAATGAGAGATGCATGTTCCAAACCCAGACACCTCGCTGGTGCTTCCATTGCTCATACCACACCCAGAGCTGGTGCAGCAAATGCAGATCATTAAAGGTTTGGGTAAGAAGGAAGATCAATTTTGATTCAAAATATTATCTGCTCCACACTGCTTTGGTGTTCAGTTCTGAAGGTACCTTCTGAGCTCCTCCTGGAGCAGCCCAGCCCTGTAAGCACAACATTTGTCTCGGTGAGAGGTGAGAATGAGCCTGGTGAGCACCAGCAGCTCTGGAAACCCCCAAGCAGCAGCAGGCTGGCAGCACAACCCACTGCTTCAAAAAAAACCCTATTCACCACCATCTCCAATATTATTAATCAGCCCACGGTTTGCTCAGACAGGAAATTGTTACTGACCACTTTAATTTTGCTAAACAAATGAAACCACCCCATTACTCATTCAAATCTAATAAACCGCAGAACACAGAGGAGGAAGTGAGCACTTTAAAATGGCTTGGAGAAAAGTTCTCACTTTGTTTTGCCATTTAATTAAAGCCAGGCTCTTTACAGGAAAGAGAATAATTAAATGGCAACAACGGGTGTACTATGATAACCTTCTCCATTGGCATCTCAACGTGCAACCAAAGGCAGAGGGACTGCTCGTGCTGCTCTTTGCATTCCCAGAGCAGTACCCACTCCTCAGGAATGAAAGAACAAGAAAATACATTGAATACCAGGATGGGTTTCTTCTGTTGTGAGCTGTTGGTAATTACAGCGCTTCATTAAAGAAGCCAATGAAGTAAATTTCCTGGTGCCTGAGGTCTGCAGATGCTCAAAAAGCAGCTTCCTGAAGATGGGCCCTGTGAGACACCTGACATCCAGCTGTTCCAACAATGCCTTGGCATTTCCTGACCATCAAGTGTTCAAAATATCCACAAAAATCTCATTTTAATTTTCATATTTGCACTATTTCAAGACGTGATGTAATTTGTATGGATGTGTAACTATTGTCTTTGCAGTCAGAAAAAGCATGAACGTACTTGTACCGCAGAGAGCGGTGCTGTAATTGCTTGTCTTTCTTCTCAACATCAAATTACCACTTTAAATGAAGGTAATTTCACAAACAGACAGAAATGCCCTTTTCACTGTTGGAATACCTACTCCAGCTCAAAAGCTGTATGAATGCAGTTTCATTTTTTACTCCTTCTACCTGAAAGAAGAGTTCATAAACGGGAATTATTCCTTTGTGGTGTTTGGCTCCTAAAAGGCGATTGAAGAACTAAAATGCCAGATAATCTCAATAATAAGGGCAAACGTCACAACAAATATAATATGTAACAAGTTTTTGGAGCTCTGCAGAGGTCACAAAGGCTTTTTTCAAGTGTATATGAGTTTGTTCCTGTCTGTACAACACAGACTCTTTGGGAGTGCTGGCGTTTGGCATTGTGAAGGTCTCAGAGGGATGGAGAGAGTTTGCTGGAAGGGCCTTCCCAATATGGAGCGGGATGGAAGAAGTTCTCACCTGGTTTTCTGCACACAATCTACTGCAGCCTTAATGCAATACAACAGGAGGAAGGCCACCAGGCAGGCGTATAAATTATATATATATTAATTATTAATTATATTGTATATATTATGTATTAATTATTTATAATTATACTGTGTATTGAAGAAGCCCACATATTTAGTAGAATCCTCTTTCAGTCACCACCAGAGTGAACTGGTGTCGGATAATGGAAATGATTTTTGTGGCCATGCCTCAGTCCCCTGCATGGACCACGCTATCCGCAGGGCGCTGACGTGGAGCCAGCCCCTCTTCCCTTCCCCATCACAGGCGCGCTGCGAAACGGGATGTGACGTGCTCTGCTTCCCGTTCTTCAAAATACTCTCCCTACCAGTTGAGCCGCTCTTACTTCATTTGTTTTGCCATTTGGAAAGAGTCACAGACTCAACATCCTAGAAAACAGCTGCAATTTTTACAGGAAGAAAGTATGTGATTCATAATTTTCCAGAAATGTGCACATTACCCATGTGACATATTGGCACCTTCTGGAAAATATGCCACATCTTGAACCTCGCACCATATTGTTTCTCTTTCTCTGCTCTACGTATGTTACAAGAAAGTGATTCAATGGTGTCATTTTCCACTGGTACAGTGGACTGCGGAAGATCCAAGGAGGCAGAAGATAAAGAGCTATAGGATAGACTTTATTGCTAAATCAGAACGTGCAAAAGAAGTCCATGATGCAATTCAGATTTAGTATTTAACTTCAGTAACCACTTTATCATTAGTTGCTTTTCTTTCCTGTTTAAAAGCAGGGTCCTCAGCTTGGCCCATCGGGAGCCATGGGGTAAGGGCTGTGGTGGAACCAGACTGTTGGGACAAGGGTCCTGAGGAAGACTGGCAAGAATCACAATGCAAAGGTGTTGTGGCCAAGGTGACCCTCAGCTCCATCTTCCTTCTTTTCATTTTGAAAAGTGAACTTGCAAATGTTGTACAGAGTGGAAAAAACCTCATAGATACTTAAGAAAACATTAATAATTAAATAGGGTGAGCGTTGCGTAAGATGCCAGGGAGCACACTCGGTCTCTGAAAGAATAGCTGAATGTTTTGAATAATGCACTCCTCAGAAACCTCCAGAAAGTCAAAAAATTATTCATGAAGTGCATGTAAGGATAACAGTAGCTTGTCCACTAAGCTAAAAATAGCTCTTTCTGTCCTCATCTACCTTTTATCCTCGTTTACAGGGTACCCAGTATCCCAAGGCGTATCACCAAAGCTATTCCATACGTGCAACAGGGAAGTAAAAGCTTTGCAGTTTGGAGGTCCTTTCTGACACCACATCTGGCCCACATCTGACCAGACTTGAAGGCCCTTTGTCAGGATGCAATACCTGAGTTTCAAGGAATAATCCTCAACGTTTTCTATTCCTGTTCTGCAAACGATTCCTCCATGTCAGCACACAGTGATGCTCTGCCAGGAGCCCGTGGTGCTCAGCCAGGACCCCTCCAGCCAAGGCCCTGGGAGGAGGTCCCTCTCCTACGACCCCGGGGTGCGTTTGGTTCATGGGCTGCCTGTGCAGCTCGATGCCACCCCGATGCCCTGCGTTCTGAGGCTCAGCCTTGTCAGAACTGTGGCATTTCCTGCTCTGAAGCTGTTGGTGCCTGTTGCTTCCTCTGAAAGAATAACTCTGGTGGAAGCCAGCAGCAGCCTTCAAGGGGAGATTCCTCTGCAGAGCTGTTGGACCTGGCTTGCCACAGCTCTGAAAGTCCCCAAGCATTCAGCACCACCGAAGTGGTTCCTCACCAGTTCTTCCCTGCAGATCCCCTCCCAGCTGTGCTCCCAGCAAAGGGGGACAGGGGGAGCCCTGGCCAGGGCCAGTTTCCCCTCATGCCCACTTGTTTTGCCACCCCAGGGCTGCAGGGGGCTTTAGGGGTACCAGTTCCCTGCGAGGGCTCCCCAGCCACGCTTACCAACACAAACCCCCTCGTTATACGAGTGCTGAGGGTCCTCTTCCTCGCTCATCACCTCCCAGCAGTTGTAAGAAGTGATGCTACAGGCTTGTTAAACACAAAACAGCCACCAAGCCCTCAAGTTTTAGAGCACTTTAGACTACCTTCCAGCGTACCTCATGCTTCTTGTTTGTTCAAACAACTGTTTAAACAGTTTGTGTTTGCTTAAGCAACCAGATTTATATCCTGGATCAGTAAATAAGCCTGTAACCATACGCTTTCCTATAGTTACATCTACCCTGATTATTGCAAAATACAACAAGTAGGCACAAATCACACATGTACAAAGAAAACCAGTGTCTTGAATGAAAAAGATCAGAGATTAAAGAGCTGGTTTGGTGTGTGACAGTGAATTGGGGCTGCTGATCTCTATGGTTTTGGTTTAAGAATCTTTCTAAGCAAAATGATGTCCTAGCAAAGATGTTGGGGGAGATGATAAAATGTGAATCCGGAAGGTTTGTAGGTTAGATTTAGCTGAGGTTTGGCTGGAGCTGCTGGATTGAGGAGCTCTGTCTCCTCTGGTTGAGACATTACATAGCAGAGCTCATAATGTTTCATCTGTTCTGGAATGTAATTTTGCAATAAATACCATTTTGAACTGTTAGGTGCAAAAGAATTCTCTAAAATAACCTTTTACACTGCCCATCACCTGTGTGCTGAGTATGTGAATTCTTGGGAGGAAGGTGCCCTGTGCCCAGGAGAGAGGAACCATGAGGAGCTGGGCTGGCACTGGCTCTTCAAACCTTTCCATCTGAAACCAGGAGCTGTTAAGTTTTAAATCACAAACACACAATAAAACTTACTTGAAACGAGTCCATGTAAACGGAGGGATTGAAAAACAGCTCTGTATCTCTGCCCTATTTCCCTTTCCAGGAAGAAACATCTCTTGGGTAATCTAAAAACAAAACAAAGCAGAAAACTTTACTTAACCTCAACCCAGTTTCCTCTCTGGACTAAATTTAGCTGGGGAGATGTTGTCTGGTGGATGTGCCAGAGGGGACATTGCCATTTGCCTAACGCCGCTGTCGCAGCACCCTTGCTTCAACTGCGTGGCTTAATTTTACATCTCAGCATTAATTTTTAACACGAAATGCCACTTTGCAGTTGGAGCCAGCAGTGCTGGAGTGGCAGCAGGAGCCTGGTGGCTGGATTTTGCTCCCTGGAAAAGCCCAACTGCCCACACTACAAACAGCTGATGGGAACTGACTTCCAGCAGCTTCTGCCGCTCACGGAGCGGGCGAGGGAGCAGAGCAGGAGGATACAAACATTATCATAAAAGCTTCTCCACACTTATTTTGAAACAGACAGGCATTAATTCAAGGAAGATCAAGTCAGGGACCAGCCCAAAACCCTTAGATTATTTTTCCATGAGTCAAGAGTTGTACTCAAAACAGAAATTAGCCTACAAATACCAAGGCCACGCTGGTGCTCTGAGCATTTCCCAGCACAGGTCACTGCTGTCAGCCTCCTGCTGCAGAAAAAAATCACCTGACTAATGGCTTGGAAAGTTTTTAAAACTTTATTCATTCCATCTGCCTCTGCCTTTCTTAGACCTTTAATTTTAAAGGCCAGAAATGATCTGTACTACTGTCAGCTCGAGGTGTATAAATACTGGAAGGAGCATAAAAGTAATGAGTACATTTAGACATGCTCTAAAACTGAGAGAGAGTTCTGGAAGGACTGGGGGATGGTGGAGAACATAAAGAGCTTTCTTCTCGTACCTACACTCTCATTTTAAGCTGAAAGAGAGGAGATTGAGATGAGATCTCAGGAAGAAATATCTTTCTGTGAGGGTTGGGAGGCCCTGGCCCTGGTTGCCCAGGGAATTGGTGGCTGCCCCATCCCTGGAGGTGTTGAAGGCCAGGTTGGATGGGGCTTGGAGCCCCCTGATCCAGTGGGAGGTGTCCCTGCCCATGACAGGGGGTGGGACTGGATGGGCTTTGAGGTCCCTTCCAACCCAAACCATTCCATCATTCTATGAAAGCTAACTGAGAACTGTACTGTCTTTGTGGTGTCTTCCTTGGGTATGGAGATACTGAATTATCACTCCATCACTGAAAAGGTTGCTGAGTACTATCTGCTGCTCACCCCAGTCCAGTGTTATTGGAGGAAGAAGAGGAAAGGAAGAAAATAAACAATTTTTAAGCAAGTGATTTTTTTAAATCACAGCGATCTGCACATTGAAAAAATGACACCTTTGTTAATGTAATGCTTGCAGTCAGTGTTAGAGCAAACCCTGTGAGATGGAGTCTTCCCCCGTGCAAGTGAAATGGTCACAAGGGAATGACAAGTGCACCAACAGACTGGCAATTCCAGGCTACATTCCTGCCCCACGTCCTGCAGTGGGAGCTTCTGTGGCCACTTGGCTTTCCAACCCAGCATCCACCATCCCTTTTTTGTTAGAAAGCAGAATCAGAGTGCTTGAAATGGCATAAGAAGTGTTGTGTGCTTCTAAATCCAGGCTGCCTTTTCCTATGGTGCTGTTAGAGCAGCGCCTGGCACAGGCACTGGGCATCCCACCCTTGCCAGATAAATGCTCTTTTATAGTTTTTTTTTTCTTGTTTGTGGGGAGAAAAAAAATGTAAAATTAAATTGCTTAAATTATCTTTGTTAAACCAGACCTTTTTTTCCTTCATTAACTGAAAGATATGTTTGAGATTTTGCTGTTGATGGGAATGAATCGTAGCAGCCTGGGATGGCAGTGAAAGGAAGGCTGTGCTAACGCCAGCAATTTAGCCTTCTGCCATCGTTAACACTTTCCTAAGCCTGTGGTTGATTCCCTTTGATTTTTTTGTTGAAGGAGACTGTTTGGGTTTACCAACCCATAGAGCCTCTGTTAGATGAAGGAGGCTGTGCCAGATGCAAACCAGGACAGAAGGAGATTTAAGATTGTTTCCACTCTTCTATCTCTGGCATTAACAAATAAACACAATTACAGGCAGGGCAAGAATAAGCAGCTGGTTTCTAGTAGGAAACCAAGTGGTAAATATTAGAACAATTAGCTCTAGGAAGGAAAAAATTTAGAGTAATAGTTCTGTTTTTCATCTGGTGACACCAAATGTGGCAGAGATCTGTGGGAGCTGATTCGGGACTGGTTTGCAGAGGGAGGTGCAGGTGGTGTCAGTGACTTCACAAAAAAAAGCTATGGATAATACCCAGCGAAACTTTTGGTGAATGATTATTAATAGGAGATGTGGTTCAAGATAAAGCATTCTCTCAGCTGGCAGAATGTGGCAGAGATCACAGTAATGCTGAAGTTATCAATCCACAGGGCTTAGCCAAAAAAAAAAAAAGGGTATTTCTTTGCCATTTCCCTAAATAGTTGTGAGTGGAGCAGATCAGCATCCGCAGAAGGGAAGAGAAAAACATCTCCATTTCTGGCATCTTCCCATGTGTTTTCAATCAGGATTTTACATATGCTGACTTTTGCATTTTGAAGTGATGCAAAAGCTCTCATTGCAATGAATATCTATATCTGTATCTGTATCTATATCTATATATCTCTACCTATATCTATATCTCTATATCTCTACATCTATATCTACATCATCTATGTATCTATATCTGCTTATGGATTGACTGAACACTGCCACAGCTTCAGAAGGAAATGAAGACAAAGATGAATCATTTATGTGTCCCTGTCCATGGCTGGGGGGTTGGAACAGGATGATCTTTAAGGTCCCTTCTAATCCTAACCGTTCCATGATTCACTTCTCTGAATAGCCCTGCATTTGTGGGTCCTGGAAACAGCCACTGTTCTGTAAAGGGGTCATTACGAGTGAGAAAGGAGCTGGGACTCCATAGTATCTCCTCCCCCACGCTGTGAGAAGTCACAGCTGGCTGGGCCCCCTTGGAGCTCAGCTCAGAAAGCAGTAAAAGAACAACTCAGAAGCTGTTTTTCCCACCAGAAAAAAAAAAAAAAAAAAGAAAGAAAGAAAAAAGAACAATTGTATCCCACTTCCATTTTCTGAAGAGGAAATGGTGATTTGTCTCAGCCACACTGCTGCCTGGGAATTCAGCAGCTTTGGTCACAAAGGAGTTAAAGAGCAAGTTCATCCTCACTCTGGAATAAAACAGGCTGTCTGGATTGCTCCTTCCCAGGGTAAACAAGCACTGATGCTCCAGAGCACCTTTTCTCTTGGTTGGTGTTTATTGAACCCCACCTGAGGTCTAACACAAATACCATGCCACACCTGAAAGCAGCAGCCACGCTGGAAAATCTCAGCCTAAGCCACACAAGAAATGCACTGAAACGCTCTGAAATTCATCCTCCTGAGCAGTCCAGAATTCCAAAACACAAATGAATTACCTTGTGCAGGGCAGCTCGTCCAGTGAGTCCAGGTGGAAACCCAGACAAGTACTCAGCAAGTGGATTTTTTTCATTATGACTTTCAAAATATTGAAAAAAGAAAAAGCCCCACATCCTCTTTCTCTTTTGTTCTGAACCAGTCCCTCCAAACCATGTTGCTCCATTTCACTGCAGGTCTCACATCCCAACACAAATCCATCCTGCCTCCTCAGCATGAAATCCTATAGAATAGCTCTGCTTTTGACGAGTCCTTCCCATATTTCTGATTTTCAACCCCAAACGTGCCCTCCTGTGGCTGTGACAGTGGGGAATGGTGCACGTGCTAAAGAGCACCCAGTCCCTCCGGACAGCGTCCCCTCTCCTCGTGGGGTTATCTCCACCAGACATGAGGGAATTCTACACAAAAGCACACTGAAACATGAAAATGAGTTACAATCAGCCCGAACAGGCACTCATTCAGCTTCACACAAATCAGCACAATAAATAGCAATTCTTTGCTGCTGCTTTTTCTTTTCCCTATGTGACCCCTGCTGGTTTGCCTGCAGAGGATGGACCAATTCTGGGCATGAATCAGGCTTGTTTAGGAAAAGAAGCTGAGTTGCCTTTGACACCTGTGCCTTAATCAATTCCCCACAGGGTCACCAGTTGTTCATGGTTATTTTCTGGAGACTTCGGTTCTCCGAAGCCATCACCACCTTGCTGTAGCTGGGGTCAGACAAAGTCACATATCAAATAAGCAAAGTGTTACCTACCTCTCAGTCGTCTGAAAGGACCCCTGGTCCAGGGCAGCAGCTGAGCAGAGAAGGTGGTGGAACACTTCTGATGTCCATTTTCCTCGGTCCTTCTTGCCCAAGTGGGTAATTTGAAGGAATTGAATCTTCAAACCTTAAATTTGTATGAAAGTACATTATTAATAATCATCTGTGATGTTCACTGGGCAAGACAGAGATGAGAACCTGATGGTAAGATTTCAGAAGATACTGAGAGATGCAGTAAGCAACAAGAAGACAGAACATGCAGACACCCCATTTTTGAATGCTTTCCCGCTCTATAATAATGGAAAAAATGGTACTTCAATTATTTATTATAACACTCATGCCAGAGGGCCATGGATTGAGATTGCACAGGAAGTGTTAATCCTGTCATTTCATTGTTTTCATGGGCCTGGCTTTGGCAGTCCAACAGCATTCTTCCTTGCAATGGACATCCTGTGCTTACACAGCATTTCCTTGTAGCCAACTGGTGGGTTTACAAAGAAAACTGTGTGAAAAATCTCTATTTTTCACTGCATTAACAATGAACAAACCCCCAGCTCACAGTAGCAATGCCTGTACCATTCTGCACTTGGTTTGTGTTCTGAAAAGGAAGAGGAATGGGGCCGGGTTCTTTCAGAAATGAGACAGAAATGCCCTTGAGACCTCGTTTCCTGTGCTGGAGCTTCTGAGAGCTTCGGTCACTGCAGACCTACATTGGGTTTTGAGTGGTGTCGTGGTCTGTAAGAGCTGCTACATCTTCCCAAAATCACTCATTCCAGACGAAGGCAGCTAAAAATGGGCCTGCTTTTAATTCAAAGAACTCTAACAACTCGAGCAGATTGAGCTCAGGACAGTGCTGTTGTCTTCTCCCAAGTAACAAGGGATGGGTTGGGAGGAAATGGCTTCAAGTTGCACCAGGGCAGGTTTAGATTGGATATCAGGAAACATTTCTTTACTGACAGAGTGGTGAAGCCCTGGCAGAGGCTGCCCAGGGCAGTGGAGGAGTCTCCTTCCCTGGAGGGGTTCAGAAAGTGTGTGGCTGTGGCACTTTGGGACGTGGTTTAGCAGGCACCGTGGGGTTGGGCTGGTGGTTGGGATGGATGAGCTGAGAGGTATTTTCCAGCCTCTGTGATCCTGCGACAATCCCTTCGACTGGGGAGCAGAGACCTCCTTGTCTGTGCTCCTGATGAAGAGCAGGAGGGAAGCCTCAGGACCCCTCTGCAGCCAGAATAGTCTCAAGGTGTCTGGTAATTAAGAGATGATCCCTGGCATGTCCAGTGATGGTCAAGAGGCCCCTGGCCTCCTCGCCATGAGCCGCACACCATATGCTGAGTTGGACGTCGCAGCCTTGTGAAGTAATTGTTTAAAGTAGTGGCAGCCAAGCAGAAATAGGAAAATGTTAGCTGCTGTTTGTGCAGGCTGGGCACGCTGCGCTCCGAGCCATCGGCAGACGTCAGGAATCTGATGGCTTCCAGGGATGGGGACTTGCAAACCCATTCTTCCTCCCAACCGGACATCGTGGGACTCGTGAAAGAGTTGCAAGGTGGCAACACCTTGGATGGGGCTTTGGGCCCCCTGATCCAGTGGGAGGTGGAACTGGATGATCTTTAAGGTGCCTTCCAACCCAAACCATTCCATGATTCTAAGATTCTAACACCGTGCACGTACGGGGTGGCTTTTCTGTGAGAAGAGGTCACTGATAGCTTCCACCTTTATCCATCTGCTCGCACGGGGCACAGAAGGGCAATCTCAGCCATGCAATCCCATCACTGCCTGGTTGCAAGAATATCAGTCAAACCAGAAATGCCAGCTGTAAAACCCATCTTCAAATCCAGAAGCTGGCCTGGGAGAACAAAATGGATAATGTTCTCTTCAACCAAGAGAAATAATTCTGAACAATATTCTGGTTTATACATTTTTTTAAATATATTCATGGACTTTTAGGAGAAATTCACTTCCTCATCTCCTCTTCCTCCTCCTCCCCTCCCATCTGAAGTGATGGCCACCAGAAAAGGGACTTCTTGATCCCAGATGCGTTCCATTTCTTGCAGTAAAAGTTCAAATCATTGCCTTTTTCATCAATACCTGTCAAGGATGGAGATGCACTACTTAGGAACTTTCTGCAACCGCTTCAGTTTGAAATGAATAAATCAGTGGGATCTGAGGAGCCAGCCAGCATTTTCTAGTTTGTTTCTACTGGCAAAAGTGCCGCAGTGAATTACGTCCAAACAAATTTGGTGGCAGCATCTGCTTCTTAATGACCTAAACGTCTAAAAGCTAATTTTAGACAGTGACTTGCAAAGGGTTCAAGCAAGGCTTTCAGAGCTTGGTCTGGGTTTTATTTTCCCTCCTTTAAGCAAAGAGCTGGTTGATGGTGTTTGTGTAGTGGCTGTGGGTTTAGAGACTCGTGGTGGGGTCCTCAGCCAGGAGGAGCTGTGACCCGTACACAGTCCTGCATGGGGCAAGACCCCCACAGAGAAGCCCATCAGTGCTGTTTGTGGTGGAGATGGAGGAGGACCAACCCCTCAAAGCCACAAATGGTTTGACAAACTACAGGCCAAGCGCATAGGGAGAGAGAACGTGCCCAACACCCCACCCGACAGCGTTGAGGAAAAGTGGGCAAAAGTGGGTGTTTAGCAAACCTTCAGCAGTTGTGCGGTTTGGGAACTCCTGTCTCTGGGCAGTCTGTGGTGCCTTCAATCCCAGGACTTATGTTTCCAGGTGCACTGTGAACATCCCCGGCACAGGCAGCAGCAGGGAGGTTTCACCTTCTTGGCTTCCAGGAGGATCTGGGGGGCTTGGGTTGGGCTGCCCTTGGGGTCTGCCCGTTGGGCTGGAGCTCAGGCAAACAGCGCTGCTGGGCTCGTCTGCAACTGGAAACAGTCACGACCCACCTGGAGTTAATACTAAAATACCCCTAAAAGTCCTGCTAACAGAAGGGCTCCACGTGTTCCTCCAGTTCTTCACCTTTTTGCTGGGGCCTTTCCAGCTGCTCTGGATGGAAGTGGCTGCTGAGACTCTGCCTCTGGCTTTTGCATCAGGGTTTGGTCTGATTTGCTCTTTTATCATCTGTAATTTGTTTAATTCCAAATTTGGCGTTCTGAGCTTAGAGGGGCTTTAGTGCCCAGGGCTGCTTGGTTTGATGGTTGAATTGGATGATCTTAGAGGTCTTTTCCAACTCTAACAATTCTATGATTCTGTGATAATGTATCTGTATGACCTTTACCTCCAGGCTATGTAGGTGTCTCAACAGGGCCTTACACACACTAAAGAACATAAAGGCATAAAATTTGCCACTTTTCTGAACCATATGAGAAAATGCACTCTTGAAGGGTATTTTAAATAACAGAGACACCGTTCTGTAATAAAAATAATCACATTAATGATCCGATAATATATAAAACCAATGTGAAAATATGTAAAGGAAATTATGCCTATGTAAGTTGCAAAGAAAACATTAAGAAGAATGGTTAGTGTCCTGAGTCATATGCAGCTTTGGCCTTGTGTTTTGGGATTTTTTGGTATGATTTTCTTTTCTTTTAAAGCTAGTGGTAAAAATACATCTCAGGTCAAACTAGTAAATAATGAATCACACACAAATTCAGCTCATTTCCTATCTCTCCCTGAAAAATGTTGATTCCAGGCATGGGAGCAGAATGTTGAGCCAAGCAGTAATTTCTTTATGGTGTGCATGACTCAGAGGGAAGAATTGCCTCAGGGGATTGGGGGGGGTGGGGGAAAAATTGAATTCAAACAAACCCATAAGTAAACTCACTTTAAAGAAACAGGCCCTCAAGTAAAGGGCAAAAGGTCAGAAAAGGCCTTCAGTCATTTCTCCGTGGCTTCTGTCATCCCCAGAGTGTCCCCTTGACACTGAAACGGAGAAGAACTTCCCTGGGAGCTCCCTGGCACGGTGGGTATCGGGAGCAGCACCCAGAGTGCAGAGGTGTGGGGCACCTGGCCAGCTCAGGGACCAGCCTGAGCCTGTCAGCTGGTTAAAACCAGAATTGGGATTGAGTTTCACACCACCTTAGTGGGAACTGATGTTTTCTATCCCATGCATGGCCATAGGTTGTCCCTGGTGTGGCATCCTGCCAGCTGACCCTGCTGGCATGCGGCACCGGCGCGTGGTGGGAGGAGCAGTGCTGGGTCAGCAGATCCTCTCTGCTCTTGTGTGGTTTTAACACCCAATACATTTTTAGACTCATAGAATCATCAAGGTTGGAAAAGACCTCTCAGCTCATCCATCCCAACCCTCAGCCCAACCACACACTTTCTGAACCCCTCCAGCCATGAAGACTCCCCCACTGTCCTGGGCAGCCTCTGCCAGGGCTTCACCACTCTGTCAGTAAAGAAATCATTCATGATATCCAATCTAAACCTGCCCTGGTGCAACTTGAGGCCATTTCCTCTCATCCCATCCCTTGTTCCTTGGAAGAAATGCCCAGCACCCACCTCACCACAGCTTCCTTTCAGCAGCTGCAGAGAGTGATGAGGTCTCCCCTCAGCCTCCTCTTCTCCAAACTAAACCACCTGATGGCCCTCAACCGCTCCCAGAAACCCTGTTCTCCAGCCCCTTCCCCAGCTCCATTCCCTTCTCTGGAGATGCTCCAGCCCCTCAATGTCCTTCTTCTAGTGAGGGGCCCAGAACCGACCCCAGGATTCGAGATGTGACCTCACCAGCACAGAGTGCAGGGGGATGATTCCTCCCCTGCTCCTGCTCCCACCCCATGGCTGGGCCAAGCCTGGATGCTGTTGGCTCTCTTGGCCACCTGGGCCACTGCTGCCTCATGTTCAATAACTTGTCACTAAACTTGTGTTCAGTAACTGAAGAGCCTCCTCTGCGTTACCCTTTCCTTATTCACACATATGAACAAAAGCAGTTCTCCTCTTGCAAAGGTTGCTTTGCAATCTCTTGATGAGCCTTTAATTCTTACAAATATTCCTCGCCCTCCCTGGGAAGTGTCTCCTCCCCCAGGCTGATTCATTCAGCGGGGTGAATCGATATTCATCAGGAGCGTTTCATGAACGCTGGTTGTGAAATGGAACAGGATTTGAGCTCAGCTTTCTACAGCAATCTCTCACCTGATTTCCATTTCTTTTTTCTCCCAGAGTGCTGATGGATGATTGGTTTCAACGAGCAGTGCTGTGTACATTTGCATAATTATTTATGAGTAATTAAAGCATCTTGCCTCCTGTTCCACTGTCGATATCACATGGCCAGGAATACAAAACCAGAAAGTGATGCACCAGAAGCACAGGGGCAGCTCATTCCTGTAGGGCAGCCCTGTGTTTAATGTCACGGAGTTAAGGCTGTGCTCAGGACCAATCAATTTCAGTCTATGAAGATTAAGAAAATTAATTCTGTTATCTCAGCACACATCTTTACTCTCTCCCACGCATTTTAGGGATGTTCAGAAAAATGCAATTCAGGTTCTGGCAAGGCGTAACATGAGGCCTTGAGGTAATTCCCTGTTCAGCACCTTTCCTTCACAGGGATCATAGAATGCTTTGAGTTGGAGGGGGCTTTACAGCAGATGAGTTATACATTTATAAACTATGATCCCTATAATAAATAAAACAAATTTCTCTGACTCTCCATGGACACTTAGAAGATGAAATGAACAAGTGCACTTTGGAATAGTGTCTTATTTCAGAGTTAATTCCTGATGACATAGGAAAATGTGGTACAAAAGTAAAACTTGTATTTCAAAAAAAACTTGAATTGGAAATTATTTGATTTCTTTCCACTCAAATTCATTTCCTTACCTGCTACAATATAGCAGAACTGTTTCATGAGCTGGAGTTATCTGGACAGTTGGGTTTATCCCTAGCAAGATCCACCAGAACGTTGTTTTCAGTAAGTAAAATTCATGGAGTGCAGACAACCTGCAGGAAGAAAAGAGTTGTTAATAACTGATTGACATCAATTATTTATTCCATATCCCCATGTCAGGGTGAGATCAGCCCTAGGCCACCGTTTCCAACCACGATAGGCTCCCAGAAGCACTGGGAGGGCAGTCACAGGCTGCACTTCTACAAATACTTGGGAAATCCTAAGATTTTCAGAGCGACTTTGCCCTGGAAGGTGTAAAACAGATTAAAGGATCTCCTACCACCTGTCTGATGGACATTGACCCTTGAGGTTCCCAGGTAAGGTCTAAACCATCTGAACTTCCTTTGCTGTTGGACACTTCAGCCCCAAGGATCTTCTCGCAGACCGCAGGTGAGAGCCACACGCTGTCCTGGTTTTGGGTTGGTTTGGTTTTACTTGGCTTCAGGGGTGAAAACTGTCTTCTAGAAGACACTGAAAAAGCCAGGAGAATGAATCTTTCATTGCAGGAAGCACCACAGCAGCATCACTTGTACCAGCCCTCGGTGCCCATGGCAGCACTAACTCACTGACCCCTCTCCTGCACAAGAGCTTACGGGGTAAAACACTCAAGTCTGGTGTCCAGAGCACTATTTCATCAATGTCCTTATCAAAATGATAAATACAGTAGATTTCTGCTGCAGCTCTGTAACTCTTAAGAGATGTACTGGCCTTCCTAGAGTGTTAAATTGTGTTTCCTTCAACATAAGAAAAAATTTCTATTTATACAAAGGCCAATCGATTCACAGGGAGAAGAGTGGCAGAAGATTTACACTTTAGAAGACAAAAGTAAAGAGCTGGAGTGGGAACTACACAATGACTTGCCACAGGGCACGAGGGGTTCAGACAGGCTGCGGAGCACTGACAGCCTGGAGGAGCAGTGCAGGCTATGGGTGATGTGTTTTGGCACCAGAGGGGTACAGGAACTGCAGGGCTCTCAAACGAGCTCAGGCTGCAGGAGGTGAAATGCTCGGAGCCCTGTGGTCCATATCCAGCAGTAACAGGAGAGGCAGAAACTGGGAACTCAACAGGCCCGAGGGAGCAGGTTGTCTGAGCGGGCAGTTTCAAGCCAGGAGAAGACAGAAAGTATTCCTGGCTGCCCATTAGGAAACCAGGCCTTGTCAGAGCAAAGACACGTGTGAAGGAGACTGCTCAAAGGGTGAGGGCATGCGTGAAGAGCCCTGCGGCCACCAGTGCTCCTGGTGACAGCTGCTCTGAGGGAAAAAGTGCTGGGTTTCCAGTGGAAAAGGCGGTGTCAGGACAAGTTACATCAGAAGTCAGAAAACCTCACTTTGTAGTGGAGGAGTCTGACGGGAACAGCCACGTATTTCTGGTTATTAAAATTGGGAAATAGTGTTTGGGCAGGAAAAGGCAATTGGAATAACTGGTAACTAATGCTGTAACAGCCTGAAAGAGATGGGAACCTCTGCAAAGGAAGGGTCAGGTGGTGCTCAGCAAGTTATGGGTAACAATACAGGTGCTGGATCCTCCCGAATCAAACACCTGCACAGTACTTGCTGGTGATTACAGGACCCGTGTTTGATCCTCTGGTGGAGCACAGGGCTGCAGCAGACCCAGCCCCCTCACTGCAGTGAAGGAACAGCAAATGGGGGTGAGTCAAGGAGCCACCTCTGCTTTAGGGTCAGCCTTCCCTCCAGAACCACCGAGAGATCTCTGAGGATGCTCTACTACAGTTTTGATAAAGTTTCACAGCCTACTCTTTCAGTTCAAGTTAATTCACATGAATGAGAATTTTACATGGATTAGGGGGTGGTTCTTGTTTCCCAGAGCATCAGCTCTGTTTGTCTATCAAGAGTATTCTCATTTAACTGACTTTCAGATGCCCATTAAACCCAGATACCGGGAGGAAAAAAGCCCTTCACTGTGTTTATCCTGTCAGCATTTGTGATGAGTAAGGTTATAGCACTCTCAAATCACTGCTACCTGTCATTAAATGTGAGTTTCTTATTAAAACAGAATTAACCAGATGGGATTTTGTTAAGAGAGAAACTACACTTAACACTAAAACATTGCACTGCAGCTGAAAGTGGAAGGGCTTGGAAACAAAAGCCAGGGAAGCTGGACTGTCAGTGTTTTGAAGCTTCTTACAAATCTAAGACTGTTTCATTTTGAAAGGGCAACAACAACAAATCTTCCAGAAACTCTGCTTTCATGTTTTCATGCCCATCGTCATCTCTTTGCTGTTTGTTTGTTTAAAAGTGCTCCACTCCACTGGTGGCCGTGGTTTGCTCTGTTACAACACAGTGTTTCCAGACACAGCAGAATGTTTATAAATCCGGGGGGAAAGATTTAGCTATCTTTCAAAAACAGGCTATTTCTGTAGCTGGGTGTAAAGGACTGATGTTCAGTTGAGAGACTGCTCCCATCAGCTTTCCCTCTGCTCAGGGTCACTGAGGTCATGTTTACAGGACAGACCTGCAAGGACTTTTTCTATGGTTGCCCTTAGGGCTGGAAGAGGTGACCAAGAGCTCCAGAGCCTTCAGAACAAGTAATCCCTCAATGATGCCAAGATCCTGTAGAACAGTTGCAGGGGATTGGAAGGGATGTGGATAAAACAGATGTAGACAGAATAGCTAAACAGAAAGAGGGCTTCAATATTTCAGTAGATAAGATATTGCAACCAATGTGGCATCAGTGCTCATACCTGGAGCCCAACCTGTCTCACCTGGTCTATTTTTCAGCCACTCAGCAGTGGTTTTGTCTGACTCCACTACATTAGCAAAAAGGAGTAATTTTACATCAGTGAAAAACTAGAGTATGACTGGTCCAGCCACCAGAAAGCAGGAATTCTGAACAGGAACAGGACAAACCCACAAGCCAGGACTCACCCCATGGGGTGTGCGTTGGCAGCTCTGCTCCAGCCCTCCCCAGCTGCAGCCCCAGGTAAATGCCAGCCTTTCTGTCCCTGGGGAGGGGAGCTGAAGAGGGAATGAACATCCAGCAGATCCAATATTTGCACACAGGGAGACCTGGCAAGGGAGGTGTAATAAAAATGAACCTTGGTTTAGGAAACAGGTCTTCTTCTGGTTTAACTTTAGTGAGAGGTCACCCAAGGACACAGAGAAATAGATCAATTTGTAACACAGCTCATTATTATCACCCCCCTAATAAAGCATAAACACCTGCAAATATTTTTAGGATTTTAATGTAGAAGTGCAGCTCGTGGGGAGCTGGATCCTGAGTTTAGCCCTGGTTCCTCCTGGAGACTCAGACCCATCCTTTGCATTTTTACAGCACTGAGCACACTGAGACTTAGAATCACAGAAGCACAGAATCACTAATGTTGGAGAAGACCTCTAAGCTCACCCAGTCCACCGACCAGCCCAGCCCCACCGTGCCTGCTCAGCCCTGGCTCTGCCTGGCTCACCTCAGGCTGGTGGTGCTGCAAGGCTGGGATGTGTGTTCAGCAGATGATTGCTTGTGCAGGGTGTGGTACAAACAGCCAACGCACCGTGCATTTAGGAGGAAGCATTGCTTTGGGGGGCAATAAAATAAAGTCACACCTAAAGAAGGGGGACCTACGAGCCGGTCTGACCTGGAGGAGGAAGCCCTCAAGGCACCAGGTAGTGGTGCGGTTTCCCTGGCCGGGTCTGTCAGGGGAGCTGAAGAACAAAGTCACTTCAAGCTGTCTCTTGAGGTCTGGTGTTGTTAACACGGAGCATAGAGCCCGAGCCGCAGGGATGCAGGGCTGCGTGGAGGCTGGGTACCATCTACCGGTGGGCGCGGGGAGTGCCCGCACCGCGCCTCCCGGGAAGGGGATGTTCGGTGGTTTGATAGAGGGCGTTTTATGGCCGCGTTGATTTCATCACACCGTTCGTGCTGATAGAACTCAAACTCCGCAGAAAAGAACCTTAGAGACTGAAAAGATCTCACCCCATACATACAAAAACTGGTGGGTGAGCTATTCAGCACCTAAAATTCAGTGAGATGCTGTAGTTAACAGATTTCAAGCCCTATTTTTGTCAATAAGATATTACAAAGAGGAGCACGGTGATGATGCTGGACTTGAAGACCTTCGAGGGCTTTTCCCACCTTAATGATTCTATGACTAGGGGTTGGAACTGGATGATCTTTAAGATCCCTTCCAACCCAAACCATTCTACAACTCTATGAGGCTTATATAGAAGTCAGTGCATGCAAATGGATTTCCCCACGAGCTTTAAGGTGTCTTAACAGCAGTTTGAAGGTTCCTGAGCCAGCCCCCTCTTCTGTCCCCTTGAGACCTCCCACCCAAAGGAGCATTCCTCACCTCAGTGATGGCTCTGCCTCACCTGGGCAGCAGCGGCAGTCGTGGCTGAGCAATCTCCAGGCTTCACGATGGACCTGCAACACAGAGGAAACAAATATTTTTAAAGCTTTATATGAAAAAGAACGTTTCTATTTTGTGATCAGGAGTCAAGAGATGTGAGTTAAAAATGCAATTTCAACAGTTAAATGGGAGTGGGGGGAGGACTGTGGCCGCTAACAGCTGTTTGCCAACAAAACATTCCCTGGCAACCTCAAAAGATGTTTTCACATTAACAGCCTCCAGAATGGGTGTTAAGTTTCCTATCATTGTCAGCAAAGCATGGGAAGGTTGATATCCTGGTTGATATCCTGCGTGGGAGCGCAATGCCCGGCCAAGCACGGGCAGCAGCTGAGGAACAGTTGAGAAGTGCCTAAGCACTGTTGCCAGTTGGAAGAAAGAAGGCATTCCTGGGAAAAAAAAGGAGTTGTCATCAGGAATTGGAAGGTTATTTGGGGTGACAGGAGAATGAACAAGTGATGGCTGCATTGTTTTAGTGCATGGAGGATGAAGAAAAGGGCAACACATGTTTTAGTGATCCTGAAAGGACCAGAGTGACCAGGAGTAACGAGAGGAACTGAGGAGACACAGCACTGTGGAACAAAACAGCTGCTAAAGCCCTCTGGAACCCCAGGGAAAACAGGGAAAGAGGAAAGGGAGGGTGTTTGGGAAGGTCTGAGCTTGTCTGACGAGTTTCCCGTCTTCAGATGAAACTGCTTTAAGTGTGTTTTAACCTTGTTTCTAAAAATAATATTTCATTCCCAGAAACAAACATATGACCTCTTGTAAAAGATCTGTCTGATTTTGATATCATCAGGGTTTATTTAATCAATTTCATTTTCATTAGGAAGAAAAGGTAAGACAGATACTTCAGCCATTCACTGTTGTTTGGTATTGGGGGTGTCTATACCCGTACATACATTTCTTGCTATTTGTATATGTTCCTCCACAAACACTAATTTCCTTTTACATGTCTTGAGTGTGAAAGCTCCTCTAGTGCTGCTTCTGTTTGGAGAACCTCAGGCAGCTGGGAAGTGTTTCATCAGCTGAAAAGAAGTGATTGCTGATGATCCTAATCAGCCAGTGCTCGATTGCTGCCTGATACCTGGCTCCATCAAAGGAACAAATTGTGCATCCGCAAATTAAGTGTGATTTAAGGATGCTTAAATATTAACAGAACGGGGCTGCGGGTGGAATTGTAGTGGCTTTGAGTGCCTGAAAGCTGTTTGCATTGATCATGGTCTGTAGGGGCTGCAGCTTCCGTACCACCCCCTCCCTCCCAGCCCTGTTTCCCCTGGGTTTTATCACAGCCTGGTGCTGAGGATCAGCAAACCAAACACAGAGCCAACACCTCTGGAGGATATTTAATGTACCCTGTCCTTCTCTAGGAGTGAGGAGCAGGGCTCCTCCCATTTCACTTGAAGATCACAGAATGGTTTGGGTTGGAAGGGACCTCAAAGCCCACCCAGTTCCACCCCCTGCCATGGGCAGGGACACCTCCCACTGGATCAGGGGGCTCAAAGCCCCATCCAACCTGGCCTTGAACACCTCCAGGGAAGGGGCAGCCACCACTGCTCTGGGCATAATGCAGATAGATAAAGAAGAATGGTGGCAGCAGTGGGTCTTTGACATGACTTGCAGTCAATATTCCAAGATAAGTCCCATCATGGCCCACTGCAGCCAAACCTCCACCAAACCCAAGACTGAATGGGCTTTCTGGGACCACAATGAGCTTTGTTAGATGATCTCTTTGTGACATCTGTGTTCGTAGTGCAAATAAAACAGAGTAGAAAAGCCTGTGGAGCTCTGGCAGTGGGCAGCCATTAGGTCACTTGGTCTGCAGTGTCCCAGGCTCTCCATCCACTCCCGTTGCTGCCTTAAGTACCTGAGACTGGGATCAAGATTTCTGGAGAACTCTACAAGCAATGCAAAAAGCTCTGACAATTAAATATTCTAGATTTAAATAAATAGATCTGGTGAGAAGCCCACAGGAAGCCCAGCACTTCAAGAACGCTTATAAGGAAAAACTGACACTGAAGTCCTGCTACTCAGATCAGAGAAAATGAGGAGCTGTTGCCAAGCAACATCTCCTCTCAGGTCACTGTTTCTGGCTTGGACCAGCATCTTCTGCAATGTTCTGCATGTGGGCACAAGGAGTTCCTTTGGATGGGGTTTCTGGGTATATAACCTTAAAGAAGATAAAAAGAGGAGAAAATCTGAAATATTAAGAGTTTTCAGATCTGCAGAAGGACTTACGTGCCTGTTTCTTCTCCCACTTTTCTTAGCTGCAAAGATTCCCCTCTGCCTTCCGTCTGGCACTGCTGCAAGAGCATTATCCAGAGCTAAACATATTTGTACGATTTCTTTATATTGCAATTTTCTATTGTTTCTATGTAATCTTTCTATTTTTTACACAGACAGCAAACCCACAAGGTGTGTTTGTGTTACCTGTCCCGTGTGCCACGGTGGTGAGCACGCCTGCACAGCCCAGCCCAGATGCCAGACCTGGAGACACTGGAGAGCTGAAGAGAAGTTCTCTGCTGACTGGGGAAGTGCATTCATTAGGTGGCACCCTAAGGACTTTCCCCTGTAAATGACGCAGCAAAGCGATGAAGGTGATTTTACTGCAAAAAAAGAACAAAAAAGGAGCATCCTGATGCTCAACGAAATCTCAAATGAGCCCCTGATTTGGCCCCGCAGCCTCTTCAGGCTTTTCCCGCAGAGCTGGCAGAGGGTTATCTGATTGAAAACGCATCCGAACTCGCAGCAGGAGCCGGCAGGGAAGGGGGACAGCGCTGCCCTCCAGACCGCGGCTCGGAGGGGACACCTGGGGGCCGGTGTCTGCCCGCAGGCGCCTCGCTGCAGCCTGGGCAACTTCCAACGGCACCGACATCCCTAAACCTCGTCCTAATTTCAGCCCTTGGGTCAAACCCCCTTTTCTTCTGCCTGACGGGGCTTGTGGCCACCTTGACCTCAGTTTGCTCAAATGGGAGTTTTTCTGTAGTTGCTGGGCAAACCAAGACCAAAATCGTCCAAGGAAAAAAAAAAACCAAAGAAAGAGACCTATTTTAGGCACTATTTCAAGAGCTGGGGCTGACTCTGTGTTTCTGGAGACTCAAGCTGCCCACAAGCCATCTGTCTCCTGGAGAACAGCTCTCTGAGACCGGGCACGGAAAGGCCCTCCAGCACATCCTGACTGAGGAATCAGCTCCAAGACGGGGAGGAAGGTTTTATTTGCTGGCTCAGGACACCCTGTCCATGGGCCAATAATGCTCTCTTCATCCTCCTGGGGAGAGGAAATGGAGAGAGAGGTCACCAGGATTTGCCCCAAATCCTCGGGTTTGCGGTGTGGTCTGGAGCCAAAGTTTGGATACGCAAGAAAACCTTGGGATAAGCCATGGTACAGAAAAGGTTGGATGAGATCACTACAACTCCTGATCGTTCATGAGCAAAGCATTATTCTCAGTTTCCATGAGGGATTCTGATTTTAGAGCAGGCAGAGATGGCTTCCTCAGGGGCTGCTGCTCTGACATTAGCAGGAGGTGTCAAATCAATGTTTTCTTTTCCCACCATACCTGTCACATCCTCAGACGAGCGTCTTCGAGGCCAGCTCTGAACCCCCTGTTGGTTTGCACAGCTCCAGCAGTTGGCAAAACCAGCTCGACTGCAGCACTGCTGCATTTCCAGAGCAACGCAGCCTCAGCACACCTGGATTGTTCTCATAGAATCATGGAGTGGTTTGGGTTGGAAGGGACCTCAAAGCCCACCCAGTACAACCCTCTGCCATGGCAGGGACACCTCCTACTGGATCAGGGGGCTCCAAGCCCCATCCAACCTGGCCTTGAACACCTCCAGGGATGGGGCAGCCACCACTTCCCTGGGCAACCTGGGCCAGGGCCTCCCCACCCTCATCATGAAGCATTTTTTCCTAATGTCTAATCTAAACCTTCCCCCTTCCCATTTTAAAGCCGTTCTCCCTCGTCCCATCATTCCATGTCCTTGTAAAAATCCCCTCTCCAGCTTCCATGGAGCCCCTTTCAGTACTGGGAGGCTGCTCTAAGGTCTCCTCAGAGCCTTCTCCAGGCTGAACAACCCCAACTTTCTCAGCCTGTCCTCATAGCAGAGGTGTTCCAGCCTATGGATCATCCTTTGGACCCTTTCCAACAGTTCTCATGCACACATCTATCTCAGGGCTGGGGTTTTGACCCCGTGGCTGTGCTGGGATTCAGCAGGAAGATCTACTAAATCCAGAAAGAAGTGTCAGAGTGGAGCTGTGTTGGGAAGATGCTTTGGCAGAAGCTGCTCGCTGTCCTAGACCTTGGGGAGAGCTTGCCAAACCTACCCAGGCTCAAACCATTTGTCTTCATCTGCTGCAGACACATCCCCCCACGCCAAGCAGAGCCTGGTGGCTCTGTCCTCTCCAGCAGCTCCTCCCACACTCTGTCACAGCAGTGGTAACACACCCTGCCAATGCCCCCCGCACAGCCCAGCTCCCATCACTTCCCATCAACATTTTTCCTGGCTCAGTTCACCACCCCACTCATGCATTTGCTTCATCCTGGCAATTAATTTGCTGTTTCCTGAGTCAAATTCATTAAAACTGAACATTTCACAAACCCAGACGTGTTTCTGGAGTCGTAGGTGGTGGGGAGAAGGTGGAACTAAAGTGACAGGGACTGCCAAATACTCATCAGCACTGCTAATGGTATGGTGCAAAAGGGATGTCCAAAACCACCAGCTCCCAGAAGTAAAGCTTAACCTGCAGAAGGACCAGTGAGGGGAGAGCTGGAGACAGTGTTGTTCCAGACTGCTCTTACCTGCCCAGGTACAGCCGGTGGTGGCAGAGATCACAGCTGCAATGAAACACAGAGGTGAGACTGAAAAAATCACCAAGGCCATCTGATACCACAGAAGTGCTTGATTCTCCTCTGTGACAGAGGATTGCTTTAGAAGCGTGTCTGAACCCTCAGCTCTGCAGCCCCAGCAAGGCTCAGTGCTGTCATTGAAATGGATTCAGCTCCAAATGCAGCTTCTGGGTTTCTGGCACTGCCCGTGGCACAGGAATTTTTCTCCACAGCTCAGAGCTTTTGTACACTCAGCATAAAATAAAACAGAGCATGAAATAAAAGAGAGCAATGACAGGAGGGAGTGTGTTTGTGTACACAGGGTGATAACCCTGAGCTCCAGGAACTGCAGTTGGGATTTCAAAAGCACAACCACCCCCATGGCAGCCACCAGCTCCAGGCTCCATCCCAAACATCCACGAGATCCAGAGAAGCTTTCCAGTGGTGCTCACAGTGAAATCTGTCGCAGCTGGGATTTTGCTGCACACCAAGGCACAAGGGACAGGGCTGTTCTGTGTTTTAATCCCTGGTGAACAGAGCAACACAACTGACATTTCACATGGAAAAAACTATGTCTGGGACACCAAGATGTATTTAGAACTTCTCTCATTAAATAGCACAGCTATTGAGATAATCTTCTCCAACTTAAGACTTTAAAGCTCACAAGCTTTTACCATAAGTCAATAAGAATTGCTCATTCCTTATCAAGACAAGAGACAACTTGGAACCTTGCTCTCACTGTGGGAAAAGTCAGGAGTGGATGAATAGCAACGCAAATTCAACTGCGCATTTGCACATATGTTCTCTGAGGGACACTGTGCTCACACGTGCCCTCTGGCAGGTCCCACAGGCTCTCCTTGCCTTTCAGAAGGCTGGGAAAATGAGGAAATGCTGGCTGTACTGCCAAAACCAAGAGGATGTAAAGAAATCATGGGAATTATCAGTTGGAGCCATCTGTAAGTCCTACAAGTCACATTTCTAATTGAATCAGAACTGATGAATCTCTTGCTTTGAAGATTTCTTCTTGAAGGTGAGAGAGCAGCATCAAACTCAAACCCAGTACTTACCCAGCAGATCCACCACACAGACCCAACTAACACAGCAAACAAAAAAGAACTCTCTATCATTTTCAACTGAATGCATTTCACTATCAGTTTCTGCTCCTTTTGCCCCAACTGCCTGCCAGCACTGAGACAGACACAAAGATGACACCGCTGTGCCACGAACAGTCAGACTTGTGAACAACCAAACTAAAGACAACTCCTTTCTGCTTTGAATATGATTTGGAACAGCTCTGCCCAGTCATTGTAATGGAAACCTTAAAATATTTTCTGTATTTTTAATAGGGTTTAAAACCCATTCCTTCTATTCTGTTCCATCTTTTCTGTGCTTGTCTCCCTGCCAAGAACCACTGTGACACCCCTCTGATAGCATCAATCCATAAACACTGTTTCTTGAGATACACATTCATGCACACTTTGGGTTCATCACTGAGCAGGGAGTGTCAGACCCTGACAAAGCAAAGCGTGGCCCTGTGAGGAGCTGGGTGGTGCCACCATCCGCAGGGAGGCTGCGAGCTGCCCGAGGATCCCAGCCCTGGCTGCGGCCGGGAGCGACAGATGGCGTTGGCCAAGAGGACAGAGCCTGACCTTCCTGTTTTATCATGGAAAGATCACAGCAAGAAAACCATCAACAGTCACCATTTCAGCAAACAGATTTAAGAAACACATCCCACAAGGAAAAAGCCAGGACTCCTGCTGGAAACCAAACCACTAGAGGCAACCGGAAACCCCAGTTGGGAGATGCAGCTTTGTTTATCAAGAGACATCATCAGCCATTGCATATATTTTATTTTCTCATTAAGGAAATGCACTGGGCATAGACAGAGATTACATTCAACAGAGATTTATCATTACAGAGCAATCTGAAGATAAAACAATACACATTTCCTGCAGCAGAACAGATTGAAGGAACTGATCCAAGCTGAGAATGAAATGAAAAATACTTAAACCAACTTCAATGATCCTTACAGAGATGAGATAATTAAGCCTAAATTAACATCCTCTGCCAAGATGTGCTGCATTGTTCCAATCTTTAGATCTAATAGCGTTATCAGAGTTGTGCCTGGCAACTAAGCACAGACCAAAACCCCAGCAGAACAGCCCCAGTGTGAAGCCTCAACCCACCTGAGACGAGGAAGGGTCCAGAGAGAGGAAAGAGCACAGTGAAACAAGGAGACAGCTTGGGCTGAGCGACAGGCGACGGCGACAAGGCAGGTCAGGGCTACACTCTGCGTGAGGCTGCAGTGATTATTTCACTCAAAGAAGCTCTCCAGAGTCTGCAGCCTTGGCAAAAGCTTTGTGAACGCACGGAATTCTATGACACTGCCTGGAATTGATTCCTCAAAGAATTATACTGAAAAAAGTTGCAATACAAAGCTAGCAGGAAAACTACTTTGCCACGTAGCTTGTGAGTTCCATTTGAGACCAAATCTCTTTCCAAATGGGAAACTACAATCAGAACTGGAAAGACCACCTCTACTTCAATGCCATCTGCTGAACTTCAAGCCAGTCCTACGCGTGTTGTGTGCCAGAGAGTAGACCAGATCCTCACAGTTGGAAATGAAAATCTCCAAACACCATTCACCTGCCTCTCTGCCTGAGTTTGGAATCACAGGAGGCACCACCCCACTCTGCAGCAGACCCAAGGCCCTGCTTAGTGCGATCACATCGCTTCTCTTTTCAATACAACCCCTTCAAAGAGCGCCTGCCTTCTGGGCAGTGATGCCCAATGCCCTCCTCGACGTGGCCCCTCTCCTCTACTTGGTAAGACTGCAGAGAATGGGATTTTTATTGAAAATGTTGATTTAGTTCCTTACCTTTCTAAAGGTCTCCAAGCAATTTCATTCACTTTGCAAAATGAAAGGAATACATGAACCACCACCGAGTAACGCAATCCTGTCATTGAGGGGGAAGACAGATACTCTTACTCTCAGAGAATGACATTTAGGATGGTGATGAATTAACCACAACTGAAACCATAAGAAGAATCTGGATAAACAATGTTATAATTGCCTACAAGACAAGGATTAACTACTTGTTCTCAAAACCAGCAGCAGACAGAATGAGCTGATCTTTAGAGGGCATTTACCAGTTCAAAACAACTCCCAAATTCTTTTTTTCTTCTGATGTTGTGATAAGATTCTTGAAGGATCAGAAAAGAGAAGATGAAGGGTTTTGGTCCAAGAAACACACATAATATAACTTACCTCCATGCATTGTTCCCTTAAGGACTTCCTCTTACCAGTTTATACCAATACTAAATCATCTTTATTTCAAGTTTCCTGGCTTTGTCCAGTTCACCAATGTTCTCCAAAAGGACTAATTGGCTCGCTAGAATTTTCAGTCACTTTGTGCTTGAAAATTTTAGCTTGCTTTTGAACGCCTGCCAACAGCAAACAGCATTTGGAAGCTACTGGTCCTTATTGCTACTTGCAGCTAAGATTTCTCCTTCTCTTTATACACCCTATCTAGACTGTAGGAAAATGTTACGCGTTCATACAACCAACCCCCTACGATAAGCAAGAAGAGGGCAGTGTCTTACGTTTAGGTCAGGACATATTTAGCAGATGGGATGTTTTTTATCTGAACACGTCAGGTCTGCCTAACTGCTTTGTGCCTACGGTACGTGGAGCAGCGTGGTGAGGGAAAGCAATCACCCCTAAGAAGGCAGACTTGTTGCTTCAGGATCTCCTTCCTCCCCATCACGTCAGCTTGAACAACGTGTGCCACAGCAACACAAAGATGAGGAGGGAGAGGGAGCGCCCGGGGGTGGTGATGCTGGAAGCCAGGCTCCTGGCGTTGCAGTTGTTGGAGTAGCAGCACTGAACGCTGACGCCAGGCGCTCTGGATCCGTCCCTCCTGGCCCGCTCGCAGAAGGACCTGAACGAACAGGACTTCATGATGCCACCTGGAAGAGAGCCACAGTGAGCCCAAAGCAGCACGTTCGTGGTCACCCGCTCCCGTCTGCATCTCCTCACCATGAGCCTGACCACCCAGCACTGAGCAACAACATCACAGTATCATAGCATCATAAGGTTGGAAAGGACCTCTGAGATCATCGAGTCCAACCTATAACCCAACACTAACACCAACCATCATCTAACCCATGGCACTCAGTGCCTCATCCAGTCTCCCCTTAAACACCTCCAGGGTCTGTGACTCCACCCCCTCCCTAGGCAGCCCATTCCAATGACCAATCACCCTTTCAGTGAAGAACTTCTTCCTAACATCAAGACTAAACTTTCCCTGACGAAGCTCGAGTCCATGCCCTCTAGTATGAGATGAGGTCTGGCTGCTCCTGACACGTGAGTGAATACAATCACAGCAGATTACAGCACACTAACGAGCTCCCACTTAATTTAAATAATTGCAATTTATCTTAGACACTGCTGCAGCTGAAATCTCTGAATGTGTTCCAGCGTGGTGCCTCGTTAGCTGCTTCTCCTTCCTGATTTCCAGGCACATCATTTAACTGAATCATTTAACTCATCATTTAACCCAGTCTGCAGCATTCCAGAAGCATCTGGACAATGCCCTCAGACACACGGTGTGAATGTAGGGAGTGTCCTGTGTAGGGACAGGAGTTGGACTTGATGATCCTTTTGGGTCCCTTCCAATTTGGGTGATTCTATGATTAATTTACAAATGACAGATTAAAGTAAGAAGTGAGCAATCCATGAAATGCTTTTTCACAGCTTCCACACAGTGTGGACACGGCTCATCACGGCACTCGGACAAACCACCCTCGCTGGGATTCTGCACCAGATTGCTGCTGAGCCAATAAAATTAGGGATTGAGATTTATTGATAGGATTTATTTTCACAGAATCATAGAATGCTTTGAGTTGGAAGGGTCAATGAGGGTCATCCAGTCCAAGCCTCCTGCGGGAGTAGGAACATCTTCAGCTCAGTTGGGATGTTCAGAGCCCCATCCAACCTGACCTTGAAAGTTCCCAGGGATGGGGCATCCATG
Organism: Tapera naevia; assembly: GCA_033556795.1. Lineage (NCBI taxonomy): Eukaryota > Metazoa > Chordata > Aves > Cuculiformes > Neomorphidae > Tapera > Tapera naevia. The sequence goes on along the minus strand of JAUMJJ010000173.1, from coordinate 896,077 downwards.
ACTTCTCTGGGCAACCTATGCCAGTGTTTCCCCACCCTCATTGTAAAGAATTTCTTCCTTATATCCAGTTTGAATTTCCTATTTTGAGAGGGAACAACTACCTTTGTTTTTCCCTTAGCTCACTAAATACTCTTCTCCTTCACACACTAAATATTTTTCTATTATTAAAAATTCAATGAGTCTGTGACACTCACTTGCTTGTCCTCTGATGACCGCACACGCATCCGAGTGCCCTGGACACTGCTGAGTTCCTTGCCTGTTGCAGTCTTCATCGCTAGAGCCTACGCAGGTGTAACACTGCAGCGCTTCGCCTGCCAGGGAGGGGAAAAAAGGCCACTTATAACAGGTTTAGAGCTTACAAAAACTATTTGACATCATCAGTTGCACATGCAAAATAATTGCAAAAAGCTTAAATCCCCAAAAATCTAAAAATTCTGCAAATCCTACCAATTTTTCTTTTTTTAGGATTGGTCCAGATACTGATTTCAAAGATAAAAACCCATGGCCATGTATTATTTAGTTGTTACAACTGGCACTTAAGGTAATCCAAGAACAACTGATGTTCTGGAATTGCATCCATACCTTCCGGAATCATTTGCAAGGCAGAGTTCACTGTAACACCTTCCAGTATCATGTTTTTCCCTCCTCTCTCATCATCTTTGGTCCACAGTGCCATGAAAAATGACATTGTAAACAGAAAATCTTACTATGACCCATGTTTCTTTTTCTCCCAAAGCACCAACTCAGCTGGAGGGCACAATGACGCACCTTAAGCATTTTGGTTTAAAACATCACAACCGTAACGTGATCCTCTTTCTTCTCCCTGGCTCAAACCACCTGATATTTTCAAAGGCAAGAATGAACCTGAAATCTATTTAAACCACCGTACTTCAGACTCACAGAGCAGAAAGCACCCTCGCTGCCCACAGGGAGAAGCGCGTTTCTATTCGTGAGCACACACATTTCTGGTTACATCACACAGCAGAGGTGGAATTCGGTGCTGGCAACCACATATCCCAAATAATCTGAACCCAAACCCACCCAGGAGAGAAGCCCAGAGCAGCCCAGAGGCTCAGCCGTGCCTGAAGCAGGACACGAAAAGGAAAGAGAAAAGGAGAGAAAAGGGAGTTGACTTACTTTTGAGTACAAAAAGGGAGCTGAGAAGGACCAGGCTGAACGCTGTCCACATCGTGGAGACAGAGGAGATGTCCCATTAGCAAAGGAAAGCAGTTTGTTTGCTATGAAAGCCTTAATGCTTATCCCCCCCCCCTAATCCTCTGCAGAGGATAACTTGGAGGATAAGGAGGTGTGCGGGAACGCTACTTATCGAGCTTATTCTGGTTGTGCTTCTAATCACACGTACTTCATCCCCACAAACCCTGCGGGCAGTGTCTTCCCGGGGCAGGAAGAAGAAAATATATTCACCTTTCAGTGACAGAGATGCTTCAAAACCATCACCCCCAGCGCGTGGCACAGCTCCGACTGGGGCAAGCGGTCCCATGACACTTGCCTTGGCATTGGCGCGGTCGGGTATTAAACATTTTGGAGGATTAAGCCAATGCCTGAGACCCGAGGGGCTCAAATCTAGTGTAGATAAATATATTTATAGAGAGAGACATAGATGTGTGCACATGAGCAGTACCTTCTGAGACCCAGGGAGTGCTCCAAGCAGTGACCCACGGAGCTCACTGATAAGAGCCGGTGGATCTGGCGCTGCGGATGAAGCGAGGCAGTCGAGAACATAAAATACAGCCATACTGAATCTTCAACTTTCAACGAAAAAATTTATTTACAATAGAGAATTTCATTTCAGTGACATGCATTTTCATTTTTTTTTCCTTTTTAATCTTATTTTACAAATCAGCAAATGCAGATAAAGTTTACACTCCTTAAGGCAAGAGTCCCCATGCAAGTAATACGTGTTTATATTAAATCCAAAAGACATCCAACATGGGAACTCATGTACAAAGGGAAGGCTAGGATCAGCAATTTGTAATTTCTTAGAGAACTTGACAATCTCCCTGATACAGGAACTTTGAGATCAACTTGCTATGAATTATACTATGAAAATGAAACCAATAGCAAGAAATTCTGATAGTCCTCTTAGTACTGCATACAATTAAATCAACTTTATTTAGAAAGAAAATACAGTAGTGCATACGAAAAAGTGAAAGTATAACCTGTCCACATAAACGCATGGACATCAGTGTGCCAATGGTCATATTGCACTCGGTAGCGAAGTCCACAGATTTGGTTAAAAGTTAGCTTTTCCCCATTTTGGCAATCAGTTCATCACAAATCTTTGTTAATTCTTCTATCTCTTTGTTCTGGAAAATAAAAGGCAATATTGAACATTATGAAAAATACTGTTGCATTAAGGTATTTTTTTTCTGAACTATCCAGCCTTTGGGAGAAGTGTGGGACTGTGAAGTCTTCTCTAATGCTGAGAACGGAGTATCTGTATATAGATGCAAACATGCACAGTGCAGCTGGGCACAGTGCAGACACTCTGCTTTCTTATCTCCACAGCTCCTCCATATCAAATAAATATGATTTAGCACTAAAGCAGACAGTTTTGTAGCAGTCATTCCTCACACACAAGAGTAACACATGGTCTAAACTCATTCCCAGGCTGCTCTTTGGGAGCATTATTGTTCCCCCTGCTTTCCAGGGGCTCTGAGGAAGGAGAAGCCGTAGCTGGAAGCGAGTGCCTTTGCTGAGCTCCAGAACACAGGATATAAATAGGGATTTCCTGCAGTCCCTCTTGCCCCAAGCCGTGCAGATCTGTGTCCAACCCTTGGGCCAACAGTGGGTGCATGTCAGCTGGCACTGCAACTACAGCTGAAACTGGGAATGGAAACAAGAAATGAAGAACCAAACCAAGACTGACCTTAAACCCAAGAACCAAAGGGAACCCGGGGCCCTGCTCGGCACAGAGAGCACACTGAGCTCTGACCAGTCAGAACCAGTGCTGAGCACTGCTCAGTGATGGATCAAAGCCTGGCAGATGGGTCCCTGTGCCAGAATGACCCGTTGCACACAACTGATTGTGGTCTAAGAGTCTGGGCAACGCTGGGGGCTGTCGGGCCAGCTGGATGTGAGGAGCAAGACTGGTCCTTGGGCAGAGCCTGGCTGTGGTCTGAGCTGCAGAGGAGAGCTGGATGCAGCTTCTCTGGGGAGAAGGTGTCACTCAACCAGCCATCCCACTGAGTTCTGCATTAAAGGAGCTGAACTGCTGCTTACCTTCTGTTCCAGTGTTCTTTCCAAGGCATCCACTTTCAGCTGCTCTTTGCGAAGGCTGGCCTGGTACGCCGCCTGCTCCTGCTGAGCCTTGCCTCTCACTTGTGCAATTTCAGCATTGGCTCTAGAAAAAATACACACTATTGTCACATCCCTAGAGGAAAGTGGGCACTGAAGCCTGGACTGCCTGCTCACAGATGGTGGTGAGAGCATGGGTACTGTCTGCATGTCTAGGAAAGCAGCCTGAGACCTGTTGTACAGACTTTTCCCTCTCTTGCTCAGCAGAAGCTGCAAAGTCTTTTCTTAATGTCTGTGTCATTCTCTCCCCGATTCTCTCAGACATCTGTGCCAGAATCATAAATACCACTTGGGTCCTCTTGCAGGACCTTTTCAATGTGAAAATAATTCTTTGTTTCTTTAGTTATGTTGAGGAGCTGGAAGGAACACCAGCACACGACTGAAATTCTCATTACAGGATTTCATGCCCCTCTGGGTACTGAGGGAGCAGGTTTGGGATGCAGGGTCCAGCCCCAGGAACCCTCCTGCAGCATGAGCTGAAAAAGAGATTTCTACAATCAATTACCTGTCCAGTTTTTCCTCAGCGTGAATTTTGAGTGCTTGGTATCTCTGCTCCTCCTTCTTGACTCGCGACAAATACTCCTGCGCACATTTCTTTAACACTTCTTCATTCTTAAATGCAAAGATTACATAAAATTTAATTCAGGAGTCAGAAGGGCAGGACAGGCACCCACTGGAGGGGTCATATTCTTTAATGCTTAACACGGACACCCCCCCAGAAGCCCTTTGAAACAACACTACACAACACGAAAGGCTTTCTAACGCTTGTTTGCATTTGGTAACTGGTCACAAGCCTTTGAGGATTCCATCCTATGATGCACTTTATACACAACCTCTGACCAGAGGGATTCCTGCCCTTGGTTGTGACAGAACACAGCCCAGAGCCAGCCCTGACTCCCGCTCAAGTCCCTCAGTCATGTGACATTGACTGAAATCGCAGTCACAGATGGCAGCAAGTTGTTCTGCTGCAAAATCTTCATCTGTTTTATGCCAAAAAGCAGGTACAAATGAGCATTCACACCCTCCCTCCCCCCAGCACTTGAACTTCATACGTGGGATCCAACTGGAAACAGAGCCCTGCCTGCAGGGAAGCAGCACTGGTACAGGTGAGCTCAGCCCTGCTCTCTGAAGGAGGGGACCTGAGCACGACTCACCTTCCGAAACCCCTCCAACACTTCTTTCATTTTCTCGTATCTCCTGAACAGATCTGCCAGTGATTTCTCCACTGAGTTCAGATCTGCCAAAGCCTGCTCCTTCTCCACGATCAGCTGCTGAACGGTGTGATGGGAGATGGACTTCTCTCTCTGTTCATCCTCTGGTGGAGAGAAGAGAGGGGAAGGAAAAAAGTGACTTCCAGAAGGGTAATAGTAGTAAGAACACTGATTCCACTCCTATCTCTAGTTTCTAGTAACTAGATGTGCTCTGTATTATATGTTAGCAAGTCTGCAGGATCCAGAAAAGTTGTTTTATATAAAGACACAATCCTTTTCTGGATAAAAGGCTGCCAAATACAGTGATATTTAAATATTTTGATGTTAGGGAAAACTGTGACTGTCTCTGTCCTGATGATTTATTTCCTCTGAACTCAGCTATCCCCACAAAAAAAGGCAGGTGTTGGATTTTCCTGGTCCACCTGAAGATGTAAGAGCTGAAGGGAAGGACATTTAGCACCAGCAATACGTTATTTGCCACTGCTTGTCACCTCCTGGCATCTTTTCCAATCCTCTACAAACAAGGCACTTTGTTTAATGGAATTCAACTCAAACTCTTCCCTTGGAAACACACCATTTTTGCAAACTCTCATCCTTAGGATTGCTGTAGGCAACTGCCAGAAAGGAAACCTAATATTAAACAGACTAAACTCTGGTTGGCAGAAAACATCTTCCAAGCTTCGCCTGTGTATATAATTAAATCTGAGGCAGGGCTGGTGGGAAGAACAGAGCAGGAATCCAAATCCATATGGATGAGAAATTTTCAGAGGAACTGACCTAGTAATAACCTGAAATACCCACATAACACTGGAAGAAAAGGTCTGGCATCCTAAAATATGATTCTTTTTGTCCATGCTTTAGGGACTACTTCAAATGATACTGAAATGAAAACCAACTCAATAAAACATGAAGGTTTTATATTACTACTTTCCTTTGTCTATGATGGCAACTAAAATAAGGTAGGAATTTCTCCCACGTAAAAGGCACAGGGATTTCAGAATTTACAAATTTCCATTCATGCCTTTGTAATTTGAAATATAAAGACCTAAATGAGAGTTTGTTTTTTTATTTGAATAGAAGTCTTCATCTGAATTAAGCTCTGAAATGTCAAAGATGATATCGTCAATTCCCAAACTGAGGTTAACCTCCTCCTTTGGCAAATCTAATCCTTTGATCCACTTTTTGCTGGCCTAACTCAGCCCAGAGATGATGCCACTGCGCTCTGTGCTCCTCTGCCTCCCCTGAGAGCTCCTCTGCCTGACCTGAGGTTATTTCGCTCTACGTGATGCACAAGATCAAAAACCAGAGCAACTCTCAGGACCTGCACAAAGCTCATAGTACTGGAAGCTGTAACACCTTTATTTTACTGGTGAACAAACACTTTTCATGCAGCAGAGCTGAAAAAAACAGAGCCCTGTCATGCCACCTCAGTTTGGGAATGCTTATTTTTTCATTAAAAAAAATCAGCATTCTTTTCTATTTCACGTTCTTAAAGACACTCTGATCATCCTTAATGTCTAAACGACTGTGCTCTCAAGTAAAATGGGAAAGCAATTTGTCATCCTTTGTTTATTTTCCTAACCTGAGAAGCTGCCACCCTGTGTTGCAGCACAAGCTTTGTTCAGTCGCACTGGGGATCACTCACTGCCTCGCTCAGTTCCAAAACATTCCCTGCAGGATCCTACTCTTTGGCAAACCCTCTCTCTGGGCAGGGGAAGGGATCAACTGCCACGATCACGTAAGGCACTTACATGTATTTAATGCCACAACTTGACTTTTTTCTGCCGTCTGCACTATTTTAGCAGCTTCCTTCTGATTTGGTTCCAGGGCGATCTGGGTCAGTAATTCATGACTCCCTCCCTCCCTGCTCTCCCGGTTCCTCCCAGAGCACCCCAGCACCCTCCTCTCCTCCTGGACGCAGCCCCAGCCCCACTTCAACATGCACAGGGGAATTAGGGGCAAGTGATGTTGGATGCTCCCTTTCTCCTCTCCCTTCCACAACATCCATGGGCCGGGGAGAGAGCTCAGACCTCGTTAAGATTCCAAGGGGAGAACAAGAATTTATACTGGAGAAGGGAGTGACACTGAAAAAAGGGAAAGTTTCCACTGAGCTTTAGCACCTGAAAACCTCAGGTGACAGTTAAGATACATTTAAACCCAAAGTGATTAAATACTACAGAAAAAAAGAGACTTGTATCTGGCTGGAGGGGGACTGGAAGATCTAAGTGATATTTTCTAAAACTATGACTTAGCCATAGTGAAAAGTTGCTCAGTTGCACTGTGCTGACACCAGTCTGCCAGTAAATTGTAGTTAAGCAACTAAAGGTACTTATTTCTAAATATATTTATGAGGTTATGCAATTAAAATATTCTAAGTAAGCAGCTTGCATGTCTGCAACACACAGTGCCCACAGCCCACCAACAATAACAGCCTTCTCAGGACCAACACCACCCACATGGACAGAACCAGAGCAGATCTGCTGCCAGGCTCTGCTCAGCATCACTTTCACCACTCAATGGGAATGCAGCAAAGGGAGAACAAAAGCAAAAGGAACTGAAAATGCAAAATGCCAGCGTGAAAGTTGGTGAAAAGCTTTACTTACCAGGCTTGCCTGTTTTGTTTTTTGCAAGCAAATAGCAAGAAGCAACAAAAATGGAAGCAAAATAGAAAATCAGGGATTGTTAGGAAAGCAGAAAATAAGTAATGCAACAACCTGTAATGCACAGAGCACAACATCTGTTTGTTCTTCATAATGAGAATTTCATTATCTATTTAAATGTACAAGAATAAATACATTTTGAACAGAAAAAAAACCCAACATTTCAAATCCACCACTAAAATGGGAACCCACAGCAGGGATTTTGGAGGGAGCTGTGATCCCTGCGCCTGTCGGTGCTGCAGTCGTGGGGGCACCAGGCAGTGAAGCAGGAGCACACACAGCAAGCCTGCTCTTTCTTCTCCTCCCTCCTCAACAGAAACAAGAATGTGTTGGGATCTGAGGTAAGCGTAAGAAAATAAGGAAAAAAAGGTAAAGCAGCAGTAAAAATTATGCAAAAAAGGCACTCAGAGGGATCTACACGGAGACAGCTTGTGAGCTCTGGCTGTACAGAGCACGGCACAGCACTGACTGCCACAAGCTAAACTGGCTGATATAGGGCTCTGACAGCAAAACTGGACCTGCCACAGCCCTCACAATCAATGGCAATTACTGTTTGTAATGCATGTTTTCAAAATCATGTGCTGTTAATATGGAATATGTTCAATATTCTTTGTACAGACTCGTGAAAACCTATAAAAAGCTGAGCAGGACCCATCAACCACACTGAATATTCATTAAAGGGGTTTGGGAAATTGGTTCATTCTTAATGCCCTCCTAACAGGGCTGTATAAACAGCTCAGAGGGCTTAAATCACCAACAGGAACAGCAGAGGCATTTCTTTGTTCCAAGGCATGTTTTGCTTTAGCAGCAGGGCATTAATGGGATAACAGTTACTGAAGAGGATGCAAACAGCACACTGGGATGAGTGAATTCCTTTATCAAATGGGACAGTAATTTACGACAAATGACACAAGAAAGTGGGACAATTAGATCAAAAATCTACATTAAAGGCAGGGAGAGGAAGCCTGGCATTTAACATATTACCATGCTGCAGGATTTGCATACTGCTCTAATTAACACATGCATTCTGTGCTGCCAGTCGTGGTTCCAGTTCCTTTGCAAATGGACAGAAAATTACATTATTTATAGCCACAGCCCTTAAAAACTTCCCTAAATCATTGGGAAGGCTCTGACTGATACTCTGTATTTTAAGAGTAAAGATCTTTTTGTTTCCTCTGCCACCAATGCCCCGATGCTTTAATTATCCTTGACTGCTTTGCAACAAAAGGGCTGTGCCCTTGCCTCAGGACCCCTGTTCTGTACCTTCTTATGGTGCTGCCCTCTCACAATTTGTTTGGTGGTTTTTTTTTTTAAAAAAAAAATCTGTTTCTCAAATATAGAATTTGAATTTATTATCAAAAAGCAACTCCTGCTGCCAACTCTGTGTGTACGCTTGGGGGAAAGACAGGTCCTGTGTTGGAACGTGTGAATGGCCGGGTTCAGGGATGAAGCCACACCAGGGTATGGTTAGTGTAAAGCAAAATGAATCCAGTTCCTTGCACACTCTGGTCACTCCTGTTTTAACACTTGCATGATGAGCACGACAGACACTATGTCAGAAGGCAGCAAACTTGCTCAGCTCTGCATACAAAAGGCAACGGAGGCGGCAACACCAGAGAATGAAGCCAGGTATAGCATTATCCTATATTAATATTATATATTAATAAATATTAATTATTGCTTATATTATTATTTATTTTTAATTATAATTACCATAATATTTTCTTTTACAATTATCTATTTTATAGGCCCATTTTCCTTTTCACTTGAAAGGAGGCTGGGGTGTCTCCCAACAGCTGAAAAATGCAGGGAGGCAGCAAAAGCACCAGACACTGGGCTCTTTCCCCTGCTCTTTTTGGAAAAATAGGCAAATTGGTTACAAATGGATGTAAACACAACTTGAGCATTAATTAAAAAGAACCACAAAACCCCCAACCCCCCAAGAAACTACAAATAATTTAAAAGAAACCAAAACTTGGAGGTCATCCCATCTGGGCTGTCTATGAAGGGGCTGCCAGGTTTAAGAGGGGCAGAAGAAAGTGATATATTGACAGCTGTAGGGAAAACCCTTCTCTGTTACAACCCTGTTAGCAACACTGCTGCTTCTCCTGCTCTTCCCAGTAATTTTGGCCACGGAGAAGCCACAACCCTGCTCGGCCAAGAGGGCTCAGGCTGAAGCCAAGCTGTATCGGGCAGCAAAAGCCACTGGCGCTTTCTACAGCCAGACTCAGAAAAAGAGCTTTGGAAATCTCATGGAGAGGCTCTAAAATCACATCCCAGGGGTCAGAGTTTCTGCATCCATAAATCCTGAGACCATTGATTTTGAAATCCTACTGCCTGTAGCATTTGTCCTTTACAGGGCATGCTGATAACAAACACCTTTTTGAATTATTGAGAGGTAAAACGCCGTAAGTTAGACCTCAGAGGAGACCCCTGTGTCAGTAAATAACTGGGGAGATGGATTGGCTGCTCATAATCTCTCACTGGGATTGGAGTTAATCCAGGTTTTGGTCTGCCCAATGCACTTAGCCTAGATAATCCCTGTTGTTGTAGAGAGCTAAGTTTGGTATCTCCTGTTAAACAGCTGGGAGCGGACGACTAAAGGGTTTTTAGGTCACTGAAAGTCTCTCCTGGAGATATCCAAGAGCTCTGGGCAGAGCATTTGGACACATTTCCCGTGGGACCGTTTGCTTTGATGCAGAAGAACAAGCCCTGACCTTTCTGTATCACCTGGGCAGCCTCAGGGGCTGCTTTGTGTACAATGAAGTCCTCCTTTTCACCAGGACCCAGCAGGGCGGTGCCCTCGGACACATCCACAACTCCCAGCAGCAGAGGCAGCCAGCACCCAGGTGAAGCCCACAGCCTTAAACCAGATCTCTAAGCTTTCTTCAGAAAATCAGAGTGGCAGATAGCACCTTTCAGAGTAGAAACACCTACCTATCATCTGAGCAATCGTCTTCTCGTATTCTGAAACTATTTTCCTGTAAGAGGGAGAAAAAAGAAGAGCTTTTGGCAAACTTCATAATTGCTAATGCTTACTTAAAAATAATGCTACTGAGTAACTGAACTATTTTAAAAGAGATACAGAACCCCTTCATGCTTTTACATGCTCCTTATTACCCAAGTAACAAATACAACTGACAGGTTAAACACTGCACTTGATTTTTAATCCTCTGTGTAAATCAGTACAGGTTGGAGGAGGGAAAAGGGACTGCTGTGAAACAAGTCCTGTTATTTGAAACACCCTCAAAATACAGGACCAATCATGATTGAAAAATGTCTAATCACATCTGTCTAATTCAAGAGTTACAAAGAGTCTGATTTTTCCTCGCTTTCTCCCCTCTTCTCCATGTCTGTGTTTGCTTATTTTTAAAGTAAATGATAAAGTTATAACTGGATGCAATCCTGACTGGAGAATCATTGGACCTTATCCAAAATGTATCTGATCTTCCTCCCTCCAAATGTGACAAAATAATCCATTAGCACTTAAGACAATAAGATCCAAATATTTAATTGTGCAGCACAAAGTCCATCCTGTCCTGTTTCCCAAAATCTGTTTTTGAAACAGAGGTGGCAAAATGTTGCCTTTAAGACTAAGTCATTTCATATACTCACGGTAGGCTTTGAATTTCCTTCTCAAAAAGAGGTTAGCCAAACTAAGCAGATTAAATGTGATTTAGAAAGATGATCCTTCCCTTTCCAGAGCCAAATAAAGCTAATGAAGTGAGACCAGCTTGATCTGTGCTTGGATTCATGAGCCACGTAGGACTGCCTAAGAGAACCAGAATTACCCCACACTTCTTCTGAAGTGGATATTCAGAACTGGTGTCTGAACTGGTCTCTTTTGCAGTCTGAGCTCACTTTCACTTGCTCTGGTTTTCGAGGTCTGCTGCAGTCAGTGAGGATACAGAAAAGGTGTGGGAAAATTCAGAGACAAAAGTAGTAAGGAAAGGAGAAACTTCTGGAGCTCCCAAAAAGCTAAAGCAGTAAGTCCAGCACTGGTTGTCTCAAATCTGAACCAACAAACAGAGCTCAGAAAGGCTCAAGAAGGCCACTTGTCCCAAGGGCCCGCAGCATCTCACTTGTCCCAAAGGTCCACAGCACCTCACCTGCCCTAAGGGCCTGCAGCATCTCACTTGCTCTGGTCCTGCAGAGCCCTCTTTGCCAGAGCCCACCCAGCTGTGCCTCCAGCCACCCCCTCCACTGAGATGTGCTGGGATGCTGCTGTCCCTGCTGTCGGTCCTGCTGTTTTAATCAGCTTTTCTCTTTTTTTTTAACCATAAATTACACTTTTGAGAGCAAAGACAGCTGCAAGGATTTTACCCTGAAAGGAAGGGACTGGTTTCGTGTCCAAAGATCACCTCACAAGCCTGCAGTAAGGATTGCAAAGCCATGCCATATGCTTGTAACACCAGGAACCTTTGGGAAGTTTTATCATCCTAGAAAATGAAGCCAAGGACTGAGGGCAATGAACACAAGATTAATCCCTGTTACAGCCCTTCACAGCCCAGGCTGCACCACGGAAGATGGCAGGGAAGGGCAATAACTCATTCAAGCAGGTACCACATTCTCTGTGTTACCCAGCCTTGTGAATCACACGGCAGCTGTTCGACAGGAGTGGATGCTGCAATGGCACATTGACTTTAATATGATCTGAGCAGCAAAGTAGTCAAGTCTTGTTTTCCAGATTCACATCAAAGGCTTCTTTCAGCCAGGCAGCCTGAAGGTCACTATGGCTGGGAAGCAAAGGATGCTGGCCATGTCATTCCTCTCTGTGACAGCATATCATAGCCCCAGCCTGACACACTGCACAGGCTTCACTTTTGGCATTTTAGACATTGTCTATTGACTGAATTCCTGCAATTTCATAAGTCATAAACCCACCAAAATCCAGCCCTACACAGGATATCAGAGGCAATCTGCTCAGCTTCCCTTACTGAGGCATAGTCAGTTAGACCTCCAAATAACCATACTTCGATATTCTTTGCCAGCCTCTGGTTGCACCCTTGGGCTATGGCATAGCCCACCCTGGTTTGGCTCTTTGACAGCTATTAAATTAGAACAACTTTTCATTTTGGCTACCATTCTCCAGAGTGGAATATCCTCCATTCTGATGTCTTTCTTAGCTGAATCCCAGCTATTCCAGGTAGTGCACACAGGACCTGGATAATGGAGCCTTGCTTCTCCTTCCGTGGGCAGCGATGCTTTTGTGTTTGCAGCTCTAGATAATCCCTTCACTCCTTGCTTATCATTACGTCATCTCCAATTGCTGCATCTCTCACACGCAGGGACTGTTCCAACATATAATCTTCCAAGAGAAATCCTTCTTTGTGCACAGATGCATATTTTAGCATTTTGTGAAAATATTGGTCAGGTTGGTTTCTTTCACCCCCGTGTTCTAGGGATGTGCCTGTGGGAAATTTGGCTTAGGTACTACGTTTTTTTCAAATCAAATTCTGTTGAGGGGGTAGACACACAGGCAAATCATGGTGAGGAAGATGAAGGATGTGCAGTGCCCCCGCTGCTCTGGGTCACTCTGCTCTCTGTTCATTAAGGACACCAACCCCTGCCTGTGGCTGTTCGCACCCCGGTGGTTCCCAGAGACCAGAGCACACATGTGCTGAACGCTGAGACATTCCTTATCCTGACACAGCCCCTGGTTCTGCTTGTGCCTCATTTTGCTCCCTAGGCTTGACTGCTTGCAGCAGCTCCTTGCATTTTGCCTCATTATGCATTTGCGGGCTGTGCCAGGCTCTGTTTCCTTTCCAAAGCCAAGAGAACCCAGCTGGGTGCTGGGAGATGGTTTTCTGCAAGAAACAGAGCGGCTGCCCTTGCCTTTTGCAGACTCTTCTCTCAAGATTCTTTGGCTCAGAGCCCTGCGCTGCCGCCATCCAAATCTGCCACGTGTGACTCCTGGCACCCACGCGGGCAGAGCTCTGCACCATGCTCCCTCCTACCCCTGCTCCCCAGGCACAAGCTCTCATGGGTATAAAGCAGGAATTGCACGTGCAGGCCACCACCTGAAACAGCTCATTTGCTTTAGCTCCAAACCACAGAGACATTTAATCCTGGGAAGAAGCTGGTGCTGGACCAGAAGTGATGGGGAAGAAAACACAGTCTGAGGAGAGACGGCAGAAATAATTATTTAAAAGAAAGATGCTACTATAACCTGACAGTTTCCTTTCATCTATCAGTTAAGGGAGAGGATGGTTCTTCTGTACATTTGAAGGTAAAAATAACAGGCTTTAAAGGCTCCATGAAATAGTCTTAATATGTTCTGGTTTGCAATTATGACTTTCTCAGATTCATATCAACATGCAGGTCAAGCTCATGGGTAGCGCAACCTTTTGGAAGTCAAAGCAGTTCCAGTTCCAGTACACAAATATTTAATGTAATAGAGGCAGGTTTGCAAGGAGAAATAAAATAGAACAGATACAAGTAGAGTAAACTGAAAAACTCAGGGTCCCTCTGTCAGCTCTCAAACAGAGCAGCAAAATCCAAGATAATTATTGCTTAACTAACACCAAGCTTAGTGTGTACAGTAATTAACAAATCGGCTCTGTTCAAAGAAAAGGGTGTAGAATTTCCTTGAAGGTCAGCACTCAGAAGCCAGAGTAGTTCCTTTGCAAGAAACGTTTTCCTACTGGCAACTGATTTTCTGTGGGTTTTTTTGTTGAGAAACTTTTTACAACAAAAGGAGGGCACCTGTACTGCTCACACCTACCTGCAAACCTTCACATTCTCCCTTCAGTGGGCGAAACTGTTTGTGGGGAGTGAACTTCCAGTTAGCATGTGCAGAGCCCTGCCAGCTCCCCAGGGAGACTCACTGGGTCAGGCAAGAGGCACAGAGCTATGCAACCCACTGAGCAGCCACAGCACAACTGGGGGAAACCCTTCCCTTACATTAACCTAGATTAAGACCTCTCTTATCTCAGTATTTGGAGGATGTAAATGAGATTAGCAACACAGATGTTTTGAGTGATGACCCTGAACAGGGGTGCCCAACATGAAAAGCAAAGACAATATAACATTTAAGATCAAATCAAAGCCTGTATTTAAAAGTAAAAACCAAACTCAGCCAACCAGAACAGCTGTACAGCCACGGTACCCTCGAGTACCACCCACAGGCTGGATTAAAACTGCCAGTGTGGTTAGTGACAAGTGAGCAACCCACCTCATCTCCATCACTTCCCTTCTGCTTTCTTCATATTTCTCTTTCCACTCAGACACCTCCCTTTCCTTGGTCACAATCTGAAACAAAAAAAAAGCAAATGATGTATTAAAGAGGAAATTAAGTAACTGTACAATATTTAACATAAAATCCTAATTAACAGAGGTACAGTTTTCAAGTGCACAATGACTTTTTTCTCCAATGACTTTTTTCTTCTTTTCCAGACTGCAAAGTGTAATTTAAAAAGTTCAGATGTGAAACCATACTCAAATTTTGAGAAACTGACTTAGGAAAGCGGAGGCAATGTTCTTGTTTCGAGTTTCATTCCTGATTACAACAAGCACACTTCTCAAGCAATACAATATAACCCCACCTCATGTCTGATCTGACCTGGTGCCAAACTCCAAACACCTCCATGTGTGGGTTTGGATCCTGGTCCCCTGGTTTGTCCTCCAAGGGGGTTCCACCGTTGCTGCTTGTGTATTTAGGGCTGGCTGTTCATGCAATTTTATACATGAAGGACTGTGTTCCTTTGTGCTCCTGCATTCACACATTCTATTATAACGTTTGGAAAACTCACACCAGATTGTACCAATTTTTTAAATTATTATTAGCCCGACTAATATTATACATAGCTTTATAAAATATATGATTTTACTCCTATTTCTGGCATCTGACAACTTTTACATAATTACACAGGGATACCAAGACACACAGGCTACACCTGAAGTTAAAAACAATAAAGCTTTATTCTCTACAACATTTGCTTTTCACTTATGCCAAAACAACAGAAACTTACAGTGCAGCACCTTTTGTTTTGGCAGCCTCTGGTGGGGCCTGAGCGTGGATAAGGATGGTTTTGAGAACAGAACAAGTGTTTGTAATATGAATCATCTGGGAGAAACCAGCAAAGCAGGAAACCACAAGGTGCACGTTTCCTTTTCCAGATTCTGAAGAAAATTACCTCTGCTCTGGCGAGCCGCAGGGCAGAGTCCAAGTCCTGCTGGGGGTAGAGAAGAGCCGTGGTGCCCTCTGCATCCGAGGTGCCGATCCGGGAGTACAGTGCACTTTTAGAGATGGAAACATCTGCTGGGATAGCAGGTTCTCTCTGTGTGTTTGTTTTTTTAAATACAAAGAAACGAACCATTAAATATGCACTCAGCTCACACGTTTTCTGGGTGCAGTGCTAGGCACCAGGGTCCTGAGCTAGGACGAGGGGCACTGCTAAATCATAACAGCAATAAATCATAAGGAATTTGGTATTTAGCAATCGTAAAATATAAATTTAAGAACGATAGTAAGGACCAAGAGAGCCACAGTACCCTGACAGAGAGGAAATAGACAGCACTGTGCCACAATATTATAAGGTCCTTACTACTTTCTGATGCAGAAATTCCATCAAAACATCCAGCAGGAATGCACATCAGCAAAGGAAATTCGAACTGGAGGCAGAGGGCTTGTTAAGGGGAGTTCTGCTTCCATGAGAACAGGTCAAGAAACCAGGAGCAAGAAGACAGCTCACGTTTTCACGTCTGACCTGCCAGTATGCTGTGTCCATCATAAACAGTGTGAGTATCATATCTAACCATAGAACATCCAGGGGACACTGCTGCCCCACGGGTATTTGCATGCAATTAGTGAGTTAAAGGAGGTTTTATTCGCAGCTGCCAGTTTCGCTCACGTCAGCGGCCCAGATCCACTCGGGAGGAGAGCGGCACGTGAAACCAGGGAGAGCAAAGAAGGGGCTGTGACGCCGAGATGCAGCCTTGCAAACACCAGTCCAGGTGCAAACAGGTCAAGTCAGGGCACATTACAATCAAGGAGATGACAAAAGACAGTTAGGAAGATGCTAAACAAAGCACATGTAGCAGAACTCCAGACTGGGTTCTGTGCTGCCACTCCTGAGCTGCTCTACCACAGCACCTCTCCACTTGTTCTCCTGCAGCAGACACTTCTCCCTGTTGCTGGGGTCTAATGCTCTGCTCCTCTGCTAAATATGCATGGAACTGCCAAAGGAATTGGGATTACTGGGGAGGGGAGGAGGAGAGAAACAGTACCAACACGACAGCCATCCTCCAAACACTGCTTCCTTATAACAGGCTGGAGAATCAAAATGTCACAAAAAACCAAAATAGACTATTATTTTAAAATCACAGACCCTCACAGAAAACCAAACAGGGTGGCAAATAAATGGTAAGAGGCATCTCTCTGCGCTCTGTTATGTTTCCAGGCTCCAGAGCAGAGCAAAAGGATCTCTTTGCCCATGCTGTGCTGGGACACCCATGACCACACTGCCCAGGCACCAGCCACATCATTCTCAGGATAATCCTGCAAGACAGAGCCAGAGCATCTCCACCTCCCGGGCTGACAACCCCCTCTGGTCCCAGCACTGCCCAGAGCATCCCAGGGAAGCCCCACCTCGGGAGCACCGTGGGGTAGGATGGGCCAGGAATCGGCTCTTGCAGGAATTTTCCTTTCTCTTTTTCTTTATATGGAATCCTTCTACCAAAGAAGTTTCCTAGGAAAGATCTCATATCTGAGGATGGCTGAAATTCCTTGGATTTCTGTGACATAAGAAGATATTTCATGTGGTGTGGAACATTCAAACACACTAACTTCATCAGGGAGGACACAACACCAAGCAACCCCTCTCTCACTGTGTCTACACACGTGGCACTTGCCCAGCCAGTGTCAAAACTACATTTTACATTATGAAATGATTTTTTGGTTTTGTGGACTCAGCAGGGTCTCAGGACAATTAAAACTGTCTCTAGAATGATGATAAATGTGGCCACAGAGAGGGCAGGACCACGGTTTGTACATTAGCCTGTGTGCATCTTACTTCAAAAGCCTCTTGCAGCTTCATTTCCTGGATCTCATGAAGAGATTGCTGGAAAATATTAATTGTGGCAAAAGAAACACAAATTTCCATAAGGTCATACAAAAATACGTGTCAAAATAACTTCCAGGATGAGGACGTGTCAAAATAACTTCTAGGATGAGGAAGATTTTTAAGGAAAGAAAGAACATTTAAAGCATTTGATACATAATTATGCTTTTTTTTTTTATAGAGTGCTCAACACATCACTGATATAATTATGTTTTCTCTAGTTCTCTCTTGCATTTGAGTGAATTGTACAAAAGAATAGTAACAATTACAAGCAAAACTACTTAAAATTTCCAAAAATTACAGTAAAAACTCTTGGAATTCAATCTTTGACAAGCACTACCCTAACTCTGGTAACACCTCACACGAGTCACAATCAGGCAGCTGAGTTCTCCCTTCGGCAGGAGCCACCAGGCCAAGCCTTCATGGGTTTATTTCAAAGGCCAATTTTACTGAAGTGCAGTTCTCTGTCTGTTACCTGCTGCCCCACGTTTTCCTGTCCTGAGCACATAACACAACCTGGCCAACAGGATGATGGCATTATGGAAAATGACTGTCAGTGCTTTAAGTTGAGCAGCGAACTGTGGAGCAGGTAAGCAGTTAATTGGGGTAATAATAAGCAGAGGGATTTGTAAGTCAGTGAACCTCGTGCAGAAAGATTAGAGTCTGCAGGGGAATTACTACTAAATGTGGATCACTGCAATCTTAGTGTGAACGTTTGAAAGCACAACACTCATCTGCTGCTCTTCCCAGCATCTTTTAGTGAAACCAGATATCTGACCAGAAAGGGAACCCATGCCCAGTGATTAACCAGTTACAGTTCCCTTGCTCAAAGTGAAAGAGGAGAGAAAAAGGCATTGCAATGAAAATGAAAACTAGTTTTTATCATACTGACTAGAGGATTATGGATTTCGTCCTGCTGAAAATCAGCCTGCCCTTTACAAGCACTCCAGTGCTGCCTGTGTGTATCAAATGACCCTGCTTTTAACGAATCGATGGGTGTGCAGACGGGTCAATGGAGGCAAACCAAGACCTCCTTCTGCTTGCAAACACAGTGAAAAGCAAGTAAACCCAAGCATAAATTCTCTGCATGCAAAGCTTTACTAGGACAGTGTCCCTGTTTGAAGGGAATATTCCTCCTCGCTCCTGTGAGAGTCCCCTAAAGCCATGACACACCAGTTCCATTCGTGCCACTGCCTTTCCTTTCAGCTCCTCTCTTTTCCTTGGATCTTATTTCAACACTCAACTCTCCACCCCCTCAGTGTCTGCAGTGAGGCAGACACAATCCTATCGGCTTTCTGTTCACGTTGTGCCTATAAAACCACAGCCACAGCCCATCCTCATGTAGCCTGTTCAGTAGAGAAGTGCTCATGCATCTCAATGCTGGAAGACAACAACCTTTGCCAATGTAAAACCAGACGACTGGTCCTGCTGTTGTTGAGGTTTGGGAGTGGCCAAGTCATTTCCCTCTGCCTGAGAATAACAAACTGCACATCTTCATTCTCAGCCCTGGTGCTAAAGGATGAAATGCATGCATCTTCTGCATTTTAGGTGACCTAACTTGCCATAACACACCCTTGTGTTTGTATTTACCACCCTATTCTCGTTACCCATCCTGTAATGGTTTAGAAATGATAAATACAATTATACAACACTAAGAAAAGAGCTGAGAGCAGCCAACCAGAAGGGAACTCTGCCAGTTAGCACCTGAATTTAAGTCACCGCAGTTGTCTGGTGGATCCTATTATACCTAATCCAGGCCATCAGTCACTGGAGGTCACAAGGGCTGTCACCACAGGCTAATTTAACACCAGCAGCCTCCCACTGAAAGAGTGAAGTTACGCAAGGACAAAAGTCCTCCCTGGCCTGACACGACACTGGCTGAAAGCCTTCCTATGACTGGGCTTTGTGAACGTCAAAACACCACAGATTCGCTGCCACAGGGGGGAGTTCTGCTCATTTTTCTCTCTTCATCTCTACTCATCCTTTTTGCTATCACAGATTAATGGCATTTTCTAAAAAACTCACATGAAATCCATTCCCCATTTTTAGCTCATAAACTTGTTCCAGGCAAAAGAAAACGCTGTAATGATATTAAAAAGCATCTTTAGAACATAACTGCCCACGACCAAATACACACTATACAGCTCAGAACCTTCCCTGGGTAACACACCAGAACTCACAAACACACGACCCTCTTCTCTTCACCCTGCAACAGCCCAGTTTGTGAGCTTCTGAAATGCAGATTGTAACAGCAGGTTCTGTCTAACCTGGGAAGAGCATCTAGGTATGATCATGTGTATCACCTCAGGGGTTTCCTGGCACTGCAGAGCCTGACTGCTGCTTCTCGCAGCAAAGTGCTGGGAGGAGGAGGAGGCAGAGAGAGAATAAGGAGGCAAAGAGGATCTAGAGAGGATCCCACTTCTGCCTCTCAGGGCCACAGCACCAGGGGACAGAGTCACACACGAGTGAGCACTCAAACAGGAAAAGTTAACCTTGGTTTTCACTAAAGACAACAGCACCTTTTCTTGATTAAATAAAAGATATAGCCACATACTTTAAAACTCTCCTAAATCTGCAAGGAATTAATTTACTTCAGTAAGTACATGTGCACCATGGCAACAGCTGGTTCTTGGGCTATTTAAGGTAAGCAAAATGGATCAAATATAACCATTATTTTTTTCATAAATGTACAGTTAATCTAAAAAAATTACTTACTTTATGAACCAGCTGCTTTATGACTGCTATGTAAAGCACTGAGAAATTCTACCCTATAACCAGCCCAAATGTTGTGATGATGCAAAGACCTCACGATGATAAAGGACCAGGCAAAGGACTTCCCACTGACTTGTTAATGGACTGGATGAGAAGAGAAAGAGCACTGCACAAGGACAGGTCAGAAGCACACTGCCCTCATCTGGAATAAAACATCTCACTACAGCAGGACCCGGCCATCCCATCAGCATCACATCCAGCTGATACCACCTCCCAAGAAAGCCACACACAGTTCTGGTTTGACTTCTTTGTTCAAAGCACTGTGAAGGGCACCTTAACCTGGCTGTGCAACTGGGGATCCATGGAACCCAGCACAACAGTGTGAGCTTTTCTGTCCAAACACAGTGAGGAGCACACGCATCCCTAGAGCGGTGCAAAGCATCACCCTGAGGCAGAACTACCCAGCACAACACAGAAGCAGCAAGAAAATAAAAGATTTAGGTCTTCAAGAATAAAGATACGCGGTGCTGGGAGGCTTTTTCACCCCAGGAGCACCACAACCTTCCAAACCTGCTGTAGTCCCTTTCTTCAGATGCCTGAAGGCAGAGTTGATTGAATTTCTCACCTCTGCACTCTGAGGGTCAAGGTGCCTGATTTCAAGTTGAAATTACCAACAAAAGGCAAAATGCACCTACAGTCCATACCTACAGCATCTTTATAAGGCATTGTTTTGCCATCAAGTACTTGAGGACAAACTTTGCTGTAGACAACCTGTCTTGTGCTCAAGGTACGTGCCTGCCTAGAGTCCTGGAATGAGTTGGGTTGGCAGGGACCTCAAAGCCCCTCCAGTTCCACCCCCCTGCCACGGGCAGGGACACCTCCCAGTCGACCAGGGGGCTCAAAGCCTCAAGTTTTCTGAATCAGGAGGCTTCTTTGCCTTCAGAGTTGCCTTAGTTAAGGTGGAGGCAGCGGAACTCAGCACGTGGAGCAGGTGACAAGGTTTCTGTGCCCGCCGGTGCCAGGCTGAGGCGTGCACGGCTCCGCCCCGCGCCCAGGGCCTCGGTTACCTTGTTAAGGAACAAGCAGCACGGGGGTTCTCAGTCTGCCCACACGCACACACACAAGGCAGGCACAAACCAGGTACCTCGGAGCAGAAAGAAGACAGGGTAATCTGCCTGGCTAACTTCAGCGCTTCTATCCTCATGGCAGCAAACTCTAACTCCTCCTGTGCAGCGGGTGGTCGCGAGCCAACCGCGGGAAAAAACGGAGTAAGAACACAGCAGAAACGTTTAACGCATTCAAAAATGCAATGTTATCTTTTAATGTATAATTCTGGCGATTCCTGGGGGACAAACACATCCCAGCTTCCTTCTCTGACTACAACACTGATACAGAACTCCAGATTTTGGTTAGTTTTGAGGTAGACAATTTTTTTTAGGGGTTAAGTATGAGCAACGCTTTGGGTAAAATAAATGTTTTCTGAAGCGAAAGTGTTCTTCACAGACTCCTCTGCTTTTATTTTCATTGTCCATGAATTGATGCCAGCTACAGCTCCCAATTCAACCTTTGCTGGTTTAAAATTTCACTATAAATATTCTAGAAGATATATCCTGATGTAACCAAAGCGGTCTGCAGACCAATTGGCTTTCCCTAGACAAAGCCACGCCAAATTCTGCATTAGACAGATCACCAGAAAAACCACAGCCTCATCTTCATTGCAGCAGAATCAGGGCCTAAATCTCTGAAAATGAATCTATGCACACAGACTTGGCTAAGGCCAGGCCTCAAACCAGCTCTCCACATGCGAGTTCTGTATTTGAGCTTGAAAGATTTGTTTTATAAAGACTTGTGCAAAATATATACGACAGTGGTGGAGGACAGCTGAAAGTGCTAATGAAATTTAAGTTTATGTATGCTATGAACTAAATAAAAATATCTCTGTTCCCTAAGCTCCCGAAAGGCCAAGTTTGGAAAGAACCAAATCATTATTTTGCTTCTTTCCCCCCACCCCTTCCAGGTGAGGCAAAGCTTTCCTCTACCGGTGCCCAGACTTAAACAAAAGCGACATTTATATCACTGCTACAAACCTGAAGTTTCTGAGCAAAGACTGGGGGGTTCTTTTCTGCTAAGTCGGGATCTAGGTATTCAGGCTGATCACACAGTGAGGTTTTCTTAGATATCCTATTGAGAAGGGCATCAGCAGAGACAAAGGAATCTTCAGGAGACGTCTGAAGGGTAAGGAGAAAATGAGAACAGAGGTTTTGCCCAAGCAGTTCAGGCCAAAAGCAATATACTTGTGTCTGCACATCTTTGATTTCTGGCAACTTCGTGCCCCACTGAAGATTATATTTAACCACACAATTCACAGGTGGAACAGACGAACATCAAAACCAGTTCTTCCTAATTTAAAAGCTGAGAAAATTCTCCAAGACCACCAGGAAGTCAATACTAATAGGACCTTTCGTCCACCTTTTCTCTCTTACATGCCAGGAGAAATTTGTGCAGGAAAATGACTCCCACACTCCCATCACAAATCACTCACCATTTCAATAGCCTCGGGAGTCGTTCCGAGGGTCACAGGCTCTAGGTCCTTCTGCTTTGACTTGTCAGGTGACTGTAAGTGTGCCTCCTGGCTGGCAGCGAGGACTCGGGAAGCTGGATGCTGTATTTTCATTCCAGAGGATTGCTGGGCTTCGGGGTCTTCAAAACTTGACCTAAGAGATTGTGGACGTGCTTTCAGGCTGGAGCATGAGGCCCTTTCAGTTCTGCTTCTGGTAACAACTACCCATTACTTTTGTGTGTGTTTATATATATACACACACACATTGTTTCAACTCAACTTTCTATCTTTCTGTCTCATAACACTTTGCAACACCCTTCCAAAGCAATGCACCAACCATCTAAAGACAGCCAGCTCCATCAGGAATGTTATGCACATTCCATAAGTATTCCTCATTTGCCTTTTCCCCCTTTCTCACTGTAACCTAAATCTCTCCCAGCAAACAACTCTTACCAACAAGAACAGATGTCCTTAGCAAGCAACATTTTTGGGAAGTAAACACAACCCCCGCATCCTGTTGCTATGAACGAGACTCCTTGTTCAGAAAATACATCTAGGGAAGGCCAAGGGAAAGCTGCAATAAGGAGATTTCTGGTTTGAAAGGGAAGTGAGCTCAGTATCTAATAAGTAAAATGTAGATAGGAAGGCACTGTCTAGTGAAATGGTTGCCACCGTGGCTCTTTTTATCATGCATATGGAGAATTATTTGTCCTTATTCCACCCCATTCTAAACCTTTTGTGCCTTTGCCCTCTGTTCCCCACCATACATGTACAAAGATGGGAACCTATTTTTAAACAAAGAACTCATCAACACAGAGGCACGACGGCCACCCAGCTCCTGGGCACCCTCTGGCACTGCTGAACCCGCCCGCGGCGCCGTACCCCGAGCACGGCGTGGTGGAATCCGACAGTCGGATGGGCGGAGACTTGACGGGGCTCTCCTGCTGCGCATCAAACACCAGGTACAGAGATTGCTTCTTGGGGGCGTTGTCATCCTGCGGCGACAGGAGAAGAAAGGCTCATTAGGCTGCTCTCCATACAAGCCAATTCGGGTCACTGAAGCCTGAATTGCCCAAAGGACTTGACAGACAACTCATAAAGCAGGACTGTAATAAAATCTACGCTAACTGACACAGAGATGAGCCCTTTAAGGAAGAAACCATGACAGAGCAACCCCCAAACAGTTCATTCGCTGTAATGGCTCTTCTTCTCCCACTTTGGGTTCACCAGACTGCTGGTCCTGTCAGGCAGGAGGCATCCCTTGACCTGAAGTGTTACTAAAATATTCACTGAAACTTCTCATCAGTTTAAGCACCTGACACAGGTGCTTGATTTTCCTACCTTCCCCTGTGATACAGCCTGTTGGATCTAGCCAAGCCAGCAAGTCCATGAATTAAATAGAAGTAGGAAAGAACAACCAATAACACATAGCACTGCATCTCACATTTCTCATTCATTCTGTATTCTCTCCTGATTCCCACCATCTTCTTTAAAGTTTTAGTCCCAGTTTCCTAAAATAGCTCAATAGCTGGTGCAGACAGCTCTGTACTCTGCTGGAAACACTGATTTGCTTTTAATCTCCAGAAAGATCTCCTACGACGCTGGCTGAAAAATCAAATAATAAAATGGAATAAGCTCTGCAGGACAGAGGAGAACAAAGCACATGCAATTCACCCCAGTTATGCCAATTTAAAGGAACCAGTTTTGCAAATCTGCTGCAGGCACATGATAATTAATTTAAGGGGCAGTGAGGCTGGTGGCATTATCAGGATCGTATATTATGACAAGGGAATGCAAATGAATGGAAAGGGAAATGAGAACTTACAGGCACAGAGGAGCCTATTTTCTCCATATATTCTATTTCGTATGAGTTGCCATATTCCAGTTCTGAAACAGAAACCAAAAGGAGCCATTAAATACATGCCAGGAAATTACTTTTGCAGAAGTAAATGAGATCTCATCTCATTTACAAAAGCCACTCCCCTTCTGCTCAATACTTTTCTGAGGTATCAGAAAGAGAGAAAGCAGAAGGAGCACTGATTGTCACTGATTTTCAACAAGGAACCTGTGAAACATTTCAGGACAATTCATTTACCTGAAAAATTTCAGCTTTATCAATTTGCTGAAGATTCTGCCCCAGGGGCCAGAATATTAAAGAAGCTTCAGAGGGCTTTCAGAGCACAGATAATGTTTCTCTATCACGTTATCTTATCACAGAATACACATCTATCAATAATTGGTAATGCTGATACCAGTTTGCAAGTTGTTGAGAAATGAAGTAATTTCTATTTCTTAACGTTTATCACACAATTCTTGATTAAGAAGGACTGATGCAGCACCACTCAAGATAAAAAGACACAGAAAATACCTGAATGCTCATTGAACAAGGGGTGAGACAACAGTCCAGCTTACTGGGCCATAGAACCATAGAATGGTTTGGGTTGGAAGGGACCTCAAAGCCCATCCAGTTCCACTTCCCCTGCCATGGGCAGGGACACCTCCCACTGGATCAGGGGGCTCAAAGCCCCATCCAACCTGGCCTTGAACACTTCCAGGAATCGTCTGTCTTTTTCTTCCTGGGGCTTCCCTTGCTCCAGGAACCCCTTGTCCACCTTGGTCTGGTGTTCAGCTGCAGAACTTATCACTGCCAATACTTGCTAACTGTATTCTCATTTTAGTTTCAGAGGAAAAGCCTAAGGCAGGAAGATTTACAAAGAATCCTAAGTCTAAACCCTAATAAAAACGTAAATCTTTACTTCTTGTCTAGTTCTAATCTCCTAATTACACTGGAGGGAATAACCAGCATCGCTTCCCAATCCATGGTCACCCAGCAGGCTCTGCGTGTTTAAGTTCCTGGCACCACCAATTTTCACTACCAACAGGGAGCCAGGAGAGAGGGACAACCTCCTGGTATCAGAGCAGAGCTTCTTTCCATGAAAGCAAACCCCAAACTGACATGATGAGGAGGCTCAAACCACCCCCTAGACGCAGAACTGCAGGAGAAAGCTTGGGACACCAGAGAACAACATCCAATGTTTAGCAGATGCCTCTGTACTTCCTTTGCCTACAGCCCCCCGAGGTGCACCAGGAGTGCTTCTGGGGCAGCTTTACGCCCCTGTGAGCCACCAAGGAGTGAGTGTACAGGCACACTCGCAGGCAGGAGATGTACCAGCACTGTCCTCTGCTGGCACTGCCTGCAGGGATCCCACAGTGCCTGCAGGGCTGGTCACGGCTTTGGAATCGCAATCCAGAACACGCGTTTAACCTCACTGATTTAAAAGGGCAGGACACAGATGGCAATACTTAAACCAGAAACAAAAGGAATAACATGGCTCGCTAAACACTGCCTGTTGCATCTCATTGCTCTCAGCAGTTCCCAGCATAAGGAGACACCATCTCCCCTCCCGGGTATCTCCTCTAAGACATCGCCTCCCCTCCAAAACCTTCGGCTCCGGTGTTCTCTATCCACTCAAAACCACACATCCCAGGACACCCCATGAAGTAAGAGAATTATCTGTTATAAATAGATACAACAGACTTACTAAGTGATGTCCTCCAATTCCTCCTACAAACAGCTGTGAGATTATGTCAGAGTTTCCTGCCAACCATCGCTGCTCATTTCTGGTCTGTGCAGCACAAAAATGGTTTCACCCAGCGCACGCGACAGGCGAGAGCTGGATGTGGCGCCTGACCCAGAGCGGGGCTGCACCGCTACGAGAGCCGTGTTAGGTTACAGGGTTATGCTCACACCACTGTCTGGGAGAGGTAAAAATATTCCCACCGAGTAACAGCCCTGGAATGACTCAAAAACTCCTCCGTGCCACAGGAGCAAGACTGTCAAGGGAAAAACCTATTATTTTAAAGAGATCTGAAAAGCGGAAGCGCTGTTGATTACAATTAGTGTGTAATCTGAAACTCTGACTGCACCGTGCAGCACACACGAGACAGGACAATTAGCATTTAATTAGGAGCCTTGCTCACTTTCTTCTACCCACTCTGATAGCTAAAATGATTGCTTTGCAATATCTCTCACTACTCGTTTCTTCCTTTTCCTTCTATCTAATTTCCATTTTCCCAGATCTGGGGAGCTTATTTTCTAAAAAGTATTTCTTTAATTCACGAACAAAGCGAATCCAATGTCTATAATTTATAATTTGACAACTAATCCAAATGGATTTATCCAGACTGAAACACTCATCTGTACAGGGGACTCAACAGATTTCCAAAGAGCCCAGGCCATGCAACATAAGCACGTGCACAGGGACACGTGCAGGCCCACCAAAACCACTGCAGTTGTTTGTGCCTTTTAATGGCAAACACATTTGACCCAAAAGTTAACGGTTCCTAATCATGCAAAAACTCTTCAGATCCACCCTATATTGGCACAAAGTAGCTTTAACAGTAGATTGGGAACTGGCTTGAAAGGTCAGAGGGAACAACTAAATTCTGGTGAAGAGGTTGTTTAAGCCAAGTTGAACTCACAGATTCTTCCCACCCACGATGCTGAAAATCTGCCCTTGCAGCAGATGTTGCAAAGCTGTACTCCTTTGGGGAACCCCAAGAAAGGCCACAGGCCAATTCTTGAAATCCTGTCTACTCCATTTTCCACAGACCTGGAATGACAGCTCTCTGAAGAGAAACTTCCAGCTTCAGCTCACAGCTGCTTATAGAAAAAAATCCTGATAAGCTGATCTAGAAGGGAATTGTATCTGGTACATGAATGATGACTGTCTTCCTCATGGGATATCCTGGACATTTTTATTGTAGAATCATGCAGTGGTTTGGGTTGGAATGGACCTTAAAACCCATCCAGTTCCAACCCCTGCTGGGGACAGGGCAGGAATGCCTTCCCCTGGATCAGGATGCTCAAAGCCTCATCTAACTTGGCCTTGGTTGGCCATTTTATGCAGAAAGATACCTGGACCCTCGGAACCTGGAGGAGAGATGGCATGTTAAGGGTCTTACTGCAATGCACAAACTTTGAGCAGCATTTTAACCTGGGACCTTCTCCCATTCTATGGGAAGAGGCTCAGGCAAAACCAGTAGTCCAGTGAGTCTGGATCCAAGAGCTCTAACCAAGACCCCCATCAGAATCTGGTCTCCTGAGAACCATAGAGAGAACAGGTAGCACACACAGAAGAACAGAGCATGTGCACAACTGGCCGTACAAAGGAAGTGAAAGACTTTCTGTGAAAGGCCCCTTCATCTTCCTCTAAGCTCCCTCTCTGCTCTTTCTTGAAAAAAGTCAAGGTCAGACTACTGGGGTCTCACACATTCAGCTCCTCATGACTGCCAATTTACCCAGACTGGCCCAAAGAGCATCATTTTTTGAGGGTTTCCACATATCCCAGTCTGCATTCAACAAAGCCCATACAACAACCTTGAACAGACCAAACCCCTCTCAATAAATACAAGGTCAGCCGGATGCAGACCCTCTGTAGGAGAGTTGAACTTTGTCTCATTGACAAACGTAGACAGATCCGATGGCTGTGGGTAATCCTGCTTATCCGTGTTCAGGTCCACGGTCATGCAGGTCCATTTCTGACCGGTCATGGACGAGGCCAGTTTCTCCTCGTCTGTCGCATGAACCACTGTGGATATGACAGGAGGTGTTTCTGGAGTTGGCAGCGGAGTGGGATCCTGCAGAAAACAAGGGCCAATTAGTTCTATTATCTTTCATTAACACATCCAACAGTTCACTCTCCAAATTGCTTTGCATGACCACAGTCATCTCCTTAATTCCATGCTCTTTGCTGCTGGATAAAACACTGAATATTGAAGTACTTCATTCAGAACTCTAGAGTCAGCAAGTTTTCCCAGCACAGCTAAACTGTTTGATGATAAACACTCACATTACAAAGCTGCCTTGATAATAAGGAATAAAGAGAATCCAGAGCTGTTTAAACGTTAGGCACTTGACAGGAGTTGCACAACATCACCAACAACTGAACTTTCTGACTACCAAAAGTGATGCTTCAGGCTTCCCTTGCGGGAGAACCCTTTCATGGGTCCACGAGGTCATGAACCCTTTCTTCACTTCCAGGCTGCCAGGCAGCACGAATGAAAGGGTAGGGTGGATAACAGGAAGATGAACAGCAGCATGGAAGGAGCTGTGTCACATCAAAGCACTTTGGCCTTTGCAGGCAGAACAGCTCTTATTAACTTCTCTTCCAAGAAAACCACCTGCCGGCAGTTTATAACGAGGAACAAAACCACCGGAGCACACGTGCCTGGAAGCCCAGCCTACTTGTGTTATTTCTATTTCCCTTCCAGCCCATCACTTTGATGCATAGAGTTGATGACTTTCTAATCTAAAAATTTCAGGCAGGATAGTTCCATCTAGTTTGTCACACAAATACTTGAAGATATTTATTCATGTTGTCCCTCCACCATAACACAGGACTTCCCAACGTACACGCACAATGGTCTACCTGGAATTCCCAGAGCACATACCAGATCTAACACACACTGCAAACACGCCTCTAGGAACCAAAAGTTCAATACCTTATGGTTACAACTATAATTACAGTTAGTGTGTGCTATACTTGAACACCAATATGCTTGTACTCTTTATAAGCACCTTTTCTATTATTAATGTCCAACTGTACAATTAAATAATTAAAATTTCCTTTTTTTTTGCCCCTAGAAGAACACAAATTACACGCACCAAAACATGGCAGTACTTTACCTGAGAAGGAGGATCAGATAGTGGGGATCTTTTTGGTGATTTTTTCACCCTAAATGTATCACTGAAAATAAAGTTTCAACAGTTAATATGGTGATAGCAGAGAGAATAGGGTCATTTCAAACTTAGCAAGAGACAGGCACAGACAATGCAACCTCTGTAAGCCCTTCTGCTCGAAAATCCCATCTGTGAGGCAGCAGCACCATGGAGAAACATGCCACAGGTTCTTGTCATGCACTTGGAACAAACCTCGAGTCCCCAAAAGCTGAGAAAAGCAGGATTGCCATATTTTTCACGCCAGCTCCCATCACATTTACAGGACAGAGTGGCTGCCTGATGGCCAATCAGATCCCTGCTGCAGCACAGACACCCTCACTGACCTTAGGCAAATTACTAACTTCTGTCTGCTTCAGTTTCCTATCTGAAAATTAGGTCTAAAACACATCTTTAAACGAGAATTAAAACTGTGATAAACTTGCAAGGTCCAACGACCCCATAAATCATTAAGGGCTTTGGATGAACTGCATCAAAACAGACGCAGTTCCCAAGGTGTCAGAACAAAGCTTTATCCTTACAGATGTGCGCGATGAACCCTCTCCCTCTTTAATACACACAACACCAAACATGGCAATTCTGCTTCCAGTTCCCCCAGTAGCTC
Source organism: Tapera naevia (assembly GCA_033556795.1). NCBI lineage: Eukaryota > Metazoa > Chordata > Aves > Cuculiformes > Neomorphidae > Tapera > Tapera naevia. Next base: position 866,212 of record JAUMJJ010000173.1, on the reverse strand, counting down.
CCAGCTCCCAGTGCAGACTGGGAGCACGGACACTGCAGCCCTTCAGAATCCCACAGGTTTCAATCAAAGGGGAAAAAGAACACACACTATGCTGTGGTGTCTAATTACAAAAGTTACCCTTATGCTTATTCAAAATTGGTCAAAAATATTTTCTAGCAAGGAAACAAACCAGTTACCCAGCTGTTCTCTGGATGAACATTGCCAGAGTTATTCTAAGAGGGAGAAAAATATCCCAGCAAACTCACTATTAAAGATTTCTGGTTTGAACTGAGATGCAGGGGCAATAATAAACTGCCCACCAGCTCATCCCTGATCAATGAATGGCAAGATTGACACTAGGAATGATAACGGTGGGGTTCAATCAGTAGAGGGCAAATCAATACCACAGCTAGAGTGGAAAATAAATTGGACAGCTGAATATCAGGGTGTTCAATGCTACCCATTACCCAGTCATGATGTTAGAAGTAATTAGGAAAACATATTCTTTTAAGAAAGAGAAGCACTATGCAGTTATTTATGAAAAAACAGTATTGTACGATGGTAGAATTAGAACTTTCATATTTTAAGTCAAGAATACAAAAACTAGTTTTGAAAAAAGGCTTTTTGATAGGCAAACAGATAACGAGGCAATAGATTCCCCAAGCTCATTCACAACCAGGCATCTGATTTAAAATAGCTTTCATACATGCCAGGAAATTGAAATAGTTAACATAAAAGATTCATGCTGAATAACAACTAATCATGCTGCAAAATAAATGAGTAAAATGAGAAAGCCCATAAATCAAAGAAGAAATTTGAATTGTTAGCTTAGAATTACTTACAACAGAGAACATACAGACATCACATCTTCTACCATCCTAAGACAAATAAGACAAAGAAGAGAGAGACAGACAGAAGGAACTGACAAAAAAGATAAACCTACAAATACTGTTAATGTTAATAGGTTAATGCAGTCTGATCATGCATATTTTCTACCTGCATAACCTAATCACCTAGTTTTTATTGTGAAATACATGGGGAGAAAAAATATTCAGCAGGTCCTTAATGTTTTCAGATTCAATGTTTTACTTCTGACAAGTTTTTTTTCCAAGGCCTCTGAGTTCATTTCCTATAACACACAAACCACCCCTGCCCTCCCTGATGGCAACCACCCGCTTTCTGTTCGAAACACACAATTCCTTATTCTACGGGATGTGAAGCTGCTCCTGAGAGGCAGCTGAGCTTGAGGAAAGCGCGCGGTTCCGCAGGGGTTTGGTGCATCTGCTCGTTTGTTACGATGGAAACAGCTACTTGAGCATTTCAAATCATTGACCCAAGTCAAGAAAGAAAATGACATTTCTTCACATCTCCAACCCTTTTGGCTCTGACTGAAACCTCACTTTGTGTTCGACAGCACAAACCGACTGCCCCAAACTCAGAAGCAAATCTTGGCACACAACTAAGGCTTAGAGAAGTTTCCAGCTACTTCTGGTGGCAGCTTCTGCTCGGCCCCTCTCACATGTGACACTCCCTAAAGCCAGCACCTTTGGTTTCCAAACTCAACCTCCAGTCACCCAGAGCTTTATGACCCATGTCCACACAGGGCACCTATTTCTATCCATCACTACAAGCAGGCACTCGGGAGGCATCAGCTGCCTTTTCCTCAGTATCACCTGAGCAAGATGCTCTGTGTCAAACCAGCTCAGCACTGTTATGACCAGAGTGTGATTTGTGTTGAGCAAACAGCTTTTCCAAAGGTCTCTTCTTTTCCCTTGGAGCTCAGCCCTTAGACTGCTGCAGGTTCACTCAAGGATAAAGCCCGGTCATTTGTACTGATTTCACACAGGTAGGACCAAGCATCTGGCACAGACTGAAAGCAGGACAAGCTTAGCAATGGCTTAAACTCATGCCTGGCTTCTTCCCCTCCCTTAGGAATAATCTAGAAATCGCTGTCTTTCCATGTGGAACACATTTTCAAACTGGGCCACAGAACTTTATTTCTGCACCCCTCAATAGTGCTGTAAGAACTCCTGGCTTTGAAAAACTGTCCACTGATGAGGTTTCAAAGCTCCTGGCATATCACAGATTCATTTCCCAACTCAAACACCCTCCTTTCTGCCCCTTGGAGCTCAAACACTTTCCATTGACTTCTCTCTCCTGTCCCACCACAGCAGCATGGCCAAGGAGAATCCTACAGCCCAACTCCCTACCTGGCCAGGGCTTTTCCTGTGCTGGACCCCATGGAGGAGCCATAGAATAGAATGGTTTGGGTTGGAAGGGACCTCAAAGACCATCCAAGTTCCTGACCTTGAACACCTCCAGGGATGGGGCAGCCACCACTGCTCTGGGCAACCTGGGCCAGGGCCTCCTCACGCTCACAGGAAAACATTTCTTCCCAAGATCTCATCTCAATCTCCCCTCTTTCAGCTGAAAACCATTCCCTTCATCCTATCCCTGCATCCCTGCATCAAGAGCCCCTCCCCAGATTTCCTGGAGCCCTTTTAAGCCAAGCTGAGGATCCTTTTCATGGAGAGGCCAGACAGAGCCACTGCCTCCCTGGGTGACCCCTATAAGCTTTAGGCTGATTTTCTTCTAGGAAGGGTTATGGTATTAACATGCAGATTCTCTTCTTCATTAGAAGCCACTTCAAAAGCAGGATCCAGGCTGCATGGAGCACACACAAAGCAGCTCCAGGGAAAGGCTGGGATTTCCTGCAAACATCTGGTGCTAAGAACCTGTAAGCCCTGCTCCAGGGTAGCTTCAGTTATTCCACCACCATAAAGACCAGCAATGAACTTTGTAACTATGGGACAGGGCCTTCCTGCCATGGATTTAGCCAAGGATAGGTGTGATTTAGCAAACTCTGTAAACTCACACTGCCCCTTAATTAATAAGCCCCTCAATTAATAACTTTGGGGTTGATTCTAATATTCAGAGCAGATGGGTGGACCCAAGAGGTTGATAGCACAGATCTGTCAGCTCCACTGCCACTACTGGAAGGCACAGGAGGCTCTGGCTGGCTGCAAATATCAGCCTTAAGAATGTGAAGATATTAAAACTCCCCTCTCTTCCTCTGTGCTTCCCCAGTAAGATTCAAACTGTTCCTCTCCTGCAGTCAGGCTTTTCAAACTTCTTGGTTTGGAGTGCAGGCTTGAAAAATGGGTCAGTTGAGCATGTACATTAATTTCTGTTAAATTTAAAAAATACCTCAAAAGAAGAAATGTGGAAAAAAAACAGGCCCCTATCTCAAAAAAACAACATCTCCACAGTGGTCTATATTTTCCATAAGTCAGGAATGCTCCTAAAAAGGAAAAACATGGCACAAGCTTCCTCAAATCTGGCATGGAAAGTGAATTATAAGGCTAGAGGGCAGCAGGCTGCTTGGAAAAATCTGAATCATCTCTGTCTCACTCCGTAAGGGAGGTGATTTCTGTATTGTTTTACATTAACTAAGTTATCTTCCAACTGCCAGGCTTTATAAATTTTTTAATCACATTTCTCTTAGCTAGCTGAAGCATTTGAACCATAAAGGGACATGTGCTGAGACACTTTCTTACAGATATGCACAGGATATCCATTTCAGATAAATGGGATATCAACTTACTCATTATCAACACCAAATAATCTGTGTCTGAGCAGATAAGTACCCTGCACACAGCCAGTTTATCGTGCAATCAACACAAACTGCCACAGAAGCTTTTAACCAAATATCTAAATACAACAAGCTAGAATATTTATCCTGCACATTGCCAACTCCAATTTGTTGGTGTTGGTGTTAGTGTTAGGTTATAGGTTGGACTTGATGATCTCAGAGGTCCTTTCCAACCTTGTGATACTGTGATACTGTGATACTGTGATACTGTGAACTCTGCCTAAAAGCTGGATATTTCCCTCACATACAGAAGTCTCGATTTAAACCCTTCTGCAGAACTGTAAGCTCTTGCATAGAAAGGAAAGTTTTCACACTTTTTTTTCAGTCCTGTATTTTGAAAAAAATATATATTTCCATACTGCACTTTCCTCTTTCAGTTTATATTCTTTTAAATACCTGGATAAAACCACCTTCCTGTTGTGTGCAATCGGAGATTTGTCATTGCCTTACTACTCCACACCCCACTCTCGAAAACGAAGTTGTCTTTACTGATGTGAATAATATGATCACCTTAAACAGTATCAAATTCCCAAGATGGGGTCACAGAAAATTTGGCACAAAACTGATAAAATTTGGACTTAATCAGTTCCAAAACTACACTGAGCCCCATGACTTCAAAAATCCAGTTGCCAGACCAGTGGCCTCATGTGGCTCGATACAGCCCTCGTTGTCCTCTTGGGGTTGGAAACAACACACTACTGAGGAAACAGGTTGAAGGAGAGCATGAACAGACTCCTGACACGAGTCCAGTTGCGTGGCTACCACACCCCAGGGCATCCTTCCTCCCTCTCCTCAAAGATAAAGCAGGTGTAACTGTGCTCAGGGGTAGGAATGTGCTGCTTTGCCATTTGACTTACGTTTTGAGTGGCGTCTTCTTCTTTTTCGCAGGCTTATTCAAGTTGTCTCCTTCGGTTCCATTTGTTTCATTGGCACTGGCTGGTATCTCAAAGGAAGCTGGAGATTTTGAGGGTGAGCTGGCTATCTTGGAAGAAGACTTGAACGGGTCAACAGAGTCCTCGCACACGTCTGGCTCAAAAGTGTACGTTTGCTGAGGCAGTTTGGGCGAATCTTGCATTTTTGTACTAGATGAGAACGGGTTAAAATTGGGATCATCCCACTTGTCAATGTCAAAGGTGTACGAGCCTTTTGTGATGGGGATTTCGTTTGGGTCAGCAGGTGACTTGGTCGGTGTGGTGGGAGCATTGTCAAGCTTTTCCACTGACTTTTTGGTCTTTGGCCTCCGTAGCGGCATTTTAGCACCAGGCTTTTTACCTGCTTTTTTTGGGGGGGGAGTGCTCTCCTGCTGGTCTTCACCCACCCCTTTCTCTTCAGAATAATCGAACTCCAGCCTCACGGCAATGCCTTTGACCGGAGGGTCCTCCTGTCCTCCCGTGTCGGGTGGAGTCACCTCCACAGCCTCCGGTGCCGTTGTAAGAGGTAGCGTTTTCTTAGTGGCAGGGGGAGAGTTTTGCACTTTGCTGCCTCCAGTGCTAAACGCACTGATCCCTTCAGAGCTGTCTGGATCCAGTGGGCAGGATCCTTCAGGCACAGGTGGGGCCTCCTGGTTCTCAGCAGAGATTTTAGAAGGTTCGGTACATTCGGGCTTTACCGCGTCAGCCTTTGCTTCAGGTATTGGTTTATCCTCACCTGGGGCACAAGCTGCTTGGTCAAGGTCAGAGGGTTCTTGTGGTGTTTCCTTCACTGGTGGAGCCTCCAGAGGTTTTTTCGCTGGCTGCTTCTTTTTTAAGGAAGCTGGTCTGGATTTCTTTGTTCTCTTAAGGGTACTAGAAGCACTGCTTGAACCAGTGCCGTACACATCTGCTGCCGGCGCTAACGTCTCGCTGTTGCCAAGGTAAGATGCTCCATCAAAATCACTTGCCTGCAAGCTAAGAGACCGAGACAAGGTAGATTTGGAAACTGGGACTGAATCGGTGGATTTTCTTCGAACATTCGCTTTGGGATCACGATTCTTCGATTCCGGGGAGCTCGGTCCTAAGGCATGGAGAGAATCAACCAACTCAATGTTATCAAAGTCCAAGTTGTACGTTCCACTGCTGGCTATGGGCTTGTCCTCATCGAAGACGGTGGAAAAAGAACGGGAAGGGGGACGGAAAGGGCTTTCTTCAACTGATTCACTGTGTGGCACATCAGTTACTGGTACAGTTTCTGAACTTAATCCTGTGGGAACAAGTAAAAAACTCTATTTTAATCACATTTTTAAACCTGCAGCTTAATTAATTTTACTATCATCTAATATTACTCCAAGTAAATAAATTAAAGGGTTAAAATTATACAAATAGACTAAGCAATGATTAAAGTGACATTTCCAATACATGAGCTAGATTAGGGAAAAAAACAGTTTGGTCCTCCTTAGAAAATAACTCAAAGTTTCATCAAAACACAAAAACTGTATTTGCAAGAGCTTCTAGAGCACCTCTTCTAAACTAATTATCACTTAGTTAAAGAGATCTAAAGTAATTATCACTTAAAGAGATCTAAACTAATTATCACTTAGAGAAATGGATATTGCCATACCATGCTAACTATGCCAAACACCAGAAAAACTGAACATCCAGCATTTTATCCCTCCAATTTCCTTCTGTTATAATGAGTTCCCAGAATTGTGGCAGAGCTCCCATGCAGTAAATTCCCCATAAGTCAATTGGTGCTTCAGCAGCAACACTTCAGTTTTGTTTCCCATGTGCTATTTTTACCAGTTTCCCAGAGGAACCTGGCTTCCTCTCCACAACCCATCAATGCTGCTCCCCTCTCTGTCCCGAGCAATCAATACACTCCTCTTTGACCTCATAATTCCCAGTTTATAATGAGACATGAATCACTGAGAATTTCATATGAAATAATTATGGTAAGGGTAAGAAAAGTAGTCAGTTAGATACTCTGCAAATGTCCTCAGTTGAAAATCTTCCTTAAAAAAGACCGCTACAAATGATTTGAAAGAGATTTCTCAAAGTGTAGTTCTAAATCATTGATGAAAAGGAAATTTATAGAGAATCACATGCTAAAAGTGTTAAACAAGCAGCTTTTCATTGTAATTAAATATTTGCTTATTGAATGGAATCCTAAAAAGAGTTCCAGAAGACTCTTGGCTTGGGATTTAACAATGGGATCGGACACAGTAGAAAAACACATAGTGTGAATAAAAAAAAAGGAAAATATCTAGGTAGGAAAGGACTAAGATGATGGATCATTCTGGCTTCCAAGTCACACTGAAATGTCCCTGGTGGTGTTCAAGGCGAGGCTGGATGGGGCTTGGAGCCCCCTGATCCAGAGGGGCAGGGGGGTTGGAACTGGATGGGCTTTGTGTGTATTTTACACCTTTGGGATTTGGTGAGTTCCTGCTGTCACTGTGCTGTTCCCTGTCTCAATGTCACAGTCCCCCCTGCCCATGTGTCCCAGTCAGGGTACCGGACACCTGGGAAATCTCTCCAGCTCCGAGCTCTCACTGCCAGGTCTCGGAGCAAAGCGCCCCCGCATCACCCGCTGAAGCGATGCAGCCTTCTTCATGTCATCAATCGTTTTAATTATGCAATTATAAAGAAAAACAGTCAAGCAAAAATGAATGCTTTTCTCATCCTTAAATGATTTCAGTGACATTTCAACGCATCTTTTTCATTCCAACCTTGACACGAGTAATTCCCATTTTGCCCAGCTATATTCGTTAACGTTCGTAAAAGCGATACCGACAGCCAACAATTACTTTTAGTCAAGCACTATAAATGGATTAAGAACAGATAAAAACATTTTTTCTTTGTTTCTGAGGAAATTATAGCTTGCATAGAGATTACACAAACTATCACTTATGGATATAGAGGACAGAAAGGGTTTCAGGAAACGGGACACGTTCCCCAAAGCAGCACCTTAGAGTGGCACCATGGATTTCCAGGTTGGCAAAGGAATGACAGCTACACTGTCTCTCTGTTAAGACTGTGGAAGTTTACTGAGGTCCATCAATTAAAAGAGTATTTTAATGTGTTTTCTCTGCTAAGCAAATGCTGATAAGGTGGCAGTACTGCAGCACACTTTGGTTTTCTCCTTGGTCTCTGCTGGGTTGGTTCCAGCCTGGCTGAGTGGTCATTAATGAGAGTGGATTTGCCAGCTGGGCTGGTGCTCAGTGCACTGGGATGTCTGGGAAGGGGACTCGGAGTGTGCCATGGAACTCCAGCGTCAGACTGATCCCTGCATCGTCCACTGGAATGGGGACGGGAGACAACGGGAACCCGTTACAATAAACACCGGCACAGCTCTGGCGCGTCGGCGGAGCGCAAATGTAGGTCAGCGTGGAATAAACAGGGGATGGGAACAAGAAATCAGCTGCAATTATGCACTGTTTTCATTCCAGCGTGTGCCAAAGGCCTCAGCAGGCTTGAGGCCCCTTGATCAAAGCCAGCGCAAACACGCATTTAAATAAACCAAACCAAACCAGTGCCCTGCAGGACTGGGCTGTAAATGACAGGCAAGGTGGAGCTGAGGGCAGGGATGCCTCAGAGCAGCAAGGAGGTCTAAGGCTTTCCAGCAGTTCAAAGCAGAACAGTGCTCACACTTGGTGTGCTCCACATAGCACAGAGCTTTAATTCTTCTCTAATCTTCTCTAATTGCTTATTTCACCATCCTCTGCTAATCAAATTCTTCACTTAGAGTATGGATTTTTGCAGAACAGCGCTCGACACGCTGCTGTGATGTGCTTATTGTTCCCTTATGGAACAATAAGTGAAGCTGTCTCAGAAACTACAGTGGAACTGGAATGCTGCTGCTGGCCCCCTCTGGCATTGCAACCAAACTGGTGTCTACAAGGAACAGCAGCAACGCTGGAGAGGGAGATCAGAGCGGCACCCACTACCGCAGAACGACAGGGCGTTATGACTACAGGGAGAGAGGAAGATCAGTCTATCCTGACATCAACAGCCTGTTCAGAGAGCAGGGCCATTTGTCCTTTTACACTACAGAACAAAGCAAACTGGTATTGCTAATTGCAGTATTTGATTAAAATGCAATTTGATGCCAAAGGAACACACCGCAACACAAGGCAGGAAAAATAAGGCAGGACTTGCCCTTAAGAGAGGTCATCATAAGGCTTTAAATAAGCTTTATGCCTTTTACTGGTGCTGATGATCACCCACAATTCGTAACAGTAACAGCTGCCCACAGGCAGATATTCAGTTTTAGAAAGCATTCCAAAACCATGAGCAACAGCAGGAAAACCTAATTGCCACAAAACCCAGGCAATTCCTGAAAAATCCTGCTATTTCATTCATTGAAAACCAAAGTCCCAGGTCTGCTCCTTCCACAATTCCACAAAATCTGATTTCAGAGACTTTTTGCCTGGATCAGGTACGAAAACCAGAAACAATCCCAAACCAAGAAACAACAACAAACAACCCCAGACTTCAGGTATCTGGATGATGAGACCTCTCAGCGAGAGCCACACAGTGCTCGTTTTCCCCACCACGTACTATGGCAGAAACAAAAGTTGCTAGAAAGATATTATAAGAGTGTCATCATTAATAAACAAATTTCTGTTGCTAGTATCAACAAAAAGGAATCAAAAACATAAACCCCCTTTTTTAGTCAACTAGAGAAATCCTTCTCATGTACATTATAAAATGCCCAGATTTTGGCAGCACTTCAGACGCCAGTAAAGCTGAACTGAATAATGAGACTATATTAAGGATTTAAAACATACAAAGCAGTTCCAGCCATTTTAAAATATTTTTCCCTTTAAATTCCGACAAATTAACCCAGGGTGGAGCTGCACCACACCAGAGGACAGCTGAGTATTCTGTTCTTTGTCAAAGTATCTCTAAAACAGTGGGAAATCTGAAAGCTGAAAATAGGTGGCCTTAACACTGCTAAGCTGGAAACCAAACAAAACACTTTTGAAAGGCTTAGAAATAAAATTTAAACAGTTTTAAGAAAGGAAATACAAAAAAAAAAAATTAACTCTAGTTGTTTTCTAGAAAAAAGTAGACAGAAAACGCATCCAGCATGCACCCACATCCTCCACATCAATGCAATAACGCAGAGGACAAGCACACGTCGCCTGCAGCACATGGGAATAGCAATTCCCTGACACCAGAGATGCTGAAACACAGTTTATTTCAAGTTTCTGCTTGTTATGGGTTGCCTTTGAAGTTATTAAATCAATCAGCAATGCTATTGCAACCATAAAAACACTTCTGCCATTTATTCTGAAAGAAAACTTTGGATGTAAAGTTTATTTTCAATTTCAATATTGTCTGTGTCGAGCTTCAACAGGAAAAATGTGGAAGAAGATGCTACCAAAAACTGAGTTTGTTTTTTGTCTGGGTCATCGCCTCCCTAGGGGAAAGCCTGACCTCAATTTCCCTGACACAAGACAGACCTGAATAGGGGTCTCCCACACCCTGACTGGCGGAGCTGTAGCACACAGAGGGGACCCTGGCACTCACATCTCCCCTGTGTAAATAATCCAAATTCATTAATTAACTGGGAAAGGTGGCAGAAGAAATGCCCTTGCCCGGCAAGAATCCCTGGACAGAAATGGGGTGTTCAGGAGGAAGGGCTTGGGACATTTCCTGGTGCTCAGATGGTTGGAAAAAGGGACAGCAAGACATCTGGAATGGATGGGACAGGCAACGATAATTCATAGTACTAAAATAATAATAAAATTTTAGAAAAGCACCCTCTAATTCTTTCGCCTTGAGAGTATAATCCATGTTCCTCACACCCAAAAGTATTTACACAGAGATGGAATGGCTCATTACTGACATTTTCTGGTGTTTAGAGGTAGCTTCCATCCAAGTTCCATTGTTTTTTTTCCTCTCCAGACTCCCCTCTTCAGCTCTGCTGCCGATGGACTGGAACCACGCAGCAGGCTTCACCCCACCAGGAGCTGGCACAAACCCAGGTGAGACCAGCTAGATTGCACTTTCATCATATTTATCGAGCTAGCGTTGAAGTCAACCTAATTAAAACCTCTCCTGTTGGCTTTCCAGCAGTGGGGTCCAGCTGCTGCGCTAATGATATCATGCAGCAGAACTGCAACCATCTGCATTGTAATTATTGTCAGATAGAGATGAAATAATCCTTTAAAAAACTTACTATGCCTCCTCCTTCCATCCAGGCACACGCTCCATCACCAGCCTCACGCAGAAGACAAAGCCGTGCAGCTGGTGGACCAGAAACCCAGCTGGCGGTCGCAGCCTCTCCCCGTGCGCGTGCCAGGCTCTGCGGGTGCCCACGTTCCTCCTTACTGAAACCTATTTATTTAGCTGTGTGGTACCAACGAGGAGCTCCGCTTCGACTGCCCGTAACCCCCCGAGGAAGGGACTCATTCTCTCTGTGTGCAACCACATGCATAACCTATGAGGTCAGTGAACTACCAGATAACCCTCTACTCACGTGGCTTCGGAAGCACAAAGTGTTTAACTGTTCACTTTTCTGAAGAGGTGTGTGAGCATCTCAGCCATCAGCTCACTGCTTTTAATTTCATGGAATCATTGAATGGTTTGGGTTGGAAGGGACCTTAAAGACCATCCAGTTCCACACCCTGCCATGGGCAGGGACACCTCCCACTGGATCAGGGGGCTCAAAGCCCCATTCAATCTGGCCTTCAACACCTCCAGGGATGAGGCAGCCACCACTGCTCTGGGCAACCTGGGCCAGGGCCTCCCCACACTCACAGCAAAGCATTTCTTCCTAAGATCTCATCTCAATCTCCCCGCATTCAGCTGGAAACCTTTTCCCCTCATCCTGTCCCTGCACTCCCTGATCAAGAGCCCCTCCCCAGCTCTCCTTCTTGCAAAGATGTCCAAAACAAATGAATGCTTTGTGTTGCCCTCCTACAGTTGGATTTTTTCTGGATTACACATCTTCCTCCCCTCATACAAATTACCCCGTTGTATAACTGGGCCTTGCATCATTCTGGGTTGCTGCACACAGCTCTGATAGTTTGTGGGAACTTGCTTCCCATGGACAAATCTTATCTGCAAATGACAAGTTTTCATCTCCGCCACCCAATGACCTCCAAAATAGCCCACACTGGCCATGAACAGATCTATTCCACCCCTGTTTTCCTTCAGAAATATCTGAAGGAAAGGAGAGGGGGATCTGGGATGCAGAGAGACAGAAATCACATCCGCCAGGGAAGCACGTGTGCAACCAAGGGTTTGAAGATAATCCACTGCCATAATTAAACCCACACTCCACTCCTGTTTATCATATGTGTCCTTTTGTTCTCTCAGCACTTATTTTGCAACCATTGATTACAAAAGATCAGAAAAAGCGAAGAAGATGGAGGATGAGTAACGTTGTTTGCTACAGTGAAGAGGGAATGCTAACAGCAGAAAAGAAAAAGTGTCAGGATGGCTCAATATTTCATTTTTATTTGGTGGAATCGCTTTGTTAAACATCTTTCGAGCTGCTTAAAAACTCATATAATGAATGATGATCTTAAAGAGTGTTGTTTAATGCATGACTCCCAGAAACCCAGTGGGCGGCTCAAGACACTTGCAAGCCTTGTTTGTCACTGTCCTGAAGGTTTAAATCAAAGCTGGGCAGCCTTTGTAAGGCACAGCCCACCCCCTGCCTGGCCCCCTGCTCCTCACAGCCCCTTCCAACTGGAAAGAGAGGTTCAAAACACTGCCTGGCACCGCTGTACGTCCTTCCAGATGAAATACAAGTGAGCTTTAGACTGCTTAGAGTAAAATTAGCTCATACAATTTAGCCAGGTGATCCAGGTGACTTGACTTTCAGACTAGAAAGAAGACAGCATAATGGGGAATTCAATCTTAAACTGTTGAGCTGTCACTCGACAGCCCAAACAAAGCGACTTTGGGCTGACAGAATGCTTTCTACTCCCTCATATTCCGTTACTCAATTTGGAGAACAAAGAACACCTTTTGGGGATTGTTCTGGCTTGAGAAAGAGTTTCTTTAGGTTTTTAAACAGAATATTCCTTTTTTACAGGTCATGTTACCAGCATGTACCAGTTTTCATAAGTGTATTGCACATATATTTTCACAGGCTCTCATTTTCCTCCTATGCTGCACCATATTTCTATTGCTCTATGAGCATTTTTCCTTCTGTTTCAGCTGGTAACATATTTGCAAAGAACATTTAGTTATCTATCACTGTGAATGGTTCTCACCCAGGTGCCTGCATCTCATACCTCACACTTCATTTTTTCACTCATCTGACTCCATAAAAATTCTACAATTCTGAGAGGAAGGAAGGAAGTTTATTTCAAAAGAAAGAATGTTTTTTTTCTAGAAAACTCCTCTTTTCTTTGTTATTTGTCAAATGTTAAAGACATACTCTTCCATACTTTATTAAAGGAGGTGATAGGGTGTTTCCTCTCCGCATGGATAAGGCCCAGCACGCACTCACTAATCACAGAATCACAGAATGGTTTGGGTTGGAAGGGACCTCAAAGCCCACCCAGTTCGACCCCCCCTGCCCTGGCCAGGGACACCTCCCACTGGATCAGGGGGCTCAAAGCCCCATCCAACACCTCCAGGGATGGGGCAGCCACCACTGCTCTGGGCAACCTGGGCCAGGGCCTCCCCACCCTCACAGAAAAAACATTTCTCCCTAAGATCTCATTTCAATCTCCCCTCTTTCAGCTGAAAACCCTTCCCCCTTATCCTAGTCCTGCACTCCCTGATCAAGAGCCCCTTCCCAGCTTTCCTGGAGCTCCTTTCAGTAATGAGAGGATGCTCTGAGGTCTCCCCAGAGCCGTCTCTTCTCCAGGCTGAATAATCTTCCAGGAACTGTTTTACGAGCATCAGCTCCTTGCCCGCGCTAACACAGACACCTCCCTGCAGCCCCCCTTCCTCAGGAACCCATCCCACCCCCTGCATGCTTTGTTACCTGTGTCTTCCTGGGGCAGCTGGGGTTTTCCTTCTTGTTCTGCTCTGTCTGCTGCCACTGCTGCTGCTGCTTCAGGGGGCGGCTGTGGGGGCGAAGGTGGCGCCTTTACCGGTGTAGTGGACTCCGGGGTCTCAAATGCTTCTTCAGAGTCAGAGCTCCTGGAGCAATTAAAATGAGACATTGATGAGCATCAGGGAGATTCCTGTTTGCAGGTCACACTTGAAAACGCAGGGCTTGCTGAGCTGATGGCACAGACCTCAGCCATCAGGCCACCTCTGCACCTCCTGAAGGAGATTTCACACTGCAGGGTGGTTTCCAGAGCAAAACATCACGGCGATGGTCTGGTCTTCTCCATACACAAGCACACAAGTATTTTTGTCACTTAAAGACTTGTTTGTGTTACAAAAGTGAACACACACTTGGAAATTGCTGCTGTGAAGCCTCCTTTCCAGTGTGAAGGAGGCTGACCCAACACCCCGCTGCTGCTTTCTAAAACTCTCCTTAGCACCAAGAGTTCCTGAATATAAACAGATTAAAAAAAGTAAAAACAAAAAGGATGTTCACAAGAGATTTCACCACTGCATCAGAAACCCCAGCTAAAACAGCACCAAATTCCTGTGTGTGCTCCTACAAGTGAGAAAGCAGACATGGAAATACCTGAGGTGCAGCAGCTCCTGGTGCACCCTGCTCTCACAGAACCACTACATCCTATTTTCAGCAGAATTCTACCATAACCCTTTCCAAACAGTAAGAGTATGGCAGTGTCACACAGGTGAGACAATCTGTAAAATGCATGGAGTTCCAATAGCATCAATAATCCTTTTCTAGCACCACATGCTCACAGAGACACAAAAACCCAGGAAGAAAAGAGCAGCACCCAAAGTGGAGCCAAGCAAATGGAACACAAGCTTGAAAGGCACCAACTATACAAAAAGGTGGGTAAGCAAGGCATTAAGTGAAGATCTAAACCACCCAGGGACACACAATTTGCTCTTACAGCAGTAAAGCTTAGGAAACTGTCCTTCTAGATCTGAAAACTATAGATTTTATTAGTTCTTAAACCAAATGGAGACCACACTTCAGCTTTTAAACATCTCTTCCGGAAGCCCTTTCTGGGGAACAAGGGATGCAATAGCAATGGTGTCGCATTCCATACACGCTGAACAGATGTTCAACATAAATTCAACAAGCACTTCTGTTGGTCAGATGCAGATTTTTCCTGCTAGTCTGCAATGAAGTGAATTGAACATGACAGTGTCCTGAAGGACAGGACTGATGTGCCTGTTCCCAGCAGTTCTTCGCGCGGCTGCGGTCTCCACTGCTCCTCACGGCTCTCCACGCCCGCACAACGGGGTCAACCTTTGCCATCACATGAAAAGCCATTTCGTCCCCAGAAGCATTTTAAAAGCCATCCTGAATTGAGAGCTCTTCTCACTTTGTTCAAGTTAACAGATAACTCTGAGCTGCCACAGTACGTCTGGTTTCTCAAAGCTCATCATGATTTTAAGCAGCTCGATGTCAGGAGAAGTGCAAATACAGGATTTGCATTCCATTACATTTGCTTGAATCTATCACAGCACAAAGCCTTTGGCGAGCTGGGGAAGAAAAGACCCCGATGTCACCCCTGGCAGCTTGAAGAGCACAGTGGGCCTGATTCTCCCTGGCTGCCTCTGCAGAATCCAAACGAGAGCGCCCACCTCTTTACATGCCATCAGGGTGCCCACCACAGCCTGCCAACAACCCCCGTCTCATCACCTCTAGTTCCCTGCAAAGCAAAAAGAGCTCTGCTGGCTAAAAGCTTTGGAGGTTTGCCCTACTTAGGGATTGTTGGAGAAGTTTTTTTCTCCCCAGACTTAGGTCACTGCCTGGAGAAATGCTCAAAAATAGTGTGCCTGGCTTTACAAACATAAGAAGGAGATGGAACTGTTGGAGATGATCCAAGGGCTGGAGCACCTCTGTGGTGAGGACAGGCTGAGAGAGTTGGGGTTGTTCAGCCTGGAGAAGAGAAGGCTGTGAGGAGACCTTAGAGCAGCCTCCCAGTACCTGAATGCGGCTCCAGGAAAGCTGGGGAGGGGATTTTTACAAGGGCCTGGAGTGACAGGACAAGAGGGAAGGGCTTTAAATTGGAAGGGGGAAGATTCAGATTAGACATTAGGAAGAAATACCTCGCGATGAGGGTGGGGAGGCCCTGGCCCAGGTTGCCCAGAGCAGTGGTGGCTGCCCCATCCCTGGAGGTGTTCAAGGCCAGGTTGGATGGGGCTTTGAGACCCCTGATCCAGTGGGAGGTGTCCTTGCCCATGGCAGGGGGTTGGAGCTGGATGGGCTTTGAGGTCCCTTCCAACCCAAACCATTCTAAGATTGCTGCAACTTCTTCTTTGTGTCACTGCTGGAACCACCCCCATTCATCGAGCCCCAGCACAGTTAAACTGGGAGAGGCAGGCTGTAGCATTTCAAATCACATCCCTTCAGAGAAGGACTGTGTTGCAAGTTGAAAATATTTCAAGCTTATGAAGTGCTGCAAACAAAGAGCTTCTGTAAATAAAGCTGCACAATGGGCATTCAACAAAATAACTCTTTCTCCTCATTCCACAGAGCCAGGTCAGGAAACTTTTAAGTCGAAGAATCAAAGAGAAAGGGAGTCGTGTGATATTTTGCCAGAACAGAGATGTTTCTTTTGTCAAGAAAATAAACCTAGGAAGTTATCATCTAAACCAACAAACTGAAAGGTAATTCATATCCCTCAGGCTTTCACAAAATTCTGCATTGTGCTGTACTTAATTCATGGTTTGCTCTCTTCATTTCTAACTCAAAGGGTTGCTCTGCAATGCTGAAACAATAACATTTAGAAGTCAAATTGTCTGTATAGCAGGTAACATATACAATAAATATATAGATACAAGTAATAGAACTGAAACTGAAAAAACCCTCTATTTTCATGTCCTACTTATATTTGTCTCTGCTTTGCTAAACTGGCTCAATGGTGTAGTTCTACTTCCTCCTTTATTTAAATGATGGAAAGACTGTGCAAATGTTTATTTCCCTTTTAAATGAGCTACCTTGGTTTGCTCACTCTCTCTTGGATGAGATGGGCATAAACGTTTGCAGTGGAGAGAAATGTCTGTTCTTTGCTGTTCACAGTGTGAGAGCCTTCTGTCCCCGTGCCTCTGGACAGGCAGTTGTGGTGCTGGGGCTTCAGCATGAGGCCTTCTTTGCCAATATTTAATAATCCCCAAAAGACTCTGATCCAGTACTCCTAATTTTCAGCTGCCTCCCTCCATAAGCAGCAGAGAATCAAGCAAGAATGGTCTTAATTGTAACCCAAACGCTGCAAAGTTTGTCATGAGAAGCAACTGTGCTGTCGAAATTGGGTGTTAAACAAAGGAATAGGAAGGGATGTTCAATACGAGATAAAAGTTCTTTGTCACTGCCTGGGATGTGGGAGAGAGCATAAAGCCTGGAAGCACACACTAGGACCACACTCCGAAGTCTACATCATATATATTCTGGAAAAATCAGTCCCCGTGTGCAGTTCTCCCTAGTGAAATTACAGACTGGATATGTTTTTAAGCCTAGAGCCCCACTTTCAAACTGTAAGAAAAGCTTTTCCCAGAACAACAGGATATCCTGTGGAGAGGAAATTGCATATTTCAGCCAGTTCTATTCATAATGCCTTTTCTCTAAGAAATACAGGGAACATGCAGAACAACAGAAATAACTCTGCGGTGAAGTTGGTGATGTAAAGCCGATCGCCAAGGGGTGGTAGAGCACGAGAATCGGCACCGGTTCAGAGCTGCACAAAGAGCAGCCACCACAGACACAGATGCGGGCAAGCTCCCACAAAGGAAGAGCCCCTCTGCCACCCAGAATGTTATTGTGAAGCTCCAGCCAAGGGTGAAGCAAGATGAGATGGGACACATGGGTTTTGGAGATGGAGAACTCATTTGTTGGCCCCAGCTCCTAATGCCGAGGAGACTCCGAGTCTGAGTCTGCAGGACCAGTCTGTGGGGCAGGGAGGAAGCAAAAGCTACAGCAAGGAACACACATTCATGCATTCGTTTCACCAGGTTGGGGTATTAGTAGGAGCTCACACCTTCACAACGTGTCATATCTTTCTATCTGTATCCTCTGGATTTTGTACATAACAGGCCAAAAAAGGTCTAGACTGTAGAAGCTACGAAATCATTTGGTGGCAGAAACAGAGTGCAAAATTACTAGAAACATTTTTTCGGTCCATCTCTTTCATCTCCCTTCTCAAATGAGAGCCAGTAAATAGCAAATACATGTACAGATGGGGTCAAAAAGGGGAGAACTGAGAAATGCAGGAACCATGCTGGCCCAATACAAATTTGGCAACATCACATCAGCTTGTGGAGCAGGAGCTCTCCCGCTCCCATGCAGAAACTCAGAGGTCTTGCCCAGCCTGTTACACAATACTGAAGGGAATCACTAGGGTTGACTTCTCCTCTCCACCTTTTGTGGAAATCCAGCCTCAGGAGTCCCATCACCTTTCTTTGTAAGCCACAGATGTTTATAATGTTAAGTCCTCCCTGGTTTCAGAATGAGAAACTTGCCTTCTTGTCACTGCTGCTGGAGAGCACTCTACTAACGAGCTTTCTTTGTTCTGCTGCCTCTCCTCATTGTTTGCCACCAAAGCAAGGTCACCCCAGTTGGCCCTTGGAAACCCAACCCATTGAAAAGCAGTTTGCACCAGAGCCGTGGCCTCCAGCTGCACCGAGAACTTTGACTGTCTGCCTCAGGGTCTTCTAACGTTTACACCACAGCAGTGCAACCAGTGCAAGCTTGGACTTCACTGCCCAGGAATGAAAGTGATGCCTGATATAACAGAAATTTAAAACCAGGGCTTTGACTCAAGGGCTGAGCTCAGCAGTGTCACTTCCTACGGAGGGGGACAAGAGAGCAAAGCTGGAACCAGTATGAGCCGAGGGGGCTCTGCAGGCTTTTGCAGAGTTACTGCACTTAAACTTACACAGCATTTTCCTGTAGTGTATAGCCTGTTTCAGAAAATACCCCCATGCCTAACTACTTAGTGTGTAGTGTGGAGAGTCTGGAGAGGAATAGGGAGGTGAGATTTGAAGCCAGGAGCTGGACTTCCATTATGGAGAAGCACTGCCTGTGCTGGGAGTGGGGAGAGGGGAATGGAGCCAAGGGCGCTGCTCTCCACCAGCTGGGCTTGTGGAATTATGAGTGACAACCAGACCACCTTCAGGGGGATTTACTCCACCAGAGCTCAGGTGAACAGCCTCTGCCCACCTGTGGTTAAATTTGTGTATTTTCCTCCAAGCTTTGTACTTAGTACTTTAAGTTTTACCTGAGTGGAACATGTCCCAGATTAACTGGGGTCCCTCATACCTGTCAGTGACATCACCGGTGCCCAGCTGGCACTCCACAAACTCATCCTTCTCACTGGTACTGAAAAAAACTCTCCCCCACAATCTATCACCTCCAAGCCACGCAAATCCACACCAGAGGTTCCTGCAGATCTGTTTCCCTGCCCAAGCAACCAAATGACAAAGGAGAGCACACAAGGCACATGCACCTGGTGCCAGAAGGATCTCACACCGTGCTCGGTTCCCGTACCGAGTGTCTGTGAACCAGAGGGACTCGAAGGGCTCCGAGATGGATGGGGAGTGCAAAGCCTGGGAGGACCCAGCCAAGCAGACACCGCAGTGCTGGTACACAAGCACTACCTGTGGCAACACCTAAAGGCTGTGCACAGATTCCAACAAACCTGGCCCTTCAAAGCATTGGTAGCTGCTGTATCATAAAGTTAAGGGATAAATTTCACATCAGCATTTACTGAACATTTTATGAACCATGAGAGGAATCTAAATCAGAAAAGGTGGGGGGAAAAAGGCAACCTCTTACAATGTTCAATTTAGCACTGAAGATGAATTTCGGTTTTCATGCCTCCAAGTCCCATTGGGAGATAGGCTGGAAATAAAAAGGAGGAATGAACTCTGAAATCTCACCTCCACCCATCATTGCCAGGGATGATCCTCATCAAGCCTGCATGAATAATCCACGTCTGGTTTAAAGCCAAGATCAGAACCCAGGATGCAGGGCTGGCTGAGAACTTCTGAGGGCACTTGGTTTGCAGGTTCCCTCAGGAGGCACAGGTACTATCCTGGTGAGAGCCACACAGACCAACAGATTTGAGAACGTGCACAGTAGCTTCAAGCTTTAGAGTTTCTAAAGCCACAGAGGGAAGGAATTCAGAGATGCACATTAATTTCAGTCAGAGCTCTTTCACTGCAAACAGGCTGACAAAACCCTTTACAACTTCCTGGTGCAGTTTTCAATGGTTAAACTGATTTTTCAAGATAAGTCTTAAATAAACCAAATAAATCAAACCCAACCAAACAAAAAGAACTGCACAGAGGTCTCTCCAGATGGAATATCAACCCTGTTCTCAGTTCTGCCACTGAACTGCTGCAGATACAAGGTCTTAGCCAGTTCACTCCCGCATCCACCTCGAGTCTGCCTCGTCCAGTCTGACTGGGATCTTGTAATGGCCCAAACACCTTGCTGGGAATGCAAACACAGTCCAGGTGGGAAGAAAGAACAGTCAGGACACACTCCATTTGAGGGGTTTTCTCCTTCTCTTCATAGAAATTCAATAACTGACAAGCTCTTATAATTCACCTTGTGGTAGCACTCACACTGCAGTAACACAACTCTAGCACAGAGATACATAGCATCTGTTGGGTTTTTTCCCCTCTCCTTTTCCTCCCTACCCCCCTTCAGATTCCTACAAATGCAGCTCTGGATCACAATTCAACACCACCAAGAGAAGCCACTTTGTAATTCCTCTCCTGAAATTACCAATTCAGGCCAGCAGCCGACAGCTGACCCAAGGGTCTACTCACAAGGACCACAAACATTCTATCCTTACAACAAGAGCTCATTTTTTTCACCCCAGCACTAGGTCAGGACAATATCAAAGACGTGACACCTTTGTATGCTGTCGTTTTTGTACAATATTTGCCTGCTCAGTGACTTCCAGCTCATGATGTTCCATGTTAATGAGCTCCTTTTAACATGATAATCGTTAGTTACCTCATTGTTCACCTACGTGTTTTGAATATGAAACACCATTACAGCTTTTAAATTTCAATATTAGATTTTATGCATTTGCAACATATGGAAAACAAATAAATTGGCAGATTCATCCGATTTAGTTATTAGGTATCAATATTTGGTATCCAAATTAGTCTACCTATCAAACCTAGCAACCAAGGATCTGTTAAACACGTATTAAAAAACAACCCAAAAAAAAACGGTGATAGACATAAACCTAACAATGCTCACCTTCTCTGTAATAAAATATACCATTAAAATGACAAAACTCCTCAAAAGGATTCAAGGGCACAGAATTTTGCCCAGAGCAAAGCCAGCAACCTTTGCTGAGCAGAGCTAAAGGGCCGGTGACTTCTCAGGGACCGCTGAAAGCCATCTGCCCCGCTCCCTCTGCCCCATGGGGAATGTTTTCCGTGCTGGATCTGTTGCTCACATCGAGTCAGAAGCTGGGGGAGGTACAGACACATCAATTACGTGTCACCAGACTCCATCTACAAGGCAGTGCCTTTAGGGACCTATTTCTGACCATTAAATATTAATGGACTTCTCTCCCACTGTTGTACCAAGATCACCCATCCTGTGATTAAATAAATGCACAACAAGCTTCTGCTGTGAGGAGACAAAGTGCAAAACGGGGCACAAGAGGAGGATGCTGAGAGGGAAACAGTCACATCACCAACCTTGCCTTCAGTTCCCACCCTGCTCCTCCTGGCATGACACCACTGTCCCACCAGTACATTGCTACTGACTTGTGCACGTGAGATGACAATCAAGCCTTGCAAATAACAAAGCATAATGTTTGGTACCTGCAAGGTAGCCAAGGAAAACCAGAGGGTGTTGGGCTCTGAGGGTCTGCTCCAGGGAAATGCAAAATGCCCCTGACTACACCAGGAGCAATTGGGAATTCACATCTTTCCTCCACTGACTCTGTGCTAAGCAAGAAAATCGCCTTACGGGGGGAATATTTCTGTCTGCTATCCAATGTGTCTGGTGTGCGTAGAGAATGTAGAATCAGAACGGTTTGGGTTGGAAGGGACCTTAAAGCCCATCCAGTCCCACCCCCTGCCATGGGCAGGGACACCTCCCACTGGATCAGGGGGCTCAAAGCCCCATCCAACCTGGCCTTGAACACCTCCAGGGATGGGGCAGCCACCACTGCTCTGGGCAACCTGGGCCAGGGCATCCCCACCCTCATCGCGAGGTATTTCTTCCTAATGTCTAATCTAAATCTTCCCCCTTCCAGTTTAAAGCCATTCTCCCTTGTTGTGTCACTACAGGCCCTTGTGAGGAGCCCCTCCCCAGCTTTCCTGCAGCCCTCTTCAGGTACTGAGAGGCTGCTCTAAGGTCTCCTCACAGCCTTCTCTTCTCCAGGCAGAACCACCCCAACATGTCCCACACGTGTGCCAGAGAAGGTGATCGTGCCCTGTGCTGCTCTCCTGCATTGCCACGTCAGTGCCGGGTTTTATAGGTTTCTGATTTGCAAAGTTTGATCATTGAAAACAACCTCCTAATTTCATGAGAGGATTATTTCAGCTTGAATGATAATGCTGGAGAGTAACGTAGTCTGACCTTATAACTCTCCTCACTGCTGTCCCACAGACCTTCTCTCTTTAGTTTTACTTTAAAACTGAGTATGGCTCAATGAGAAATAGGTACAACTCCTGCTTCTGTAATTACAGCAACTTAAAATGATTTTATAGAAGCAATTCCTGAACCAGGATGAAGTTAAGTTCCTCGTATCTTCATTCTTTACCCTGCTGCCTTTCTGCTGGATGAAAACCCTAATAAAAACAATATTGTAGGACAGAAAAAGAGAGCAATGGTTTTTAAGAAGGTTTTTCCATGAAAGAACATATCCAATCAAAGTGGGGAGGTTTAAATCAGAATTATGCTTTGCATTCATAGGTTTCTGCAGCAGAAGGAATATTCCCCGCAATCCTCCGCAGTTTCTCCCTCAGCACAGGTATCTCCTGCCCAACATCAGAGCAGGAGAAACGTCACGTGCTCGTTTTATGGCCTGAGCTGTGACGCGGCACAGAAGCATCCTTGGCAGCTCTACTTAAGAATAAAGCTTTTATCAAATAAATCCCATTCTGCTGAAACAACAAAGACCTACTTTAGTACAGTGCAATCCCACAAGAACTCATCTCGGCACCGATGTGCGCACGAAGCAGGGCAGACACTCCTCTCCAGAACAGGATTTTAACATCATTTCAGCACAAATATTCTACAAGACCCATGGAAAACACAGCTCCCCAGAAAAAGAAATCACTATTCCATCAAACATGGTGCTTCCCGGTCCATGAGTGAAGTGCCTTGACAGGCACAAGGTTCAAGAGAGGGACATGAGGGAGGAAGGCTGTTCTGCACCATGCGTGGAAGCAGCTGGAGTTGTGCCCTTGCTCTGTGCAGTTTCTGCTTCTCCCTCAGCACATGAGCCCCAGGGTTCCATGTCCTCTGCTGGCACAACACGTCTCAGACAGCTCATAGAATGATGGAATGGATTGCGTTGGAAGGGACCTCCAAGCCCATCCAGCTCCAATCCTGCCATGGGCAGGGACACCTTCCACTGGATCAGAGGGCTCCAAGCCCCATCCAATCTGGCCTTGAACACCTCCAGGGATGGGGCAGCCACCACTGCTCTGGGCAACCTGGGCCAGGGCCTCCCCACCCTCACAGCAAAACATTTCTCCCCAAGATCTCATCTCAGTCTCCCCTCTTAATGATTTACAACAATATAAGTTTGGTGTGAAAGGGTAAACGTGGCTCAGTTCAGCACTGCTGCTGGGGGAACTCTCCTGAATGACTTCACAGCTCTTGCAGTACCATTTGACCTCCTACGTCAAGTCCTTGGACAACTCGGTGTCTGAGCTGAGACAGAAGAATCTGATCAAAAATATTTAAAACAAAATGCTATGGCTTCCATTTTCATACCACTATGGGGACTTTAACAGCAGAAAACAATACCTTGCATGTTATCCAAACCACACAGGTCAGTTTGGTAATATGTCTTCTAGAACAGATTGCAAAAAAAACCCTTAAGAATCCCTTAAAACATTAATAACTTACTATAAAAAGGTCAATTTCTCCTCACAGGATGATTACATTAAGTGACAGGATTAGAACTGCAGTGGAGGAGAACCAAAAGGGCAAATCACCTTAAAAATAATGTTGATTTTTGGGGTTTAGCCTATTGTAGTGTAAGCAATCTTCCTCCCACAACTGATACGGGAAGAAGGAATTATTTTTTCCTGCCTTCTCTGTTCATTTTTTCAGCGATTTTGAGCACATTTTGTGCTGAAGCCAAATTCTCCCTCCCACAACAAAAGCCATTTCCTGCTTTCACACAGCAACCAGAGGGAAACGTCTCAAGCTGCGGGGAGCCACATCTGAAGGAGAAAACACTGAGGGACAGAACATGGCATACTTACAGCTGTACTTCAAGCTACTTAAATCATTTTTCTAACCGATTAAGTAAGAAGTTCCCCAAATTGCTTTAAATCATGTTATTTTTTTCCTTTTTATCACTTTTCCTGCACTCTAACAGGGCATGTTTTTCAACACCACTGATATAAATGAATAATGCAATGAACCCCATCCTTTCTGGCCAGCCTGCCTTCCCTTTACTGGCTCCAGTCTGAATAACGAAAACATCTATGTTACAGATCCAGGACTCAGAACTGAAGAATTTTCTTAATCCCTCTGCTCTTTTCACGCAGATGCTTTATTCTCAGAGGAACAACAGGAAAATACCATTTAATTAAAGGCACTCATCTTCAGACATTACAACGGCAAATTAACCAATGTGCCCCTAAATCACCACAGGCTGCTAAATATCCAAGCACAGAAAGCTCTTCAGAGATGAGAGGAAACAGTAAAGATGCAGGATACCCCAACACTCAGGACAGAAAACCACAAATATAATCAGTCGGTACATAATAATCCCAATCACTGCTGCAGTTCCCTCACCCTGCTAGGTTAGGGACTGGCATTTGGATCAGCAGTTGATGTTTAAGTGTTTAATACCCACGGCAAATACCTTTCCTCTGTCTT
This sequence comes from Tapera naevia, assembly GCA_033556795.1. Classification (NCBI taxonomy): domain Eukaryota; kingdom Metazoa; phylum Chordata; class Aves; order Cuculiformes; family Neomorphidae; genus Tapera; species Tapera naevia. The sequence goes on along the minus strand of JAUMJJ010000173.1, from coordinate 841,563 downwards.
TGGTAACAAAATCTAAAGCTTTAATTGAGAGCACAACCCTGTTGCCTGTCTCCTCCGAAAGCACCCACATGCTCGTGCTCACTATCAGCACCATGCAACAGCTTCATGGGAAAAGGATCAATAATTCATTGGGAGCCAGAGGTCTGAAATGGCTTTGTTTATTGGAGCTACCTTTAAAATGCAACAAGGATTTCTTGAGCCACATCTCTGCTCAAAAGCAGGACTGAACAGTGACTGTGAAGTGCGAAGACGAATTCACGACACCCAGAATCCTTGGGGAATCACCTTATCTGGAGATCCGTGAAAATGGTGAGCTGTGGAAATTGGATTGTGTTGCTGTAGTGCTCATGGTCCTTCCTTTCAGAAAGCAGATATGGACCACACGGAGGGTGGAGAAGAGCGGAGGCAGGGAATCCTTCCGCTAAGAGGGAGAGAGGGGAGAAGAGCCCCTCTGCGCCCATCCTGCTCCACACTCTGCCTTTGTCACCCTGCACAGCCTCCCTAAAACTGCACAGAGCTTCACCCAGACCCCCACTAATCCTTACTCCCTTGCTTCAACATGTGGAGCAACTGCATGGACAGAAACATGGCCAGGACACAACAGGAGCAAAGGACAAAAACATCTCAGCCTCTGAACAACAACAACATTATCTCTCATTGGGCCACAACAGCTTCATCCCCCGACTCCGGGCTGGGTGTGATCCTTCTGCTGCTGCTCCAGCCCAGAGCAGCTCCAGGAGGGCTCTCGTTGACTCCAGCAGAGCTGCAGCTCTTGTCTCTCCCGTGGGCACACACCGTGCTGCTCCAGCCCTCTGCACAGCCAAACCATCCCTGCGTGAACGCCCAGCGCAGGGAAGTGCTGACTCAGCACGACAGCGTGCTGGGAAAGGCAATCCTGAGTGGCAGTGGCAGTGGCACCTCCCCAGCTGGCACCCAGCTGCACTGCCCAGCGCCCGGAGGTGAGGAGCACCGTGGGAACCCTCCCGGCCCCGGGCTCCAGCTTTGGAAGGGCACAGTCCTGCACTGAGAGGTAAACAAAGGGATTCAGACCCCTTGCTCATCCTCCTTCAGCAACCAAATCCTCTTCCCAGAACAACAACGGACTCCTTCCTAATGACAGCAATGAACCGTTATTAACGAGACCAACTCATGCAGGTTTCTCTGCTGAAGGAAATCAAAACTCAGAAGCAGGAGCTCAGTTGATTCGATTGCAGGGACAATCTGTTCTATGATTCTATGATATTTAGCCCTGAAAACGAGCTGCTTTTCTTTAAGAAAAAGAACATCTTATGAATTTAAATATAATTCTGTTTAATCAAAAGCAAAGAAATGGAAAGCCCCATATCCTCCCAAAGGTTATTTTTCATTCTAGTAATACAAACAGTCCCAGTTCTTCCTCCAGAAGGCAAGAGCTTTCCCAAGCACCCATTCATCTCTACAGCAGAGGGAGAGGAACTGTAGCAAATGGGACTGTGGGGAAGCAGCATACAGAATCAAGGGTGCTCTACAATCACCCTGAAGGCTGCTCAGCAGTACTTGCAATTGCTGAAACCAAATTCAGTCCACATGCTCTATGTTTAGACAGTCTACATTGTCAACTTCACTTTGCTTTCTAGCACTAAGGAGGTATCTCAGTATCCTACCTGGAATCACCATCAATGGAGACCCTTGGGCCAAAAGACACCCTAAATGAGACCTGTGAGACCTCAGACTGTGGTGGAAAAAGGAAACTTAATTCATTTTTTTCCCCATTATGGTGGCTCTCTGGTGCTACTGGGAGAAAAAAACATGATAGCCACAGTCTGTTGCTCAAAAGAGAGGGTGGTTTGGAGCATTTAAAGATCTGAAGGGAAATTTTTCCTCAGAAATTTTCCCACAGTAAAAAGTATGTTTGTTTCTTACAACAAACATGCCCAGTTTCTCAAAGCAAATGCAGACTGCACTGATATTCTAGCTATAATTAGAACTGCCTTTTGCCACGGAAAAGCCTGCTTACCTGGACTAAATAAGATGCTGGTTACATAGCCCAATCCTTAAAAAGCAGCAGAGATGGGTAAGGAAATGCTATGTCATGCACAAACACAAAACCCCTCCATATGTGTAAGGTCTAAAACAAAGGAAATGTGTTTATAATAGACAGAACCACTTTACCATGTACTATAACCACACTGGAGAAACATTAAAAGCCCCCAGACTTTTAACTCTTCAAACACACAGGGCTGAAGAGCATCTTTGATTCAAATTTAACAAGCAGCTCCTCTGGCTGCTGGGTCAAGCAAAGCAAAAAGGAAAAGCAGAGAGGGAAACAGTTCCAACCGTAAGCGGCAGCCACAAGGCATGTGCAGGAATGCCTTTTCATTCATGTTTTTACTGCCTCGCATCAGTTTGCAGTCTCCAATTTGCCCGTATGTCTTAATACATAATAGATGAGAGGAGCTCCATTATGCATGGCAGAGGGCACGCTATTCACTGTGGAGAGCTTTATTGTACCCACGTATTTCCAGATGTGTGGCGTGCCTTGCTAATAGAAGAGCGAGTCATTCCGGGTTTCTTCACTTTGTTTTCAATTCTAGACATGACCTGCCTGCTTCTGGTGACAGATGCAGCAGTTGATAGAACAGCCTCTCAAAGGAAGCGCTGTCATTGACTTCAGAGCTGAGATCTGCGGACTCAAATAAGGGAGGCTGGAATAAAAGACAGAGGAGCTCCACAGAAGAATGCACTTGTTACTTCTGGCCCATTTTCTCTTAAGTAAAACCATCCCCACACCTTCCAGCAATTCACCCGATTTGGTAGAGAAACCCAGCAGACAGAGGGTGCTCTCCTCGTTGCTGGGGAAGCTCACTGATGGCTGTCGATGAGAGCAAGAAGAAACCAAAGGCTTGTAGAGCACAGACCACAGGCAGAGCTATCTGTCAAGGGATTAAATCAGACTAAACACCAACTCTAGAACAGAAGCCTTCCCTCCTCTCAAGACCCAAATTCTCCTAAAGACTTCCAATATAGATCTCTCCCACTCTTCCATGTATACATGCATTAAGATCATTTTTCCATTATAAGCGTATAAAACTGTGCAAATATTTCACCAGGGTCATTTCTTTCAGATTTTTAAGAACCATCCAGTGGGTTCTTTTAAGTGATGGAAAACCAAAAGATGTGGTAGTGAGCAAGTGCCGTGTTTCTGTAGCTGTGCAGGGATAACTTTTACATCCACATATCCACTCGTGCACACAGAGCCCTGCTCCCATCTCATGCACAAGGTGGAGTCAACCCAGTTTAAATTCTTCTGAGTCTTTCCAGCAACCAACCAACAAACGAAGGGACGACACAGAAGAAGAAATACTGAGAAACAACCCACAAGGGCACTGAGATCTTGGCCTGATACCAAGGATAAGCAACATTCAATTTCTTTCTTGGAGCCTGACCCAGCTCCCACTGGAGTCAGCGGGCTTTTCACCATCAGCTTCAGTGGGAGCTGGCTCGCTCTTCAGTCGTTTTCCTCTTGGATTGGCAAGGGATGAAAATGTTAGAGACGCAGCATGTGGAGCTCCTGATGGGAGGAAATAACACATCACCAGCCCGTCGGCGGATCAAGCATCGGGCACTGAATGTAAATCCTGTCCAGTTGCTGCAAGGACAGCAACCACAAAGCTCCACTCAAGGAAGACGTGGTTCGCGCTCAGAGAAAGGAACCTTTCCATCAGAGAAAAAACAATGATTCAGAAATGACAACTGGCTAAGAGCTACCAACATGTAAAAAACCAACCACCATTTCCAGTTTCCCAATGCCCATAAAGTACTGCCAAGAAATAGAAATATATTACTATTGAAAAGAAAACCACCAACACAGAGGTGACAGCGAGGTGAATCCTGTTCACATCTGCAGCAGGACCAAACTGGCATCTCAGTGTGGCACGACCAGCGCACGCAGGACACCATCACGAGCACACCCACGTAAGCACATGGGCATCTCAACAAAGTCACACTCACTGAACACCACCCTGTCATCTGCTCTTATTCCACCCCAGTCCATTCCTGTTATCTGACTGAAACGTGCCCTCGATTTGCTCCGTCTGTGAGCACCGGCGTGCCTGCTGTGGTTTGCACAGCACATGACAGTGCTTATCACGTCAATAGCGAGGGCTGAACCACACCACTTTCATCTGCAGTTAACTTCCATTGTCATGGGCTTCCCTCGGGCTTCCCCTTTCTCATCATTCAAAATTGACTTTTTTTTTTTAAATAAAGGGACAATTGTCTCCTGCCAGTGGCTGGGTCACTGACAATCCACAGTGCACAACAGAACACCCCAGGCTGTCAATATCAATACGGGGTTTATTACAAACACTTTAAATCTGGCTGAAACAAATTCACATTAAAATTGGGTATCTGGCACTCACATGCAAAAAGAGCGTATTTCGTCATGGATACACTCTAAAATGTTAACGTAGACTCCTTTCCAGCATCAATTCTGCCATCAAATTTCTTTCTGTGGCTTTCCCCAGTGTTCAGTGAGGAAGTCCATCACAGGACACTTTGGAGGAACTCCCAAACCAGCAGCTATTGTAGGAATTTGTTTGTCCCTGTACTTTGATGCTAACATCAACCTGTGCCAGTAATGGTTTCTGATTTACACCCCTCTCACCTAATGAACTCGTGGCAGCCAGCTCCAACCCCACCTCCCCTTTGTTAAGAAGCCCTCTCCATTAGGCAGCCGGATGCTGCTGATGGCTCAAAGGATGACTTCAGGGATGCTGTAACACACGGGCAGTTACCCAACTCCCCTGGGTCACAGCCAGATGTTTTGCCTCTGAACTATCACTGCCATTAAGGAATTTGCTTGTGTGTGCAAAGTAAGCTAAACACAACCTCATTTAGAAAGTGCTGGTAGAAGTTATAATGATTAAAGTGAAAACCTCAGACCAGAACTGATCACAATCACAGCTTATGAGGGTGCTCTTGTTTTTGGAAAACAGGCATGTACTTTCTCAAGGATAAAGAAAAATCTCCAGTCTTATCTCATTTTAAAGAGTGTTTAGTTGGAGTAGGAAAATGGCACGTTCTTTTAGTGATTCATGTAACACAAGATGAGTAATATCTTCCACAAACTCTTCCCAAGGACATCAACAGCAACTGAACGACGCCTGTGCTAAAAGTGTGTCTGTTAATTACGTCAGGCCTTAAATGAAACCCCTCAGGAATGATGAACTGCAAAGATGAATATATTTATATATAAAAGGAATCACTGAAAGAGATGATAACATAATTTACTCATGTGCCCCCCAAATATACACATGTGTATATACAGCTTGATCAATACGTTCCACAACGGAATGCCATCTTAAAAGGCTGTGAAAATCATAGATAAACCCACTGAGTCCTGCTGTAGGTACCTCTCTTTGATTGCCCAGCCCTTGGCTCACTGTTAAAAATCAACACCAGTCTGTGTGGATGAAAATGTAATTTACAGTACTTTAAAGATAATGAGGCATCAGTTCATTCCAGCACATCATTAAAAGAGATGGTGCACGTAGGAACGTCCATGCTGTATGAGATGGAATGATATAGAGAAAAAGCTTAATTGGTGAAGCTACACAGCAAAGGAACAAAGGATGCAGAAGTGCTAGTAGGCCTGTATCTCACAAATACAACACGACAGTGTCAAGCAAAGCTCTCTGCTGATACACTGGAACGTGACAATAGGGAGCAGATGCCTGCTTGCAAGGCCTGATGTAGAGGCAAAACTATCAGTTACTGCTCTACCATTCCCCAGTGATTCTGAAGCACTGACCTCAAACACACAAACCATGCCTCAACGATAATCAGATCTACCTCAATAAGCAGACATTACACTAAAAACACTTGAAGAGATCTATATGAGGTCAGTTTATAGACTAGGCCTGGTGGATATATACCTAAACCTTACCAAAATACACGATCAGAAATGAACTCAGTGTTCAGACACATTAGAGAAGTGTGATTTATGTAACTGAAACAACAATAGGAGACAAGACAATTCTAAAACCTGCTGAGAGGTAAGGTCCATGCTCGAGCACGCCAGCTCAGTGGTTTGAGGTGGAGGGATAGGGAGAAAAGGTCATTGGCCAAGGAAACCAATAAATTCTCAACCAATAAATGACAAAATCCTGTCTACAAGTGGGAAATGACTCTGCTGTTTCTGCATGCACAAACATATGTGTGCGCTCACACGTAGGATTCAGCCATCTGAAAAAGTGGTAACTTCTCCTGAATAATGATTAATTGTTTGGTTTTCCCTCCCTCCCCCCAGTGCATCTTTCAGATTTGGCCTTCAGTAAGAAGAGATCTAGGGACCCCTTGGTTATGAACCACCAGGGGATCCAACGCCACGACAGGGGTGGATGGCAGCAAGGGTGATGTGACCTGAAATCCGGTAGAGAAAAGCAAAATGCAGCTCTGAAATCCCAGTGCAGTGCAGCTCCACGCTGCGCGTTTGAAACGGCAAACACAGAGGTGGTGGTTTGGGAGGGGGGAAGGGGTGGGTTTTTTCCCCCTGGAAACAGTCATTGTGTTTGACTGATGACACATCCCAGGCAGAAAAAGACAAAACATATGGCACACAGCTATCGCTCGGCACAAGTGAGCCGAGGAGGGTGGCCCAGCAAGGTGCCTCCATACCAGGACCGCGCTATAAAATATAACTCCCCAGAGTCAGCAGAACCGTACCGACGCAGCCGAGCGCCAGCGGCACCACGCGAAGGGCCCAGGCACCCGAGCCAGCGCCTCAATGCAGGTTCAGGGCAGAGGGGCTGCGTGCCCACGGCACGAGAGCAAAGGGAATGCACACTTACATGGCCTCTGAGGGCTCCCGGTGCAGCGCACCCGCCTGCGCCTGCTGCAGCGACTGCGAGCCTCCCATCGTCGGCGTGCCCGGGGCGAGGCTACGGGCGAGCGGCACCGGGTGCCCGCGTGAGCCCGGCCGGGTGCCTGGGCGAGCCCCGCGGCGAAGAGCGGCGGCAGCGCGGGATGCGCGGCGGCCGTGCTGCACTGCAGACTGCAACAGCTGCTTGCATCAGGGGCGGCACGGGCAGCAGCGCTCCGCGGCACCTCCTCTGCTCTCCGCTCCTGGCAGAGGGGGCTGATTTTTCTCTTTATCCAGATGAACGTTATTTATAAAATAAAATCAAGCCGCAGCCACTGAGCCAAGCTGATCATCTGCTGAGCATCAGTGGTCCAAGCGCCTCCGAGAGCAGACTGGTGGCTACTGGAAACGGCTTCAAAAAACAAAAAGGGGAAAAAAAAGGAGAAGAAATAAAGCAGACCCTCCCTTCAAGCGCACGTTGTCAGCTACTGTGGCTCCCTAAGGACCTGCAGGCAGGACCACTACATTGTGTTGACTCAGCTGATTTGAAATGCAAATGCACGTGTGCGCTGCGTGCCCCGCATACAATTCCCTCTCAGAACAGGCAGGTTGTGCCCCACAAGATGATTGCAGAGGATTAATAAACAGAACGGCTGCTTTCTTTTTTTCATTTAAACAACTGAGCTCATCCCTCTTGAAAAAATGGAATCTTCCATGAGGAACGTAGGGAGAACATCATGAGCAGCCAAGGTAAACAAGCCAATGTGGGAGCAGACCCTGCCCAGTGCAGCTCCATCCATCGGTGCACTTAACTGTTTTGCTTCTGCCTGGGCAGACCCCCTTGCTGGACGAGGAGCTGTGGAGATGCTCATCAACTAATGCTGATGTGAGGAACGGCGAGGATCTGTAAGCCCAGAGAGCACAAGCCCAAGCAAACAGCATTCCAGACCCTACAAATAAGATTTTGCCGCTGTGGAGGTACCAGGGCATTGGAAATTCGTGTGCATCACAAGCCAAAAGGGCTGGGCACCATCACTCTCCACAACAGCATCTTCAGCAAATAACAGATGCCCCAAGTACAAGTCACATTTTGCATGATTAAAGGAGCAAAAAGAAAAAACATTTGCACTGCCTTCTCTTCTAGGAATTAAACTCCAGGGGCACAAATGGCTTGAAGCTCTGTAACAATTCTGGATACCTGACAGAGTGGAGAGGTCAGATCCAATAAATTCAACAGGAGTATTAAACCACAATGACTTCCAAGCAACTCCCACAGCACAGCTTTCGTGTTCCAGGTGAGGCCTCACTGGGCTCACGCCTTGAACAGCTTCTGGTTTTATTTCTGCTTGCAAAAAGGGAAATGCAGTTGGGTTTGCTTACTTCACAAAACCAGGAGTTGCTGCACACATGTGCAAGGTTCCATCTCTCTGGCTGCACCCACAATAAACTGTGCTTGCGATAACAAAAAGCAAGGATCCTCGGTGAACACCGAGCACATTTCACTTCCAGGGACTGCCTAAAGCTGAATTCTGTTTCGTGAACAGGAACAAAATAAATGTGCCTTTTTTTCCTCTTTATTTTTCTAAATGAAGGGGAAAAGCCAGCGAGCCAGCACTTTGTCTGGCCACAAACTTCCAAGCAAGTTACAATTTTGTGGTTGGTTCATCTCTGGTGAAAGCCAAACCCTCCCTCCTAGTGCCTCTTTGCTCAATGCTCCTCCCAAGTCCCCCAGACAAGCAGCAGCACTGCTTCACCCAGGAACTGAGCTCAGAATTCCAGGTGCCTGGCTGGGTGCCTGGTAGCCCCCAAGCTCTTAGCAGAGCCCAGCCCTGATGCTCCCTGGTCAAGGTGGTGGCAGTTCACTGCACCTTCTGGTCTCACCAGTTTCCCAGAAGAAGGCTCTCACTACTGGGGCAGCCTGACCTGCCCAAACCACTATTTCCAGTCATTATTGGACAAGAGTTGAGGAGTCAGATTTGTCCCAGGTACCATCACAACCTTACAGCTCCCAGAGCAAGTGTTGAGAATACAGGGCAGAGTCACTAAACGGGTTTACACCTCTCCTGGTCTGGAGAACACCAGCTGCTTCTTGGCCCTCTACAGCAGCAATGACTGCACTGGTCATTGAGCAGGATGGCAAAAAATGCCAGGAACTGAACAGCAAATCAGCAGAGCCAAATAAAAGCACAACTCATGCAAAAACTTTAACGTAACGCCGCAGAATGATGGGATCATTTTGGTTGGAAAAGACCTCTAAGATCATAAAGTCCAACTGCAAACTTCATGCTGTCAACTCCACCACTGAACCATGTCCCTCAGCACCACATCTCCACGTCTCTTAAACACCTCCACGGACAGAGATTCCCCCACTGCCCTGGGCAGCCTCTGTCAGGGCTTTACCACTCTGTCAGTGAAGAAATTTTTCCCAAAATCCAATCTAAAACTTCCCTGGCACAACTTGAGGCCATTTCCTCTCATCTTATCACTTGTTACTCGGAAGAAGAGATCAGCACCCACCTCACCACAACCTCCTTTCAGGAGCTGCAGAGAGCAAGGTCTCCCCTCACCCTCCTTTTCTCCAGAGCAAACAGCCCCAGGGCCCTCAGCCACTTCCAGAACCTCTGGGCTCCAGACCCTCCCCCAACCCTGTTGCCCTTCCCACTGTGGCTTCAAAGGGCTTAAAGATGCCCTGGGCACTTCAGCCTAGGGATGAGCAGCCACATAACAACATAATGTGATCCCATTGCTGAAATATTCAGTACCATGCCTCAAAATGTAACATTTTGTCTTCCTGACTGTTTCACCCATTTAAGCAAAAGCTATAATTTGACCTATACTAAAGTAATGTTTTATTGAAACTTGATGTCTATTGCTCAGTGGTTTAAAACGCTGTCCAGGCTCCTAAATATTTGGTCTCACTGCGTTTCATGTTTATAAATAAATTCAGCCTCTGGTCACTTGCACCCAGTTTGAAATTTTTGGCTTCCATCAAAAAGCAGTGCTGGACAGGGCTGTGATAGGGTTTATGATAGACTGGAATTTATGGGCTGTTCCTCTGCTCTTGGCTTCACTGTCTGTTGTGCCAGGCGTTTACACTGGTTATAAACACGACCACACAGGCACATGGGAACATCAGAGCCCAAAGAAACCCCTCCCTTGCACACTGATACCTCAACTCATCCAAGCTCTGCCTCCTAGATGGGTGCTGTGCAGAAATGAGCACCATATAAAGCAAACTGCATCGACAGAGCAAAACCAAACAACCCAGTTAGAGAAAGGGGGTTCACTGGTGTCCTGAAGGCTGCTACCAAAGCTCTGACAAACAGCACTGTCTGCAAAAAACAAACACACACACAAGATGGGGAGGGAAAGAGATACATGCTTTAAAAAAATTCCCCTTCAATATAACATTCAGATGACACAGCCTTGGATCCTAAAGGCTGAGAAGAAATTTTCACCCCAAGGACTCCCTGGTTTGTAGGATGCCTGGTGTCAAAGCGCTCATGGCTGGGGCATCCAAAATATCAGACTGCTAAGAAACAGCAACACCTTTCCTAAAGGGCTAAAAGGACCAAACTGCATAAGAAATTCAACACTGCTCTGTACAGACATAGTTGAGAGGCAAACCAGTGCCTCTGGGTGGGCTTTGGAGAACAAACACATCAGCACATAAAAGCACTGACATCCTTTGAAGTGCAGTGATGACAGCCTTTTTAGGGCACTCAAGGCTGGAGAACCCTTCCAGGAGCCCCCTTGGCCCTGGCTGATATGCTGTCTAAGCACAGGCTCCAGCTGCCAAGTCCTGCCCAGAAACCCAGGTCTCCCAGGACCAGTGCTGATCCTTGTGTTACAGAGAAGGTCAAGCAAACCATTTCCAACCACATGAGCACCCAAGGTTGAGTTCCTGTCTCAGAAGGTCACACAGTCAGTGTTTTTACAGACTTTTCAGGAATCCAAGTATTCTTGACTATAGGCTGCACAAACCCACATGGCCCTGGATGTGTTACTCCTACTCCTCTGCTCACCAGGTACTCACCATGCATTGTATTTTAGTTCTGGGACACTTAGGAATTCTCATTTTTTATTAATGTCCAAATCAGTGTCTCTTGCCCCTGCAGACAGATCTGTCACTCCTTAGGCTTACTTCCCTCTCCAAAGTGGCCAAGGGAGGACCTATCTTACAATTCCCATTTGTCTTGAGGAGAGAGACCTAAAAGCCCTTCAAACCCTGAGCTGCTGAGGCTGCTGGCTGAGCACTGTTAGACATGTTCTACCCTTGACTTTGGTTCTTCACTCCATCCCGTTAACCCTACTCTTAGGTCACACCCAGAGCTGTGCCAGCAGGGATCTCTGTGAGACCGCATGGACTTTACATTTGTTTTTCCAGCCAGGTCATTCCATGATCCAGCTCAATGCCTGCACTCCCGTGGGACAGGGACATATTTAACACTGGTAACATCATCAAAAGCTTCCAACAGTCACATCTAATTGGGAAAGCAACCCTAAACCTTCCAATCTCTCTCCCCAGAGGTGCAATTCTAATTTTGCTTTGCTGAAGGGAACAGCCCCAGCACTGCACGTGAACAGACCACCATTCAGCATTAAATATCTTCATTATATTGAAAGATGCCATCTCAAAGAGAGAACCCCAGCAAATGCCACCTCCCAGAGAGCCAAGCACATCGTCAAGGAGAGGAACAACCTCTATCCGGTAGCAAGAGTAGAGGAAGAAAAGCAGATGGATTTCTACCTCTCGTTTAGGCTTATGGGCCAATTTTGTGAGTGGGGATCAAAAGTTACCCGAAACACACAACAAACTGATCCCATTTTGATTCATTGGCAAAAACCAGCAAAATGTTAATGTAAATTGTAACCCTTATTCTTCAGTAGAGCCTAATAAATAGGCATTTAGTGCAGGCATGTCCACAGTATAATTATGATATGATTATAGGCTATAATTACCAATTTAAAGGCATATTGACCATTATCCTCAAAGATCCAGTTATCCCTAATTTAATCCCAAGTCCAGTAGAGACAAATCAGAAATTCAGCCCTAAAGTAAGAATGACAGACCTGCAGATCAAAACCACAGACTTAGAGCTGCGTGCTGGTTCAGGACCAGAGAGTGAAAATGAATTCTGAGCAGAAAATAATTAGTGAGTGTTAAATCAGTGGGCATTTTTCAATATTTTCTTCAACAAAAATAAAAGGAATTCCTTCAATTGCCTCTATACAACACCTGGCCTAGCACAGTCCTATCTGTGTTTCCATGACATCAAATAATACACCACAAAATAACAGGAGGAGAAACGAGGTGCAAAGCTTCAGAGATTTAACTTGCTCTTATAGATTAAATACTTTTATAAACACATTGTCTGCTCCACCACTTCTCTAGATTAACACACTGTGAGTGCTTTATTGGCATCGATACATTGCCAGTTCATGAAAAACCCCCACTGGCCAAGAATTTAAAGCCTGAGCACACTGGCAGTGTATTTCCACCTGACAAGTCAAAGAAAAATGGCCCAGTGACGATGAACCCAGGATGGGCACTGCAGCTCACAGGAAACAAATGCTAGGGTGGGTTTCTAATAAAAATAAAAACAAAAATAACAATAAAGATAAAAAAAATAAAGATAGAAAAGATAATATAAAAATAAAAATAAATAAGATAAAAATAAAGATAACATTAACAATCTGTTCCCCCACCTCCCTTGATCACTGTGTGGTTGCCAAGGTCACTGCTTAATCTAAATTGCAAGTGAGATTAATGGCATTAAAAGTTATGAATAAGCAAGATGCCTGCTTAGTTATTGAAATCTCCCTCATGGGAAACCAGAGCAGAGATAACAAAGGGGGCCCTGCCCGGTGCTATTCAGGACGCCGAGGGGCTCAGCCTTTCAGAGCTCGGCGTGCATTACGGTCAGTAACGTGAGAACCCAACACCCCACAAGATTCCATGGACAAAAGCCTTCTCTGAGATGAAGCATCCCCACGAAGAGGGAGGTGAGGTCTCCGAGAGCCGAGCGCAGCCTCCAGTGGGGAAGCCTTCACACTGGCCATGCAGGGATTCCTCCGAGGGGTGGATTGGTCTGTCTGCCAGGCACATCCACAGAGGAGACCCTCATCACAGCTCAGGGCAGCCAGACCCCTGTGGAAAGCCCTTTGGCCCATGTCGTTCCGTGCAGCCTCTGGCCCATCATTCCCTCACCTCTCCTGCTGCGGCACAGACCCTTCAACTCTGGATCCATCTGATCCATTCTTCTGCTCTACAGACCACGCCTGGATTCACCGCGTCACAAACAAACTTAGACCCTTGCTGTCCAAAGCTCTGGCCCAGCCTTCAACCCGAGACCACAAGAACTCCCACATCAAGGAGTGAGTCTGTTTTGCTGCTCAGTGTGCCTCTGCAGACCACATCCACCAGCCCAACACACAAAGCTCCACGCACATCTCCATGAACTGGAGATACCATCTGAACTTCCATGAACTCGGGATTTCCATCACCACGGACCACGGATCTTTTCTTGCTTCCATGCTTCTTTCCTTTTAGATTAGATTTAGATCAGAAATTAGGAATAAATTCTTCACGATGAGGGTGGGGAGGCCCTGGCCCAGGTTGCCCAGAGCAGTGGTGGCTGCCCCATCCCCATCAAGGCCAGGTTGGATGGGGCTTTGAGCCCCTTGATCCAGTGGGAGGTGTCCCTGCCCATGGTAGGGCGTGGGACTGGATGGGCTTTGAGGTTCTTCCAACCCAAACCATTCCATAATTCTATAATTCCACTTTTTTGTATTTTTTCAGGGGTTTCTCTTTGTTTTTGTTTTAAAAAGCTTTCCCATTAGGGACAGAATGCTCCAAAAGCAGTGGCCATATTTAAGCATCACATTGACTATTGAGAAATACAAAATACACCCAACTCAACAATTTTAACCCATGCATTGCTGCTTTAGGACAAGAGGACATTCCCTGCAAGTCCTGCACCCGGTGCCCCTGTGTGCCACAGTGTCAGGGCACAGCCACCCAATCCATCACCTCCACCTTGACTCAGTACTGCCACAGCTTTGCAGGGTTGACACAAGAAGATTAATGCCATTCTGAAATTCCTCCTGGATAGATCAATGAGTGTAACAATATATTCATTTTCATGCTGCTGAACCTGCTCTGGCAGGAAGGAAATTACCATAAATGGCCTGAGGGAACCTGTAAAATACACAGAAATAACAAGCAAACAGAGGGCTACCCTCGCCCTTTTGTCCACTGCCCCAGACAGAGGGAAGCTCTACAACACACACAAATAATTGCTCTCTTTGAGCACAGCCCTGCTGACAGAACGTGCCCCAGGGGCCTGAATTCTGAACAAAGATAGGGTTAGAAACCCCATTTCTCTCAAGCATCCATTAACACCCCACGCTTTGCCTTTTAAAAATGCAATAACTGGAAGCTGTTTGTGGACTTGCTGCTGTTCTAGGGAAGCTGTTCCCTGCCAGCACACAACACAGGGGTCTCGATGCACCCTGCCCATGACACACAGGTCCCCCCCAGGTTCATCCAGAGGAGCCTGCAGGATCCAGTCCCTCCTCTGGAGACCCCACCAGTCCCACCATCAGCTGAAAGAAAATGCACTTAGTCCACAACATTTTTGGGCTTGAAAAACAGCAGAGGTCCCAGGATTTGATGCTATTACTCAGTAACAGGCTGAAGGGATCAACACCGAGCAAGACAAAGCATCCCTCCTGCCTGGGGCTGAGCAGTTCTGCACACATCCCTCAGGAGATCTTTTTAAAGCCTGGAATTAAGGAAATTAATAAAGAGCAGGGCTGTGGCTCATTCCTGCTCGTTTGTTACATGGAAGGGATCTATTTTTTACGCTGTAATTCAGAAGATGGTGAACATTTCCAGGGATATCAGCCACAAAGCCTCAAGAAAAAGCCTTGGGTTTTAGTTTCCAAGACCTAAGCAAATTCATTTTGTTGCCTTCATGCTGGTGATATTATAAAAAAATATCACTTCACTCATGCACCAGACAGCTCAGACACACACTGGAGGTGTGCAGAGTCTTGTTCATACAACACACCTGGAAAAAAACCCAAAGCCAACACAATTGCCCAAAACAACAACCAGAAAACCCCCAAACTTCAGAAATAAGGTCTTGGCATTGCTTTTGTACCCCTTGCTTTATGTCCCATCTCATCCATGCTCAGTGTGCTTATAAACTTTGAGGAACGACACATCCCTTTCAAAAGGGTTAAACTCACTCAAGGGAAAGAGCCATTTCATCTCTTCGTGGGTTTGATTCTGTGATTAAAAGCGACTCAGTCTAGGATTATCAGCATCCATCAGGAATAAAGGCAATATATTGATTGTTATTTACTTAATTTTACACCAAGGTTCTCCAAAAGCGGGCAAAAGAAACTTGGCTTCAACACATGATCAAGCAAATAAAACCCAGAAGTCACAGAACTTATCCTGTTTTCCCGTGTGACACCAACAATTCAGCTCTGCTTCCTCCCAGAGAAGTGTTACGAAACCACCTCCTGGAAACCAACAGCACATAAAGCTGAGCTTTTTGTAAAGGCTGTGGTGACTTTTGGCTCTCGGATAGAGAGATTTGATGCTGTGCTTCCAACTGGTTCCAGGCTCATTTCAGGAAAATTGAGTAAAACAGAGATGTGTACTTAATTTCAGAGATTCAGAGATCAGTAGGAGTTCTCCAACCACCCAGTGCCTCTTGAAATGATCCAACTCCAGTCTGTTTCAGCATTTGAAAGAAATCTGAGCCCGCATCTGCCAACGGGGAGGACGCTGAGGTCCCCCCAGCCACATTTCACATCACAGGGGGAGCTGTCAAGGCAGGCAGAGAGGCTGCAGGTGAGGCTATGCCCAAAGACAGCATTTGCATTTTGCTCTACCCAGTGGATCCTACTCATCTCTCTTCCTCACAGGACAACCACAGGGATGGATCAGCTCTGCAGAGCCTTGCCAGCACCACCTGCAGGGCTTCCACAAAGGACAAGTTACGCTCACTAGCAACTTCTCACATCTTTTCCCAAATGGTTTTTGTGACAGTTCATAATGTGATCATAATCACAGAGGAGACTGAAATGCCTCAAGGATCCGTTGTTCAGAACACGGTGCAATGGCACCACATTTGTGGAAGTTTAGTGCCTTGCCATCCAGTCAATCACCACAAATGTGACAAAGAGAAATATTACCCAATTTGCATATTATTGTTTTCAATGGCTGATTCGACTTGATAGACATGAATGAATCACATAAAAATGCAAGACAGCCAAAGAAGTATTTACGTAAGGGGCTCATTATAACAGCCAGGACCTATTTATACATTAATATATTTGCTTGTCAGTGGGATGCACAAATTATCTCTTGTCCCACAGATATCTCCAATTCTCACCTCTGTATGCATCTTCATTTCTATTAAGACCTCTGAAAGTCTGCATTCATATCACAAAGAGAACAAACACCTGAGTTCAGCTGTAGAGAAAGATGACAATGGGTGATAAGGCTGCTAGTCTCAAGGTAGAACAAGGATGGATTTTGGTTCCTGACATCCTAGGCTGGATTTTGATTCTCCATTAAGCAATTCTACTAATATCTCTTAATTACTCCCTTGTTAGCTCCATCCAAGAGATTTGTATGCACACACAGATATTTACATTATTAAACACAGTCCATCATTATCAACACCAAACAGAAACTTCACAAGCACGAGCCAACCTAATCTGCCTGCACAGCAGCCCTGCCTGTTTGCAGAGCTCTAAAATTATTATTCCTCTATCTGATGTTGAATTCTGGTGAAAAGGGAAAAAAAACCCACCGTGTGTTTTGATGCTTTCAATGTGGATTTGTAAACAACTGCCATGTGTGACTACACTGAAGCACTCACAGAATATGAAATTCAGCACATTCATCAAGGTCAAACGGGTTTTGATGGTTCTCTGGCAGGAGCCAACATTCTGGCAGGAATATTTTCTAACTCCCAACCTCACCTGACCAGTTCTCTCCATTTTTAGGGAATGCCCATGGTATCTACTCTGCATTCAGAAAGCTCTCTCCAGATGACAGAACTCACACACTGGTGTAAAACAGGCCTTTGAGCACCTCTGTTCCCCACCAACTACACGTGGATTAAAAAGTCTGTGTCCAGCAGAGCATCATGGAGCAGCATCACACAGAAGGCCAGGCCTCACTGTGTAACAGCCAGCACGTGCACTGGAGAGGAGGACATCACCTTCTGGTGAAAATAACCAGAGCTTTAGAACAAACAGGCAAGTAACACGTTTCCTGGATGTTATGCTGTGGATGGTTTTTTGAATAGCATATGCTGATAGGTATTAACTCACTGTTCCACAGCAGAACACATCTATTGTGTACAATTCCATTCAGAACATCCTCCTGCTGACAGCAGCATCTTTTGACACTGCTGAACAGAGCTTCAGCAGAACAGCTCTGTTTCCCGTGGTGCCTCCTGCCTTGGACTGCACTTGTCCCAAGCTACTGGTCTGTATTTGCTGGGTGGAGAGCATGGTTCTCCAGGGAAGGCCCATTTCATATTCTCAGCTGTGCTGTGCTGTGACCTTTTCCATTAATAGATGTGACAACAAAGGCATGCCTTTATTTTTGAGCCACAACAGTGTCCTGGTTAATTGCCCACGAGACAGGCGTCACCGGCAGCTCTGACACAAATATCCAAGTCTCATCTTGACTATATTTGAGCCACAATTCCCTAGGCCATCTGTCAAACACTACAGCACCAAGCAGTGTAAGTCTGAAGAAGCAAAGCATTTAACTAACAACTCAACATTTCTGCAGCAAGAGCAACACCAAGCTGAACTTCTCCCTTCAGTACCGATAACTACAAATCAAATCAGTAGCGTGGGGTGGGGAAGACTCTGGCAGCATCAGAGGAGGACTGAACAGAACAGCCCTCTTGAATATGACCTGATCTTGTGGAGTTTCACTGAAAAAAACCACCCAACCCCGACTTTAACTTCAAGAAGGTGAAATATTTGGAAAAAGCCCTAAAAACTTGTTAGTTTAAAAAGAGTAGGAAAGATCAGCATAGTAATAACCAGTGTAGTGCAAGCTCCCTCTCCTGGTCTTCTGCAGTGACTACAGTGGAATAAGCAGCTCCTGACAGCCTAACACTTGGTTTCCAAATCGAGTAACAAAGCATTCTTAGAATGTAGACAAAACACTTTAAAGCTATTGAGCCTCTTTCACACAAATATGTTTTCTCACGCAAAGGAAGCACAGACATGGAAATGTAATTTAACATATGAAATAACATTGCACAATACCTCTTTTCTTCCCTCGTGAAACTCTCCGTTTCTTGGGCAGGCAGTTCTACACCATCACCAGGTGCTGCAGCCAAAGGCACATCCCCAGAACAGAGGTTATCAGCTTCTTTGCAGCTATCAGACCGGGAAGTGCTGCAAAACAATTATTACAGTGACAAATCTCAAAAGTGTCAACAAGCCTCAGTGCAGCCTCCTTACAAGATGAACTTGGCCTGGAGCTGAGCTCAGGAGCTCTACGGAGCACACTGACCCCTTCCCAATACAGTTCCTCTCCCACCTCCCACAAATCACTTCATACAAACCCTATTTCACTGAATTTCTCAGATGACCACATAACCAGTAACACTACAAAGCTCTGACAGCTCTCATAAATCAGAACATTAACTGCCAGAGAAATGAAATTATATATGAAATAAATCAACCAGTATTGACTGCTTTGCAGCTCTCACCCAGCCCTTTCCCCTCACACACAGCACAAACACTCAGTTAAGCAATGTGAAAGACTTGTCTTTTTGGAAAGAACTAAAACCCAGGACTAAAAAATTCTCTTACTTTAAAAGCCCTCCCTATACAGTAATGCTAAAGCCACTATAATCCCCGGCCTCATGACATGAATGTTAAGATTGTAGGACTGTAATGCTGCTGTATTTGTTAATTTTTGCAAACCCCTCTGCTCCACAGAGCCCCACAAGACCCAGCAGCACAAGAGCCTGTAATGATTTCCCAAGCATGGACATTTGGTTCAGTAGTGGGCAGGGACAGTTGGACTCAGTGTTCTCAAAGGTCTTTTCCAACCAAGCAATTCTATGAAATATGGACTGGAGAGGCTGAGGCTCTGTGCAAGGGAAGGCACTGAGGGGTGGTCTGGGGAGGCACTGAAAGGAGCTCTCATGCATAGCCACCACGTAGAGGAGAGGAACCACCTGCCTGGACCCCTGGCATGCAGGGGAGGGTGCTCTGGCAGGCCCTGATCCTCAAGGCAGAACAGAGCGGAACGCATCTTTACGGCTCCATTCACTTTCTGGCTTTTTAAGCAAAAGCCAAACTAGGAAAAAATCCCTCAACAGCAACACAAATAAACCACTTCTCTCATGAGCCTTCTTTAATGCTCTTTAAATGGCCTCAAGTTGCACCAAGAGAGGTTTAGATTGGATATTAGAATAAATTTATTTACTGGCAGAGTGGTGAAGCCCTGTCATGGGCTGCCCAAGGCAGTGGGAGAGTCTCCATCCCTGAAGGGGTTCAAAAAATGTGTAGTCGTGGCACTGTGGGACGTGATTTAGCAGGCACAGAAGGGTTGGGCTGATGTTTGGACTGGATGATCTTAGAGGTCTTTTCCAACATTACTGATTCCATGATTCTAAAGTAAATCACCTCTGCATCCAAAAGACCACCCCACAAGAAGCCCCATTGCACTCTCCCTCACTTCAGTAACCACACCACTCCCGCTGCTCTTGGCCACTCATTAAACCAATGACAGAAAAGGAACTAAATAACCCATGACTTTGCGTTTCCGAGCAGCGCAGGGCCTTGTCCTGCCCTGCTGTCCCTCCCAGGGCACTTCCAACAGGGATGTCCTGGGGCAGCAGCCTCGCCTCCTCCCGGCTCCTGCTGCCACAGACCCAGACACAAACGCTGAAGGAAACCTTGATGGAAACCGGTCTTGGTTGGGAAGTTTAGTTTAGGTTTCCTGAGATAAATATAAACAGTTATCTTAGCCACTCCTTTTACAATTTCCTCTCCCCGCTAATTACACTGTAATTGTAGAAGGCAGATTGTGTTACTGAATAAGAGTGGGTGAAGCTCAGGGACAGATTGCTCCTTTCTTTAGAAACATGTATATAAACAGGGGACAAACATAAATCACATCCCTAACTTTAGTTACAGTACATACCAGAGCGAGAACAGTCATCCCCAAAGTGTTTATCCACTCACTGACTGAGATCACGGCAGCTCTTTCTGAGGGTGCTTTACCTTGATTAGCTCACATCCATGAAGCTGCTTTGTGCCACACGGGACAGCTAAGAAATCATCCCTGCTCTCCACACCCTTTCCTTCTCCCCTTCTCTCCTTCCTTCCCTCCCTCCCTCCTTCTTTCCCTCCCTTCCCTCCTTCTTGCCTTCCTTCCCTTCTCTCCTCCCTCCCTTTTTTCTTTCCCCAGTTTGTCCAACCTGGTCTGACATCAACACAGACTTCTTCAACTTTCAGTTCCATCAAGTTCAAGTAAATAAATTGATAATTACTAAAAAGCAGCTGTTTCCTTTTTCACTGAGAAGTCTTCTCCCTTTGCTAAATGTGTCCTTGACCTGATACAGCCACAGCACCAAACACACACAAAGGTGCTGGGACTAAACAGGGGTGCACGAAGAAAGGAAGATTTTTAAAGCAAAAAGCAAATTGCTAGAAATAGGCGCTCGCTGAACACCTCTTTGGAGAGTAAGCAAAGGATTGCAACACCCAGACAACTCAGCAGAGGGCCTGGCCACCCAGGAACACAGAGCACAGAGTTGTGGCCCTCCTGCTCTGCACACACAGAACCGTAAAATCATGGAATGGTTTGGGTCGGAATGGACCTTAAAGCCCGTCCAGTTCCAACCCTGCCATGGGCAGGGACACCTCCCACTGGATCAGGGGGCTCAAAGCCCCATCCAGGCTGGCCTTGAACACCTCCAGGGATGGGGCAGCCACCACTGCTCTGGGCAACCTGGGCCAGGGCCTCCCCACCCTCATCGTGAAGAATTTCATCCTAATGTCTCATCTAAATCTCCCCTTTCCAAATTAAAACCATTCTTCCTCATCCTACCACTACAGGCCCTTGGAAAACACCCCTCCCCAGCTTTCCTGGAGCCCCTTTCAGCACAGGGAGGCTGCTATGAGGTCCCCCCAAAGCCTTTTCTTCTCCAGGCTGAACAACCCCAACTCTCTCAGCCTCTCCTCACAGCAGAGGTTCTTCAACCCTCGGATCATCTTCATAGCCCTCTGGACCCGCTCCAAGAGTTCCACATAACCCACCCCAGTTCGCTGCTCCCCCCACCCGCACAGCCCCTGCCCACCCGCAGCCCGGCCGCTCCCTGGGTTCAGCTTTACAGAGCCACCCTTTGACTGAGGTCATTCCAAACCTTCTCTGCAAAGCAAAACTCGCCATCAAAAGACAGGCATTCTTGGAAGAGCTCTGCACCTGGCCTTCTCAAAGCAAAGGGTTTATCTTTCTGAGTGTTCTGGTTTGACCTAAAGCAGAAACAGTCTCTCACTTCAGCTCAGCCTCCTCTGAGTAATGGCATTTTCTGAGAGTTAACTGCATGTTTTTCAGACTGAGTTCCTCTGGCAGTGATCACACGGGGCACTGGGATGCACAGAAACCCAAGCCATCCTCGACCTGGGGGAACCATAAGCCAAAGACAAAGAAGGGTAGCATCTGCAAGGAGGGGCAGACAGGACAGGTGACCCCAAACTGACCAACAGAGGATTCCATCCCATATACGTCATACTTGGGACAGAGTTGAGAGATCATGAGTGTCTCCTTCTCTTCTCCAACAGCCAACATCCTGTGAGGACCACGTCTGCCCCTGATCCCAGATCTACGTATTCCTGAATCCAGGTCCTGAGCCCAGCTCCCTCCTGCCACTCACCTGCCCCATGCCTGCTCTGCAGCACCTGTGGTGACGCAGTCATCAAGGGATGGGGTGGGGGCACATTTTCATATATTTGTATATTATATTATTATTATTTCATTAAAGCTCTTTTAGTTTCCAATCTGCAAGTCTTTTCCTCTCATTTACCTTTCCCTGGTGGTGGGAGGGAGGGGAATTGGGAGCCCAGCTGCTCAGTTGTAGCTGCTGAATTGAGACAGGTGAGGGCTAAACCATGACAAAGAGCTACAGTGTCTTGTAGATATTAAAATCCGTAAATAATGTCCTTTCACCTTTCCAAACTTCAGCTAAACCATCAAACACTGGATTTCCATAAAGAGCTTGCTTTGTGCAAGTGACCTTGTAAAGGACCACAGCAGGGATGCAGTCCATGCTTGGGTTTTCTCTGACATCTTGCACCATCACGAGCACCAGGAGGCACCCACACACGTGGGCAAGAGAACCGTTGGCCAGGGCACCGTGGCCAGCCTCTGCCCCTTTCCTCCACTGCTGTCACTCTGCCAAGGGGACCACAGTAACAAGGAGAGTTGAGCAAGGCCAGGAAGAGTAGGTTGTGAGACTAATCATGCCAGGTCCAGCGCTGATATTGCAACATAATAATCTTGGCACTGCTCAGTGTGGTTTGCATGTCGAACTGCAACAGCGCAGTGCTGCTGGCCACTGCCCACCACCAGATGGGGCGTCACCTGCAGCTGAGTACTGCCCACCAGGGGCATCATCAGGACAAGCCACAGAATTATAGAGCCATTACAGTTGGAAAAAACTCTAAGATCATCAGACCCAACTGTCAGCCCGACCCCACCGTGCCTACCAAACCATGTACCAAAGCACCACATCCACATGGATTTTAAATGCCTCCAGGGATGGAGGCTGCCCCACTGCCCTGGGCAGCCTCTGCAAGGGCTTCACTCAGTAAAGAATTTTTTCCTAATATCCAATTCTAAACCTCTCCTGGTGCAACCTGAAGCAATTCTCTCTCATTCCATCACTTGTTACTTGGGAGAAGAGACCAACATCCACCTCAGTACAACCTCCTTTCCAAGAGCTGCGCAGAGCAATGAGGTCTCTCCTCAGCCTCCTCAGCTCAGACATCTTTAAACCTCTGTTTCTCCACAGCTCTCACTAAAACAAGACTTGCCATTAAATTTATTCTCCAGTGAGTAACATTCTGATGGCTGCAGCAAGGATACTGCCTAAAGTGCCAGGTCTTCCCAGCACACAATAAACTCTACACTGGCCAGTCTCCTTCCTGTAGAGTCCAGCTCACTAGAAAACAAAAAAAATGTTTTTCAAACTCTGCCTCTGTTTAAGTAATTCTCAACAGTCACTTTCTGACCTCCTGGGGATTCCTGCCTTTGTCCTGCTGACACTGAGGAGCACACCCCAGGAGCGTCACCTTCCCCAGGCTGTGAAATACGTGACCAGGAAAGGTCCATCTGTAGATCACAGTCCATCACAGCTTTTGGTGCATCCGACATCACCCATCACCAATTCCCTTCTGACCACTTAATGTGTCCTCTGCATGACAGGAGCTGGAAAAGAGCACGATGGAGGGGAACACAACCTTTCTTCCACCGCCACCTTTTGTTTAGAACCACTTTGATTTCCGTGTATTCGTGCCAGAGCTGTACCAGCTCTGCCTGGACTGGGCTCAATGCCCCACTACAGCTCTGCAGCCTCAGCTGGAGATGAAATGCCAGAGCATAAGCTTTCCTCAGCCTGTGGGAGGGACCAGAGTGGGCTGCCCTGACCGTTACCTGTTTCCTGATCCTAACGACAACTCATGTACCAAGTTCTTCCCAAGCTCCCATTTTTCCCAGGGCACTCACAGGTTTTTTGCCAAGACAGGCAGCAAGTGCAGGGAACACCTATGAAATGCTGAACACCTCCAACCAGGGAGCCCAGCTGAGCTGAGGCCTCGTACAGCTGGGGCACTTCTCTGCCTTCCCAAGCCAAACGTTTCTCATGCAGAGCAGAAGCTGCGTTGCAGCACCTGCAGCACCAACAAAGATGTGTCTGGCCAGGATTTCTCCAAGTGCAATGTGTCCTGGCAAACCAGAGTGAACTTGGCCTTTCATTTCCATTGCTAAACAAAAATGCTTGGCAGAACAGCCAGTGAACTTTTTACCCAGTTCGTTTCAGGGCAGTGCTGTGCATGCACAGTAAACAAACGCCACTGAACAAGCAGATGATGCCGTGCTCTCCCTGATCAATATGCAGTCAGCTGGGGAGGAGAGAGGCAGCAAGGCAGCCTCAAGGAGCAAAACAGAGATACAGTTTCTTGCCTGGACAGATGGAGGGACAACCTGATCTCTTAATGTGTGCTGCCATCTGGAAGACATTTAGCACACACTGGCCCCAGCCTTATGTACACCATTACTTTTCCTTGTCAAAGTGCACACCCTGTGCATGATATGATGCTCCTGATGGGGAAATACATGGAAACAAAAGGAACTTCCTAGTGAATAACTAAGTATATTGGGGGAAAAAATCACTTCATAATCTTGCTTCACTGCAGACAGACTGGAATTAGCACCACATCTTCTAGTAGCCCTGGTACATTTCAAAAAGTATAGTATGGAGATACAACCAGAAAGCCTTGATACAGACACACCACGTGTGTGCACTACAGAATGGTTTGCAGCCCTATTTAAAAGCTGTGGTGCAATATTTCTGCACAAAATGGCAAAAAAAAAGTGGCTTTAATGGGATCATTTTACTTATATAGGCAACAATCTGCTTCATGGCATAGGTGAAGATGAGGGACCCAGCAAGGACACTAAACAAGGAACACCTCTGAAACTCCTCCCTTGGATAAGAAAAGCCCAGCCCTTCTATGGCTGCCCCTCACTGTGAGCATAACCCCAGGCATTTTAAGCCACTGCTTCCAAGTGCTGTCACAGCATCGTGTTGTTATCAGGCACCAAACCACTGCAGGGTTGGACAGGAGCTAAAGCAGGAGTCCATCTGTGCTTGTATTAACCCTTCTTCTACCAACCAGCTGCACCTGCAGGTGGGCACACGTGGCAGCTGCTGTGGTTCCACTGCTGGGACCCCAGGGACACCGCTGTGAGGCTCGCAGAGGAGCTGGCAAGCAGCAGCAGAGAGGGAAGAAGATGCACAGAGAATAGGGAGGCTTTTGTATTCAAAGCTGAACAAGGATGTAAAATAAAGGAGTAAGGAAAACAAGCATTACTGACAAGAATTAACTTGTGCAGCTTTAAAAAAATATAAACAGAAGAATTTAACCACCTGCAGTCAGATCCATTCCAGGCGACCACAGTGTATTTCTCTGTCACCTTCCTCCACTTCAGGAACTGAAAAACTACCTACTTCTATGCTGAATATCCCTGGTAACACAACTTCTTAGCACTCAACCCATGCAAAAATTCTTGGATCTTCAAGGACATGGAAACAAGAGCCAGATGCTGTGGCTGCTGCAGTCTTTGTGCCCTCAGCCAGCCTGTACGGGCTGACTACAGCTCAATGCCAGCACTCGCACTCTGCCCAGCGCGGATGATGGAAGCAGCCCCAGCATGAACTTTGGGACATCAACAGTAAAAACATTTTAAAGACAGAAGTTATGAAGTAGGTCAAAAGAAAAGGTATAATATAATTAACTTTAAATTCCAGATCCAGAAGAGAATGTGAAGAGTGTGAACCATGAGGTTCACAGTGAAGCAGTAAGTGAAGGCACTGTAAGACTGCTCTTCCTAAATGTTTCCTAAGGTCACACTGAATCAAAGAGAGCTCTTGTGCCTTTTCCCCTATAAACAGCAAACTATCACCCCAAGGCAACAGTCTTCTATTGCAGACTGGTTTCCAGAGCCCATATATAAATCTTCCTGGCACTTTTGGTGTGAGTCTTTTTTCATTCCTTTGCATTCAGAAAGTAGCTCACAGCTCCACCTCAATTACTGCTCACTCTTTTCTAACCACCTTGCTACTACAGCCAACAGTCCATTAGCAGCAAAAACCCACCAGTAACCCAATTACCCTTGTTAAAAAACAAAGCAACACCACCCTTTGAGTAAAAACTTACAAGAACTGGAACAAATCCACATCATTAGCTTCCCACTGCAAGCTTCTCTAGGTGACCTTACCCTGCCTGCAAGGAAAAGTTTGTTTCTCACAGACTCACTCGTCCAGCATCAGGACCCAGCCTGGGGACCAATGGAAGACCAGTACTGGTCAAACAGCAAAGTCACCCAGCTTTTAAGGTGGATTGAGCAAACCACACAAGCTCCTTTCCGCCTTTGCTAGCATATTATTGCTCCTTCAGCTAACTAATTTAATGCTAGCTTAAACATATGGTGTATGTTTACACTCTACTAAACTAAAGGGCAAACACACCCTGCAAGGCTTCCTCCACTGTTGGCAGCTAAGACAAATTCACATGCCCAAACATCCTGACAACCCAACTGCCACCAGCACAAATAAAGCAACAGTTTCCCTTCACAATACAAGTAAGGAAGACCAAAAACCCAGTGTCCAATAGAGATGACCTGAATGCCTTATTAGCAGCATTATACCGGTGAGGAACTTCTCAAAAGTAAAGAAAATGTCCAAAGGATCAGTTTGTAGTAATCAAAAAGGTTTAAGCACCTAAAAACCCATAAGGTATGTATTATACCATGACAGGGCACGACCCTCCCACGTGCCACAGCGTTTCGATCTGAGGGAAGGGCAAACAGCATCTTCCTTTGAAGGTTTTGACAGAGAGAGATTTAAATACTGGTAAAGATTTCCACTGACAAATGCTCCACTGCCTACAGACTCAGCAAATCTACCAGCAACTGGCCATTCCAGACATGCATCCATCCGACAGGAGTGGCAGCAATTCCTTAGCTAATGCTGACCCTGGTGGTCCTCAACCCACCCCTTGAGCGAGGGCTCTGCAGCTGCTTCCCACCGCTCCAGCTGCACAGTACCTTGCTGCAGTCAGCTCAGCACCATCCACGGGGCCAACATTTCCCCACGCCGCAGAAACAGCTAAGGGTTGCTCAGAAGGGTCAAGGGGAGAAGCCAACTGTGTATATTCACCTGGCCCAGGAGGGCTGTGGAGAGAAAAGGCAGGGGAAAAGGCAGCCCTAGAGGTCTGAGTTACTGCAGCACTATGGCTGTTTGGCTGTCTGAACCCCCATGGACTTTAGTACTAAGTGCCTCAAAGAAAACAACCTGGAAACACACCCCTGAGTCAATGAGGAAAGGCACTGCTGAAGAAGTGGCTTTTGTTTGGGTTTAACAGACAACAAACCATGTTTTCGTTACCTACTTCAACCTGACTTTCCCATGTGGCCATCCAGAGACTAGGGCCCTGGAAGCATCAGTTGTCCCTGGAATTCACTGAAACCCTCGGGTGTCTGTGAAAGATAAAATGTGACCTGTAACTGGGGTTCCAGTTTCACATCTGTGCATTCACAGAGCTGGTTCTGTTTTGAGGTGTTGCTTTCCCAACCCTCCTCTGTCCATGTTGTTTCAAGGTGACACAACCCCGTGCACCGAGGGCTGGTGTTATACACTGACAGATCTGAGCACAGGTGTACAGACATACACGTGTCACTCAGCATTTGGAATTTCAGCTTAAAAATAAGAATCCCTAAATCATAGACATCAGCTTTAACACCAGACAGTTACTGCCTTGCTGAACTGTGAATCCAGTGGATCAGTAGGATTCTCCACTCTAGTCTAATTTTGGTTCAAAGGATGTAACAAGGAATTAAACTGCACTATAATAATGTCAATATTATTCCTGCAACTTCACTTTTAGAATAGAATCAGAGAATCGTTAAGGTTGGAAAAGCCCTCTCAGCTCATCCAGTCCAACCCTCAGCCCAGCCCCACGGTGCCTGCTGAACCATGTCCCAAAGTGCCACGGCCACACACTTTCTGAACCTCTCCAGGGACGAAGGCTCCCCCACTGCCCTGGGCAGCCTCTGCCAGAGCTTCACCACTCTTTCAATAAAGTCATTTTTCCCAGTATCCAATCTGCACCCCCCCCGGCACAACTTGAGGCCACTTCCTCTCATCCTATCCCTCGTTCCTTGGGAGAAGTCAGCTTTGCTGTGGAAAGCACAAGCCCAAGCTGTGCCTGCAGCGGCTGTGCCGGTGAGAAGCGCCGCGCTTCCCGCTGCCACTCACATCTGCTGCAGACAAACACCCAGGCAGTGACTGTCATACCGGCTACGGACAATGTAACTGGAAACTCGGGCTCGGGGAGGCGGTGGCGAAGCTGCTCATTGCCAACCCACCCTGCTCTGCTCGGCACAAAGCACGAAGCTGTCCAAGAGCTGCTCAAACGGGTTCCACAACTGACATTCCTGGGCATCCCCTTCGCCTCGCCCGCCGCCAGGTCAGGTCCCTGCTCCAGGTCCTGTGCAACAACCCCCGCCAGAACTGAGCTCTGTAAAAAGGCCACAAGCTTTTCCCATTCCATTGCCCGGGTTGTGGGAGAAGTCTGGAAGAGGATCTACTTGAAATTACTTCAAATTGTACTTATGACAAGCATGACTGAAATACTTCTCAAAGGAAAATACCTCACAGTTTAACAAGCAGTTGCTTACCAACAGCTGCAGCGAGCACACTAAATTCAGCCCAAAGACCGAGGGTTCAGTCTGTTATTAGTGTGTCACAAGTGAAAGATGTTGCCCATCAAGTGTCCTTAGGCTCCCGAGTTTCATCATTTCACTTTTAAGGCCTCTCCTTATCCTTGAAAAGAGCTTTTCCAAGGCACTGTCAGAGGGCAGGTACGCAAATAGCAAGCTTCAGTCATTAAATATCAATGAATGAGAAACAACGGCATAAACCTACGCAATCCCTTCTGTTTAAACACAAGGTCTGGCCTCTGCCCACGCAAGAAGCACTTAAACCAAGGCAGGAAATTCATTTAAAGTGTGTAAAAAGCACAGCTTTACACACGTGGACACGGAGGCAGCAGGATCCGCTCCCTGGCACCAGCCCCACAGACACAGCGAGGCTGAGGAGCTCTGCTGGGTCCATCTGGTGCTCTCCTACTCGCACCAATGAGACGCAAACCTCAAACCCCCATTCCATGCTCAAGTTTTAAAGTGTTTTGACGCTGGTGCTGGAGACAGAAGGCAGTTACAGGTCTTGGCATTTTCTCCCTGTCCATGTTTTTCCAATCAGGAGAGTTGGATGTGGCTCTCTGAACAGTCAACAACAGCTCCATGATTACTCCAAGGGAAACCAATAAGCGTTTTAAGCCCTGCTGTCTCCCAGTCCCAAGTATTTGGTTGCTTTTGATGAGATAATGGCAAGATTTGTACATCCTGCTCTTACTTCAGAAATCTCTGGAAAATGGCAACGACAACCTCTGGGCAGGACAGAGCTCTCAGCTCTCATCACCCGCTATTGCGTTTTCTTCAAGAAACGAGATGTTGCTCACTGGGTACAGCAAGGCTGACAGACAAAACCCTCTAGATTTCATACTTAGCTTTAAAATAACTTGGGCCAAGAAGTCCAATTTTTGAGCATCGGTTTACAGATGTGTAAGAAAAAATATAAAATAATCACACAAAAATACTGAGAGGATTTGCTGTTTCTGGCAAGTTCTTACACTGCAATTTTTCACATGGAAAAGAGATCTCGCAGCATCTACATCAGGTCAAATCCACTCATTCAACCACAGTGGACCTCATCAAATTTTAACCATATTTTTATTCCTTCATAATATTCACTTTTACCTTCTAACTCTTTATTTTGCAGCTTAGCTTATACATCAGCCGCATTCACCGAACTAAATGTCATGTCTAGATAACTCAACAAAAAGATGCTACAGTAACTCTATGCATCTTTGAGATTTCTGTTCTCTACAATAATTTTCAGGATTACTGGGACTCCTGTCAATATAAGTTCAGCAGAGCAGGAGGTAAGAAGCTGTATCTCAAATTAGAAATCAACATCACCGGTATCAGAAACTAAAAACTACTCTTGTTCAGCAAACAGCTCAGGACTACTGCACAAACTGCCAGCCCAGGACCACAAACAAACAAAATCCTCTCTTTTCTCCCCCCCTGTACCGCTTCCGCTGAGGTAATTCAAGATCAATTTAAATGTTATTAGAATTTTACGAAAAATAGCAGATGCTGAGACTGAAATGGTGAGTCTGGCTTCATTCCCCAGTGAGCTAAGGGGATATCCATGCACTCAAACCATGTCCCCATGGGACAGGTCCATATGCCAGCAGTAGCTTTAAAAGCTCTGATACAGCAAAGACCAGGGGTATTTTTGCTGGTCATTAAACACAGGTATAACCTAGGCTTTGCTTTCACCAGCTAAACAAACACGGTCAAAAGTTCAATTTTTGGGAAATCCACTGCCTTTTGTACACCCAGCAAAGAATTATTTATGCATTTAAATATGTGATTTTGGAAAAATCTCTCAAATTCCTTCCGCACTCTGAAGGAGAAACTCTGCCCAAAGTACCTCACATCAGCACTTTGTATTTCCAGGGCAGGACCTCCGCGTGCCTCGGCCGGGCCGGGTCCTGCGGAGCCGGGCGCTGCGCAAACACCGCAATGAAGGCACCCAAGAGATGAACTGGCACGTGTTAATTAAACAAAATCACTGTCAGACAGGGGACACTCGAGTCCGATGCACAGCCCTGCACATGGCAGCATTCCCACACTTAGGGACAACAGACACTACCACCAAGATCCAGGTACCAGGAGCATCCAGTACCTGGGGGAATTATCCCATTATCCAAGACTTACACGCTCTGCCTCTAACCTGGCCCAGAGCCATCATGCAACAGGTCTGGATGCTGGGTGACTGTGCCCACAGCACCCAGGGAGAGCCAGCCCAGCATCTGAGGCACACGTGTCCCCAAGGAAGGGAACCACCACCATCCCAGCTGAGCAAAGGGAACCGGCTGCAGCTCCCAAAGGCCGTGGGCTGCTTGCAACCGCCCAGCTCTGGGCACAAGGCTGAGCTTCCAGTGACACGGGAGCCCCTTCCCGCACCACAGAGTTCTGTGCTGAGAGAGTAAGAAAGCAAAACACCTATTAAACACAACTCCAGAAACCCAGCTGCAATCCCTGCAGGTAACTCCAGATCACCCATCCAAGTGTGACAATAGAGCTGTCACTATCAGAAAGCCCAGCACGTGATGGAGAACAGTTCTGGGAAGGGACATATTTCTGGCAGTGCTGGTGGAAATCCTGACAAGATAGGGGAGTTATCTTGGCAGAGGATGGTGTTTATTCACACGTTACCTGAGGGCCTGGACTTCCTCTCTCACCCAACCCTTCTTGTTGAGACGTCCTTTAATTTTTGCAACACGTGTACCGAGATCAATCATCAACGTGATTAGTCACAACCATAAAACAGAAAAAAAAACCCAACTTCCTTTCCTGGAGTATCCTACATTACTGTGGTCACGTTAAAACCTAAAAGTTATGGTGATTTTTTACATCAGACAGACACATGCAGTTACTGATGATTAAAGGACTTCAGGGGACTGAAACACGTGTTATAGAATTGTTTCCTTCACAAGCTACGAGAGGGACAACACAAACCCACATAAAAGTTTTATACAGTATAAATCATGCCTGCACAGGATGAATAAGCATATTTGCTCTAATAACTGACAACCAGTATAAAAAACCCATAACGTCACCACCGAGCAGCTTTTGGAGCCTCTGAAGGACTCAGTCACGTCCTGACCCCAAAACTCTCCAAATTCCAGCTGGTAAACCTGACCCAGAAGTTTCTGCGTGTGATCAGACCCCCCCTTCCCTTCCTAACCGAGCAGAAATCCAACTCCAAACCACGACAGGAGCTGCAAAACCATCCCGGATCCAGGTTTTCTTGGAGGCAGGGAGAGTAAATCCCCCCAGCCCAGAGCTGTGTGAGCAGGAGAGGTTTTTACCCAGCAGAAAAACCCTTCAAAAAGTTGTTCAAAGGCAAAAAAAAAAAAGAGAAACAAAAATAGTAGCAAGCAACATCCGATTTCTCAGGCTGCAACATTGTTTTTTTTGTCACTATTTTTGCCAATTTCCTACTTACCAACGCCAGGAAACAATCACCAGCTCCGCAATCCCCGGGCATCCTCGCCTCCAACGCAACAAGCTTTCGCTTTAACACCGATTCCTTCTACTTCTTCCACCATCCCGGGTCCTTTTCCCCCCCTTCCAAGCACGCCCAAGCCCAACCCAGCTGTACAAAAGGCTGATGAGCTCCCAGGCTCCTCCCCGTGAGGCTCCCTAAGGAAAGGACGCAGCCACCAACGAGCCTGACGCGCCCCCAGTTCTCCCCCGGAGGGGTCGAAGGCTCCCGGGGCGGCGATGCCGCCCCGGGAGCCTTCGACCCCTCCGGGGGAGAACTGGGGGCGCCCCCGCTCCTCGGATCCGAAGCAGTTTCTACACGCAGAACGCTGGGACACCCTCAGAAAGCAACGAAGCCGCAGCTCCCACGTGTGTTTTGTTCTTTATTCCTGCTCGTTGGGTGATGGAATTCCTTCCAGGGCTTGGTTTTTGTGTGGGGGGATGCGATCGGATTGAATTACGGCACAGAATATGCAAATGCCTTCAAAAAAAAATCACTTCAGCAGGGTTTTGCTTAATTGATGCTGGGTTTAAAAGTTTCAGGATACAGGAACAGTGTTTGGACCAACTTTCAGGAGAACTTTTTAAAACTTTTCGGATGGAGGAAAAGTTTTTAACAGCTTCCACTGAAACAATTGTTGTTTACATTTACAGCTATAAACAAGTAACTTTTTTACTCCTGCTCTTAATTCTTCTGGTAAGCCCCACGCCCTAAAATCACACAGGTTTTTTTTTATAGCCTACTTTAAAACCACACTTTTTTTTTTTACTTTAAAATCACACATGTTCTCTTATAGATTACTTATAAAAAGGAACAGTTTTCATTACTTTCATACCCTTATTAATTTAGCACAGAAAGGACATAGATCTGTTGGACTGAGTTCAGAGGAGATCATCTAAGAGCTGAGAGAGTTGGGGTTGTTCAGCCTGGAGAAGAAAAGGCTCCAGGGACACCTTAGAGCAACCTCCCAGTACTGAAAGGGGCTCCAGGAAAGCTGGGGAGGGGCTCTTGGTCAGGGAGGGCCGGGATAGGATGAGGGGGAAGGGTTTTCAGCTGAAAGAGGGGAGATTGAGATGAGATCTTAGGGAGAATTTTTTTTGCTGTGAGGGTGGGGAGGCCCTGGCCCAGGTTGCCCAGAGCAGTGGTGGCTGCCCCATCCCTGGAGGTGTTCAAGGCCAGGTTGGATGGGGCTTGGAGCCCCCTGATCCAGTGGGAGGTGTCCCTGCCCATGGCAGGGGGTGGGACTGGATGGGTTTTGAGGTCCCTTCCAATCCAACCCATTCTATAATTAATCTCTTACGTTTCCTATGGGTTTATCACAACATGAAAGAAAGCTGCCAGCACCCAGCAAATTAATTCAGTCTCTCCCAGGGAGATCATTATCGTGTTTATAGCGTGTGATACGATAACTACAGACTAAATGTCTACAATATCTAAGCTACCACAAGACAGTTGGCAGGTTCAGCGCTTACCAAATGCCCAACCAAGATATTTCAGCTTAAATGCTGGGGCTACAAAGTCTTGATTTGGCCCACTTAGAGTTTTCCAGCTGACTCCCTGTGTGCTCTGAGTAAACATTCAATTGTGTTTCCAGCTCCCCCTGCTTAAGTGACAAAGCTAACGATTCCTCTTCTCCAGAACTTGGCCCAGGACCTCTTGGCAGGACTGTGCATCTCCATTTAATCTCAGGGTACAGTAATTATACCAGTTGGACCTCTCAAAGCATCAATTCAGAACTGAGCCTCAGGTGGAAAAAGGTATTCATCACTTTGCGGTTTTTTTGATTCTTGAACTGTTTCTCCTTCCAGCCCTTGTTCCATTTTCTATGAGCAAAAGGAGAGAACAGATATTTGCCCAGGTAATTTTGTTATAGGAGAACTTTCACATTCAAGAATCAAAGCAGATGACAGGGATTTCCCCTGTGCTCATTGCAGCTTTTAACAATTTGGATACCTATGTAGGAAATAGAAGAATGAACCAAGTGACCCCTTGAGATCAAATTAGATACTGGAATGGGGGAAAATGCTACAAACATGTAGCCTATCAACATCACCTGGGCTGCAAAGTATGGCTCATGGAGGGGGAAACACCATGAATGGTCCAATATGCTGTGGAGATCTCACTTGGCTGAAGGACCCAGAGCCAGCAGCATCCACTCTGACAGCAAGGAGTAAGATCAAGCAGAGGCAGAGTTTCTGGGCAGAGCAGCTCTCCTATCCTGCCTCCCAAGCAGCAGGAAACGAGGCATGGAAAAATTTACCATGATTTCTGATACAGGTACAGGCCTCCAGCCACCCTCTCACTTGGGGGGTGGAATTAAACACTTCTGTCATCTGGAAATCATTTCACAAACAGCTTCTGCAGGTACAGCACCCTCAAGGAGGAACGAGACACAAGGAAGATGAAGATTCATTAAAATAGATGTTGAATTTCTTTGAAAGCCCCGCTTCAGTCTGGCACAAAGCCATGGCCACAGAGTAGCTATGTGCCTGCAACCCCAAATGTAGCATTTTTGGAATAAAAGGGTTGTTTTGCTAAAATTAAAAGCCTCTCCCTCTTTATTCATTAGCCTATTGCTGCACCAACCAACTTTCACCTCCTGCCGAGCAATCCCAACCCACTTCTGCCACAAAAACATTCCCACTTCCCTCTGCTCCTTAAACACTGGAAAACTGATGTGCAGGAACTCCAGGAACAAAGTGCTGAGGTGTGCTTGGTTATCTCATTTCCCTGTAATCATTAATTAATCTGCATTAACAGAAGGCTTGTGGTAGGAGAGAGGAAACAAGCTGCGAAGCAACAGGAAAATAAGAGATGAGCACCCTCGCAGCAAGGAGACGATGACAGGACAGGAGCTGCCTTGCAGGCTGCAGCCCGCAGTGACTCCTGTCTGGCTCAGCCTGGGAGCCCACAGATCAAAGGGCCCCAAAAGAAGGTCTTGCAAAAGCTTTCCCTGGAGGGCCAGGGCTGGAGAGGAGCCATGAGATGCTGATGAGAGGGACTCGGAGCAGGAGTCATCCTGCAGGATGGCCCCACTGGAGCCCAGCCCTTCCCTAGCTCCCAGGGAACAGGTACCCTCAAGGAAAGGCCAGAAAGCATTGGGGTGACTTATACTGGTGGAACAGTTGGGTTTTGTTAACAGAGCCCAAACATTTTTAACCACCACCACCAGTATTTTGCATTTGGGTGAAGGATTATCTTCCCCAGAGCCCCACTCTTTCCTTTCCTACAACTGTACGTGTCCATGAAAATACCATTTCCCAAGCGATCTGTGGGAGGCCAGGCTGCAGTCTTTGGGTGGAGGAAACTAGGAGAAACAATTGTCTTTTTAGTTTGGCACATACAAAGAGGTACAAAGAAGTTCCTGTGCTGGCCCTCTGCTACCTGACATTACACAGGCACAGGGTGCTGGAAGGCAGAGTGTATGCAGACACACACACCTCACCCCAGTTTCCACGTCCCACGCTGCTCCTGACTGCAGGACCAACGCTGGGATATTCTCAGAATGTGCACATTTTTACCCTACATTCAGGAGGAGGGGAAATTTAAGCACAGATAAATTAAAGGTACTCAAGTTCAGCACCTTCAGAAGTGGTGGATTCTGGACCATGACTTGAGAAATATCATCAGAGACCCCCCCCCCATTCCAGCTGGGCTCCAAGGTCAGGGTGATTTTAGATCGTGGGTGGACACCTGATGAGGGCTTCTACTGGACATCATATGGCTGGTGGTCACCCACTCTGCACCCAGCTCCTGCAAACCTGATCCAAGGGGTATTCCCATAAACCAGGTCACTTGAAATGAGTCAGCCCTCAAAAACCTGTGAAAATCCCACGAAAATGGCTCAGAAAGAACATTAAATAAATGGAAAAAAAACCCAACCCCCCACCCAGTACAATTTTTCTTTTACATTTCCATTCTGGTTTTTGAGAATACAGGATGAACTCAGATCAGATTATCAAGTTTTTTCCTGTAAGCATGAAGACAAGGCTCTTTCTTCTCTAGCTTTTTGAACTGAGGTTATCACTGGTCTATAAGCAAATACAATACCACAATATTTGTGATAAACTTGCAAAAAAAGCTGGCAGAACAGCCCTGCCTGGGTTTGCTCTGAACAATAAGGCTGAAGCATGGACTAATCTTTAAGAAAATGTGTGTGTGATCTTAATTTGTTCTTTGTCAAAATTTGGTGCCCGTTTTTAAGGCCATTTGCAACAAAGCATGCCATGTAAATACACTGCAGTTTAACATTGAAGAGGAGTTTCTCTTTTGCACCTTGTACTCTCACAGCCAAACCACAGCCACGATCAGCTCAGAGCAACCTGGCTCAGTGATCCAAGTGCTTCTGTCACAAACACCTGAACTTCATATTTCCACAGACAAATTGCTCACAGCCACCACCCGACAGGGTTGAAAATGATGCTGTGGGTTCCCCAGCAATGTTTATTGGTGAGGCTTTGGAATGGTCACCTCTTTAAACTCCCAGACTTCTAACTCACCCTTCTGCTTTGAAATAAAGGAAAGTTTAATGTTAAAACATTACATTTTTGGACGATCAAAGCAATGGGAAACTGCCACTCTGCAGATTTCCAAAGCAGTAAGATGGATTTTTTATAAAAGCCTAAGGTAGGCTCAAAGCCTCACAAATTGCAGGGAACCAACTCTATTTGGAGTTTCTACCAGAAGAACAAGGTGCAAGAGAAGTTTCATGTACTGTCACAGCATTCAAAAAGAGAAAAAAAAGAGAAAATATGGAAAATGTTGGAGGCTTTCAAATATTCAGCACAAACAAACTCCACTTTGACTCATTTCATGACACAGTTAAAGGGAGATGGGAGTTTAAGTGTCCACTTATTTTCATGCCAGCTAAACCTATTTCCTTAGGTGTCAGGAACTCAGCAATGCACACAGGCTTTTTGCTTTCATTCCTGGAAACAAATGCAATCTCTCTGGCTGCTGCTGGGTTATTCTTAGCTGGCTTTGATATTTCTATCAGCCAGGAGAGCATAACAATGTTATCATCCTCACAAATTCCAAAGATTTTACATAAGCTCTTGAGTGAGTTCAAAAACAAAAAAGCCTTTATTGATTACACTGTTTGTGTTTCATTTTCTAAAGGAGCTGAGAAAAAACAGGCTGGAAATGAATAAAAAAAAAAAACAGTATGAGTTTCAGTTGCAGAAACAAGTGTTCATTTACAAAGAGAAGCCAAGCTTTACAGGTTTGAGGTTGGTAAGCACCAGGTAGTTCAGGCCAAGGAATCATTTAAATCCTTCCTGTCTATGTACAGCTTATGTTCCTAATTTGAGTTTTGATCAGCTGGAACAAGGAGATGCTCTCCTTATGTAAGCAAAGCAGGATAACCAGTAGCATAGAGTGTGCAGGATGGGCTGGGTGAAAAAGGATGGCAGGACTGTACAGAATTCCCCTGGATGATCTTTAGAGGCCCAGGGCCAAATTCTTTGCTGTTATCACTCCAATGGAGCAGGGGTGTTGGCTCAGCATTTGCTGCCTTCAAGGGCAGCCTTAGCCTTTTCTCTTGAAATGATTGTACTGAGGGGTGAAGAAAGTGAATTAATGACATTAAATTGGAAACAACTTTGCAGTCTTGGAGAACTTTCAGAACAGTGATGGTTTTACTGAGGACCATAAGGGCAGGTACAGCGCAGGGAGGGCCCAGAAGAGGAAGGAGTAAGGTGAACTAAGAGTTTATGGGGAAATGCTTAGTCTGGGAAGATATCCCAAGCACTTTGCAGGGAGGAGAGCCAGATTAACATAACACACTGGGGCTGGTTCTTGACAATGGCCCAGAATGGTGAAACTCAGCATTTCACAGACCTGAGAACCTGGAACAATTCAGCCTTTGACTGGAGCAATTAACATTTCTGTGCTTATTGCAGTTTGAGATGCAGAGATTCTTACAGGCCAAAGAGACTTTTCCATAAGAATTAATTTGTCAGCTGCTGGTCTGGGTGAGTATGGATGAACAGAGCACACAGAGATCTATATAACAGGTTTTTGACTTTTCCAGGGTACCCAAATGCCAAGAAACAGCAACCTCTACATAAGCCCCCCCTGCTCTTAGCAACGCACGTCTGAGCTTCCACATACCTGGAACAGCATTAATAAGACAGGCTCCAAGGATATCAACATAAAAGACAGCAAGAGGAAAAGCAGAAAGCAGAGGAGAAGGCCAGTTCGGGGTCTCCAGAGGAGCCTCCTAGAAGCACCAGTGCAGTGCAAGCATGGCAAGATGTAGAAAAACTGGAAGGAAGCCACATCCAAGTCATGGAGAAAACGCCTGTGTCTGTATTTGCTGTTCTCAGAGCTGCCCTCAGTGGGGTTCAAAGCTGGGGCTAATCCTGCTTTGCATATTCTATTGGAAACAGGGACAGGGGAACTTGCTCCATGGTTTCCAGTTTTGCAAGGAGCAAGAAGACAGAGTTGGAACAGAGAAAACATGGGAATCTGCAGGATATGTGAAAACAGTTCTGAGAAAATAGGCAGCTTACTTGGAAAAAGGAAGGGTGAAAGATGCATCTGGGGAAAGACAATCGGGGAAAAAAAGTAATCTGAAAATAATTTTTGCCTTAATGAGAAAACACAGAAATTCATGCTAAACTGCCTGCTCGGACTTTGGAAAAAGGATCAGTGTCCCTGCTGGATTTCTTTACAAATGCCTGTGTTGGATTGAATAATTTGAATTTTTTGAGGAGCATAAAAGGATGTGTGAAAAAAGCAGCTCAAATGTCATCCATCCATGCCAGTACCCACCTTAAAAATACATGGCTAAGGTTCTCAAGAGCACTACAGAACATGTTCAAGGCAGCAAGAAGCACCAGCAGTTTGGCAGGACCAGAGAGGATTTTCCTCTGTGCCATTGTGAGCAGAGGCACATGTAAATAAAATAAATATCCCCGTATGGTATCACAGACCTAGTTCTGCACTGGGGTGTGCTCTGAGCACAGCAGGGCGTGCCACCAAGTCAGCAAATGCTTTGCACTGAGCCACCAGCCAGCTCGGCCAGTGGGACCCAGCACAGCAGATGGCAAAACTCCCCATCACTTTTTAGAAAGCAGTGAGAGATGTCCATCGGGTAAGAGTGAAGTTAACTAAATTTTATTCTTCCCTGAACAGAAAAAGCCTCAAATTAAACACCACATTCTTCACACAGACCGAATTGCCCCAGAGCTCACCGTGCTGTTAATTCAGTTAAGGACTGGGCTGAGCTGTATCTCCAAAAGCAGGGCTGCACTAGCAGCTGCACCTACTGAGGATAAGGGTGAGAGCAAGGTGGGGGGTGGGAGATAAAAAGAAATAATTCAGATACAAAGAGAGAAGGGCAGGAGAGACACATAGCCTGGGTATGTTGGAGCATATCATTTATGTGTAAATTACCTTCAGCTGCTTTCCCCTTTGTTTTGTGATCCTGAGATGTTGCACACCTGAGATAGTTCTGAAGTTAAATACATAGGGATCTAAAGAAAGCTGCATAATCACTGTTTAATAATTTCCTTTTGACTCCAAACTCTTCTTTTGCTCCAAATCCACTTGACTGATCTGAAAAGCAGCTCTGCATTACACACCTCATCCAGCAAGACTGGTAAAATATTTAATACCATATTTTTTTATGCAGAAAAAAAAAAAAAACCCTAAGTCAGTATTTACTAATGAGTGAACATTCTTTCCTGACTGACAGAACTTGCCAATTTCTGATGCCAAGAACAAAGGATGAAGCAAATCCAAAAGTATGTCTGGACCAGCTTTAGAGATCCTGTCTGACCTATGCATAAAGAAAGTTCCTCAAGTAGCTTTGCTGATGCCAAATGCTACTTCCCATGGAAGAATATTGTTTGAATTTATAAGTGATGTGAGTCAATGCGACAGAACTCTCCATTCTCTGAAAACCAAGACCCTTTGACAAGCCAAGTGTTTTGCCAAACGATTAAATCAGCCCGTGATGCAATCTGTTCTCCTGCCTCACAGATACACGGCTGGGAAGGATTTCAAAACGCTCCCTCGGCACTTTTTTCCAAGAGTCAATGCCAGTTAGCACATCCCAGCCAGGTGGGTTACACAGGGGTATCAAAAAACTCCACACCACCTCTAGACACACCTAGAATGTTGCCGTCCTTTCTGATTTTGTTTCATGTTCTGCTCAGTGTCTGCCACAGCCCGTGATGTGAACAGGAGCATCAGTGGCATAAGGACTCTCAGTGCACACCTGAACACTGGGGAGACCCCGGCACAGGTTGCCCAGGGAAGTCATGGCAACACCTGGAGGTGTTCAAGGCCAGGTTGGATGGGGCTTGGAGCCCCCTGATCCAGTGGGAGGTGTCCCTGCCCGTGGCAGGGGGGTGGAATTGGATGGGCTTTGAGGTCCCTTCCAACCCAAACCATTCCATGATTCTGTAAGACGCACGGGTGTGGACACTGCAAAAGTGTCCACCCCCTCCCAAATCCTGATCTTCTTGTCCAAGTAAAACTCAGACAGCAAATGGAACTCCTGGATGCCCACTAGTGAGCAGGAAGGATGACATTTTGATGCCCAGATGTGGCCGTCACAAACACAGGTTTTCAGTCACTGATTCGGTAGAGAGCTAGAAAAATCAAAACTATCAAGGAAAGGGTTATTTTTTTACGCCATTTTGTGTCAACCAACAGGTTTGCCAAAATCCAGCCCCTCCCTGCTTCTGCTCTTAGCACAGCTGTACTTCCACAAGAAAGCGGGGCTAAAGCTTTAGCCACAACCTCCATTCCAAAAGTAATTGTCCTTTCTACTGTGGATTTGAAGGGAAATCAGTGGTGCTGCTTTATTGCCTTAAGACACAAAGGGTCTTCATATTTTCTGCCCACTGTCCCACTGCTAAAGGAGGCTGGGGCAGGAGCCACTGCAGGCAGTTCTTGGATCGACTGTTGGTCACCAGACCACCCTCCTCCCAGTGCCACAGCCATGAAGGAAAGCAATTCCTCCATTTCCTCTACAGGAAGGAATCCTAAAAAGGGTTTAAGGGTCAGATCATCCAACATTGTCCCTCCACCCGCAGTTATAAAAGTTCTTTTAAGAGATGGACTTATACAGAAGCAGGGGAGGGGGAAGAAAACAACGCTGAAGTAATTCAGCACATGTCATTTCCTTCTCCTACATATAATATAGTTCTTAGTGCCATTTATTTTGAGAGCTAGGAAAGATTCTTTCTCCCTGGAGTTCTTTCCATAAGGCCCAAATCCCCACAGTCAGCTCTTAGAAACGTGCACCTTATTTTTCACAGCTGTAGCAGTTTATGCTCTGTAGGGATTGTAGGGCAATAAAGACCTGGAAACTCCTCTGCA
Source organism: Tapera naevia (assembly GCA_033556795.1). Taxonomy (NCBI): domain Eukaryota; kingdom Metazoa; phylum Chordata; class Aves; order Cuculiformes; family Neomorphidae; genus Tapera; species Tapera naevia. The sequence continues at coordinate 800,355 of JAUMJJ010000173.1, read as the reverse complement.
GCAACAAGTGGTGGCTCCAGGGCACACAGGGCATGGAATGCAGCTGGAGAGCCAACCACACAAAACCTGCTTTAAGCCCAGAGGACTGGTGGTCCCTCTGAAGGCAGAGTGGCCTGCTCAATGCTTTCTACTTCTCTTTTGTATTATGAATGCTTATTCACTAAGAAACAAGCCCAATGGACAGCAGAGACTCCTCTGTGCCTCCAAGAGCCCCCAATGTGCACCACAATCCCAGCTCCACCCGCCGTGTCTCAGCGTGTGACGCCGCTCGCAGCTGCGGCCCAAGAGCAGCAGCTGCCTGCTGATACAAACCCTCCTCCAAAAACAGGTGATAATGCATTCTCACAGCACATGCAGGCATGAAGCAACCACTCCATGAACCGCCAGCAGCTGTTCCAGGAGCCCTGCCCTGCTTGCCACAGGTATTTATGTAAAGGATGGTACCCACCCTGATAGAAAACACGTGCGCAGACAGACGCGCCCACTGCCCACCAGGCCCTGCCAGCAATTTGGTGATCCCAAAGCCACCCACTGTGAGCTTCCCATCATGTAAAGGGGAGCAGAAAGAAAGAAAAGGAGCTAGAGAGAAATAACAAGGTCTAATTTCCTTGCCATTTTATAGACAGATCCTTAAAGAGAAAGCCACGTGGCTGTTCAGACTCCAACGCTGCCAGCGCTCTTCTAATGTACATTTTGCTCACCCAAGACCACATTCAGTCTCCATCCCAGGCTCACACACAACAGCAAGGACTCCCTCACATTTTCACAACAGACACTTCAGGTATTTTCACTTACAATAAGTTTTTTATAATTTTAAGCTTTAAGGAGCGTGGCACTGAAATATTTTCCTTCCTTAATATCATCTGATTTTTTGGTAATACTTAGAGAACCACAAAATGGTTTGGGCTGGAAGGGGCCTCAAAGCCCATACAGTTCCAACCCCCTGCCATGGGCAGGGACACCTCCCACTGGATCAGGGGGCTCAAAGCACCATCCAGCCTGGCCTTGAACACCTCCAGGGATGGGGCAGCCACCAGTTCTCTGGGAAACTTGGGCCAGGGCCTCCCCACCCTCACAGCAAAACATTTCTCTCCAAGATCTCATCTCAATCTCCCCTCTTTCAGCTGAGAACCATCTCCCCTCATCCTGTCCCTGCACTCCCTAATAAAGAGCCCTTTCCCACAAAGATCCCATCTCTGCAGGCCATTCATTGATGTCTGAAATAGCTCTGCTTTTCACCACACTCTGCTGCTGTCTCAGCAGCCACAGCTGCTCCAGCACAGGACAGAGCAGGACAGAGCATGAGGAAGTTGCTGAAGCTACAGGTGCATCAGTGACACGAGTAGATAAAGGGAAAGCACCTGTTCTGAGACCAGAATTCTTTTGAATTAAATGCTCACCAAACTTGAGAATTCAGACAGCAAAGTAGGAACTCACAAAAAGACATCTTAACTTCAGCAAAGCAGGTTCTGCCAGGCTTGGAAAACAAAACCCACAACAATTCTTAGGCTCTACAAATCCCTGCTAAGGAGAATTCACATCTGACACAACTTCAAGTCATTAGAAACACTGAACAAGACAGTGATCAAAGGCCCTGTCAATACCATCACATTAAACAGGAGGATAAGAGGGAGGCCCAGACGACTCACAGGGTGAGTAATTGGGTTACACTTGTTTTCACACACTGAGACCTGCCCGGTGGGTGCTGCCCCTCTGATTTAACTGGGTCACCAAGACCCAGGCAAAACCCTGCTGACCTAAGGCTGGGAAGTGCTATTGGTTTGCCTGACTTCAGGCTACAAGGTGAACACTGGGAAGTATAATCAAAGCCACACAGGTGAGGGCAGGAATCTGGGCCAGAAGGTGGAACAGGGAGGCACTGCTCTCCTTGGCTTTTAGGACCTCTCTGCCCTTACAAATGATTTCTCATCTCTTTCACACCTAAAGGCAACAGAAACTTAGCAACATTTGAGAACAGAGCAAGTGCTCTGCCCTCCCAAACTGCCCAGACAGTGGGTGTTTGACTTGAAAACTGTGTCCTCATCAAGCCCCAGGGTCCTGACAACCGTTTCACGTAGTAATTTAGAGTAAATACCTTTCTGGAGGTAATCCTGCCACAGCCGTGTCCCGAAGTTCATCGAGGTCAGGGATCTCAGGCTCAGTGAATGCACACGGTGATGGTTTGCTTTGGGCATCCCCAAGAGAGCTTTCATGTTCCAAATCCGTCTTGCTCGGCTGGTTTTCAGCACCAGGGAGATCTGAACACTCCCCCTGCTCCATCACAGGAACGGCCAGAGAGGGATCAGGGCACAGGTCTGTCTCCTGCTCTTCAGTGCTCGTGCTTAAGGCTGAGCCACCCTCAGCAGTGGCCAAGAGCCCCGCAGTGCCTGTGCCAGGCGTGTCTCCAGGTTTTTCCTTACCTGCCTTTGCTGTGCCTAACCCCGCGTCACTGCTTCCCTTTGCATCACCCTCAGTCACATTGCCAGCTTCTAGTTTAGAGTCAGCTTGCAAGCAATCATCATCCTGCTTTAGTTCATTTTTTAAGTAATCTATTAACCCATGCACGACCACTTCCCTTCCTTGCTGCGCATCTTGTGAGTTTTCCGATGTTTCCAAGCATTTCCCATTTCCCGGATCATCCTGGATCAGCTGTGTCTCGTTCTGAGCCTTCGTGTCGTGCATAAAACTGCTGCGGATGTCCCTCTCCTGGATTTCCTCAGGTAACACATTAAAATTCTCTGCCAGTTTTTCATGGTTGTAGGATCCTCCCGGGGCAAGCGCTGAAGCTGCCATGTGTGAGATGCTCTTGGCAGTGTCTGGATCACCGTGCTCGCTCTTCTCCTGTTCATTTGCCTTGGGATCCTGGCACTGTTCAGTAGGAAGACTCACACCCTCTTCAGCTGAGACTGGTTCTGCATTCCAGTCTGTAATTAAGTTATTTCCCTCTGCGGCAGCAGCATCTCCTAAGTCATTCTCCTGCACGTCACCTGTGGAGAGAACTCCAGAGCATTGTTGCTGCCTGTCGGAATACGCAGGGAAGTTCTCAGCTGCTGCCCCATCAAACGAAGCCGCTCCTGGCGTCTTTATCTCTAAGCTTATTAGAGATCCAGGATCAACACCAGCAGCAGCACCCCCGTCCGCCTTCCCCTCCATCTCGCTGCTCCCTGGATGCTCAGGGGTTCTGTCTGCCTTCTGTAGGTTTTCCAGAGCGCCTTCAGCAGGTGTAGCCCCATCCAACCTAGGGACCACTTCTAAACAGCTACCGGGCTGCCTGGTTTTCTCATTGTCCTGGAGACTCACTGGTGGCAGCTCTGCCACTGCATTTTCTTGTTGCAGAGGTTTGGCAGCTTCGCAGGAAGCTAAAGACAACTCTTGTCCCTCTGCTTCCGAGCTGCCCTCGGGAGCTCCTCTGCCGGCATTGTTTGGCTCTGGAAAGCTCTCAGCACCGCACATCTCCGCTGTACCCTTGGCCACCGGGCTCTGCTTGAAGCCTGCATGGTTTTCAGACAAAATCTGGGGTAATTCTGCACTCAGCGTGCTGTGGACAGAGTTTTTCAGTATCTGGCTGATGTGCTCCCTGAAGTCTGGGAGGCTGGAGCCGATATCCAGGGAGCCGCAAGTCAGAGCCTCATGCTCGCGTGCGGAGTTCTCTGCAGGCTGCTCAGCAATAGTGATCTTTGCCCTGGTTATGTTGTTATTCTCTCCTGAAAGCTCTCCCATTCTTTCCAAATTCCCAGGTTTCTCTAAGATCTCACCGCCCCTGTCATCCACACAGATATTGGTTGCAATTTCCTCATTAGAGCCCTCTTGTTTACCAGCAGATGAAAGGCTCAGCAGCTCCCCTTCCAGAGCAGGGAGAGCGAGAAGAGGCTCTGCTGAAATGTCACTCTGCTGCTCTTTGAAGTTTACCTCACTTTTTGTTTCTTTGGATTTAATTGCAGCTCTCTCTTTCTGCAGCTTCTCAGAATGGGACTGTGATAAGTTTCCACTACCCCGCCCCACATTTAGAGTCTCTGCCAGGGCTGAACTTGTGTCTCCATCACCCTGAACACTGTGGTCTGGAGCATCTTCTTCATTCTCACAGATACTCCCTGCAGAGACATTTTCTGAGTTTGTGGGTTGACCTGTGCTTACCCTGGGGGAAGGACCTAAGTGCTCAGACACCTGGGAACCTGCAGCGATCTGCAAACTCGAGGTACCTTCTAAGGTGTTTTGGCGTGCTACAGCTTCCAGCTCACTATTCAGTAATCCCCCATCAGTACCACTGTTGGTACTGTTCCCAGGCGGGTGGCTGGGGGCAGAGCTCCCTGTAGAGAGGGCTGTGATATTGCCTTGGCAGTCCCCAGGCTCCTCTGATGTCTGAATGCAGCCAGATTCATACGACTCATCAGTGGGAATTACTTCCCCCTGTGCCTGTAACAGTGAGGGAGATCCTGGTGCCCCTGGGCTTCCATCAGCCTCCACACCACTTGTGTCTGTGGCAGAAGCCCTGTCCTCACAACTTATCTCTGTGTTTCCATCCTTCTGGATGGCTCCCTCACCAGCAGCCACACCTCCAGTCTTGTCAGAGCTTTTTGCCATTAGTGGCATTTTCTCTGGAGTTTCTGAATGAGATGTTTGGGGATCATTTTTTTCAGAATGATCAGAAATCTGTGCTATTTCCATTCCGCCTGGCACAGCTGGCAGGGTGTTAGTGGCACCTGCTGAATTCTGTGTCCCTGGACAGGCGTTTACAGCCTGGCTCTCCCCAGCATTACCCCTTATCCTGCACACGCTGCCTGCCTGCTCGTTCTTGTCAGCTTCTCCAGAACACGCGTCGCCCTGACACGCTGAGATCAAAGAATTACCATCCTGCTCGGGCGTGTCTGAGCTCTGCTCACTGTGGCAGTTTCCTTCTGCCTCGAGATAACTTTTGTTTTGCTTGTTGCAATCTTGCAAGTGAAGTGTGGGCACACCAGAACCGTTTTGGCCCTGTTCACCACTGCACTCCTCCAACACCACAGCACATCTTTTGTCCTCACCCTTTTCTCTTACTGTGTCGGAGTCGCCCTGGGTCAGCGCTGGAGCTGGCGCAGGAGGTTCTTCATGGAGGCTGTTTGAAATGCTTAGAGTTATTCCTGGTATGTCGCTGTGATTATGTAGGTCCAGTGGTTGTTCAGCTTCCAGAGCCCTTTCTTTGTGCTCCTGATCATCTGCTCCGGTGACAGCTGTCAGACTGCTTTGCTGCTGCTGGAGTTCTGTCTCTGCAATCCAGGCACTGTCACCAGCAGCAGACACCGACTCCTCTGTTAGCTCAGCTTGGGGCAGAGTGGTTGGAACATCTGCATCTTCCTGCAGTTCTCCGATGCTGCACTCCGGGGTCTCCAAAGAGCTGCCCGTGGTGCTCTCAGAGGGGCAGTTGTTTTTGCTGATGTGGCTGTCAGCCCCTTCCTCCACGTGAACTTGCTGAGAAGTGAGTCCCGAAGCCCCAGCTACAGCTGGGGGGGATTCCAAACAAGCCACCTGCGGATGCCTGTGACTTTCTGCAGCCCCTTGCTCCAGCTGAGCTTGCATCAGCACAGCCAATTTGCATTCACTCTTCAGTGCCAAATCTGTGTCCTCCCTGCAGCTTTCCACCGCAGTTTGGTGCTTCCCCTGCTGGATGCCCTCGTTCTCTTCACCACCCACAGCTCTGCTTTGTGCAGCTGCAGGTCCGCGCTCTGGATCGCTGCGAGGCCCTTCTGTGATGGGTCTGTTCTGTTCTTCAGTTTCCAGACCCTGCGAGGCCTCCTCGCTTTGTACAGCCACACGATCCACACTCTCTGCCAACTCATTCAGGCCCTGGAGCTCAAGTTTTGATTTGGATGTTTTTGCACTTTCTTCTGCCTTGCTACAGCTCTCTGCCTTTCCTTGACTCACAGTTGTACTTTCAGATTTTAGCACCGCTTCTCTAGCAAAAGCCTTTTCCCAGGGCTCATCCTGCTTATTCTGCTTAATATTTTCATCCTCAGGGTGGAGGAGCAGTGAACTGTGTGCACCAGCTAAACAAACCTTTTCAGTCCCATCACAGCCTGGCTGGCCCCAAGTTTTGTCTTCTGCTTCAGTGTTAAAGCAATCAGGACTCAGTGGGCGTCCTTCCCTCAGAAACTGTGGTGAAGGCATGGGCTCACTCTCCAGGTCGCCTGTGGCAGTGGTTTTGTCTTCACTCATTTGTTGTTCAGGTTTACAACTGAGAGAGTGAGAGTTGTCTTCAGGCAGTTTTAAGTTGCTGTCTAAACTCGGAGGCTTTCCCCCAGCTTTTTCCTCTGGGTCTCCTGTCGAGGGCTTTTCACAAAGGCTGAGTTCTTCAGGGTTGTGTCCCAAGTGGGTATCTTCCACACCCTGGTGGTGGCTAACAGAGATCAGTAGCTGTCTCTCTGCCTCCCTTGACCCTTTAGGTGATTCACTGGTTTCTCCCACTCCTGCCTCCTCTGTTCCAAGTCTGGTTTCCTCTCCTCTTTCATTTGCCTCTGTTTCTTTCTCTGCGGATCTGCGTAACGCATATTCTTCCAGCAATAACCTTTTATCTGCCAGGGAGCTTTCCTTGGTGGGACTGATACTGCTTTCTGTTTCAGAGAGCGTGCTGCTTTCTCTAGGCACATCACCAGCTTTTATCAGCTCAGCACTACTGGCTTCATCTTTTGGGCTCTCAGCTGTGACAGCTGATTTCTGCTCTTCCTCTCTCTTAACTGATAAAGGCACACTGAAATTCTCGGCGCTAACAAGCTCATCCCCCTTTTGAAGATCTCTTTGAAAAATGGGTTCATTTTTTTCACAGGCTGTTTTCATCGCTTCATTCCTTATTGGATCTTGAGAGTTTTTTCCATGTGCATATTCCCTTGAAGGCTCTTCAGGCTTTGACACCAGGAAGAGATTTAGAGGGGTAGAAGGCAGCTCTGACATTAAGTTACAGGGTTGTGATTGCTCCCCTTTGCTTTCAGATAGGGCTGGCTTTGCCTCACTCCCTTTAGCTGCTATGACAGCCCCCATCTGTGGATTAAAGACCTCACCGGTCTCAGGGAAGCCCTGAACATTCACAGTTGCTCCAAATTTTTCACTGTCTGAGCCTCCTGTTGCTGGACAGTTTAGGATTAAGGTTTCTTGTTTCATTAGCAGACCCTCCCCACCATCTGGGCTCTGTCTACCTTGCAGTGTCACAGCCCGTGGCTGACCTACTTCCCAACCTCCTCGCTGCCGCTTGGCCCCCTGAGCAGTAAAATAATCCCCTGCTTCTGTGCCCTGGGGGAAGGTGTTGACCTGTGGTTCCCTCACGCCACCACCCAGCCGTTCCCCCTGCCAGAGAGATCCCAATTCACTCAAACTCATTTGTGGGACTCCCTGCATTTCTGTAGTTGCTGCAGGAGGACTGGGCTCAAGGCTTGGGCTTCTGGGATCGTTCTCACTGGTTTCCATTGAAGTGGCAGCAATGTGGTCACATTCTGGGCCTCTGTCCAGAGATGCAGCATGTGCTCTTCCCTCTTTGCCATTTGCTGGACCTGGTGATGGCACTGCTTCTGTGCAGTCTGAAGGTGGTTGCTCGTCACTGCTGCTTGCAAGGTGCCTGAGGAGATGTTCTTCGGCACAGCCTGCGAACGGCACTGAAGCAGGCAGACTTCTCTCTCTGGCTTCTGCACCCTCAGTTAGTACTTTAGAGCTTGCTCGTCCTCCTTGCTCTTGCAGGATCGTGTTCTCCCCCATCACCTCTGAGGACACCATGCTTGGATTGGGGTTGGATAGATCTTCAGCACTGGAGCTACTGATGCCTTCATTACTGATGCTGCCAACAATGGAAACGTTTATTTGTTTCACGTCAATAAAGAAGCAAAGAGAACATGAAGCAAAGAATGAAAACAATTTGTGCCATTGATGTTTCAAAGCCATGCAGTGGCTGAGCACTGAGATGTTTCAAAGCCATGCACTGAGAAAGTGATGGTCTGCTTTCAACCACCAGTGATTTAAATGCTCATTCCTCTGGAAAACATGTCCCATCTCTCCTTGGCAGCCACCACCTCAAGGCGTGCACGGCAAAAATGCTGGAAACAACAGTACCGCAAAGAAAGTTCTCCTTCCTACTGCTATGAGACCACTCTGCACTGAGCTAAAGGCTGTGCAGCCCGTGGTGGCTGCTGTTACCTGGAGATACTTCTATAGTGCTGCAGAAGATTAGGAAGGGCCCTTCTGCTGAATGTTTTCTCCAACTAAGCTCACCAAAAGGCCAAAGGTCTCACCTTGCCATACAGTACACGCCCTGTGAGGCCACTTCACACACAGTATCACAGTATCATAAGGTTGGGAAGGACCTCTGAGATCATCAAGTCCAACCTATAACCCTACACTAACACCAACCATCATCTAACCCATGGCACTCAGTGCCTCATCCAGTCTCCCCTTAAACACCTCCAGGGTCGGTGACTCCACCCCCTCCCTGGGCAGCCCATTCCAATGACCAATCACCCTTTCAGTGAAGAACTTTTTCCTCACATCAAGCCTAAACTTTCCCTGACCAAGCTTGAGTCCCTGCCCTCTAGTTCTGTCCCTGGTCACCTGGGAGAAGAGACCAACCCCAGACCAACTCTCCTTTTAGGGAGTTGTAGAGAGCAATGAGGTCTCCCCTGAGCCTCCTCTTCTTCAGACTAAACAGCCCCAACTCCCTCAGTCGCTCCTCGTAGGGCTTGTGCTCCAGCCCCTTCACCATCTTCGTTGCCCTCCTCTGGATGCTCTCCAGCATCCTGACATCTTTCCCAAACTGGGGGGCCCAGAACTGGACACAGTATTCAAGGTGAGGCCTGACCAGTGCCGAGTACAGGGGGACGATAACTCCTCTGGTCCTGCTCCCCACACTATTCCTGATTCATTGCAGTGCATATAAGATGCAGCCATTTGTATGGTTTCTGTCTTATCTTTAATGGGTGGGGAGAGAGAAGAATGGAGTCAGAGATGATGTGGGCACACAAACTCCAGAGAGGAGCTCTTTCTGATGCTTTTCACAAGCAGTGTGGACCTCAGGTTCTATACCTAGGTTTGTAGGTGATGCAATGCCTTAACCTTGTCTCCCTCACCTTCCCTGCAAAGACTGGGCTTATTGGCACTGCCTTAGGAAACGTGATGGGAAAGATCAACTCAAAACTGAACATACAACTGTACCTAGGAGCAAGGGGCACCATTTACTTGACCTTAAATAATACATCTCCCACTGACCCCCATCCAAAGGAAGATGTCGACATCCCGTGACACACTGCCAAACGCCCAGAGGTCAGTGTGATGGCAAATGTGCTCCAGCTCCACATAGAGAGTTCCTTCATGGTGAGCCCATGACTGGAGCTTTGCCACAGCTCAGCAGTGACACCCACGTTTCAGGAACGCAAAATGCCTTACAGACTGGAGTTACAGAAGACCCTTAAAACACCTTCCCTAAGGCTGAGCACAGATGGGATTTTAAATAATCTCCAGAAAAGTGAGAATTATAGAATCATAGAATCATTAAGGTTGGAAAAGACCTCTAAGAGCTTCAAGTCCAACCACCAGCCCAACTTCACCGTGCCTACTAAACCATGTCCTGATGTGCCACAGTTTTTGAACCTCTCCAGGGACAGAGACTCCCCCATTGCCCTGGGCAGCCTCTGCCAGGGCTTCACCACTCTCTCAGTGAAGACATTTTTCCCAATATCCAATCTAAACCTCCCCTGATAGAGCTTAAGGCCATTTCCTTTCATCTTATCATTTTTGTTGCTTGGGAGAAGAGACCAACACCCACCTCATCACAACCTCCTTTCCAGGAGTTGCAGAGAGTGTTGGGTCTCCCCTCAGCCTCCTCTTCTCCAGGCTAAACACGCCCCAGTCCCTCCGCTGCTCCCAGAACCCCTGAGCTCTTAATGAAATTATAATAAAGGTATTGAAATTTGTCTATATTTAGGGTAAGGCTAAAATGTGAAGTAAAATATCTGTATCATATAATTAATTTATAGTTTAACCAAGTCTCAGCAACATTTGGTACATTAAATAAAATGTATTGGTGTTACAAATCACAATTTTTAGAAACAGTTTTGCTCAAAGGAATTCTTCCTCTCCTAGTGCACTGAAAGCACCCATCCATACAAAAACTACCGACACTGGAACAGCAGAGGTGGCAAAGCAGTATTTGGTATCTGCTGGATCACTGCCAACACAGGGTATGAGGGGACTTGGATAAAGGAGATGCCAGGAGGCTTTCCCTAAGGAAGGGGTAGGGTTTATCAGTGGACATTAATTTGCACTCAGGGAAAAGTACTTAGAAGAGGAGAGGCAGAAACCACATCACTGACTTGGGGAGGGGATGGAAAAGCAGGAGCCAATTGCCATTCCTGGTTTCTCTCCTTTTGGCAAGTTTATCTCCTGGCTGCTGAAATTGCTCATTAGCAGTTGTGTGCCCCGGGTTGTCCAAGCTGGCAGCACATTCCTGTCAGAGATACAGAGGTCAGGGGAGGGACAAACTCAGGTGGAGGCTGAGGGGAGAAGCCCTCTAACCTGCATGAAAGCAAACACCGGAAAAAGTAGAAAAGACCACCTACAGTCACAGTTTATCCCATATCTTTAACTTCTGATCCCTTTGCTCATTGTGAATCCCATCTGAGTTAGGAAAAGAACGGTAAATCTGGGATTGAGACACTGGTGATGTTCATCATACAGAGCTCATATCATTATATATTTGCATTTTATAGATCTCAGCTGACCAAAATGTCTCCAAGACATTTCCAGACATGACTTTGTCATTCCATTAGAGTGCTATTTGCAAATATCAAACATGAAACAATTGAAAATATGTCCAAAGTGGTCAGGTGATCTTGAAAGCAACTGCTAAACCCATGAGCCCTCTGCTGCCAAGCTGGTATCAGCTTTGTAAAGAGTCATCGTTGTAAACTTGTGATTAACTCAGGCTCCAGGGCAGATGAACAAAGCTACTCAGCAATATGAATTGACCAAAACAATTTTTCTGGTGTTTGATAGTGCTGAATACTTGTTCATTTTACTCAGGAGCGGATGAAGGAATTGGGGCAACTTTGTAATTAATGTATGCTGAACAGAATTAAAAGTGACAGTGCTGGCAACTTACACTGTTGGAGTGAAGTTACACACATCCATCATCTGCACAGCTGCTGTGTTTTATTCAGGCCAGAACAGAGAACTGAAAGGTTTGAGTTTCCAGTCACAAGAAGGTATGTCCAGACTGACCTGCCTGGATGTCTCTGTTTATGGTTCTCCTTCTGATGGCAGCGACAAGAGAACTATACAGGGAACATAACCTACATCTTCCTTTTCTGTTTCTTGTATTCTTGCTTTTCTGCCTGTGAGACACCATTGCAGTTGTGGTTAGATAAACATCTGTTGGGAAGGACTTAAGCCCAGCTGATCCTGCTTTAGGGCAGAAGGATGGACTGGATGACCTCTTAAGGTCATGCCCAGTGCCTTTATCTTTCACTCTTTTTAAAGAGAGCGGCACTACAGGGAAATGACACCATATACTGAAGATAATTCCCCTGAGTAAAACCCAGTCTACACAAATATGTATTAGTGATCAATAATTACCTCCAGAGAGCAGATATTTTCAGCCAACCTGTTCTCTAGGAACAATACAAATCCATGGCCCTAAAAAGCTGGGCTTTTTTAAAGACAGGAAAATAAAATGTGTTCTCTTTTGTGGTTACTTGATCTCTGTTATTTGTAATCTGAACCAACTTGATATTATTAAGGGAAAGAATCATTCATATTTAAAACAAAGCTTGCAAATGACAAAGCATGAAAGAACATCAGAGTTCCTCATAGTTGAGGTAGAGCTTAGGGCAGAGTCATTTTGATAAGAATAACTGCTGCACACAACTGATGTGTTTTTTAAAAAAAAGAAAATGCAATTATGGAAAGACCCAGGTGCACAAGTAACTTGAAACATGTCCCACTGCACTCAAGAGTTAAAGGGAGCTTTTCCCCTGTCTTAGAAATTAAGCACACAATTCAGGATTTAGAAGTTCAAGGCCTCAACAAACCAACCACACGAATGCTGTCCTTCCAGCTGCAACATGAACTAACAACCAGTTAAACCTTTGGGTGTCTGAAGCGTTTGTTTTGCATGAATAATTACTGAGAAATTGCTTGGTTGGAAGCATATGTAAAATCTATCCATTACTTTTCAATTTCTGTAGTTAACCTCTCCCACCTTGAGAACACATCGTGGTAAGTTCCAGGTACCCTGGAGCAAAGGAAAAGCACTGCCCAGTTAGTAAGGTGTTTATTGGGACAGCACTGCCTGGTTTGTGTTTAGGGTGTGGAGCCATAAAGGATGTTAAGAAATTGATGATTTATGGTACATCTCCCATAAATTCTTGGGGATTAAGGGCATTACCCAGTCTCCCAGACATTAATAGTTGGAATTGCACCATCCACAGCAGAGACAAGTGGAAAGAAGAGAAACCCAGCAACAATGGGACAAAAAGCTCTCTGGCATTTACTGAGAGGGAGGGGTGGTGGGTAGAGATGCCCAACTGTGTGAAGCCAAGTTGATAAACTACACGAAACGGTGATGCAACAACAGCAAATCATAAACAATTTAATTTTTTCCCTTTCTTATTCCTTAGCTTTCCTTCTAAACCATGTAGTAGCTGTTGAAAGGACAGGCAGCCTTTCCACCCAGTCACGTTTGTGACCCAACACCGAAGCCTCTGGGATGCAGAAGTCACCCACGGGTGCTGCCCACCCCACGTAACTCAGAGCCTGCTGTATTGCATTCCCAGAAAGAGGCTGAAATCCGAGGATGAACTCGGAAAGCACAGACGGTGAGAAGCGCCCAGGCAGCTCTGCAGCCCCTCACCTGGAGGGATGGACACCTGCAGCCCGAGGTGCTGCGTCTGTAGGCGCCGCGCTGGAGACACGCGTTACAGAACCCCGGGGGTACTGGAAGTTAACCGGGAACGCGGACACCACGCCACATCCCCTTTAAACCCCCAAAAGTCAGAGTTGGGGAGGCAAAGTCACTGCGTGAAGGCACACGGGGCATCCATCGCCGCGGAAGGGCTGCTGACGGCAGCCAGCTCCCCCTCCATCCTCCGGGAGCCGAGCCGCAGCAAGCAGGAATAACGATCCGTACCCTCCTCCCGGCGACGCTCCTGCCTTTCTGCCCCCGCCCCGCTCCGCACCTCCCTGTTCCACACGGGGGGTGAAGGGCAGAGCCCTCGGTAGCTCGGTGACCCAACCACTGGAACCGAGCCGGGCAGCTGCTCCCGTCCCGCGGGCGCCGCTCCCCATCCCAGGTACCCGGAGGGGCGGTCCCACGGGATGCGGGGAAGCATCATCCAATGGGATGATGTTTAATAGGTCCAAATGTCGGGTACTTCATTTTGGACACAACAACCCCATGCAGAGCTCTGGACTGGGGACAGAGTGGCTGGAGAGGAGTCAGGCAGAAAGGGACCTGGGAGTGCTGGTGGCCAGGAAGCTCACCATGAGCCAGCAGTGTGCCCAGGTGGCCAAGAAGGCCAATGGCATCCTGGCCTGCATCAGGAATAGTGTGGCCAGCAGGACCAGAGGAGTTATCGTCCCCCTGTACTCGGCACTGGTCAGGCCTCACCTTGAATACTGTGTCCAGTTCTGGGCCCCCCAGTTTGGGAAAGATGTCAGGATACTGGAGAGTGTCCAGAGGAGAGCAACGAAGATGGGGAAGGGGCTGGAGCACAAGCCCTATGAGGAGAGACTGAGGGAGTTGGGGCTGTTTAGTCTGGAGAAGAGGAGGTTCAGGGGAGACCTCATTGCTCTCTACAACTCCCTAAAAGGAGAGTTGGTCTGGGGTTGGTCTCTTCTCCCAGGTGACCAGTGACAGAACTGGAGGGCATGGACTCAAGCTTGGTCAGGGAAAGTTTAGACTTGATGTGAGGAAAAAGTTCTTCACTGAAAGGGTGATTGGCCATTGGAATGGGCTGCCCAGGGAGGGGGTGGAGTCACCGACCCTGGAGGTGTTTAAGGGGAGACTGGATGAGGCACTGAGTGCCATGGTTTAGATGATGGTTGGTGTTAGTGTTGGGTTACAGGTTGGACTTGATGATCTCAGAGGTCCTTTCCAACCTTGTGATACTGTGAAGCATCCTCCCGCAGCGGCTCTGCGGGTCCCGCAGGATCTGCGCGCAGCGCGGCCAAGGCCATCCCCGGTTCCCCTGCGCTGCCTCTGGGCGTTGTGCCTTTGGAATCTGCTCCTTCCTAAGCCTCCTGGAAAAATCGCTTCTCTGGGGCAGAGCTGTCCAGGGAAGGATTCCGCAGGCAGGAGGCGAGGCGCGGCCCCACTCGCACAGGCACCAGAGGCCCGAGGCTCGCCAGCTGTCCTACATCTTCCACACTTCTGTTTCACATGGAGAACTTACAGATGAATTGCCAGCAGTGCTGCTTTGCAACGTGCAGGAGCAGCAAGAAATGGGTACAAAAATCTTAGACTGAAGCAGAGCGTTTTAAAATCAGAGTCACAGATGAATCTGAATTCCAAAACATAAGAATTTAAAAGTGACTGAAGTGATTTCTGAGGATCTGTGGAGGATGGAAGAGGGCTGGAGAACAGCAGCTATGGTAATTTTCCACACAGAGCTACTCCATCCCATGGTGGACGGTCACTCCCATAAAGACTGCAAGAGTTCACTTGAGGGTGGAAAAATATGTTCAAAGCAGCACGCGAGTGCGAGTTAAAAATAGACAGCCTGGAATCTGAAACTTCAGAGATTTTCCATGTATTGTCTTTGGCAGGATAGAACTTAGCAGACACCCAGAACAGGCCCGTGCCAGCAGGTTCAGCAATAAGGTTAGAAAGAAATCGATCACCAGAGCTCCTGCCCATCTCATACATTTTCTGAAACAAGAACCTGATGGGTCTATTTAAGCTGATTCATCTCAAGAGTCATAACTTTGCATGCTGAAGTGTAAAGCTGGTTTAGCCAGCTAGAATATAAGTCTAAGTACTCTTAATACCCATCTTTTGAGAAGGAGTCCCTAAAGAACTGCAGCCAGGCCATTTATGAGCAGCACAATTTCAAAAATGCAAATTACTCACAGAACAAAACAGCAATACCTATGCTAATGGTAAAGGAAAAGAACAAGGCTGCATCTCCTGCAGCCAAACCACAAACATTCAAACCCCAGGATAAGAGACCCCACCTCTCAGACCCCCTAA
This sequence comes from Tapera naevia, assembly GCA_033556795.1. Taxonomy (NCBI): domain Eukaryota; kingdom Metazoa; phylum Chordata; class Aves; order Cuculiformes; family Neomorphidae; genus Tapera; species Tapera naevia. The sequence goes on along the minus strand of JAUMJJ010000173.1, from coordinate 785,162 downwards.
CTCCTGCAGCATCGACTTCTAAGTAGCTTACAAGGAATTGGTATTTTTTTTCAGCTGGGACAGCCTGGTTACTCTCCATTACACACACAATATAATGATTATGCCAAATACTGTCTAGAGGAACGAGGAGGTACAGGGTACAGACAGTATTTGTTCACTGAAACAGCAAACTCGCCCTGCCCAGGTTTACATCACAACTCTGCTCATTTTTCTCTAACTAGTGTGAAGGACACCTGTGGCTTTCTCCATTTGACATGAAAACAGAGTCAAAGACAAGAGGAAATCATCCAAGTATGAGCTGTTGTCACGTATAGGCCTGGTACCAGACAGTGAAGTGATGCCACACAAGAAAAGAGGCAGTCACACAGCTTTAGGATAGGAGGACATTTTATCACTTTAAACTTCAAGCCTCAATACCTTTATCACTGTAGATTGACTTTGCAGTTTTAGTCTTTCCCAGACTCTGTCATTTTCAGTAGATAAAGATGTGCTAGTGGCAGTCGGAAGAAATGGAATTAATGGTAAATATCTCCTGTATGTGTACCAAGGTCTGACAACCTCCTGAGCTGCCAGAGCTCCACAGCACAGCCAAACCATCCCTTCCAGAAAGCAAGCTGTTTTTTTTCCCTTGGCAAGCCTTTTTAGATGATATCATGTCTCTAAGATTCCCTGAAATAGCCCTCGTGATCAATTATGATCTTAATATCTGCATCTGGAGACCTAAACTGCCACAAACTGTTGCACAATATCAATAATTTTAGAACAGAATATAAGAATGGATCTACAGTTATCATCCAGTCCAATTGCCTCATCACATCAGGGCTGGCCAAGATCATTAAGGGCATTGTCCAAACACCTCAAACTGACAGGCTTGGGGCATCGACCACCTCCCTAGGAGCCCTGTTCCAGTCTTTGACCACCCTCTCCATAAAGAAATGCTTAATACTCATGATTTCTTATAACAAAAGGGAAACTACGGGTTCATTGCCTGGGATGGCACTAACTTAACAGCATTTAAATATTTTACTTTACTACTGTTCATTGTTCTTTTCCATTTCCCCAGTTCACATCTTTCAAAGACAGCAGCAATGAAACAGCAGCCAGGGTTGGTGGAGACAGAAAAAGGCCCAAGTCACACATACCCAGCTTGAAAAGGATATGGCAAATATTTCTGTGGTGAATTCTCCAATCTTAAAGTGAAACCGTAGAGTTGTCCTCAGCCTAAAAATCCTAAACCAGCAAGGTACTGCTACTCCTTCTGAGCTGTCTTTATCATTCTGACCCAGGTAACACTGATGATCAGGCAAGTATTCAGCCCTATGTTAAAATCGTGCTGGTGTCAGATAATTCCTTCCCTGCCGCAGCTGAAAACTCCAGCAGCACAGGAAAATTAAAGTACTAATGCTTCAGACAAAATATTCCCTGAGATATTTAATAAAATCCTGATTACATCACCTTCTGCCATCATTAATAGCTCTGAGGACTACCTGAACTCTGAGAGTAGTTCTGTTTGTTCCTTTAGGTGGATTTTATGACTTTCAAGAGTGCAATGCTAATAAACATTGGCTGGGTTCACACATTTCAGTAAGATAGTTCTGCAGAGCTGAGCACAGCCCTTTGCAATTGTTTACAAACACACCTTGCTTCACAGCCACAAGCAACTACAAAAGGTGTCTCTCTCCCACTGCAGCGTTTATTAGTGTGAGCACAAAGCAGAGGAAGCTTAGACTGAGCGTTATGACCACAGCCTCGTCCCGAGCCGCGCAGCAAGGCGAGAAGGTCAGCGTGGCAAACAGCGAGGAGCCTTGCTCTCTCAAGTCCTTTGAAGACCACATCAACACCAGGATGACAGAGTTTGAAAGTCAATTACACCAGAACAGAAACTCAGTGAACATTCAGCAGCAGCAGGGCTTGAATTCTGTTCACGGGAAGAAATGTCATCTCTTACCTTGCAGGTCCTGGAATCGGTGGGGGTGCGCTCTCAGCCAGCTGCACAGCAGCTGGGAGAAGATCTGAGATGTCCTGACCTCCAGATCTTTCTGTGCTCTTTTCCTGAGGGCTCTTCTTTAAACTGGGCCCATTGCCAGGAGTTTGGCCAAATTCTGACTCTTGTGAAGCACTCTGGAATGAAAAAAGAACAATTTATATAGCTACTGCTGTTTTGGAGCACAGGGAACTTTGGAGAACACACAGGTTTAGAGAGCTTTGGTTCTGCCCACTGATGGACAACTCTGAGGTAGATCTCACTGTGCTGATGGAACTTGCAGGTTCCAAAGCCAAACCATTTTTTTTTCCTAACGAAAGAAAACCAAAAAGAAGTGGCTGAGCCAAAAATAAATATCAGGAAAAGAATAGGGAGAGAAGAATGTAAAAACTGTTCAAAAGCATCTGGGGCCTTCACAGACCCAAGGAGGGTATTATCTTCTTTTCCAAGCCTGGCAGATGCTTCCTTGTTAAGCAAGATTAAATTCAGAAAGGGTGGATCAAGCTGTAAACTTGGACACTCAAAATATCAGCAGTGTCTTTGGAGTCAAGTTAGAGATAAAGCCAACATCAGTCAAGTTAGAGAAGCCAATGTCAGTCAAGTCACAGCAGTTGAATCCAAGTCCAGATTCTTTCCCTCCCACTTCAAAGCTCAGATTGCCTTGGACCTGGAACAGAGGGCCTGATTCCTCACTGTGCTGCCTTTTGACAACAACAGCTACAGGAAACTCAGGAGTTTCTGCAGCAATAGCTACAGAAATGCTATGACTCAAACACGGTGATGCTGCATCACCTCTCTCGAAGGTAATGTCCACCCAGCATCTTCATCCACTGAGACATGAGTGCAGTTTTGGTTTTGTTTCTACTACAAACTGTTGTTTTGCTGCAGGGAGGATGAGAGTCCTGTGCAAGGACCCGTGGTGTGCCTGCACCTCTGGGGTTCTACAACACCCCATGGACTGCTGACAACAGGCAGTGGCACCTTCCTGCTGATTTGTTTTGGCAGAAGTATCTTTAGAGGGCAGAGAAGAGCTGCTTTAAACAGGAGCTGAGGACATTCATAGAATCACCAGTTGGAAGGGACCCAAAATGATTACTGAGTCCGACTCCTGTCCCTGCACAGGACACTCCCCACACTCACAATGTGTGACTGAGGGCAGTGTCCAGATGCTTCTGGAATGCTGCAGAGTGGGTGCTGGGACTGCTTCCCTGGGGAGCTGTTCCAGTGCTCCACCACCCGCTGGGGAAAGAACCTCTTCCCAATGTCCAACCTAAACCTCCCCAGCACATCGTCCTGCCATTCCCTCAGGTCCTATCACAGGTCACCAGAGAGGTCAGCTACTGATTTTAGAACAAAAATGAGGTTTGAGTGAAGAAGCTCTATTTGAAATTCTTTTGCACATCAAACAAAAGTGAAAGAGAAGGAAAACCGCCCAATCAGATCACCCTCAACATAAATTCACTGTTGCAATTGTACAAAGCCTAAGGGACACTTTACAAAGACACACAAGTACTTGCCAACAGGAGAACCACTTCAGAATCCTGTCCTACACAAAAAGCACAGTGCTTGATTTTCACTCTCCATTTCAGGTTTATTTTCTTCTAGAAATAGTCAGTGCATTGCAGAAAGCTACTGCTCACACAGCTACAGTTCTCTGTGCGATCTCACACAAGCAGAAGCTTCTTGTAATCACAGCCAGGAAGGAGACACCCAGTGGACAAGAAAAACCCACGTAATAAGGAATTGAAAAGGTCAGGGCACTCTGAGAATATAAAGGGACTTCCTTTAGACTTAAGGCAAATTTGATTAACTCTCATATCCTCTGCCTTTCCCTGGAGGAGCCCCTTTGCTCCAGCTTTGTTTGCAGAAGTCTCCTTTATCCCACGGCTTCCCACTGGGGTAGACCAAGGGCTCTTGCTTTCATGGTTATTAAGCACTTATCCAGCATGTGCTGACATCTGGCATTTGGAATATTTATCCAAGTATGTGTGTTGGCCCCAAACCCATGGTATATGGCAGAAAAATACTAGAACATCAAGATTTATATACGAAAATTTGTTTCTTCCAACCATAAACAAAATATAAAAATAGAGCTTAGTTAGCGTACAGGGCTCTGTTTCACTTTTGGTGCCGTGTTTTGGGCAGCCTTGCTTTTGTTTGCATGAGAAAGTTTGCACTGAGAATTTATTTCAGCATGCATACACAGATGTGGAGACAGAAAAATACGATAAAATGCATTTTTAAATTAATTATCAAGAAAAAAAATCAACCAACCAAACCAGAGATTTCTGGGGCCATAAGCGATGATGCTGGAGGACATCCACAGCCCAGTGACCACTCCCTGACCCAGAGACAACCCTACCTGACAGAGTTTAGGCCACGCTGGGAGGATTTATACCCTGGCAGCAGAGGAGCTCCTTCAGCTAGATGGAAGCCCACGGAGACCCAGCCTCCAGGGACACGTGGCCTTGGCCCACCAGGGACTCACAGCCGCGGTGCCGCGCTCTTACTTAGCCAAGGGATCACGTCTTACCACAAGGGCCACAGCTGGGCCAGCCTCAAAGGTGGGCACCAATCAATGTCTCACAGCAGCACACAAATGAAGAATAATTTTTAGGCCGCTGGCAGACAAAAATGACTTCTTTCCTTTCCCAGCAGGGCAGGGAGAACCACACAAAAAACCCCAAGAAATTAAGCCAATTTACAAGTTTGTCCAGATGCCTCCAGCAGTTGGCAAGAGCAGGGAGAACTAATCCCTTATTATTCCTCCTTTCTTCTACCACCACCTCAAATGTTCTTCAGCTGATTGGGGTGCTGGGCAGGAGGAACATCTCACAGCTCTCTTCAGAAGATGAAGAGCTGCATGTTTTATCTCCTAAAGCCTCTATCATCTTCCATGGCAGAAAGGAACACAGCAAAGAATGAAGCCATTATTCTACTGCCTCTCAGTACTCACACATTGCTTCTAATTAATCTCCCTTCCACAAGATCAGCCACTTAAAGGGCTCCTTAGGTCACAATCCTATGTTCTACTGGCCTGCAGCCATCCCACTTCGGAGCCACAGCATAACTGGGATGCCTCCTGTACACAGATCTCTGAAGTACAACAACCAGTGTCCTTTGGATTGCCCTCCAGGGCCATGATCCCACACTAACCTGGAGTTGTTCAGCAACATGGATGCAGTCACAGCCGACAGCACTTTGCTGCCACAGCTTAAATAACACCAACAGGGAGCTCCAACACCATTGCTACATCTGGGAGTTACTTACAAGGCAGCAGTGCACTTATTCCAGGACAGTTTGAAACCATGACCATGGAGTAAAGCTAATTTGTCATGGATTCTCCGAGTCTGGCACTTCACACAACACTGCAGAGCCAGAATTGTTTTGGTAGGAGTCTGCTGGATTTTACTTTCACCGTTCATCTCCGTAATTCACAAATTAACTCCATTATATAGGTAGTTCTGTGCCTGTTATAGCTGAACATCTCACCTCATCAGGACCAGGATGTTTTAGAGACACAGAAGAGCCTATAGCCCAGGGATTTACCACCAAGTCTCCATATCCAAACACATTGATGGGGGAACTGAGAGGGCAAGGAGAACGACCACAACAGAAAAACAGGTCTATGCTTTCAGGGCTCTGATGTTTGAGCAGCTATAGTTCCTCTCCCAGCTGCCTTTGGCCACAGAAGCAGCTGACTCTTGCTCTTCCAGTTCCAACCATGACCACATTTAACAGAGTAAAACAGTCTTTTCAACACAGCTCGTGTTGGCACAGAGAGCATTTTGAATTGTTGACATTCTTTCCAGGCCATCAGGTGTTTGAATGATCACAAAACAAAGTTGCCCACCTCGTAAGGCAAGAGCACACCTGGCCAGGAAAGTGTGCTTGCAAAAGAAGCTCAAAGGAGGATTTTAAATGATAGTCTAAAATAAATCAAAATGTAGATATTTAAATGTAAAAGGAACTACTAATATCAAAGATATGGGAAAGCTTTATATATTGGTCTTTTAAATGTAATGTAATCATTTAATCATCAGAAAACCCCCTTGCTCTGTGACTCTATCCCAGCCAGAAGAATAGCACAATTCAAATCCTCTATCAAGTGTTTCAAATCTAAGGTAGTTATGCAAGTTGGGCACTGAACTAACTTTGCAGAGAGTACCTTTTTGCTTTTAATTAACATCTGTGAAAGCAATTAGAACAACCATGCTTTGTTCCAAAGTACCATCAGAAAGCTGCTGTTCAATAAATCACTGTTGAGGTTTCAACACATACAGCTTCTGCAGTGATTTACTGCAGCAGCTTGTGGCTGAATTTGCTCCTCATTCACTTCAAATGCAGCCTGCTCCTTTTGGAAAGGGTTCCGAGATGATAAAAAGTTACTTAATTGAAAGACTTAAAGGAATAATTATATTAAAAATCAGAATACAGAGGTTCTCAGCTTTTTTTTTTCTTTAAGTCTAGGAATAATTTAAAAACTCACCACCAAACAAACCCAGTTTGTCACAGAGTACACAAACAACAGACAGAAATCTAAACAACTTGTGCTTTGTTCCTTCAAGCCAGCCAAATATTTAAAAGAATAAAGCCAATTCTTTTGAATATATGTGATGTAATTTGCATTAAACCTTTCCACAAGCAATTAGAGTCTGCAAGAACACTAAGTAAAGCTACAGGATCACTTCATTTTCCTGATGGCTTTGAACAGGAGCTTAAAGGTTAAAAAGACAAAGCGAGGGAGCCCCGAGAAGGCTGCAGCCAGAGGATTCTGTGCGCAGTTACGGCACCAGAGGGAGATGCCCTCAGTGCCACAGGGAGCCTGCTGCCAGCTCGGGTCCAGCACACTGGCTCTCCTCTGCTGCCCCAGAGCTGGAGCAGCAGCACCAGGCAGCCACAGCCCTGGCACGGATGGAAGCAGCCCCACCTGAGGCTCCTGCTCACAGCACACAGGTCTGGTGCTCAAACCCCTCGGACTCAGTGAGCGGCCTTGGATCCCCCATCCTGGTACATCTGCCCTCTGCAGCATTCCTGCACCAAACACCCCTCCTTTTATAGCAGTGCTGGAACGTGCCAGAGCTCTGATGAGCTATGAGCAAGCCTTGGGGAGTTATGCTAAGTTTCCATTCCCACTGACTCCCTCTGGTTACTGGGGGGAGGCTGGAACAAGCCTTTACAAGCCCCAGTCAACAAACCAGAACTTACCTCTCATTTTATTCTATGTCTTCTGTTACACGTTGGGGGCTTTTAACTGTTTGCTGTTGACTCCTGCCTGCAGAGGTGGTGCTTGTTCACCACCACCACCACTCCTCCACTGGCAGCAGTGGTGCAGGTGAACACCAGGACCTGGAGCAAAGGTCAGCACCTGCCTTCAGGATCAACTGCCAAGCTGATCACAGTGGGAGGAGGGATGCCTGGGCCTTGTTAGGGATGATGGGTCACACGTGTGCTCAACATAACCCAGCACATGTGTGGCTGGGCAGGCCAACACCAGGCAGGTGGAGCTCTTGGAAAGGTTTCCCTGCTGTGCTTGGCAGCAATTTTGCTGCAGAGAAATGGAGTGAACAGTTTTCAGCCACAGCCTTAATCAATAGTCTGGTCCTCCTTATTTTTATTGTACTTCAGCATTAAATCCATGCCTTGAAAATAGAACTGAGATGCCAGAAAATGGCTCGCTGTGATCCTTGAAACAGTCAAGTTAATGCAACAGTTCATGAGCAAGGCTGACAGATACCCTAATACCAACTAGAAATCAATATCCATAAACAGGAATAACCCCATCTATTCAGAAAAGTGGATAGAAGAAAAGCTTTCAAGGTCACATTTTTCTAAATCCAGAGCTGCACAGGTCACATTTCCCATTAGAAATGGTGGTGGCTTTACGGATGCAAAGGAAGCTTTAACCATCAATGCAGAAGAGAAGAAACTCTTTCCAACTTCCTTTTCGCTATGCTTTCAAATTAAGAACCTCATCACAATTCTGAATCTTTATTTTCCTTTCATCCCTGCTCCTTTATTCACGGGGAGGATGAGAACAAGGGTAATTATTATTTATTGCAGCAAGAAATGTCCCAGAATTTGCTGTATTTGCATAAATGGGTGTAAAATTCTCTGAAAACAGACAACATGCATTTTGTGTAAACTCAGACAAATACTCAGCTTTATTCACAACAGAGTATTGGACCTGAATTAATTGTCATTGGTGGTTAGCATTGATGATGACTGGAGGTGTGCTAGAGCTATGTAAGCATAAGCATTGGCCTGTCACCAACTGCCATCGACACGCGCTGTGGGCACGCAGTGACTGCAGGGATGTGGAATGCTCTGCTGTCCTGTTCACTCCTGAGGTGCAACAGGTGGGATGGAAGGGGAAATGAAGTGAAAGAAAATAATTTAGAGAGTAGAAGTGGTGGATCAAGGTGGACACAACAAACTCAGAGAAGAGCTGGTGTAGGGTAAGAGCCTCATCAAAATGGCACAGGCAAAACAGGAGTGTGTTTTTGTTCCCCGTTCAATATAAGCAATGGAATGTATACAGATGTTATTGCACTACTCAGAAAGTATGTAAACACACAGGATGAGCCCAGAGCTTGGAGGGATCTGCCCAGTTAGCATCTGTGTGAATGGAGGCTGAGGGCTGGGAAGCTGCTGGTGTGCCCAGCGTGCTCTGCTGATGCCCATAATCCTGGAGCCTGAAGGGAGAACCGTGCTGATTGACTGGATGCATCATTTCTCATGGGCATAAGGAAGCTGGAATATGGGAAAACTAGTAATGTAGGATATTAAGTGCAGAATGTGCAGTCAGATCTGTTTGTAAGGATTAAAGGGAGGAGTCCTAGCAGGAGGACAGCAGGACACCTCAAACAAACTGACCCTTTAGAAGTTACGGCCCCTCTGGCAAGGATGCAGGTGTTGCCCATCTCTCACATTTCACAGGAGAAAACAAGAACAAAAAAGGTAACCACTGGACAGCAAAAGGGATTTGCAGTAACCAGCTTTGTTTGGCCATTTACTTATTCAGCAAACAAAGAAGATGAAAGGATAGAGAAAAATATATAGAAATAACTTATGTGATAACTGACTTTGAAATTCCCTCTTCAACTGTGGAGCAAAATACGTGCTGCTAAAATTTCAATTCTGCAGCAGTTTTCACCTTCAAAGAGCTTTACATTTACTGGGTAGCTTTGACTGTTCTGTAATCACAAAAAAGGCTGTGAAAGATGACAGCTCTCCTCTTCAGAACTTCAGAGAGTGGCAAAAATTAAAAACTCCAGCAAAAATCATTGCATATTAGAAAATCCAGCGACTTCCAGCTTGAGAAAATACTGTACTCATCTTTCCTACCACAGAGAACCCCCCTTCCTGGGTTTGACTTCACCTGCCCATCCCTTGAAAATGAAGGCAAAGATGCCCTGGTGAGCAACATCATGGGAGACCATGACAAAAAAGCAGTTACGAAAGTCAATACAGACCCTGTAACGTGCAGTCCCTTTGGGAATGGGTCCTGGAGTTCAGTGCACAGACCCCTCATCCTATCCCTGCACTCCCTGATCAGGAGCCCCTTTCAGTCCTGGGAGGCTGCTCTAAGGTCTCCCCAGAGCCTTCTCTTCTCCAGGCTGAACAACCCCAACTCTCTCAGCCTGTCCTCATACAGGAATTGCTCCAGCCCTGGGATCATCTCCGTGCCCCTTCCTTCTTATTTAATGAATTCCAAACTTAGCACAGACTCTCCCATCTTTAACACAAACCACGTGTGCAGCTCCCAGATGACTCATCTGAAAGCTAGAGCTGAGCAATCTCTGATAAACACATCCACAAAACCAGCACCAGGGGTCGATGGGTGCTGAGTGTAAGGACAACCACTGTGCTGGTCCAGCTGTGCCAGAGCTGAGGGCAAGGGCAGCACATAAGGGGGGTCAAACACCGGCGGCTTCTCGAGCGCAGAGATTGTCACCAAAAACACAGTCAAAAGAAACCAGTTTATTTTTTACAACTTGCTGAAAACTTAAATTGCAAGTTTGCAGCCAGTATGAAAACCATAAACCCCACAAGCAGATGCAGAAGCAGAGCCAGGCCTGGTGCTCACGTTTTGAAATGCAAACCATGCAAACCAGTTTCATCACCCACTACCTGCTGGGCTCCTGGGCTCGGTGGCAGAAGGATGACTTTATCTACGTTGGGAACTTCTGACTAAAAAAGGAACATATTGAAGCATTTCAGTGACTGGGTGAATTTTGACTATTCATTAAGCAATACTTTCTCAATAGCTGTTCAGCAGAATAAGTGGCTTTTAACATTTTATTACTACTTCTTGTTTTTTTTCTCTGTTAATAGTGACTTCTGAAATAATTTGGTTTTCTAGCCTTTATTTTGCTTTGTTTGTTTGTTTTATGGTGTGAAATGGAATCCAGACGCCTACTTTCCTTATTAGAAAAGAGGATTTTTTAATTAAATTTCTTAATAAATTCAATAACTTAAGTAAAGGTTCCTCAGCCTTGGTAGGACTCCTGAAGAAATGGATCTGACTTTGAAAACCTTCCTAAGTGAAAGCTGTATACATTGGAGAACAAATTCTTGTTACTTAATCATGTGAATTAATGCATTCTCCTCTTCCTACACCCTGAAAATAGCTGGGTCCAGTTCTTGGGCTAACAACAAAAGTGGGCTGGAACAACCAAAACTTCTTCATGACAAAATTCCAGTTCCCTCAAGAGGGACCACTTTGCAACACACAGGGTTACAGCAGATCTGTGGAGAGCTGAAGTGGGAGCAAAGTGAACCCTGAGGCACTTTATCATCGACCATAACACACGGGAGAAAGGAAGATGAAACACATTCTGGTACTTGAACTGTTGAAATCAAATTAATTAAAACCTTTATTCACAGTTCTATCAACATGACTTCTGATGTCATTGTACACAGCCAACTGTGGCACAGGGGTTCCCTCCATGTCAAGAACATAAAATTAAACCACCACACACCACCATGCATCCACAACAGCCCCTTCCAAAATGGGTGGGAATTCCTGGACCAGCACGCACACATCGCAAAGCCGCTCTGACCAAGGAGCTGCTGTGTGTCAGGGCTCTGAGGGCACCAGGCATTGCCTGCCTCCCAGGACCCCCTTTCAGCTCCCCCAGGGGTGCTGGTGTTGGGCTGCACTCCAGTCCTGTCCTGCCTGATTTGGTTTGGTTTGTGGGGTTTTTTTTGTTATTGTTTTGGCTCAGTTTTGCTTGGTTTCAGTTGCTTTGGCTTGGTTTTTTCTCATTTTCACTGGGTTTGTCTTGTTTTTGTTTACTTTCACTTGTTTTGGCTAGTTTTTGCTTGTTTTGGCTTATTTTTGCTAGTTTTGGCTTATTTTTGATTAATTTGGCTTGTTTTGGGTTGCTTGGTCTTATTTTTGCTTGTTTAGGGTTCTTTGGCATATTTTCCCTCTTTTTGGCTTGTTTTGGTTCTTTTTTGGCTTGTTTTATTTTGTTCTGGCTTATTTTTGCTTATTTTGGATTGCTTTCCTTGGATTTTTAACTTATTTTGTCTTAGTTTTGCATGTTTTGGCTTCACTAAGCCAAGCTACCCATACCCTGACATCCTGCGTCTGCCGTCACCTGTCCCTCTCTCCAGGGATGAGCCTGATGCCCAGTGCTGGGGCTGCCCCTGGCTGCTCCCTGGTTGGGGAGGTGGGATGAGCTGGCCTCGCTCCCCCTACGAGGATCCCCCCTCAGGGAGCAGCCACCCACATGGTGCCCTGATGCTATGGGGCAGCATCAGTGCCAAAGCGCCTTCAATTACCACTAATGACACTTAAATATGAGTGTAACTGGGAGCAGAAGATAAACATGGGGTAAATCACCCACAAACCTGACATCTATAAGGTTTGCCCAGGGAAATGCAATCCCACCACGACACTCACCTGGATTTCTGCACTGCTGTTCTCATTGCCCATGGCGATGCTGGCGTCCAGTAGCACGCAGCAAGTAAACAAGGACCACTGGAAGAAGAGAAAAAGCTCTAAGTCCTCTGTAAAACAAAACCACCGTGGAAATGCTGGAGGAACACCATCCCATTCACCCTGTCAGCTGCCTTTTCTGACAGCCTGACAATGGTTTTAAGCCATAAAACCAGTATCTCCCTGCTGGTTTCCCTCCGCTGGCCCAGCTGGAAGACGCTGCCTGAAGCTCCACTTTGTTACTCTCTTTCTGGATCATTCCATACCATTTGAGCAGAAAGGCATTTCCCTTGCCAAAGGTACTTGGATGGGCAGCCAGAGGAAAAATCTTGATTTAACTGTATCCAAACCACTTGTGTGTCCGGGAGGTCCTGGGCTGAGCTGTGCACTCACACTCTCAGAAGCACAAAGTTAGCCTGAGCACTGCTGCAACACAAACAGTTTTCCATAAAGGCATTCAGCCTTCAGAAAGAGAAAATGGGGCTTTTTTACCTTTATCACTGGAGTCAGATCCTGCTTCTCTTAGACATTGATTTGCTTACACTGTTATGATCTGAACAATTTCTATTTGCACTTAACCAGAATCTGCCTGCCTTAATTACTGTTGGTTTTATACAAGTGCAACTGTAATTAGTTAATTTCAAAACATACTTAGAGCATTGGATCTGGATGCTCTGGAATTGGTGCCTCCTCAGGCATAATAAATGTCTATGTTGTTTTGAAGAGGATACTCAATAGCAAATATACCCCATAGAGATTCACTTATATACACTTACTTCTAGTTCTAGACATTTTATTTGGACTGGATGATTTTAGAGGTCTTTTCCAACTTTAATGATTCTATTATTCCATAATTTTGGAACCCAGGAGTCTAAATTCACTATATTTCTTGTATTACAGGATAGGTGAAGATTACACATACTACAATTGTTTTTTCCAAAAGAACATGAGATTTGTGGTGTATGGCAAGAAAAGACACTGTTAAAGCCAGGCTGTGGAAGAAAGATCACACTTTGTCAGCCAAGGGAGCCATATAAGCTTTTAAGGAATGTTATTACTTGTTACTACAGCACACTTTCCTGAACTTGGGAGATTATTTTTCTTCACAGGAGGCTTGGAGAGAATGAGGAGTTCAGTGTTGTGCTTTTAAACCGTGCTCTGTTTGAACTTGAGTGTCTCCAGGGGATGGATCGGTGCTGGAACTTGCTCCTGGTGAAATCCGAGTGTGCTTTTAGTATTTAATTAGCAACACAAAGTTTTATCTGCTGAGATTACTTTCAAATCCTCTACTGCTTTAAACCAGTACTGAACTAAATTAAAGAGTGCACATAACATTCCCAAAGTCACCGTTCCCCAGGTCTGAAGTGCTTCATCAGCAAGCACCGTGCACGCACATCAGCTCCGTGAGGCTTTCCAGGGCTACAGCTTAAAATTGGAATACTTTAGGTGTGCATTGCTACAACAAAGTATTTTCTCTGTTAGAAGAAAGTTTCAGTGCATAGGAGAGAAAGAACAGCTGTGCTATAGCAATGTCTCCCCCAACAGCCAACACCTTTTCCTAGGAGGGAACATACCTGCATTTCTGTGCCACCAACCTGACAAACTGCTTCCCTCCCAGCTCTCCTTCTGTTTGCACAAACAACATGTGAAAACACCAGGATATTTAAAGCTCTCAGAGCTGTCCCCACACATGCACTTGGAGTAATAACATCAGCTGGGGAATGAGTTGTTTGATTAATTGGGGTGGGGTCTTGTAGATCAGCTGTGGAAACTCTGCTTATCAAGCTCTTAAATAAACCAGCCAGTGAGTGGTGCAACGTTGCTCTGGTTGTTTCAGAGTAAATTCACTCTGGTGCACAACGTGCCCTCACTGCTCCTGTGCCAGCTCAGCAGTACTGACTGAGCACTAAGAACAGCGACTGCCAACAGAGGCCATGGCTGGAATAGTCAGTGGGAAGGAAAAACTACTTTATTCACAGGTATAGGAATCAAAGCAGAAAGTTAGAAAAGTACTGCACCAGTGCTAAATGTCACGAATCTCCACAAATATATCATCTACCTACACTTTTCTGTCCCTGGAGTATGAAGTTTCACAATTATCACACAATTTTCACATTACCATCTCCTTAATAGTGATGATAAATGTAATAAAGTGCGCATAAAGTCATTATAGGCTCTGCAGTAATGAGACAAGTGATAACAACAATGCAAGAATTGCACTACAGAGTAACTGAGATAATTTTCCAATTACAATGCTATTGTAATCCTTTTTACATACATGATTTCTAACACATTTTCTTCATGCACAGCTACTTAGGTTGCAAACTACAAGCACTTTATCATCTGTATAGAATTTCAAATAAACATTAAAAACATGCTAAAAATTCATTCATTAAATAAACATAGGTTAAGCTAAAGATAATCTTTCCCATCTTTCTACACTATCTTTTACAATTTACATGTCATTATTACAATTATTTCAGCACTACATATACCAACATTGCTCCCTGCTCCCAGAGGGGTTGGATCAGCCCAGAGAGACCTTTGTACACGCACAGTGAAACAACAGCTCTCCTGAAACGAGTGAATCTTTAACTTTACACTTACATTCCGGGATTAATCCGGCAGCTCTGGGCTCACCGACACTTTCAGAACGTGTCTTCAAACCATTCCTTCCCTCTTCACCTCACAAGTGCTCACGGTATTTTCCTCCTGCCTCTCCTCAGCCTGACATGAAGCGTAGGCTGTCAGTGAGGGACCCACCTCCATAACCTGCTCAACAACCCGCTCGCCTCCTCCCCGGGCGGGAAGAAAACAAGTTGTGCTTCCTCTGCCCGGGCCTCCCCTGCTCCTGGGAGGCTGCTGGGCTCTGCGTGCCATAAATTGAGTGCTGATGCATTTCATAAAAATGACCCTAGAGAACACGGATTTTGGTTAAAACGTATTTCACTTTTAGTGTTTCTTGGCTCATGGTACAAGCAATGCTTCTTGCACTATAGCAATTGTCCAGGGAAACAGTAGAATCATGGAATCATGGAATGGTTTGGGTTGGAAGGGACCTCAAAGCCCATCCAGTTTCATGGGCAGGGACACCTCCCACCGGATCAGGGGCTCCAAGCCCCATCCAGCCTGGCCTTGAACACCTCCAGGGATGGGGCAGCCACCACTGCTCTGGGCAACCTGGGCCAGGGCCTCCCCACCCTCACAGCAAAACATTTCTCCCTAAGATCTCATCTCAGTCTCCCTTCTTTCAGCTAAAAAACATTCCCCCTCATTCTATCCCTGCACTGCCTGATCAAGAGCCCCTCCCCAGCTTCCCTGGAGCCCCTTTCCATACTGGGAGGCTGCTCTATCGACAATACAGTGAAGTTATGTCCTTGTCTTCAAGGGAAAATTAGTATTGAGGGGAGTATCTACCCAGCATTTGGGTTTCAAGTTTGTTTATGTGTTTCAGTTTATCTTTCATTTTCCATCTTGCTCTGAAAGCCCTCAGAAATACACGCTACAAATGTTGATGTTCAGGTTATGTTGAAATGATCTCCTGTTTAATTATCATGAAGGGTGGGGACGTGACAAAAACCTTTTGAAATGTGCTGCTGCAAGAAGTACTGGTTTATGGGCGAGCTGATTATTATTATTAATGCTCACTGTCCATTCCAGCAATGCTTCAAAAAATGGGCGGACAGCTGATAACAAAAGGCAGTGGATTTATCATTAGTGCCCACTCCAAGAGATTATCAAGTTCCTGTAAACACCAGTGGTGCTTGTTGGTGCCACACAGCAAAGGAATAACCAGTGGTCTGCATAGAGCTGCTGGGCAGCATTGCTGGCTCCAGCATGGAAAAATCATATCTGACACAAATAAGAGGCAGGAATTCACAGGAGAGCTCTGTGCTGTCTCCTGGCCTTCCTGTGCTTGTTCTCTCTTCCACAAAGACTTGGTCTACAAACATCTGGCTTGAAAACATGGGGGATGTGAAGAGTCAGGGACTGTGAGCAACCCTGCCTCTGGAACCTTTCTTTTTTCATGAAGTTGGTGATCCAGCAGTCCGAGCCTCCAGCATTATTACAGCACCTTTTCCTGCTGTTACTGATCAAAGCAGCATTCCAGAGATCAGAACCTGTATTCCCTGAGCTTTTCCATGTTATAAAGGAAAGTACCTATGAGTGGGTTTGGTGGTGTGTGGATAATAAAATTGGTTAAATAAATCTGTGCTAGGCCTCTAAGAGATCAAGATGGAGAAGTCCAGATTGATAGTGAAGCTCAAAAACTAAAAGAAGTGAAAGTGGCTGTCATATCCCCTTGTCTCTGGTCTCCCCAGCCCGCTTCAGAATCCAGAAAATCTGAAGTTTCAGTGTGCTCTTCCTTACAAAACAGCATTGAGGCCATTGTAAAATGTGTTGCCTATGGACAAAAAATTACAGAGTTTTTGTTTAGGCTCTCTGCCATGAATTTAAGAACAGGGATCCTGGGGGAGCTCGGGAAAACACAAGCCTGATAATATATCCTCACTTCTGCTATCTACTTTATTTCCTCATAAACAGCAGCCAAACTCATGTTTGGTGCTGTTGCCTCTGTGGAGCTCAGGCCAGAAAATGCCACAAGTGAAAGGGAAAGAGCTGCCTTGCAAAATAATTGCAAATCAACTACCTCCTGGTAGCTGATGGTGATTTATGGTTATGTATTTTTATCAACACTTGTGTGAAGGAGAATCCCCCTCTTTGGCCAGCTGTGTGTGAGGTTTGCAGAGCCACACAGAGGGCTTCACCGCTGCCAGGACCACGAGTCATGGGAAGAGAGGAGCAGCATCCATGCGAACAGACAGCAACCACACTCTGTCATCTCTGGACCCAGAACCTCTCTGTCTGACCGCAATGATGTTGTAGCTTTGGGTTGTTATAGCTTTGGACCCACTCTCCTGTCTAAATCAGGGTCCACTCAGGTCCTATCCCAACTGTCCCAAGCAACACCTCCTCCCTGCAAGTTGTTCCCACCCATGCAGATGCTGCTCTTCTGCTCTGCTCCATAGAATCAACTGGTTGGAAAAGACCTCTGAGATCATCAAGTCCAAACGAAACGTACTTGTCCATTAACTAAAGCATGTCCTCTGCCAGTGCCTGAGAACCCTTTCAGTGAAGACATTTTTCCTAATGTCTAGTCTGAACTTCCCCTGGTGCAACTTGAGGCCATTTCCTCTCGTCCCATCACCCAACACTTGTGAGAAGAGACCAACACTCACCTCACCACAGCCTCCTTTGAGGTAGTTATATGAAGTCACACCAGTCTGTGTCAAACACTAACTGTGAGAGTATTCCTCATCCTCTGATGTCTCAATTTATTCTCTTGGATTCCATGACAGAACTGGTGGGAGAAGATGTACTCACATCTGGAATTCCCATGTGGTTCCTCACCCACACTTCACGCTCATCCAGGGAGACTGCCTTTTCTTGATCAAAAGAGGCTCTAACCCAGGAGGACTGGCAGACTCCAACTAGGGGAGAACACGGCTCAGGCTCAAAGGTAAGCTATGTAGCAGTTACTGAGCCAGGCATTTCAGTAGGATCCAAGTGATTTGTCATAAGTGATCAAATTTAATCCCACTGTATACAGTGTTTGGTCTGCTTACCGACCGCACACTGCGCAGAGGTGTGAGCTTCTTATATACTGAATACACACCACCTTAGGTATTTACACCAGACAATTCAGTTTGTTATTTTTTTTTATGGTACAAATACTGCAAAATAAGAAAAAATGTGTTCATGTTCCTTTGTTTCACACGACTGAAACTATACTAAAGCACTGCAAATCTCTGCTGCACTGCCTGCACCGTTACACATCAAACACTTGTAGGTAAGAGAAGAAAGGGGGGTGTTCAGAATTTTGCTCTTCATTCTTTATTTCTGCATGTCAGATCAATGTTGTAGAGGTCAGCAAGAATGTCCTAGGATAGTCCTTCAGCCCTTGGTTTCTCACAAATTCTAAAAGAGCAAATATCAAGCTTTGGGAGGGAGAACATAATCCTGTAGTGGGGATTAGTAAACATGGAACGATTTAAAAGTGCACAACTTGATAGGAAGGATGTTGCTTGGCAACCCCAGCAGCTGGATCTGCTGTAAAACCGTGATGTTGCTTGGCAACAAAGAGCTGAGCTGGCCGTTTGTGAGATGGTGTTTCGCTGCCCTTCCCCCAGAGATTGCCTGTTGGGAGGGCTCTGCTGAGAGCAGGGTAGGACTGAGGGTTTCAGGGCGTATAAGGCATGGCAAGAATGCATCACAAAGTGAATTATTTCTCGCCTCTTTTCAGGTTCTTTCTCTTTGAAACTATTTGCCTCGCTGTCCCCTCATAGTGTTCATCTGTTTCTTCTGTCCATGTATTCCCTCTCTTCTCCTTCCTTTGGCCAAGGTTCTCAGTGGCAATAGAAGGGAGAGCGAAGAGCTGCCATAAGGTCTGTTTTTCTGAGGCAGAGTGGCAGAGAAGAGGCAGGGCAGGGAGTGCATCTGCTCAGAAGGCAAGAGATTCCTTCCTCCTTGTTCTCCCTTAGCTGTGGAGCCTGAGCCAGCTGCCAGGCACAGCCGGTCCCCAAGGGTGGGTGGCAGCAGGGTCTCACCTCCTGCCTTCCCGGCGCAAGGTGTGTGTCGACAGGCCAGAGCTGGCAGGTTGGGCTTCACACTGACACACCCTGCACGCCCACACAGATATCACAGGAGAGGAGGACTCGTTCTCCAACACTCAGGGACTTTCCTTGGGCTGACAGGAGGATGCTGATTGATTTTTCGTGCTGGCCCGACACAGGTATACAAACCTGTGCACACGCAGCCCCACACATCCACACGCCTGTGTTTAGTACATAGTGTGTATGTGTAAATGCTTATGTCCTGTACAGGTTGTATCCTTCCTCCTCAGCTAGAGACCACTTAGCCCCAAGCTGTTTTTCATAATTTCATGATAGTTGTTTGATCACTGGGTGAGAATAAATCAGATTATGAACTCAACTACTGAATATTTAGCGGTGAACAATACTCCCTCTCCAGATGTGTTGTGTTTTGCCAGTGGTGAGGACAGGCTATGAAAATAAGGCCCTCAGGAGACCACAAGATAACTTGTGAATAGGCAGACCGGGATTGGGTTTCAAACTCTAGTCCAGGTAAGCATTCTACATCTTTGCAGCACTAATGCTGGGAACCCCTGAAATGATCCTGTGGTCAAGGCAGTGTTCAGAAAGCCATCAGTCCTCATTTACAAGGATGCTGAAGCTGCCTGAAAAAATATCTGCTTTGAAGTTAAACTCATAGAGTTTCTCCGATCTTCTGCACCTTGGAAACAATGCCTTTAAGTGAGAACAACAGTTATGTTCATGTCATGTAAACATTTGGGCAGGATTACACAAGTTCTGCACTGACTCACAAAGCAGGACAACACTGCTGACATTGGCAGAAGCAGAGGTTGTGGCACAGAGTGATTGGGCCTTGAACTGTGTAATCCTGGACTAAGCAGGGCTCCAGTGCCAGAATTCAGCCCTCACAATATTGGTAGAGGATGAGCAGGATTCCTGGCTTGATTTGGCGTTGCTGTTCTAAGAGAATGGGTTACATTTTAGACAGAATATGTACTGGATTAGGGGCTTTTCTCAAGGGTGTCACACTGAGTCAGCTCTGCGCAAAAGGACCCCACTACACTTCTAGGCTAATCAGGACCAAAATACTTCCCTAGGCTGATTGGTCAGGGCCAGCCAAGAACACATTTGTGTGCAGTAACATCACAGAGCTATCATTACAGACATCATAAATGGAAAGAAATCGTAAGAAGGAAAGAAAAACAGTAAGGGAAACAATTTTGACATGTTTTTTTCAAATTATAATAATTGCATAATAATAAGAATGCTTCCTTACAGTCATTATAATTAATTAACACTAAAATTAATGTAATGAATGAATGTTTAAGATGAACACGAATGTAAATTCTAAACCTATTTTCCCCCTCCACTCCTTTGATTCAGCCAAGCAGACAGGCAAAACAAGACTGAGAGGTCAGCTGGAGACAGTCCTGAAAGGTTTTGTGATGGCCTGGTGACAGTGACTGGTGCCTAAACTACATTTCCTACTCTAAATCTGAATTGTTGATGTGTGCTTCTGTGGTGGTGGCTTTTTTGAAAGATGATCTAGTGCTGTGTTGGAGGGAAGGGGTCCTACTGACCCGTGGGGGTTGGTGGAGGTAAAGTGAACTAAGCCGCCCGCTGTTGTTACAGATGGCACAAGTCTTCATCCTTGTGACAGATGTAAAACCTAATCAGCTTCTCCTAACGACAGATTTAAACTCATAGAATGTATTGCCTTGTCCAGCCGGGTCTGCACTATTTATATTCACGTTATCACTTTCCACTAATACAAACAATATCCAGTTTCATAAGCTCACTCTCAATTTACAGGTGTATTTTTCCATTGCCATTTCTTCATCGTTGGTGAGTATGTTAGAGACATAAGGGGAGACTGGATGAGGCACTGAGTGCCATGGTTTAGATGATGGTTGGTGTTAGTGTGGGTGTTGGTGTTAGTGTGGGTTTTGGTGTTAGTGTTGGGTTACAGGTTGGATTTGATCATCTCAGAGGTCCTTTCCAACCTTATGACACTGTGATACTGTGATATTCAGGGGAGGTTCACTGGAGACCAGGCTCACAAAGTAATTGTTGTTATATATAATTAGGCACTATGGTTACAATTTTAGGAATAGATTGTAATGCTGAATGAAAATTTGGGGAAAAAAAGCCTTCTGGAAGCATTTGTCTGTAATATTGGCTTCCTGAGTCTGCAAACAGCCTGGTGCTTCAAGATGTGAATGTCCCCTTCCATGCCAGTAAGACTTTAACATTAAAATCTAATTGTGTTTTTGGAATATTGACTATTATTTTGGTTTTGGTCATTACAATAGATGAAACTCAACAGATAAACAGATGAAATTTGATTTTGTGGTTGGCTTCTATTTATCTACTTTTTACCTGTCGACCGTCATGGAGCTGTTCTTTCACCCCTATGACAATCACAGAAGGTAATAAAGAGAATGGAAATAAGCAACGTCACCCTCGTTCTCCTCCAGCTGCACCTATGATGTCTATAACCTTGGTTCACAGTGCTATGGCTGCAGTCCTCTGGCTGGAATCACATTTGGGTGTGGACTCCAAAGCAGAACTCGTAATTCACTGGGGTGCGAAGTCCCAAGAGTCAGCACCGACCTCTTAAGTGATGGCAATGGGAAAAGCAGCACTCGAGTTTTTAGCTTGACAGATTTTTTCTGAGATGTCATCGTTCAGCTAAAATTATTACCTGTTTGTGCAAGCCTTATGGTAGTCTCCTTTGCCTATTAAAGATCCAAGTGCTTTTTGTACTGCACGTCCTTGACCTGCTGGCAGAAAACCCCTTTTCTGGTTAGAGCAGGAGCCAATATTAAGTCACCCAGGGCTGATGCTGTGTGTGAGTTCCCAGACAGCACTCTCGTCTTCCTGTTACATCAATTGTTTTTAATCACAAAGAACTTTCAAATATTAGTGAATGGAAAATATAAAACTAGTCTTGACATGAAACGAAGACAAAATGTAGGGAACAAAATATCAGTCACTAGAATCCCGAAAAGAGGATCCTGGCCACACTTCAAGTCAATGGAGAGAGTGACAAACAAGGCCTGCAACTGTTGAGTTTAAAGTTCATGTGTGATGGGTGTATGTGCAGTACTGCCTTGCACAACTAAAGGGCTGAGGTGAATCAAGATTGCTATTGTCTTGCATCCAGATGGGATTCTTGTTTTGTTGCACAAGCAAACCCTTAGGGGTTACTTGGAGAAGTCCTGTACATCTAGAAAGGAATAATATTCTTCTTTGAAAAGGGTGATGGCCTATGGAGTGAATCCAAACTCTCTAAACTTCAGATATGAGAACAGAACTTACAAGGTATGATGAGACGCTCGGATCTGTTCATCCAAAAGGCCTCAGTGCAACTGCCAGAACTCTTGACATCTTTTTACCAACAAAGATGGTTTAATTGTGCCATGGCTTGAATATGGGTTTGGGCTGGCAAGTCTTCATGCAGGGACTAAATATTGCAGCTATGATGGTTAAGAAAAGTTAAGGCTGGTTTATCAGAACGCAAGGATATTGCCATGCTCAGTGCTCCTGACAGACACCACCTCTGATGTGAGCAGTGCAATGAGTTAAGAGTCTACCAGAGACACTGGAAAAAGAATGCTTTATGTAGACCCTGATTTTAAGCCTCCTGGCCCCTTGCATCACACAGAGATTTTCATATGGGTTCAATAAAATGGCACAGTGCTCCAAATTTGTGGGTAACAGCAGCTATTTTTCATAAAGAAAGTGGTTAAGTGTAATTTTCAGTTTACTGTTGGAAGTGGCATGGAAACTGTGAGTAAGAGGTGGTGTAACAAGCAGGCACACAACTCATTCCAGCAGTTAATTGCTGCAGTTTCAATAGGATCAATATGCTGAGTATGTAAAACACAGACACATCCAGGAATATAAACCCAGCATCTTTATAGTGTAATCAAAAGCTTTTTCATGAGGATGGAAAATAGGTCAACAGCTCACGTTGTACAAGGCAGCGAAATACAGCCACGTGCAACACAGCACACAGACCCCTCAGAGAATTCAGTCTATGCCATGCTGAAAACAAAACAGAGTATCTTAAAACTGCATCCGAGGTCCAAACCTGCAGATTTATTAAGCTGTGCTGTAAAAAATAGGATTTTGATACTCATGAACTGCTTTTTTTCTGCTTTTTTTACCCCCCCCCCTTACTCCATCAATCTTTGTGCTCCTGGCTTCAACAAGGAGCTGCTCACAATGTCAGAGTGTGTTAACATCAAAAATTGCTTTTCTTCCAGAAGATGTAGACACATCCTCTTGCCTCTTCTGAAGGATGAGTGAAAACCAACATTGAATCCTAAGTGCATGGGAATGGTGGTGTTTGGCTGAGACTTCACAGGACCACAGAAAAACAGGGCTGAGGGACACATCCCTCCTCTGGTTTAGTGTGTAGCTCCCCCAAATAGCTGTATTTTTACAGGTTTGCTGGAAGAAGCATGTTTGGAGAATGGGAGGAAATGTTCTGAAATCATATTTCCCATAGAACCCTTGGAGTACTTATGTCATTTGGTCTGATTTGATCCATTTGTTAACCAGATCTATTTTGCAGACACAGCTACAGAGCTGGTTCACTAATAAAGTCTCCTGTGCTCTTTCATTTTTCTTTCTTTTCCTGAGTCAGGAAATCAGAAAAGTTTCCTGTGATCTTTTCCTGATAATTTTATTATCATTTCATAACCCCTAGAGAGATCATCTTGTGCTCCTGATTTCTTACAATGACACCAACCCTGTTTCCTTTTAAAATATTTCTGTTGTAAATATGGCAACCATTCATGAATGGAAAAAAAAATATTAGCATTATATCCATCACATTCTGTTTTGGTAACAAGAAGAAGTGTTTACACTCTGCACCCACTCAGCTTGCCATGAACGGGCAAATCTTTTCTGATTATTTATATTCAGAAAAGCACATTTCCTCTAAGTAACAAAATAAATGGTTCTTACCTTTTATTTATGCACAGTCCTATTACAATGCTATGCAATTCCCCTGCTGTTCAGACATGAAGCCAATAAACATATCCTGATCCATCTGCAGGGGCTCAGAGCTGGCTGAGCCTTGGGTTTGTCCCGGCTGGATCGTATGCTTGCTGTGAAACCAGAGGAGTAAACGAGTCTGTCAAGTCCCAGCTAGCATTTTATGACAAATTTAATTTGGCAAGAATATACAGTTCAGTGTTTTGTCAAACTTGCTGAGCCTTGTATATTCTGTAGATCTGTCTTGATCAACTGAGGTATTTCCATGATCTCCTGCATTCAGGAGCTTCTAATAAAAAGGTACTAAAATCAAATCAAAGTTCGTTTCACTCTGCAATTTTAGAAGCCAGAGCTTAAAAAGGATTATGTCAAGAAGAACTATGATGTGTGATGACTCTTGCTTTGGCTGTCAGCAGGGCAGCTCTTCAGACCATGAGCTGCTGCAATTGAATGTAGAATCAACTGAATTTTAGCAATTTCTTTAAGCTTAGATCACAGATGCAGGGTAAAATGTTTCCCTTTCAGTCTTGTTATGGACTTCAGGGGCTTCTTAGAGACTGTTGTTCTCTAATACTGCCATAAAAGGTGATAGATGTAAGAGAATTTTAAAGAAAGCTCCAAGTAATGAGAAAGGAATATCCTCAACAGTCTTCAAAAACACCTTCCTCCCATCCAGCTCAATGGAAGTTGTCCATGAAAACAGGGGCCCTCCCATGGCTTCAAGAGGTTTCACAGCCTGAACCTTCACAGCACTGCCTCCCCCTGCCCCCCCCCCCCCCTCTGTGCCTGAGCTGGAAGCTCTCCAAACTATTGCTTTGACTTCTATTTCTACCCTGCTTGCTTTGTATCCAGACCCCAGACCTACAAATAAGGAGTTTGCAATGTGAATTATGCTTTGTGTGACGCAGAAGCAGCTGTACCTGTGAGTACAAAGTGCCAGGCTGGGCCTGGGGCATTGCTTTTATTTCCCTTTTGCTGTCAGAATGGCTCTGAACAGGTCTCCTTTCTAACCAGCCCCACAAACCAGCACCCGTGTGCCAATCCAAGCACATCCAGGCACTGACAACTTGCCTTGCAGATAAAATCACCGAGCTATAATAGCACTTAGACCAGCTTAGATCAGCCTTTTCCTAGACGGGGTTGCTTTCCACAGCTCGCCCTGGGATTGTCAAAATGCTTGATAAAAATACCAACTGGATAATTCTGGAGCATGTGCAAAGTGATCATCCACCTCCCTGAGCTGGGGTATCCAAGGCTGTCATTACACTGAGCTCTGTTTTAGAGATGCAAAAACCCAGGGATGTAGATGCAGATGGCAGGGTACCAAAACCCACAGCGGTGTGATTAGATCTTCCATCTGTAGGCCCATCTGAATTTTCTGGCCAGCTACCAACCCTTCTACCTTTTTCCTTTCCAAAATCCCTTTAAAATAAGAATTATGGATATATCTATTAGCATCTACTTAATTAATCTCCAAATCTATAACTGAAACATTTTGACATGAAGGGATGGAGATCAGCACCCTGATCTGGTGGGAGGTGTCCCTGCCCATGGTAGGGGCGTGGAACTGGATTGACTTTAAGGTCCCTTCCAACCCAAACCACTCTAAGGGTTTTATTCTGCACTCCTACATCTATAGCAGGTTTCTAACCCATCTCTTTGGCTCTATAAGGGAAGAAAAGTTCTGCTCCCAGGTAATTCACAGCTTGATCCTGAATAGCTGAATCATGAGAAACGATTTCGAGCTATAAGATCAGCTCTTGTAGGAAACACCAACTTTATAACACAGACAGAAGTGTGCCTGCCATGGTCACCTTTTGCCTGCCAGTACAATTGGTAGTTCCTGTTTGAAGATAAACCTATCTTTTTAAAGGCAGATTACATGAAAAAATAGTTTCCCAAACTTACAAAACAAGCCAAAACGTTGGGGTTACATAAACCCTGCTCAGTAAACAAATACAAAGTAGAAGTGACAACAGTCTCACATGTTCACAAGGTATTTCAACATAAGGCCAACAGTGTTCAAAATAACATCATTATCAAATCCTTTTCCATCTCAGATTAGGGAAGTACTATTTTGATTTGATCTGTTCTCCTAGCAGCAAAGGCTGAAAGTGACTTTGACTTGAAGATCTATAGAAGGTTTGGGTCACCAGAGGGGATGTCCTACCCACAGGTGTTCAGTGTTGTGCTTTACAGCCTGAAGCAAACCTTGTCGTGCATGAAAGGACAAACCACTGAGCCAGGTCTTGCTGAAGAACATGGTCAAACATCTGTGTAATCTTTCTAGTGACCAGTCAGCTAATTTTATCTCTGAAATCCTGCATGAGAAACACACATTCTTGTTGTTCCATGGCAACTTTAAATCAACAAGAGATCCTTTTGGAAACAAATCCTTACAACTATTTCTGCAAACAGAACAAGGGTGGGACAGCCATGATTAAAACCCCAGCACTTGCACAGAGTCGTTACAGCCTGTCATGTGGTAACGTGTCTCCAAAACAGCTATTTTAGGACAGGCACACTTAATGGTCTGTCTCTTGGTCTCAGATACTGAGAAAACAGACACCATCCTATAGACTGCTTTTGGTTATGGGGACTGTAAAACAAGTTATACAAGAGATCACAAAACTACAGAACCTCAAAGGAGCCACTGATTCTTTTTGCTAAGGAAAAAAAGTTTCTTTTACTTACAAGCCACTCCCTTTGCCTTTTTGTAATGCCTAAAGCACGATTAGTAAGCTGCTTTGAGTCTAGACATTCTTAAAGAACTAATAAAAAATTACTTACCTGGTTTTCCTCTAGACTACAAATGAAACTGTACCACTCTGCCCCTGATTTTCATAACCTTCTGCACTCCTTCTCTCCTGGCTGTTGTGTGGATCCCCTCTCTCCCTGGATCACATGAAAGTGTTCTATTAATGTGAATTGGCTGATGTTTGAGAACACTATGCTGGCCTGCTACGAGGTGTAAGGAATCTGAGCCGGGGAGCTGCGGGCTGTGACACATCAGTTCTTCACGGGAATTCTCCGATGCTGGATGAGAATAACAGGTCCTGTGCACGGGGTGCAGGCTGCTGTCATTGTTTCTACACCATTTGCTTAAGGCAATGAGACAAGTTCCACCACACACCAATGTAACTGGGATTTTACCCTCTGGCTTCCCACTCCAGGACAAAACCCACTGAGCATCAGGCTGTGCCTCCAACCTGACTAACTTAGGAAGCTCAGTTTGGGAAAATGAATCAGTTTAGCACATGACAAACATATATAACCACAACGTGGCTAAAAGTGATAGCTGCCCTAAGAAAACCATTGTGAGTCAGCACTGCTCCATGTATTTTATGAGGATGTTTTGTTGGGGTTCAGAATAACCACTGAAAGCTTGGGAATGCTGGCAGGAGGGAGAGAAGGAAAAAGTCGCCTCCTGCCTCCACCCCACTCTTCATTGCTTTGCCTGTGTTCAGTCTTCTCACAGTATCACAGTATCACAAGGTTGGAAAGGACCTCTGAGATCATCGAGTCCAACCTATAACCCAACACTAACACCAACCCATCATCTAACCCATGGCACTCAGTGCCTCATCCAGTCTCCCCTTAAACACCTCCAGGGTCGGTGACTCCACCACCTTCCTGGGCAGCCCATTCCAATGGCCAATCACCCTTTCAGTGAAGAACTTTTTCCTCACATCAAGTCTAAACTTTCCCTGACCAAGCTTGAGTCCATGCCCTCTGGTTCTGCCACTGGTCACCTGAGAGAAGAGACCAACCCCTGCCCCACTACAACCTCCTTTTAGGGAGTTGTAGAGAGCAATGAGGTCTCCCCTGAGCCTCCTCTTCTCCAGACTAAACAGCCCCAATTCCCTCAGTCTCTCCTCATAGGGCTTGTGCTCCAGCCCCTTCACCATCTTCGTTGCCCTCCTCTGAACACATTCCAGTATCCTGACATCCTTCCCAAACTGGGGGGTCCAGAACTGGACACAGTATTCAAGGTGAGGCCTGACCAGTGCCGAGTACAGGGGGACGATAACTCCTCTGGTCCTGCTGGCCACACTATTCCTGATGCAGGCCAGGATGCCATTGGCCTTCTTGGCCACCTGGGCACACTGCTGGCTCATGGTGAGCTTCCTGGCCACCAGCACTCCCAGGTCCCTTTCTGCCTGACTACTCTCCAGCCACTCTGTCCCCAGTCTGGAGCTCTGCATGGGATTGTTGTGTCCAAAATGAAGTACCTGACATTTGGACTTATTAAACATCATCCCATTAGAATCAGCCCAGCTCTGCAGTCTGTCCAGGTCCCTCTGTAGGGCCATCCTACCCTCTAGCAGATCAACCCTTCCTCCCAGCTTGGTATCATCTGCAAACTTGCTGATGATGGACTCAATCCCCTCATCCAGAGCATCAATAAAGATATTAAACAGGACTGGACCCAACACCGATCCCTGGGGGACACCACTGGTGACCAGCCGCCAACTGGATGAGACACCATTGACCACCACTCTCTGGGCTTGGCCATCCAGCCAATTCCTAACCCAGCACAAAGTGCTCCCATCTAGGCCACGGGCTGCCAGCTTCCCTAGGAGTCTACTGTGGGAGACAGTGTCAAAGGCCTTGCTGAAGTCCAGGTATCCCACATCCACAGCCTTCCTCTCATCCACCAGGCGAGTCACATGGTCGTAAAAGGAGATCATGTTGGTCAGGCAGGACCTACCCCTCCTAAACCCATGCTGGATGGGCCTGATCTCTTGACCGTTCTGCAGGTGGTGCATGATTGCACCCAGGATTATCTTCTCCATGATTTTACCTGGGACTGAGGTAACACACAGCCAGAAAAGAGGAGAAGCAGCTTGTTTCTTCTCACAATGGATAAAACAGAGTTTCCAGCCCACGCGTTTGAGTGCAGTGGTTGAATTTATAGTGTTACATCCCTGAGCCTTGCAGGAAAAACCATGCCCCTTCAGCACAGGCTTGTCTTGGCTATGAACGCCCGAAGCAAGTGTCACTGGAATGGAAAACCCACACCAAGCATGGGAATGAGTTTGGAGTAGAGCATGTTTTCAGTTAGATGGTACTTTCGGAAAATCCTCCCTTGGAATATGTTATTTCATTGAAGAAAGAGTTATTTCTTTCATAACAGGCTGTGAGTGACAGGCCTTTCAACACACGTAATAAAAATACATCTCCATCAGCACCAGATGTGAAGAAATGGTTGCTGTGATGGGACTAAACCTATCCCAGAGGTGCTCAGGTTTAAGTCAGCTGTCTGTGTGGTGTTGGCAGTGCCTGACAGGTGATAACTTCCAGAGATGGCTACAAAGAAGAGTCAATCCCTATGAATTTTCTGGGAATACAGACATTATTGGCATATTAAAATCACAGTGTCCAAAAGATCATTATGCAAAACACGGGCATGGCTCTCCAGGGCACAAAGTGGCTTTCTCTGTTGCTCCAACAGGATGAAGTTCAACAAGGCCAAGTGCTGGGTCCTGCACTTTGGCCACAACAACCCCAGCAGCACTACAGGCTGGGGACAGAGTGGCTGGAGAGCAGTCAGGTGGAAAGGGACCTGGGGGTGCTGATTGACAGGAGGCTAAAAATGAGCCAGCAGTGTGCCCAGGGGGCCAAGAAGGCCAATGGCATCCTGGCCTGCATCAAGAATGGTGTGGCCAGCAGGATGAGGGAGGTGATCCTTCTCCTGTACTCGGCACTGGTGAGGCCACACCTTGAGTGTTGTGTCCAGCTCTGGGCCCCCCAGTTCAAGAAAGAGATGGAGGGGCTGGAAAGGGTCCAGAGAAGAGCAATAGAACTGGTGAAGGGACTGGAGCACAAGTCCTATGGAAAGAGACTGAGGGAGCTGGGGTTGTTTAGCCTGGAGGAGGCTCAGGGGTGACCTCATTGCTCTCTACAATATCTGAAAGGAGGCTGTAGGCAGGTGGGGGTCGGACTCTTCTCCCAGGGAACCAACAACAGAACAAGAGGGCACGAGTTTGAACTCTGCCAGGGAAGGCTCTGGATATCAGAAAAAGTTCTTCCCAGAGCGAGTAATCAGGCACTGGAATGGCCTGACCAGAGAGGGGTGGAGTCACCATCCCTGGGGGTTTCTAAAATAAGACTGGATGTGGCACTTGGTGCCATGGTCTGGTAATCATGAGAGTGTTGGGTTAAAGGATGATCTCGGAGGCCTCTTCCAACCCAGATATTCCGTGACTCTGACACCCCGGCACGGTTCTGCCGTCGCTGTGGATGCTGCGCTCGCCCGTGCAGCCCCGCCCCCCCCGGGCTGCCCCTCCCGGGCCGCCGCTCCGCGCTGCCACGTGTGTCCCTCCGGGGCCGCCGTAGCCACCTGTCCCCCCCCGCCCCTCCCGCTCCGCGCTGCCACGTGTGTCCCTCCGGGGCCGCCGTAGCCACCTGTCCCCCCCCGCCCCTCCCGCTCCGCGCTGCCACGTGTGTCCCTCCGGGGCCGCCGTCGCCACCTGTCCCCCCGCCCCTCCCGCTCCGCGCTGCCACGTGTGTCCCTC
Organism: Tapera naevia; assembly: GCA_033556795.1. Taxonomy (NCBI): domain Eukaryota; kingdom Metazoa; phylum Chordata; class Aves; order Cuculiformes; family Neomorphidae; genus Tapera; species Tapera naevia. The sequence continues at coordinate 755,090 of JAUMJJ010000173.1, read as the reverse complement.
CGGGGCCGCCGTAGCCACCTGTCCCCCCCGCCCCTCCCGCTCCGCGCTGCCACGTGTGTCCCTCCGGGGCCGCCGTCGCCGCGGGGGCCGCCCCGCCCCTCCCGCCGCGTCCTTCCGGGAGCGCCGCGGCCGCCCCGCCCGCCCAGGGATGTCGGAGGCGAGCGGCAGCGCCGGTTCCTCGCCGTCCTCCTCGCCGGGCCCCGGGCGGCGGGCGGGACCCTCCGCCTCGCGGAATGGCGCGGGGCCCCGGCAGCGGTGGTACGAGGGGGATGGGGAGGAGGAGGAAGAGGAGGAGCAGCAGCAGCAGCCCGGGGAGCGGCCGCGGCGGCCCGGGAGCGAGCAGGACGATGAGCGCAGCAGGAGGGCGATCCGCAACCAGTACCGCGAGCTCATCTCCAGCGTCCAGCGTGAGCGGGGCCGGGGGCAGCGCGGGCGGGGGCAGGGCCGGGCCGCGGTGGAGTCACCGGCCCTGCAGGGCTCTGAACAGGGGGTGCGTGAGGTGCTCGGGGATAAGGGGCAAGGGCTGGATCCGGAGGCAGCGGGACGGGCTGCAGAGGCCCTGTGCGACCACCCCGGGCTTCAGCGCAGAACGAGCACTCTGCCCTGGTGAGAGCCCGCCTGCAGCCTGTGTCCCGTGCTGGAATCGCTGATGTAAGAAGGACGTGGAACTGTGGGAGCGGGTCCAGAGCAAGCTGCAAAGACGATCCGAGGGCTGGAGCCCCTCTGCTGTGAGGACAGGCCGAGAGAGTTGGGGTTGTTCAGCCTGGAGAAGAGGAGTCTGCAAGGAGACCTTAGAGCAGACTCCCAGTGCTGAAAGGGGCTCCAGGAAAGCTGGGGAGGGGCTTTTGCAAGGGCTTGCGGTGACAGGGTGAGGGAGAATGGCTTTAAATTGGAAGGGGGAAGATATAGATTAGACATTAGGAAGAAATTCTTGACAGTGAGGGTGGGGAGGCCCTGGCCCAGGTTGCCCAGAGCAGTGGTGGCTGCCCCATCCCTAGGGGTGTTCAAAGCCAGGCTGGATGGGGCTTTGAGCCCCCTGATCCAGTGGGAGGTGTCCCTGCCCGTGGCAGGGGGTGGGACTGGATGGGCTTTGATGTCCTTTCCAACCCAAGCCATTCTATGATTCTGTGTCCTGAGCTGGAAGGGGCTCACAGGGATCATCGAGTCCAGCTCCTGTCCCTGCACAGGACACCCCAAACACTCACACTGTATGACTGAGGGCATTGTCTGAATGCTTCTGGAGTATTGTCAGGCTGTGACTGGTTCCCTGGGGAGCTGTTCCACTGCTGCACTGCCCTCTGGGTGAAGAACCTTTTCCTGATGTCCAACTAATCCTCCCCTGGCACATCTTCCTGGCATTCCCCTGGGTCCTGTCATTGGTCACCAGAGAGAAGAGCTCAGTGCCTGCTCCTCCTCTTCCCTGTGTGAGGAAGCTGCAGAGAGCAATGAGGCCTCCTTTCAGTTTCCTTCTTTCCAGGCTGAACAGACCAAGTGCCTTCAGCTGCTCCTCACATACTTCCCCTGTAAGCCCTTCACTCCATGCCCTCCTCTGGACACTCTGTGGTAGATTTAGGTCCTGTTTATCCTGTGGTGCCCAGAACTTCCCCAGTGATGGAGGTGGGGCTGCCCCAGTGAGGAGCAGAGCAGGACAATCCCCTCCCTGCCTGGCTGGCGATGCTCTGCATTCATAAGCTTTAATAAAAACGGAGCCTACAAACTCTTGCAGTTAATGTACTGTGGCTGTGTTCTGTGTGCTTGTGTGGCTGTGAACTGGCCAGTTTTGATTAAGTTGTGTATATTTCTCGATACTTCTATATTTTAGTAATTTAGGATTTCATTTGTGTCTCTTCCCCCAGAAAATCGTGAGGATATGCTGAGTTCCAAAAGCAACAGACTGACAGAAGCTTTGGAAGAGGCCAATAAACTGTTCAGTGGAGGTAAAACAAATGCTCTGGGCCTTGTTAGAGGCCATTCCTTGGCAGAGTGTGAGAGGATGAAGCCATGTAAACAAAGAAGGGCAAGAGCATGAAGTTGAGGTCCAAGTACTTTATCAGAGTTATTGAAGTATAGCTTGAGATAGAAATGCTTGGATGAGGGTGAATTGTTTGAATAAGTTGATAGGAGGAAATAAATATCATTACTTTAGTGTTTATTTGCACTGGGAAATATTCTTTGCTTTAGCCTGACTGTGGAACCTTACATGTGAGTAGTATAAAAGGTGTCAGAGGGCTTCAGTTTACTTGGAGAGATAGAAAAAATTAATGAAGAATGCATTTTAGACGTAAAAAGCATGTCATTTTTCCATGCTTGCCTTTGTTGGTGTCATCCTCTCCTTTTCTGTGTATTTAGTGCCAATATCATAAGGATTTTGTGAGTGAGGATGTTGGAGGGCATTGCAATAGAACGATTTCCAAAGCTTTGTGCCCAGGACAGGCTCCATGTAGGTTTTATTATTGTAGTTTTGACAATTTCTTCTTATTAACACAACAATCATTCCTGTTACAGTTTCCTGTGCACGAGAGGCTGCTCTGGATGCCCAGTTTCTTGTCTTAGCATCGAATCTGGGGAAGGAGAAGGCCAGTGAGCTGCACTCGGAGATGACGGCGTTCGATTCACTGGCGTTTGCAGAGGACTTGGTGAGTTCCAGACTCTGCTGGCAGTTTTGTTGGAGGTTTGCCCTGTTGGTTACACAACCATGTTGTCAGGCAGTATGTGATGGAAATTAACACTCCTCCTATGAATTTCTTTGATTAACTTTCAGGTTAGCATTGTTAATTTTTTAAACTATGTATTAGGCATTGCCAATGTGCATAGGGGGAGATCCAGAAATGCAGGCACCCTGCAGTGTTGCATTGCTACTTTATCCCAGCTCTGTCAGCTCCTGCTCTTCAGGGAGCCTCATGCACTTTGTTTACACTTACTCTTTTGTTGTTTCCAAGTAGCAAAGCAGGTTTTCTTTAATTCTGCTCACTTCTGTGTTTTTGTATGGAGCCCTCAAGGCCCTCTGCCATGAGAAGGGACTCTGGATTATATGCACTCTCTTAGACTCAATGTGTTTGTCTCTTTGCATGGTGATTAGGTGGAATAATCAGCTCTCAGAACAGCTTTGAAGTAGGCTTTATTTTCTTTTCCTCCCTGAAAATGATCTGTTCCAGCAGATTAATGAGGAGTGAGTCAAGTCTAGAGATCTGCAGTATAAAAACACATCAGGTTAATTGCTTTATTGAAGTATTTCCCTGGGGAAACTTGGATTGGTGGATGCAGGATTGAGCCAAATAAGTTATTTTCTGGTATTTGAGGAGCTTGGCTTCCTGGAAGCGTGTGGTGTTCAGAGACTGTGGGACATTTTAACTTTATAGGGTGATTCAAGTAATGCTTTGCTGCCTCAAACATCATGAAGGCAAATTGTATGGGGTTCAGCAAGACTCAGTGCTGGGCTCTGCACTTGGGTCACAACAACCCCATGCAGCTCCAGGCTCAGGGAAGAGCAGCTGGAAAGCTGCTGACTGGAAAAAGAGCTGGGGATGTTGAACATGGGGCAACAGTGGCCCAGGTGGCCCAGAAGGCCAACAGGCTTTTGGCTTGGATCAGCCATGGTGTGGCAGCAGGGAATGGATTGTCCCCCTGCACTTGGCACTGGTGAGGTCGAATCCTGGGGTCAGTTTGGGCCCCTCAGTACGAGAAGGACCTTGAGGGGCTGAGCGTGTCCAGAGAAGGGAACTGAGCTGGGGAAGGGGCTGGAGAACAGGGGTTGTGGGAGTGGCTGAGGGACCTGGGGCTGTTTAGCTGGAGAGGAGGAGGCTGAGGGGAGACCTCATCACTCTCTGCAGCTCTCTGAAAGGAAGCTGTGGTGAGGTGGATGCTGGGCTCTTCTCCCAAGGAACAGGTCATGGGATGAGAGGAGATGGCCTCAAGTTATCCCAAGGGAGGTTTAGATTGGATGTTGGGAAAAATGTCTGTACTGACAGAGTGGTGAGGCCCTGGCAGAGTCTGCCCAGGGCAGTGGGGGAGTCTCCATCCCTGGAGGGGTTGAAGAGGTGTGGAGATGTGGCACTTAGGGACAGGGTTTAGTGGTGGAGTTGGCAGTGTGAGGTTTATAATTGGACCTGAGGGTCTTAAAGGCCTTTTCCAACCTAAATTATTCTATGATTCCATCATTGAATTTCTATTGAAATTCAGGCAGTTTTGTTTACCTGTAGCCCTTTTTCTCATTGTTTGCTGGTGCTTGTTGCACACAAGAAGTTTCGTATGTGAGTGTTTTAAGATTTTCACAGTACCTTCAGGAAAGCCAAGGTTCTTGTACAGTGATATGAAGTATTAGTCTAGTAGGACAAGCACCATAACCCCACTAATGTATCCTCTGGTCTTGGACTGAGTGAATTTTCTCTTGTAGCTGACCTTCATGGGAATAAACCGCATAGAAGTGGAAGAGAACGAGAGCGATTCTGAGGGCATGTCGAGTGGCTTCTTACCTAGCAACGCCTGGCAGAAGCTGGGGGTAGAAGCAGAGAAGTACTTCAGGAGAGCACCTTCTTTTCACTATATGTGAGTGTGTTCAAGGGAAGAGTTTATGCTGCAGGGCAGACCAATGGCCTGAGTTGACTGCTGCCCTGGGCACGAGGGGAGTGTGATCTCGGGTCACAGCATCACCACGAGCTCCGTGTGCTCTCTGTTCTTAGGGCACAGTGAGCTCCCTGTCTCAAAACTCTTTGATTTGACTTGGCTACAAAATAATCACTTGAGTCTAATGGAGACAGGAAAAGGTATTCTGGATTTACTTGTTTCAGACCAACCCCAGTAGCAGGGATGCTCTTTCCTTTCAAAGCTGGCTTTCCCTCGTGTTTCTCCCCCTGCCCAAGCTGCAGCCAGAGCTGTGAACAGAGGAACCTTTCTTTTAGTTCATCAATGGAAGGTCAGTCCTTCAGGTTTGTGCCTTTACCTGGTGATTGTGTTATCCTGAAGATGCCAAGAGTTCTCATACGACTGTGCTAGTGAGCTGTCTTTCAGGCTCTTGCTTTCTGGCTCTGCAGAAGGTGTCACCTGGTCACTGGCAAGTGGCCTTACAACGAGCCAGCGTCACCTCTCCTTACACACAGACAACCCTTTTAGTAGGAGCTCTTTTAGTTGCTGTTGAATGGCCCCGAGTCACCTGGCTTACAGAGAGCACTCCAATTTAAGCCTCTCATAAAGTCAGCAGTAGCAGGATCCTGTTGCCATAGATCATCCAATGCAATTCACTTGTCCATGCTTTTACACTCGTTCTGCCCCCCAACAAGTATCACTGTAATCGTAAGGAAGCTGCTGAATTCAGTAATTTGATCACACACTGTCTGATATTTAATGTTGGGCAGCTAACTGAGATATTTCAAACTTGTGATTGCATTTTCAGACCCAAAGCAACCAAAGTTAGGAGCCTGAGTTCCTTGAGTAGGCAGTGGAGAGAGGTGAGCACTTCAAGTACCTCAGTCTAGCACAAGTATTACACTCAGGTTGTTTAATGAGAAAATTTGTATCTCTGCTTCATGCACTGAATGTCCTGGTGATTGGCTGCATGTTACAAACTTGGGGATTGCTTTTAGAAAAGCTTACTGCAACCTTGAACTCACAGAGACTAAACAAGAGGTGAGAAAGAGATAAATGTTATATGGAGAGAGTTTTCAAGCAGAGAAGTTTGTAATGAAATCAAATGGAGATGTTGGAGGACAGGAATCATACGCTTTTCCATTTCTTAATTGGCTTTAAGAAAAGATACAAAATCTTCAGTTTTACAGGTCTTAGAATAATTGCATCCAATTTGATCCATCTGCTGGTAATTCTGGCACGACACTGCCAACGTATCGGGAGCAACATTTGGGGATGGTTGTTTGTGGAAATCTGTAAATGTGTGAGCCTTTGTTTCTAGCTGTCAGTCATCACTTCTGCCAGGGGATCGATGCTCAGTATATGCATTTCACAGTGTCCAGTGTAAAACACTTCCATATGTATATTCTCCTTATTTCTATTAGGTTGGGATCTTTCAAGTCTGACCCTCCTGTACCAAGGCAACGGATTGAGAGGCAGAGAAAGGCTGCGGGAGGAGAGGCAAAGCGGGCAATGCCTGCTCAGGTTTGTGAAGTGCTGTCCTTATTAACTGTTTGTTATGGCTTAGTTATTACAGGGGGCTTTGAAACCTTTCTGTTCCTGTTGGTTTGGGTTTTGTAGTTAAGAACTGTGTAGTACTGAAGGATTCAGACATCATTATTAGGCTTCTTGGTTTGCTTTGTGTGGACTGTGGTATTTCAGTGAGTGGAAGGAAATAGGATTCACAGGCTGATTTCAGGTTCAGGAGCAGGATTCACAGGCTGATTTTTCAAGTTCCAGTTATTGCTCTGATGCTTGTTGCTTTGAAAGGAAACAAAAAAGAAACTTCATTGCATTAGCAGGTTTTCAGCTTTATTTAAGAAGTGTCTAAGGGTGTGTGGCACTTGCACAGAATTGTGGTGACCAGCAGCAAGCTAAGCTCACTCGACTGCTGATTTTCCTGCTTTCTGTTTCCCTGTTCTCTCTGTCTCACTCTGGCAGAAGGGCAGGAGTTAGGGAATACAGAGAGACTTACATTTGGAACTTGGGAAAAATAAACCTGTTATTTATTTATAACCTTTGGCTGCTGATTGCAATGCACAGAGGCAAAATGTTGAGTGTGTCTTTAAATACAGCCAGCTTCATAATAACCCAAATAGCAATAGGAATGGTGCTGATCCAGTTTGTGCTGGAGGAGCAGAAGGGTTTGAGAGAGTCACTTCAAGAAGTTACCCTTTGGGTAGCTGCTGGTGATGAGCACACATCAATCTGTGCTAGAGATGTGTGAGAGTTCCTGGAGCTTGCTGTGTCACAGGGTGGCAAAGGGAGAGCCATAAGCTGATGGGAACAGCATCCAGGTTGCTGAAGGCTGTACTGGAAAGTGAGTTTGGTTCTGTGCTGATGGTCGTATGTGAAGGATGATTTGTAGTAGCCTGCTTTACAGATAATGAAGAAGTCTGTAAAATCACAATAATGAAGTCCTTTGACCATGTCACACTTCATGCTGTGGTGTTTTATACACGTAAACATAGGTGTCCTCTTTGAAAAAAAAAGTTGTTAACGAACTGTCCCTCTATGCTCACAGACAAACTTCTTCAGCAAACTCCCAGGCTGCACCTCGAGGGGTGACCCAGAGCCACAGAACAGCACAAACCTGTAAACAGGCTCAAACTATACAAACTGTGCCCTTTCGGTCTGATCTAGTGAGGTGGGACTGAGTTTCTAAAGCACTTGGAGTTGTCTCAGGTTTGCATAAGGGTGTCTGTGACTGTGTGTGGCACAGAGAGAAAGGTTCACCTTGTATGTGTTCATAAAGTGTCCTTTTCATTTCCTTGTCTCAAAACAGTGGTTGTTTGAGGTGAAACTCTCTTTTTTCCAGTTGAAAAAAATGGAGGAGTCTCATCAGGAAGCTACAGAAAAAGAAGTAGAGAGGATCTTGGGGTTATTGCAAACTCATTTTAAAAATGATCGTAAGTGTGGTTTAATTGAGCTTTTACAGCATTAACTTGAGAAAGAATATTCTTAATCTGCCACAGTTCAGAGTGGTTGAACTGTAGAAACAAAACTAGGTGGGGTTTGCTTGTGTTGAAGGACATATCCTGGCTGTGTTTGTTACCAGCACTAACAGCTGCTGTTCGATGGCAAGGCCAATTGAACTCCTCCTGTCTCCCTCCTGCTAGAGCGTGGCATTTCTAGAAGGTGATCAAATCACAGGATGGGTTGGGTTGGAAGGGACCTCAAAGCCCACCCAGTCCCACCCCCTGCCATGGGCAGGGACACCTCCCACTGGATCAGGGGGCTCCAAGCCCCATCCAACCTGGCCTTGAACACCTCCAGGGATGGGGCAGCCACCACTGCTCTGGGAAACCTGGGCCAGGGCCTCCCTGCCCTCACAGGAAAACATTTCTTCCTAAGATCTCATCTCAGTCTCCCTTCTTTCAGCTGAAAACCCTTTCCCCTCATCCTATCCCTGCACTCCCTGATCCAGAGCCCCTCCCCAGCTTTCCTGGAGCCCCTTTCAGTCCTGGGAGGCTGCTCCAAGGTCTCCCCAGAGCCTTCTCTTCTCCAGGCTGAACAACCCCAACTCTCTCGGCCTGTCCTCACAGCAGAGGTGCTCCAGGCTTTTGATCATCTCTGTGGCTTTCTCTGGACTTGCTCCAACAGTTCCACCTCTTTCTTATTTTGGGGATTCCAGAACTGGACACAGGGTTCCAGGTGGGGTCTCATGAGAGCAGAGCAGAGGGGCAGAATCCCTTCCCTCACCCTGCTGCTCCCACTGCTCTGGGCGCAGCCCAGGACACTGTTGGTTTCTGGGCTGTGAGCGCACGTTGCTGGCTCTCCTTGAGCTTCTCATCCCCCAGCACCCCAAGGCCTTCTCCTCAGGGCTGCTCTCAGTGCCATTGTCCCCCACCCTGTACTGAGACCTCAGATTGCCCTGTCCCAGGTGTCACTGTGTGTGCATCTGGCAAAAGATGGAAAAGACTCTCCAGAATCTTTCTTCCTGCAGGCAGGAAGCTCAGCCTTGTGACCAAGCTGATGTAAATAGTCAGGGTTTGAAAGGAGTGCTGGCTTTGAGTTTGTGTTGATGTGAGTTAGCTCTGGGTGTGCTGCCTGTCTGTTGGGGTTTGTAACAAACCCATTTTTGCATCTCCAGCTGACACACCCATCTCCTTCTTCGATCTCGTGATTGATCCCAACTCCTTTGCGCGCACAGTGGAGAACATCTTTCACGTGTCCTTCATTATAAGGGTAAGGCCTGAAATGTTCTTGGAGTGCTATCTTAGGTTGCAGAATTATCTAGAATATTCATCAGTTGTTTTATGGTTTTATTATTGACATATTTGGTTTTAAATATTGGGAATCCCTATTTGGTTTTAAATATTGGGAATCCCTATTTGGTTTTAAATATTGGGAATCCCTATTTGGTTTTAAATATTGGGAATCCCTATTTGGTTTTAAATATTGGGAATCCCTATTTGGTTTTAAATATTGGGAATCCCTATTTGGTTTTAAATATTGGGAATCCCTATTTGGTTTTAAATATTGGGAATCCCTATTTGTTTTCTACAAACAGTCCGTAACATTTTGGTAATTGAATAAAAACCAAGCAGAGTTGGCAGACTCATTTTTTTTCCCTGTTTTTTCTACTTCAGTCAATTTACCGACAAAACAATGGTGACATTTTTGCTGTAAGTGCACTTTCTGAAAAGGGCTTCCATTTCATGAGGTTATGGGTTATAGAAGAGCAGTCACAGAGTACAGAAGAGTTACTGAGGTTGAGGGAAGGATTGGCAGTGCAGTAGTTTGTGCTCTCTTTGGATCTGTAGGTCTGCAGTTCCAACTATACTCTGTCTAATAAATTAAATCAATTGAGGAAAAGGGAAAGACTTGCAAATATATTCTGATTAAATTCAGGTTTATAGTGATTAGTGGTGGTGTGATTATGAAGGGTTAACTCGAGTATATTTAATGAATAATAATGATGTTTAATAAACCAGTGTTTATAACCCACCAGTTACCAGGTGTCCTCTATCAACTGTTTTTTGTGAAGTGCTATATTTAAACACCTTTTTTTACTTTGTGTGCCTGTTAAGATTTGTTATCAATACATGTATGTGTTTATGGTTATGTAATATAGTAATTAAAATTGAGCTTTCAGTGCATTATCCTAATTAGATATTCTAATTTCTGTAACTTTAAATCTACTGTCTTTTAGGATGGCTTTGCAACATTAAAGCTGGATGATGATAAATTACCAATAATAGGTAAAGTCTGATTTTAAGACTAATTTTTTTTTGTTACAACATTTAAAAGTAGCTGCACCTTCTGTGCTCACAGAGTTTTAGGTGTGTTTTTAGCTGCATGAGCAGAGATTCGGGAGGCGTGAATGACTGATGAGTATCTGAAAGGGTTGAGTCTCTTCAAATACCAAAATATGGTCATTACACTGATCTCTAGAAATTAATCCTTTTAACAGAAATAAACATTATTCCCTTTCCTTTTAGCTGATATTTTAGCTCAGAAGTGTATGAACATGGTTACACTTGGCTGAGAGAAGATATTTTTGTGTGCAGAAGTCTCCTTTGTCTGAGTTGGTGAGGGTTGCAACTTCAAAACTGCAGCTGCAAAGGCAATGCCATCCTGTGTACGAGGTCTCTGGCTTTCATTCCCACAGGATATCAACGAAATTAAGATTTTGTTGGGATTTCATAAAGGATTAAACACTTGGGTCCTTTTGGGACTCTGAGAAATGTTAGTTTCTAAAGTTTTAGGAGGCAGGACTAAAGAAACGTGTTGAGCAGCGTGTGGTGCAGGCTGTGGATAGAGACTGGCTTAGTGGAGTGCGTGTGACTGATCCACTTGTAGTGATGCTCTTCTGTTCCTGGAGGAAATAGACTTCATGTGTGTAAAGCCTGTGAAAATACTGTATTTTGAACAGAGCCTTCAAAAGACAACGAGGGGAAGAAGGACGACTACAGTGCGGGAGCACGGAACCAGGTGGTGATCTCTCTGAACCATCAGGAGTGGAAGGTACAGCAGAGAGCGCTTGGCGCTGCCGATGGGAGTGGCTGGAGAGCTGCCTGGAGGAGAGGGGCCTGGGCTGTTGGTTGGCAGGGGCTGAACAGGAGCCAGCAGTGGCCCAGGGGGCCAAGAGGGCCAAGGGCATCTTGGGCTGTGTCAGACACAGCGTGGGCAGCAGGAGCAGGGCAGGGATTGTGCCCCTGCACTCAGCACTGGGGAGGCCACCCCTCGAGTGCTGGGGTCAGCTCTGGGCCCCTCACTCCAAGAAGGACATTGAGGGGCTGGAGAGCGTCCAGAGAAGGGAACGAGGCTGGGGCTGGAGAACAGGGCCTACAAGGAGCAGCTGAGCTGGGGCTGTTTAGCCTGGAGTAGAGGAGGCTGAGGGGAGACCTCATCGCTGTCTCCAACTGCCTGAGAGGAGGTTGTGGGGAGGTGGGGGTTGGGCTCTTCTCCCAAATGATAAGTGATAGAACGAGAGGAAATGGCCTCAAGTTGCACCAGGGCGGGTTCAGATTGGACATCAGGAACAATTTCTTCACTGAAAGGGTTCTCAGGCCCTGGCAGAGGCTGCCAGGGAGGGGGTGGAGTCTCCATCCCTGGACAGGTTTGAAAGGTGGATAGATGAGTTTTAGGGACATGGTTTAGTAAGGGGACAGGGACAGCTGGACTTGATCTCAGAGGTCTTTTCCAGGCAGATGATTCCATGTGTTCCTGAAGTGTAGGAATGCCTTTGAGGTGTGAGCTGTTCCCTACTCTGAGGACAGGTGGTGCTGTGTAGGTACTACATTTAATTGTACGCATCCAGAGCAGTCATGGATCTAACAGATGCCTCTCATTGCAAGAAAACTGAGAACTGGGGTAGCAAATTCATCCTTGATCCTTGAAACCTGGGATTCGGTACTTTTAAGTTGTGCAATGCCTTATCTTGCCTTTACTGTTTTAAACAATGACAGCATCAGTATGGAATCTGTTTCTCCCCTTATATGAGATGTTTGCTTCTAGAGGAGAAGCTCTCCAAACAATTTAGCAGACTCTTTGTAATAAACCTTAGACAAAAAGTAGGTTTGGGTATGGACAGCTCTTCTCCTTTGTCCCTCACTTAGAACATGCAGAAGAGACTCAGTAATCTGAAATGGTGCCTTGATATGAGAAGCTGTTCCTTACCTGGTGGTAACTGCAGCCCAATTGAAATAGTCAAGCTCTTGGAACTTATGTACCCTTGTCATCTCTCACCAGGAGATTGTAGAAACGTATGAAATAACAGAGCCCATGATTAGCCCTCCCTCTCTCAGAAATGAAGAAGAAATGGAGATCGCTTGATTCTCCAAGTAAGTGCTTTTCATAAATCAAACCAAATGGGACACAGTGTGTGGATTCCTTGAGCATGTGGGAGAACTGCAGGGAAAGTACCTGTGACTGACAAGTGTAGAAAAGCTGTAAGCAGGGTAACTGTTTAACACCCGGAGCACTTCTGTGTTCCTGAGCTCTTCATGGAACAAAACATCCTCTTGGTCATCTCTGCAGCAATTAACTGAAAAAAACCCTTTATTTTTACATTTGGTGGTCAGTTAAGTGATACTTGAGTTAATTTTTGGATCTTTATACTCATACTTGGAATGCAGTGCTGTGCAGAGTCACAGCTTAGGTTTTGTATTCTCTTTTTGTAACCTACTGACAGCTCTGAGTTAGTGTGAAGGACTTGGGGAAGCAGGGGAAGACAATACAGTCAGGTTCCCTCTAAATCCTTTAGATTATAGGATTGAATGATTTGTCTCGGTTGTTTGCTGTGTTCCATATCTTAATGCATATTGCCTTATTGTCTTCTCCTTTTTTTCTTTCCCCCAGGTGCCTTAAAGAAAATATTTTAAAGTATTCGCTCCAGCAAAGATTTTATATGTATATATTGTAAAATAAAATCTATTTTTATTGGGACACCTCGACACTTTATATGAGCTGTTTTGTTATACATGTCACAGGGTTATTACCACGTATTTTCTATTTATTATGGCTGTGTTTACTACTTTATATGAAGTTTACTGGCACTTAAAAGCTTTCATATACAAGAAATGCTGCCCCCTTCTTTCATGACTTGTCTCTCGCCAGTAGCAGCCTGCAGGTGGAATTGACACAATTAACCCCCTCTGCTGTGATATTGGGTTATTGAGATGGTCTGGAGAGCCACCCGAGAAGCTTGATATTATCTTTCTGTTCTTACTCTTCCTGAAATCAAGATGGGAGTTCAAAAATTGGGTCTCAGTTACAGATAAGAATTCCCTCTCCCTGTTCTTTTCTCCCAAGTCCATTGTGTGTATTTGGTTTTGCACTTTAGGCAGGACAGCTGCCTGAGGACAGGGAAGTATTTTCTCCAAAATAAAGTCCAGCTCCATATCCAGAAGGTGCTCTTCTGAGGGCCTCTATCTCTGGAGTTGTGGGGATTTCTTCCTTCCCTTTGTGGTCAGGCTGGGTGTCTGACCAAGCAGAGATCCTCTGCTGCCCTGCTGTTGGCAACACAGCCCAAGTGCTCTTCTGGGGGGGACAGTATCAGAGGATCGTGGAATGGTTTGGGTTGGAAGGGACCTTAAAAGATCACCCAGTTCCCACCCTCCTGCCATGGCAGGGACACCTCCCTCTGGGTTAGGGTGCTCAAAGCCCCTGATCAAGAGCCCCTCCCCAGCTTACTGGAGCTCCTTCCACTACTGGGAGGCTGCTCTAAGGTCTCCCCAGAGCCTTCTCTTCTCCAGGCTGAACAACCCCAACTCTCCCAGCCTGTGCTCACAGCACAGGTGCTCCAGGCCTTTGACCATCTCCGTGGCCTCCTCTGGACTTGCTCCATCAGATCCATGGCCTTCCTGTGCTCAGGACTCCAGAACTGGACCCAGGGCTCCAGGTGGGGTCTCACCAGAGCAGAGGAGAGAGGCAGAACCCCCTCCCTTGACCTGCTGGTCCCACTTTGGGTGCAGCACAGGACACTTTCTCGGCTGCGAGTGCACGTTGCCGGCTCATGTTGTGATACCAAAAATGCTGGCAAAGAAACTCTTTAAGACTCATTTTGGAGTTTTAGAAAGCAGCATCTATTAGTTCAGTGCTGGATGTATTAGGGAGTGATTCTGTCAATCGTGTAATGAGACAAGGGGTGGAACAGAAGATATTTCCCACCTACATGCCTATGTATAAATTTTCCCAGAAATCTTATTCTATTGCTTTCCAAGGACTCGTTTTGATTTTATTGTGACCTTTACAATAGCCAAATCTGCTCACTGGGGCTTTGGAGCCAGCTCTGGCTGACCTTGCATTCTAGATAAGAAAACCCTGCTAACAGAGGGAGATACATCTATTCAGCACAGACCCAACTTAACACAAGGCAAAGAAGTTACCATTTTTGTTTAAACAGCATCTGGAAAACATTATTTAAATAGAAAAACATGCTGTAAGAAAACGTGCAGTCAGAGGGACATTCAAAGAAAATAGTTACTCAGATGAAATGTAACTGAAGTTTAGTTTGAGAACTTAATTCTACTTCAGATTAAATCAAAATATTCTACTTTTTGTACCAGTAACTGCTTCTTGTACCAGAGGAGCTTCTCATCCTTCTCAGGGCTGCAGCCAGCCTCCTCTCTCCATCCCGCCCCCCCCCCCTCTCCATCCCGCCCCCCCCCCCCCTCTCCATCCCGCCCCCCCCCCCCTCTCCATCCCGCCCCCCCCCCCCCCTCTCCATCCCGCCCCCCCCCCTCTCTCCATCCCGGCCCCCCTCTCTCTCCATCCCGGCCGCCCCCCCCCCCTCCATCCCGGCCCCCCCTCTCTCTCCATCCCGCCCCCCCCCTCTCTCTCCATCCCGCCCCCCCCTCTCTCTCCATCCCGCCCCCCCCTCTCTCTCCATCCCGGCCCCCCCTCTCTCCATCCCGGGCCCCCCCCCCCTCCATCCCGGCCCCCCCCTCTCTCTCCATCCCGGCCCCCCCCCCCCTCTCCATCCCGGCCCCCCCCCCCTCTCCATCCCGGCCCCCCCCCCCTCTCTCCATCCCGCCCCCCCCCCCCCCCTCTCTCCATCCCGGCCCCCCCCCCCCCCCCATCCCGGCCCCCCCTCTCTCTCCATCCCGCCCCCCCCCTCTCTCTCCATCCCGGCCCCCCCCCCCTCTCTCCATCCCGGCCCCCCCCCCCCCCCTCCATCCCGCCCCCCCCCCTCTCTCCATCCCGGCCCCCCCTCTCTCTCCATCCCGGCCCCCCCCCCCTCTCTCCATCCCGGCCCCCCCCCCCTCTCTCTCCATCCCGGCCCCCCCCCCCTCTCTCTCCATCCCGGCCCCCCCCCCCTCTCTCCATCCCGGCCCCCCCCCCCCTCTCTCCATCCCGGCCCCCCCCCCCTCTCTCTCCATCCCGGCCCCCCCCCCCTCTCCATCCAGCCCCCCCCCTCTCCATCCCCCCCCCCCTCTCCCTCCCGGCCCGTGGCCGTGCCTGGGATGACCCAGGCCCTGTGCCCCGACCCGCCCGAGGTTCCCGTGCCCGCGGGGGCGGTGACAGCGCCTCTGACCGCCTTCGCTCCCCGAGGCACCGGTGCGACCGCAGCGGGGAGGGAGCGGGGGGAGCTCCGCCCGGCCCGGCCCCTCGGCTCCCGCGCAGCCTCGGCCGCGCCGCCGCCATGCCGGGCGCGCTGGTGGAGTACAAGGGCTGCGTGCAGGGCTACCGCTGCGGCTACTGCGGCTCGCAGCGCGGCAAGGTGTCCGCCGGTAAGCGGGGGCGGGCGCCGAGCGCACGGGGATGCCGAGGCGGCGGCGGGCGCGGCAGCCGCCCGCACTAAACATGGCGGCGCCTGCCCGCCCTGGAGGCGGCGGAGAAGCCGCTTCCGGTGGGCTCTGCCCGCGCTAAACATGGCGGGGCGGGCGGGGAAGCCGCTTCCGGCTTGTGCCCTACCCGCACTAAAGATGGCGGGATCAGCCGGCGGTAAAGGGAGCGGGGACGCCGCTTCCGGCGTGCGCTGCCCGCAGCAAAGATGGCGGCGGCAGCGGGCGCTTCCGGGAGAGCGGGGGCGTCGCGCTGAGCCGAGCGGCGGAGGGGGGCGATGGCGGCCCGGGCCTCGCCCAGCATCGTGGAGTACTTCGGCGGGGAGGAGGGCTGCCGCTGCGGCTACTGCAAGGACGAGACGGGCAACCTGTCCCACGGTGCGGGGCGGGGAGCGGGGGGAGCAGGGAGCGGCGGTAACGGCCCAGGGAACCCGTGCTGGGGGCGGTCCTGGGAATATTCCCCGTCGGTTTCAGCTTCGCTGGAACAGCCCTGGCCCGGCGCTTCTGGGAGCTTAACAAAATTAAGGAGCAGTTTTATGTCGTTTTGTTATATCTCCGGGGAGGAGAGTGAGGGGAGAGGTGAACTCTTTAACTTAGAAACATGGAAAGTTTTGGGTTGGAAGGGATCTTAAAGCCCATCCAGTTCCAGCCGGCTTTATTGGGCGTTAAAAGTTTCAGGTCACCGAGTTAAAAATAGATTTTTGCGTCTAGAGGCTGTAAAATGTGATATAAAGACACATTATGGTATAATTATATATAATATATGATGTAAAAGAGTTACGGAATCATGGAATGGTTTGGGCTGGAAGGGACCTCACAGCCCACCCAGTCCCACCCTTGCCATGGGCAGGGACACCTCCCACTGGATCAGGGGGCTCCAAGCCCCATCCAACCTGGCCTTGAACACCTCCAGGGATGGGGCAGCCACCACTGCTCTGGGCAACCTGGGCCAGGGCCTCCCCACCCTCACAGCAAAACATTTCTTCCCAAGATCTCATCTCAATCTCCCTTCTTTCAGCTGAAAACCCTTCCCCCTCATCCTGTCCCTGCACTCCCTGATCAAGAGCCCCTCCCCAGCTTTCCTGGAACCCTTTTCAGTCCTGGGAGGCTGCTCTAGGGTCTCCTTGGAGCCTTCTCGAGGCTGAACGAGCCTAGAGAAGCAAACTTGTACAGTCAGGGCACGATTGTTGATTGCATCCCAAGATTTATGTTGGTTTTGGTCTTTTTTCACTGTTAACATGGGTATTGAAATTGGTGTGTTCCTGTATTGTGTGTTTCAGGTATGTGGGCACACTCGATGACAGTTCAAGATTACCAGGATCTCATAGACAGAGGATGGCGAAGGTAAATATGAAAGCAAAATACCACGTTGTGACCTTAGATTCAGTGTAGAATCCAGATTTAAAGTTTAGATGTGTGAAAACATTTAATGACATTCCATAAGTAATTGAAATAGAAGTGTTTTTTCAGTGCTCTACAGCTTTTTTTAACTTTACACTGCTGAACAGGATCATAATTGGTTATTTTAGAAGGACAATATTTTAATACAGCAGCAAAAAGCTAAAGAACTTGCCTCTTGACTTTTAATTATTCTTTTTGTAATATTTTCATATTATTTTAACGAAACAGCTTGGTCTTCCATTTATTTTGTGGTATAAAACTAAAGAATCAATATATATTTATTATTATTTTTAGAAGTGGAAAATACGTCTACAAACCCATCATGAACCAAACGTGCTGCCCTCAGTACACGATAAGGTAGGATCCTCAAAATATACTTCTGTCAGTGATCTGTGCTTCAGGTATGTTCAGCTGTTTGTGTTTAGTGCCTCAAGTACAGAATGCTTGAAAAGTTTGTCTGCTTTTAATGATACTGTGAAAACCGAAGGTGTTTTGATGGGATTGTGCACAGGTGGCTTGGTGACATCCTGTGAGTGTGTGCCTTGGCCTTTTGCTTCTGGGCTGTGATCAGAAGAAGAGTCACAGAATCCTGGGATGGTTTAGGTTGGATGGGACCTCAAAGGCCATCCAGTCCCACCCCGTGCCATGGGCAGGGACACCTCCCACTGGATCAGGGGCTCCAAGCCCCATCCAACCTGGCCTTGAACACCTCCAGGGATGGGGCAGCCACCACTGCTCTGGGCAACCTGGGCCAGGGCCTCCCCACCCTCACAGCAAAACATTTCTCCTTAAGATCTCATCTCAATCTCCCCTCTTTCAGCTGAAAACCCTTCCCCCTCATCCTGTCCCTGCACTCCCTGATCAAGAGCCCCTCCCAGCTTTCCTGTAGCCCCCCTCCTGTGGTTGCTCTCAGGCTCGCTGGTTGCAGGCGTTCCAGTGAGTCTGTACCCCACAAACACTGCTGTCATAGCCCCAGTAAGAGAGCCTGTCAATCAAATAGGTTGGAATAATTGAGAGATAATTGATAGATGTGCTTTTCTGCCCTTAGTATCACTACTGAATCTGAGAGGGATAAATGGAAAGTTGCAGTTTATTAGTCCCCTCTAAAAGCTTTTTATGCAGTGCTTGAGGTCACCTTGGCATCTTTTAGTGATCATAGTGATAAACACACAAAACATGCCATAAAGAATTATATTATGCAGTAATATGCTATATAATATAAAGGAAGACTGGATGAGGCACTGAGTGCCATGGGTTAGATGATGGTTGGTGTTAGTGTTGGTGTTAGTGTTGGGTTATAGGTTGGACTTGATGATCTCAGAGGTCATTTCCAACCTTGTGATACTGTGATAATATTAATTCAAAAGTGTTGATAAAATATTTGATCCCTTAAAATAGGGAAATTTAAGTAGTTCTTAGAAAATACATGCACCTTGTAACTATTTAAAGTAGTTCCTCAACATTTTTTTCTGAAATAATCTTTCAGAGAATAAATTATCATATTGTTTTCTTTTTAAGGTGCCAAGCTTTGCATTTCCAGGCCTCCAAATCTCACAAGAAAGTTCTGAAGAAAATGCTAAAGTTTATTTCCAAAGGAGATGTTTCAAAAGGAGTGAATGAAGGTGAGAAATTCTTAGCATTCAAAAGCAAATACTGGTGTTTGAAAGGAGGTTGAGTCACCATCCCTGGAGGTGTTTAAAAAAAGGATAGATGAGTTTTTGAGGGACATGGTTTAGTGGATGATGAGTGAGGTTGGACTCAATGATCTCAGAGGTCTTTTCCAACCAGAAGATTCTATGATTCTTTGATTTTCTTCCAGATGACTAAACAGTTGCACAATCCCAGGATGGTGGGGTTGGAAGTGCCCTCTGGAGCTGCTCCAGTCCAGCCCCTGCTAAAGCAGGGTCACCCACCGCAGGGTGCACGGGAACACGTCCAGGTGGGGCTGGGTGTCTCTGGAGAAGGAGGCTCCACACCTCCCTGGGCAGTCTGTTCCAGTGCTCCGTCACCCACACAGGGAAGAAGTTTTTCTTCATGTTCAGCTGGAACTTCCCATGCTCCAGTTTGTTCCTGGTGCCCCTTGTCCTGTCTCTGAGCACCACTGACCAGAGTCTGGCCCCATCCTGCTGCCCCCCACCTGTCAGATATCAATTGGCATTGATGGGATTCCCTCTTGGCCTTCTGGTCTCCAGGCTGAACAGACCCAGCTCTCTCAGCCTCTCCTCCTAAGAGGTGCTCCAGTCTCCTCCTCATTTCCATGGCCTCTGCTGGACTCTCTCCAGTAGTTCCCTGTCTTTCTGGAGCTGGAGAGCCCAGCACTGGACACAGGACCCCAGATGGGACCTCACTAGGGTCACACCCCAGTTACCCAACATCAAAACCAGCTTTGCTCAGTTGTAGTAGAACTTGTGTTGGTTCTGACTCTATGTGGTTTCCCTTTTTGGTGTGTGTGTTGGTATTTTTGTGCCTTTGTTTTAGTTTGTTTGAAGTTGTGGCATGAGATGAGTTGACTGTCCCATCCGAGCAGAGAAAGCAAAACATGAATGAGTCGGTGCTGGTAATTCAGGGTCACAAAGGAAGATTTCTGTTCTCAGACTATTGCACACAGTCACTTTATCATTGGAAAACAGTTGGAAAGGAATTAATTTAATGTTAATTATGCAAGGTGTGAGCTGCATACAGAGAGAAATTACCTCATGCCATTTTTAATTGTTCCCAGAAGAGCCTATGGATTCCCACGCAGAAGAAGCCGTCGCGTGTGATTTTGTCTACAGGAGTGAATCTCACATGGCTCAGTCTGAAGTGACTCCCCTGAGCCTGGATCACACGGAGAGGGGGGAAAATGAAGACAAGGACACAGGAGAAACGAAAGAAGAGACGAATGAACAGAAGGAGGAATCAAGTTCTCATCAGACAAGTGCAGATAAGGACACGCCAGTCCCTGGGGAACCGTCATGTTCAGCTAAAATCGCTCATGCACCACCCAAGCCAGGTAGACAAGTTCCTGTCAGTAACTGGGATGTCTGTTGGAATTCTGTCAGTAACTGAAATTTCTGTCTGTTGGAATTCTGTCAGTAACTGGAATATACTGTCACGATTTCCCGTGTTGTTGAAGACAAACTTTTTGTCTTGCCTAGTGGTTCAGTAATTGTTTGTTTTTGTTCCCTATACTCTTGCCAATTTATGGAATTATATGAGAGGTGCTGTGTGTTACTTGTTTCCTTAGTTTTTCATGCAAGTTGCATTGCTTTTCATGCTATTAATTTTTTGGGTTATTGAGAGCAGGTGTTGACAGCTAATAGTTTTCTGTAAGCTCTTGAGGTGACGGTCAGATAGGTCCAAGTTATTGAATCTCATCAGGCATTGGGACCAGTTTCCGGCTGGGGGTGCTTTTGTGTGTGGAATGAGTTGTACCTCCAGCTTTCCCTTTCTCCTGTAAGATGTGGTGGCTCGGGCTTTGTGTTCCTGAGGTGTGGTTGTGCCAGACAGAGCCTGACGGAGCTTCGGCTGATGCAGCAGGAGTGTGAGTTACTGGGTTAGGTTAAGGCTTAACCTGGGCTCTTGTGCAGCAGTAGGAAACCAGGTTGAGGCCCAGCAGAAATGCCCTGGGTGTTGTTTTTATATTTATTAATTTCTGTTGTTGGCACCCTGTGAATACACCTCTGTGAACAGAGCTGTATTTCCTATGCTATTATAGACTGTTTGCCACAGACCTAACTGAGTTTGGAAATATATCCAGTGTATTGTTGTGGCTTTAGGCCTTAGACTTAAAGGAGATTGTATAGATTTCTGCTGATTTGAGAAAAAAAAATAACCAAGCAAAAAAGCAACAAACCCACAAACCTCACAAAACCAAAACCACAGGTATTTTGGTCGTCTATAAAGAATGGCATTTTCTATTTGAGCTTTGGGAGCTTGTCTTGTTTCAGGCTTTGGGTGACTTTCGATTAGAAAAGCAGTGTTGGAAAAGGGTGTGAAATCATGAAAACCTGGCAATTTCTACATTTTTCCTTGATCTGAACTAAATATTACATTTCCTTAAGGAAGCACAGTAAGTAAGGAAGCACAGTAAGTACACACAGGACTTAAGGCATTCGCGCTCGTTTTGCTTTCTGCTGCATTTATACAATGCTACAGCTCTCCTGTGCCAAAAACTGAAGGCAAATGCTTATTCATTTCTAGAGTTTTGACTGAAACTACATTGAATATTGGTGGCTTTCTTATAATAGTTTTAGTATTGTGGTCACTTTTTTTTCAGTATGGAAATTATCCCTCAGTCTTGCGTTGTCATTGTAAAGTTTTCTGAGATGCTGCCTTTGGGCTGAATTTGAACATGAAGTGGTGGCTGCCCCCTCCCTGGAGGTGTTCAAGGCCAGGCTGGATGGGGCTTTCAGCCCCCTGGTCCAGTGGGAGGTGTCCCTGCCCATGGCAGGGGGTGGAACTGGGTGGGCTTTGAGGTCCCTTCCAGCCCAAACCATTCCATGATGCCCTAAACCAGGATAATCTCATTTCAGCCATCTGGCTGTAATCTTTTAGTGTGATCACTGTTAGGGCTGTGGCATGAGAGCCTGGAATCAGCCTCTGCTTCCAGGGGGGCTGAGGTTTTCCCGTGGCTTGTTGTGACAGGGAAGACTACCAGTGTCCCAGCCAGTGGGTGATCCTCTACGTGATGGGATCATGGAGAGGAGTCCTCGAGGAGTAAACAGGGGTGCAGAGAGCTGGTCCGGCCAGGATGTGCCCGCAGGGTGCTGTGGGTTGGTTCTCTGGTGTCCTGGCTGTGTTCTTGTGGGATGGGGGATTTCTGGAAGGCAGATGGTAAGAGGTGGATGGGTTATTGCCAGAACAATTCATTTGACCAACAGCACTGGAGAAGAAGGTGAAATTGCTGACAGACTCTTTGTGGCCCAGAGGCTGCAGGTGAGGCAGCCCTGGCTTACAGATCATGTTCCAGTTTTGTGTAGCCTCTGCGGTGGTCTGCTCAGAAAAATAACAGGTATTTCCTGAACTGGAGTAAGCCAAGATGTGGCAATTACTGCCAGTTCAAATCCTAGCAAAAGTCTGGATACTCTGCAGAGTTTCTGCATGCGTTGGGATGTTGCACTAATTCCTAATTGCAGTTGCCTGTTGTATATTGGCCCAAGGTTTATGAGAGCTTCAAAGTACCTTTTCCTTCACAAAGATTTCTATAGCTTGGCTAATTTCAAGGAAAATGATGTTGTTTTGTCCATAACAAGCACTCATTCCCACAGGTTCAGGTTTCCACCAGCTTAATGAGGAATTTTGCATCTGATCAGAACGGGAAGCTTTCAGCTCAGAAAGCCAGTGGTGCAGCACAGAAGCAGCACTGTTACACATTCCTGGAAAACTCGTCCAGGAGTTTTATACATTTTGACTTCATAAAATGCATTTAAAACTTTCATAGCCCTCGTGTAGTTTATAGTCCATATAACTTCTATTTGTTATGCAATTTTTCCAAACCCTCTTGCTTTTTAAGTAATTGGCAAAGAACTTGGTTTTGAGAGGAAACGGAGTGAATGCTGACAGCAGATGGCAGGCTTGGGTAAGGAGTGTGAGTGTAAACCTGCCCTTGCTTTGGAAAGGTGAGGTGGGGTCTTCACTTGTGTTAGGAATAACTGAGTAAAACTGTAAACATGGAAGTGCATTAAAGAAAGCTTGATACATTGCACTCTGTTTCAGAAAAAGATTGCTTTTATAAGAGAGGAAATACACATTAGTGAGCTGCTTTTTTTCTGAAGGTTTTACACAAAATATAAAAGAATAATAAACATATCAGAAAGCTGATTTAATTAATCTTCAATATTTTATTTTAGGGTAGGTGGTGTCACAGGTCAAGTTTAGTTTAAAACTTTCCAGATAGAAAGATGTTTAGTTTTCATCTTGGAAAATGTAGACTTATTCCATAATAAGATTGCTTAATTGCATGTTTATTCGTCTGTAAACAAAGCAGGGCATTGTCCTGTAGGAATAATGGGCTGTTTCTGCACAGTTTCAATAGAAAAGAAGGGTTGCTTATGTCTGCGTGCACGGTCATTGTTCTAAGAAGTTTTCTTGGGAACTTCTGGCTTGTAGAAGGTACGAGAGACGAAACAGATCCTGACACAGATGAGGCACTCGTTCTTCAAATGTGTTGGAAGAGGGAAGGTTTAGATGAGAGAGTAGGAAGAAATTCTTCACAGTGAGGGTGGTGAGGCCCTGGCCCAAGTTCCCCAGAGAAGTGGTGGCTGCCCCATCCCTGAAGGTGTTCAAGGCCAGGTTGGATGGGACTTTGAGCCCCCTGATCCAGTGGGAGGTGTGTCTCAAATAACATTTTGTAAGCAGAACATTATGAATGGTTGAGCTGTTAAAAATGGAGGTAAACTGATAAACTGAATTGATCAGTAAAAGACCTTTGAGATCGTTGAGTTCAAATGTACCTGTCTGCATTAAACCATAGAGTCACAGAATGATTTGGGTCAGAAGGAACCTCAAAGCCCATCCAGTTCCATGGGCAGGGACACCTCCCACTGGATCAGGGGGCTCCAAGCCCCATCCAGCCTGGCCTTGAACACCTCCAGGGATGGGGCAGCCACCACTGCTCTGGGCAACCTGGGCCAGGGCCTCCCCACCCTCACAGCAAAACATTTCTTCCCAACATCTCATCTAAATCTTCCCCCTTCCAATGTAAAGCTGCTCCCCCTTGTCCTATCCCTGCACCCCTGATAGTTTGTTGTGCACCCACCTGGTTTTGTAAGGCAGTTGAGCAATTCTCTCTGAGTTTGGTGGTTTATCCCTCTCGGTGTTTCAAGCTGATCCCGTAGCAGTCTGGATACAGCACATCATTGAACCGCGTATTCAACAGGAGCTTTTCTTTCTTTCTGAGAGAAGATGTGGTGTAAGGATTCATGGACTGACTTTTCAGTCGTCTTACAGACAGGAAGTCTTTTCACCTTAATTTTTAAACATCACCTTGGCTCAGGGATGGAATCATGGCCAAGGTGTTTCTGTATTAAAGTGCTGCAGAGGAATGATCATTGCAACTTGGCTTGGCTTTGTGCGTTGTTGGTAGCTGTAAACGTGAAAGACCACGTTATGTTCAGACCACAGCCTGCAGTTCATGGTAATTTTCAGTGATTATGCCAGAACCACTTGCTTGTTGCAGAATGTGGTGTGTAATTCTTTGCCTGTGCCCTTGCAGGGAAAGGGGCTGATCTGAGCAAGCCGCCGTGTCGCAAAGCAAAGGACATACGGAAGGAAAGGAAACTGCAGAAGCTCCTTCAGAAGCAGATGTGCACATTGGAAGGCTCTCAACATCAAGCAGGAGAGCAGAGTGTCCTTGCACAGAACTCTAAACCTAAATCAAACCAACCTAAAACCCTTGAAGACTTTGTTTTTGTCTCTTTCCCTGATGATGCCCCACACAAGTTAGAGGTAATGTCTCATTCACTGCTGTTGGAGGTCAATGAAGGAAAATCTATGGATAGGGAGTTTGTTAAACATTTAGGGGTTTATTAACTGTTACTTTATGGAGTGGTTATTGTTTAAATCTTGGAGTAGAAGTGGAAATGCATGAAATGTGTGTGTGGTGCAGCCAAGCTTGGTGTAACCACAAGAGGGAACTGGTGCACTTGCAGTCAGATGTGGCAGAGCCCAGTAACCTGAACAACTGGTGAACTGATTTCATACAGAGAAACCTGGAAATGAGAGATACTCAATGAGAGAGAGGCAATAGCTGGTTCTGCAGCATAGAAATGCTTAAACTGTGCTAATGAGTCTTGACAAGAAAGCAGTAACCAGTAACCATTCATAAAATCAAAGAGGTAAGAAGATAGCTGCTCTTTATCAATGTCATCAGTACGTGTTGACGTCTCTGGGAGCTCTAAAAGTGATGGCAGAAAATTTTGCTTAGTACGCTGGTTGCCATTAAATCTATTAATAGTATGGAGACCATCATCTGGAAGGCTTTTGGGCTTTGTAACCCATAAACCCATTATTTTCCTTTTTTTTGGGGGGGAAGCTGGACAACTACCAGAATATCAGTGTTTTCATGGAGTTACTGTTACCAGTGGTGTGATTGGAAGTTAAATTTTTAATATTGTTTTGATTGTTACTCAAAGAAGTAGCAATGATGGCCTGAAAGGTTCACCCTGAATAACTGCCAAGAAGCCATGAAATTGCTCTGTCTCAATGACTGGGATTTTCTGCCAAGTTGAGTAATGGAAGTGTGAAGGCTTTGTTTGGGCATCTTCATTTAGGGAGAATTAAAGCAGGTTGGTTCCAGCTTCCAGCAGCGATGGGCTTTGCTGCTCACGATGGCTGTCAGGTGTGGTGTTTTGGTTTGGGCTTCTTTGTGTAGGTCAGAACTAATGTTATTTGTGAAAATGGAACCACACTGAAAATAAAGTGGGTTTGGAAATGAACATATGCTTGAAAAAGAAATGCAGTGCTGCTCATGTGATGGCATTCTTATGCTTAGGTAGCAATCATTTTTATTAAGAATGATTCTTAATTTAAAGGGGTTTTTTAACATAATTATTTTATTTGTGTGTGTAAAGGCGATGGTGGGAGAGATGGAGAACTTCCCATTACAATTAACTCCTAATTGGATGTGGAAATAGTGTTTCCCCTTCCTTTTTAACTTTGAGAAATATCAAGAAATCCCCTTGGGATTATTGTGAAAACCCACAGTCTTTATTTAAGGGGCGTAGCTGTGAGCCTTCCAGATGATATAGTGTGAAATTACAAGAAAAGAATTTTTAAAAGTATAGAAAATATCTTTAAAATCTCAATCTGTGCACCTTTTGTTGGTGTTATTTCCTGAAAGATTGAGTAGTTCTGCAGGCACTTCAGACGTCTCCATTTGCAATCTGAAAACCTTATATATTATTGAGTGTAAATATAAAAGCCCTCAATAACCCAAATCGAGCTGGAGAATTGGAAGTTGGTGGGCTAATACTGGTTAAATTGTTTGGGGCCTTGTGCAGGAATTTGGAATTTCTCTCTGTTGTGATGTTTGTACGTGTAAGGACATGTAGTTATCTCATGATGAAATATGCAGTTATTATGTGATATTGTAATAACAAATGTGCTTGACTTCTTCTGAAGGTGAGGGTGGTGAGATCATCTCCACCGAGTCCCCAGTTCAAAGCCACATTTCAGGAGTCTTACCAGGTCTATAAACGTTACCAGATGGTTATTCACAAGGACCCGCCTGATAAACCAACTGTGCATCAGGTCAGAGCCCAAACAGGTTTTATTCAGAGTGCAGCTTCCCCTCTGTCTCGTGTGTATTGCTTCTAGGAGAGACAAACATGAATTTTATGTCCATTGTGTACTCAGGAGCAGGTAAAATACTGGATCAAATAAAATCAACATCCTGAAAGTGCAAACTCTTCTCATACCTCTTTGCGAGCACCATGAGTATTTGGTCTGAATTGCAGAGAGGAAAGTTGAGGAAGTGATGTGGCGGTTCTCATGGGTGAGAGATGGAGAGGATGAGGCTTTTGGAGATGCGTATTGTTGGCCTTGTAAATGCCCATCTTACCAGAACTAAAAGCAGCTGGACCCTCACCCTGATAACCAGTCCCATTGGCTTTGCTTTGAATGCTTCCCTAAGGAGGAACAAGCGTGGTCAGGGCTGACGTGTGAGGGGAGAATTTATCACACGTGCAGATTGTTGGTGTAAACATCACAGAAGTGGTGTAAACCTCTTCATTTTCAATTCAAGCCCTTCAAGGAGTGGTCAGTGCCCTCCATCTAAATTATCCATGGTTTCTGCTTCTGTTCCTGGCCAGGCGGTGTGTAATTGTGCACTGTCAGACCTGTTACTGCTCCAACACTGCTGGGAAAAGAATTCAGGAGTTTGGAGAAACAGTACATGTAGCAAGAGCATGGAATGCTAAACTGAGGCATTTAAAATAATGCATTGTAAAAGTCCTTGAGGCTGTGCAATGGAAATAAAATCTGTTGTTGATTTGTTAGAGAACTTTGTCAAAAAAATAGCTTGAATAAGCTGATGCTTTGAAGTGTTCTAGTGCTAAGCAATTTTTCTTCTTTACTGACAGTGCCAGCAGTCAGTTTGAGCTTAGCACTAATTGTCAGCCTTTCCCTGTAGGAGGATTTTCTTATTACTGTGTTTGATGCAGAGAACTGACTCAGAGGCTTTGAAGTGGGCAGGAGGAGATCTTCCACTGGCCTTGCCTTCAGAAGCGCGTTACCTGGTTTTGTGCGCTCGGAATAGTTACACCTGTGTTTCCCTTGCTCTGAAGGTGAGGTTAGTCCCAGTCTCCTTTGAGGACCCCCAGTTCAAATCATCCTTCAAGCAGGCAGCCACTCTGTTTGCCAAGTATCAGATGGCTGTACACAAGGATGCTCCTTCCGAATGTGGCGAAACGCAGGTACGGATCACTGCATGCGGCTTCATCACAGCGTTCACAGCCCAGTGATGGGGAGTGGAGTCTCTTAGAGTGATTCTGAATACTAAAGTATTGGAGCTCACATTTGGGAGGGAAAGTTGGTGGTGTTTAGCAAGCTTCTGTAGCAGGCTTAAGCCCAAGCTGAGCTGAAGAGACCATCACAATTGAAAAATTAATGTTAGTGGCGAGTTAGTAGCGCTGCTGTTTGTATGTGGTTGGCAGAAAGGTCTGGAAATGAGGTTTCCCCTGGAGATGGGGTGATGATGCGAAAGTACTTTTTTGATGGCAAAAGCATCTTCTCCTTTAAAGCTGTTTGAGACCTTTCACACATTGTTCCTCAATTTTTTGTTGTCTCAGTTTACGGGTGGAAGGTTTTAAAAATGTCAGGTTTATTCCTGTTTGATCGCTGAGCATCTCTTTCACCTGGAGCTGCCCCTTGCAGCAGGAGAGGGGCAAAGACCTTCCCACAGCTGGTGGACTGAGCTCCAGCGAGGGTGCGTTGTGTGTGAACGCAGCCTGCGATCCTGATCGGATCGCTGAAAGCAAAAGAGTGGGGGGTTCTAACCCAGCAGCAGTTCTCCATCTCTCTGACAGGTGGCACAACCTTTTCATTAGCAGAATTGATAAAGCTGCTACCTCAGGTCTGTCATTTCTACCTGCTGCAGATAGAAGACTTCAATATTGATCAGCTGTCTGGTCTAGCCTCTGCAACACGTGCAGAAGCAATACCTAGAGAGCTGCTTTCTGGGTGCAACAGGAAACTCATATGATCTTTTCTTGCTTTGGTCCGAAAGAGCATTAGGAGAGCTCTTTAATGCTGCTGTGGAAAACCATCAAATTTATCCTGCTTTGTTTTGTGAAATTATAGGACTCATGATAAGAAATAGTAGTCTCTGCTCTTTTTATAATTAAAGCATAAGTTGGGTTAATTATAATAAGGTAAAAATTGGAAATGTGCTGAGAAAGACTGAGTGAATTACTGGATTGGTGCTGGGCATTCTGTGATTGGTCTGCACAATGAAGGTATTTCAGCCCTAGCGCTTAAATATAGTGAATGTTGCGCTGTGCGTCTGCTCTGAGAGCCTTGGTGCTGCAGAGAGGGTGGTAAGAGCTTCATGTTCTTAATCTTTGTTCAAAATGATGGATTTTAATACAATCGTTACCTCATGAAGAATGAAGAGTAGGATCAGGGTGGGTGCTTGC
This sequence comes from Tapera naevia, assembly GCA_033556795.1. NCBI lineage: Eukaryota > Metazoa > Chordata > Aves > Cuculiformes > Neomorphidae > Tapera > Tapera naevia. The sequence goes on along the minus strand of JAUMJJ010000173.1, from coordinate 726,721 downwards.
AGGTCAGCTCCGTGTAGCTCAGTTGACCTAATCCGTTTGGGTCAGAGCGCGTGGTTTGGGGCCATCATCACCCATGGATCTCTGGCCAAGGCAGTCTAGAGGAGGACAGGTATAAAGACATTAAGGACAGTTCCTGTTTCCATCACCTTAAGGTGTGAGGTCTGTCCTGGGAGTGGCTGCTGAATAGGAAGGAGATGGGTTCTGTTCACACCACTCATACTTTAATGGTTTTCCATCCTCCTCTTTCCTTGTTTCTGGCATTTTGCTGCTCTGCCTTGATCTTCTCCCTCTCTCACATGGCCCTTGTTCACACTCAGTATCATCTTCCAGAGGAGACGTAGGATCTTCTCCAGTAAATGTACAGCTTGGTCTGATGCCGTTGGCTTTAATTTGGGTCCTCCTTTAGCTCTCGTACGTTATCCGTGTGTTTGTGGAACTCTGCAGCTAAGCAGGTCTTCCTGTTCACACCTGTGGGGCACCAAAGCTCTGATACTTCATCAAAAACGTTTTGTATTTGATCCCTGCAGGAAGTAAATTGAGGAATCCTTTAGACAAAATGTATTTTGATGTAGATTAGAAGCATTTTTTTTTTAAATACGGAATTTGTGTGGGAGGAGAATTATCTGAGTCACTTCTAAGAGTAGCAGTGGCCATGCTGGGTACAACTGATCGAGGTAATTCAGAGGGCGGGTGGATAATGCTGTTGGAAGGATCTCAGCCTTTTTCTTCTCCTCCCTTTCAGACTTTTTAATGTATCGTACAGACATTACGGAGCCAAGTGGTTCTTGAAGTAAAGGTAGAGTGAAATCCTGTCCTGTGCAGAGGACTTTTGATCAGGGCAGTGACAAGTCTGCTTTGGGCTTAAAACTGGCCAACATCCAGGCATTTTGTTGCTCTAAAAATGAAATCTAGCTTTTAATCTGCGCAAGCTGATGTGTCTGTGTATGGTAGGTGAGCCTCCCTTTCAGGGAGTCCTGCACACTTTTGTGTTTATAAAGTTCCTAGTTTAGGAACTTGTATTTGGCTGAACATTCCGTATTCAGGAACTTGCCTATATTTAAATTCAAAATCCAACAAAAATTGTTATAGGACATGTTAACAAGTTCTTTTTGGAATGTATCCTTAGATTGTTGGCATCACAACGTGCTGTCTGCCTATATGAGCTGCTAGAATGGTTTAATATTAACCTTGTGACATTAAAAGGCAATTTTAGGAATGGATTTAGAATTTTTATGGTTATTTGAAAATAACACTAATGCAGAAACCTATAAAAAAACAGGTCTGAATATCAACGAGAAGGAAGCTGGTTATTGGTTGAGGATGAAAGGAGGCTCTCTTTGTACCTGTGCATTGTCTGTGCGTCTTTCCATCAGGATTTTATGTGAGACAGGTGAATAGGTGATTTCCAGGATAGGGCATCCATGGAATACTTGACACTAAAGATTACTTTGGGCTCCTGGGCACTTTCTGGTGAGTGCCACTTGGAAACCAGAGATAACTGGTGTTCCAGTGCCCTTGAGGACGACGTGTCATCTGGAATTTTGCTTTTTCATCCTTCCTTTCTCTTCTCCAACGGAGGCACCAGTTGCAGTGTTTGAATTAACAAGCATCCAGTTTGAGACTTTGCTAGGGACTCCTGTGATGGATTTGGGTGATGCAGTACTGATTCCTCTCTGGTTCAGTAGCTTCTGTTTGTTCTTATGAAAAGCAAGGCAGAAAATTCAGGTGCAATAAGCTTTTCCCATTTCCCAGGGTTGGTGTTTCTCCTGTGATGATGAAATTTGCTTTTTCTATGGAGCATCATCACAGTCTCAGTGCTGCTCTCACTGGTGAGCAGAGAATGTGGTAAAGCAGAAGTAGATTTGCTCTCTGCCAGATAAGGTAACAGTCTAGGAACAGGTTTGAGTATCTTTTTGCTCCTGGAATCAGAGATAGTTTAGCTTGTGAGTGAAATTGTTTCAAATCTCTGTTTTTATCTTGACATAAAAGCTTACAACTGTTTTCTGCATGGTCTTTTTGACTATTGATTATCCCCTTTTCGCTCAGTTTGTCTGTGTAAATCAAACTTCCCTTGGAAATCCCCTCACCCCTCTCAAACCCCTTTGGTCAGTCGCTAGAGGATTTCAGCTTCAGAACTGACCTGGTTTTCTCGGCGCTTGGGGCACAGTCAAGTCCTGGTGTTACGCAAAGTTGTTGGCACCCAACAGTATTTTTGTCAGTGTGTTCTTAGTGAGTTGAATTGGTGTCCTGAGGGAAAACATAGCAAATGATTTTCTAATTAAATGTTGCTTCATAATACTTGCTTTTAAATAGTGCTGTGGAAGAACTGCTTTTGCAGTTCTTCTCTGTGGGAACATCAAACCTTGTTATGCTGCTGTGTGAATGCAGTCATCCACTTCTCTAGTGAAATATGTACTTTTGTCTTAAAAAGAGCTGTTGGGAGAGATCAGAAGAGTTAGAGGGAACCTCAGCAGGTTATTAAGCAGTGAAACTCAAATAGCTTCTGGATGGGATGAGATGCAAGCATGGAAAATCAGTGTGTCGCTTCCTGATGGACAGGCTTATCCAGGGCTTCTCCTGGATTAGCCCAGTGCCTCAACTGCTCATTTTTTGGAAGCTGTGGAAATGTGCAAGGGAAGAGCCTGTTCCAGTGTTGACCACACGCTGTGCATGTCTTCTGGCCTTTATGGAAAGACTGTGCATGAGCGTTTCCCTCAGGCTCCAGTCCTGCTCAGTGCCTGAATCTGTGTCTAACGCACAAAAGCCACCGAAGGAATCATTGCAAGGATTTCTTTTCATGTCCACAAGTTACTTGCTTGAGTTTTTTTCTGCTTGGATGGTGATTATATTTATTTTGTGAAGTGAGTCAAGCTTCCATGAAAAAACTGAAATCATGTAAACCTGAAAAAGGGAGACGAATAATGCAGAGGTGGTGGGCTGAGCATCTTTTTGCTGAGCAGGCGTCGTTTCCCTGTAGGAGGCCCCAGTAGGGTCATTGGAAGAGCAGCTGAAGCACAAATGACACAACTGATGAGCAGACCAAGGACCATAATTGTATGAAGGACAGTTCGTCCATCCTTTTTTCTTCATTTGTCATAAGAAATATAATAAATCATGAAATAGCTTTGTTTAATAAGAGAAATGGACAAATGTGGGTTTGGAGCCTGTATTTTTTTTTAAGCTGGATAACTTTTAATAGCATTTGGTTATATTTCTGGGAGAAAAATGTGTAAATTCATGTGTAGAATAATGATCAGAGAATCGGATGGATGAGTGAACTTCTTGAAATACCCTGATAAACCACTGACTCAAGTGCTGGTGCTCAGCAGTGCTGGTAGAGGCTTTTCCTACAGCTCACAGAATAGAATCATAGAATCACCTGAACTGGAAGGGACCCAAAAGGATCATTGAGCCCAACTCCTGTCCCTACACAGGACGCTCCCCACACTCACCCTGTGTGACTGAGAGCAGTGGCCAGATGCTTCTGGAATGCTGCAGAGTGGGGGCTGTGACTGCTTCCCTGGGGAGCTGTTCCAGTGCTCCACCACCCGCTGGGGGAAGAACCTCTTCCCAATGTCCAGTCTAACCCTGCCCTGGGAGGCTGTTCTGGTTTTATTTCAGGGAAGAGAAGAATGTGAGAGTGTGCAGGCAGTACTTTGTGCTTTAGCTCTGTAGAACTGCAGTACAACAATCTGAGAGCAAGGTAGAAACGCAATGAAGAACCAGGACAGAAGCAGTGTCTTGGTCTGAGGGCCCCTCAGATGAGAACATTGGATTTAAGGAATCTTATTCATCATCTGCCTTGTCATCTGCTTTGCTAAGAGAGATCTGTATTTGCAAATGCTGCATCTCTTGGTCGAAAGCAGAAACGTGGGGAGGACTTTGGAGAATCCAACTCACCTGGGAGATGCTGTGATCCAGCACTGCCCTAGCTTCAGGAACATTAACAAAGTAGGTGTAAATGGATATGGAAATGGTTCAGAACATTTTGCCGCCTGAGTATCTTGTTGAGTTTTATGTGAAGTGTCAGAATAGATCGGTTGCTGTTTAAGTGATGGATACAGATGTGGAACTGTGCAGCTCTGGGGGCAGGGATTGTAAAAGTAATGAATGCAGTGAGAACTTTCATCCCAAGAAGGAAAATGTTTGATCCCAGTGATGTAACCCACAGTGAATTTAGATAGAACAGGGGATATCTCTGGCAGTTCTCCTTTCTAAAGTGTCATCTCACCAGAGGCATTGCATTTCTGACCCAGTGGTATCTTTTTTAAAATGCTTTTTGAAGCCAATTATAGAAGCTGTCAGCACGTTTTATAGACACACACACATTTGCATCTCAAAGCTCTCTCTAGTTTAGTTCTTTAGGTGCCTCCAGGTCCTATGCTACAACAGTGTCTGTCATTCCAAACTGAGTTTTCCTTATAACATTGTCATGTAAAAATGTGAAATTCAGCCTTTTTTTCTTCCTGCCTCTTCTTTAGTGAATGTAGTGATGGATCTGAATAGTGTAAAACACTGATGCAACACTATAGTCCATTAATGGAATTTTTAGGTTTTAAATCTTTTTTTCAGTAGTCTTTATCTTAAGGAACATATGTGCAGCTACAGCAGCTACAAAACAATTCCATAAAAGATCATTCTACAGTAGTTTCCAGAAAGAACAAGAGGGAGCAGTTCGCTGCTCTTTAGGCCTCCTGAAGCAAACCTTTTATTTAACTTCTCATGAGTGTTTTATGACTACAAACTTGTAGGAAAAGAAGTGTGTGTCTCCATTCCCTCTGCAGAGCTGGCTGGACACTCTCTCTGCTTTGTGCTTGAGTAAATATTTGTCTTGGAAGAGAAGAATTTCAGCACACACAAAAGCTACGCTGTTTGGAAAGGTGCAAAAAATTACTGAAATAGGGATAGTGGGGGTTTTCTTTCTGAGTTTTTTTTTTAATTGCCTCCCAGAAATCCACTTGAACTAATATAGAGTCCTGAGTGAGACGTGGGAAATGCCAGGGAGCACATTCCAATCGATTTGAAGCCGATAGCAGCAGCGAGTTGCACAGTGTTAGGTCTCTCTAACCCAGTTTTCTCATTCTTTCCTTATTTTCTAGTGAGAGAAAACTTAGAAATCCATGGCCCGTGTGGTTATTTTTAACTTTCTGTAGCTTTTTATAATGCTCTTGAATCCGTTCTTTGAGCGTTTGGGTGCACAGTAGTGCTGATCCAGTGGTCACCTGGTGGAGGCCAGGCTGCTGCTGCGGCTCAGCGTCCACTTTGCCTCGAGTGCTGGGGTCAGTTTGGGCCCCTCACTACAAGAAGGACCTGGAGGGGCTCCAGCACGTCCAGAGGAGGGAACGGAGCTGGGAAAGGGCCTGGAGAACGAAGTCTTATGAGGAGTGTCTGAGGAAACTGAGGCTGTTTAGTCTGGAGAAGAGGAGGCTGAGGGGAGACCTCATTGCCTCTGCAGTGGAGGTTGTGGTGAGGTGGGTGTTGGTTCTTCTCCCATGTAACAAGTGATAGGATGAGAGGAAGTGGCCTCAAGTTGTGCCAGGGAAGGTTTAGATTGGATACTGGGAAGCATTTCTTTACTGACAAGAGAAGAGTAGTGAAGCCCTGGCAGAGGCTGCCCAGGGTAGTGGTGGAGTCTCCATCGCTGGAGGAGATGTGGCCTTGGCACTTGAGGACATGGTTTAGCAGGCACGGTGGGATTGGGTGAGCTGAGAGGTCCTTTCCAGGTCTTTATGATTCTGTGTCATTATGCGATGTCAGAAACCCACTCACTTCAGAAAGTTACGGAGCTGCTGGTGAAGCCCCTGCTGGTTTCGTGTCCAAAGTGTGTGAACATCTCCCCCCCCCCCTTGCCAAAGGAGGCAGGTGTTCACACTCTGGGTTTATTACAGCTCTTTAAAGCTGTGCGTGAGGCTTTGACTCCAGAAAGGAGCTTTGAGTTGACCCAAACCTACCTTTTCTTTTCCTGCCTCTTCCCAACTTTGATTTCATTCTCAGCAATGTATTCCTATCTCAGTTTTATTGATTATATTTGAACTATTGTTCTCTTGGTTCTTTTTGGCAGTTGTCATTAGTTTGTACCAAAGCAAAAATATTGCAGGTTTCATATATATTGAAAAGCTTTTAAAAAACTGAAGTTTATGTAATTCAATTTGAAATTAAAATTAGAAAGGCATGACTTTGTGAAAGGAATTTTAATAGTGCTTGTGTGACAGATTGATGTATTTTACATGCAACACCTTTACTCTGTTTCTTTCATGGTTTATTGAATCAGTTTTGAATTGTGCTCATCATAAACTTGCAGTATTAAAATGAGTTTGTTTAGAAACTGAATCTTACATTTACATCAGTTGAAATAAAAGTAGAGATGAGGTATAAGCCTTGGTGATGATGGAAGTGATCTGGATCTGGGGGTGCAAGGGGAGAGTAGGGGTTGAGAAGTTAACAGCAGAGCTGGATCTATTCATTAAGGCAATTCAGAATTTATTAAATGAATTTATTAATTCAATTCAGAATTTATTAAATGAATTTTAGTTCAATTCAGAATTTAATTCATTAATTGATTAAATTCAGAATTTATTGAATTCTCCAGCTCTATGTGTCAATTAACTCTTCCTTAAAAAAGCGCCAATAAAAACACAACAGAAAATGGTTGAGTTTGGGGTTATTTGTTTCTTAATTGACTTCTAGGGAAGGTTCCCAGTCTTCTGGAGTTTCTTAAGACTCCATTAAGAGAACTGTCTAACTGGAGAACTTCAGCAAGTGCCCACAGGTGAAATAACATCTGTCAAGACTTGCAAAGCGTTTTTCCGCGTGCGATTGTGACACAAATCCGAGTGCAGTTCAGGATGGTCCCTGGCCACCAGTACAGCTGTCTCAGGAGCCCATCATCCCCAGCAACGAGGAGTTATGCTGAAGTACACTTAGAAATTCCTCCCCAGGCCGTGGGATTGTAGAGCAGGGCCTGGAGAAGGGCTAAAACTGCATGAAAAGTGGCGTTGGCTCAGTTTTCTCACCCGTGGGGCTCGGCTTGCGCTATAAAGCTAAAGTTACCGATTAAGAACTATTGGGGGTCTTCTGACAGGAAAATTAATAACACGTGGTTTATGTTTTCTGAAGCCTGTGCAGTCTGAAATCACCGCCTGTAAGGAGTGATGTGCTCACAGTGGAGGAATTTGTGACTCTGTTCTTTTTTTATGGGAACATAACTCAATAATTCAATTTTGAATGACTTCTTTTTTCTCTTTGAGCATTATCTGTTTTTCTTTTCTCTCCCCCTATCCACCAAACCAAAAAACCCCTCTAGAATTTGGCTAAGATATCATTCATTTTTCCAAACCCTGAGTCCTTTGGAGTGCTGCTGACTAGACCTGAAATGGTTCATTATGGGAAATGCATGATCCTTTGCCTTCATGGCCACCTTGTAGAACAGTGTTCCTGCATCCAGGCTGGGTCCCAGCTTTGCCATTCATCCACAGACCAGGCAGTGCTCTGGGTTTGGGGGGAAAAGTCTGAAACACAACTCCTGCAAAGTCTTCATTCTCTTAGCACCAGCAGAAGCCTTTGAGAAGGTGAAGGTTCATTGTTTGCTCCGAGTACAGTGGGAATGATCCAGTTAATGTTTGTAGATGGATCTATATATCTACCAAAGGCTGTGGCTTTATTTGTGAAAATCTGCTTTGCAGCACCTTTCTAAGAAAATACAAAGCTTTAATTCCTCAGGCTGTGCAGAGGGCTTGGTTCTAAGTCAACAATTCACAATATTGGTGCTTTTTATTGTTACCTGCCTTCCTCTCCTTCCCTGGGAAAATGGGATGGCTGACAAGGAATCACCACAGCTTTTCTATTCTTCTTTAACCAGTGTAATCTTATTTAATTAATCTCATAAATTCATAGAATTCTTAACAACAACATCTTAACAATCAGGTTTTTGTAGGTGTGAATATCTATTATTCTTACCAAACTTCCAAATCCAAGTTCCTGTTTACTGTTCCTTTGCAGTTTGGGAACTGCTGATTTATTAAATCCCCCAGCTGTTACGGGAGGGGGATTCAAACTGTGTGACACATAATGGGCTTGCAAGGAAGGAGGCTTTGGGGGTTAAATACACACCAGAACAATGTTACATGTTTAATGTGGAGTCCACTAATAGGGAAGTATTTGTATCCAGTAAGTAAATTACAGTAAATAAATAAGTATTATGGTTTATTACTCTTAGACTCCCCAACAAGCGCCAGATCATTAAAACCTTGCCTTTTTAAATGATTACCTGCAGCACATGATGTTGTATTGAGTCAAGAATTGAGTTTCCAACATGCTTGCACTTTCAGGAAGTTGATTTTCTTCCTGTTCTTTAGATTTAAACCAGGCTTGCTTATGGTTTTGAATGGAAATAGACATAGTCAGTTTGTATTAAGAGGTATGTGGGCCCTGACCCCTGTGCTTGAGGGATGGGACGTTGTTTCCAGGAGCAGAATATGGGAAAAGCCTCCCTGTTGCAGGCAGTCACAGAGAAAGGGAATGTGTGGTTTGGAATTACAGAGCCCACGACCAGACCTGTGTTAGGAGGGGTAATGCTCTGGCATCACTTTAAAAAACAATTTCTGTTTTATAGCATGGAGTACTTTGGGTGTTTGATTATCATATTCATTTGTGCTTCTGAGCAAGACAGAAAGTGGGAGGTGGGTTACGGAAATTTGGGTTTAACTCTTAAAATCAGATGCCGTTTTCCAAACGTACGGTTGTGAAGGAGTGAGTTTGCCTGGTGATGTGTCCTGCAGTGTTGCTAACATTGTCCCTGTTTTTCTGCTCTGCATGTCTGGACTGTCCTCCTGGGCCCATGTCTCTGGTGAATCTCCTTCGCCCAGTTCACGCGGTTCCTCTGCGACTCTCCTCTGGAGGTACGTGCTCCTTCTGGGTGCTCGGGGTGGAGGTGCTCTTTCCTCTTCCCTCTCTGTAGACAGCCAACATTCCATTATAGGTGCTGTAGAAGGGGGTCTGAGGACTCCTCTGCTGGATAATGAGCTGAATGTCACAGTGGCAGTCTTGGAGGTACTTTTTATTAGACAGTCATGTTTATTTTACAGTTTGTTTGTCAGCCTTACAGTACCTGCAGGGGCTCCAGGAAAGCTGGGGAGGGTCTCTTTACAAGGGCCTGGAGTGACAGGATGAGGGGGAATGGCTTTAAATTGGAAGGAGGAAGGTTTAGATTGGGCATTAGGAAGAAATTCTTCACGATGAGGGTAGGGAGGCCCTGGCCCAGGTTGCCCAGAGCAGTGGTGGCTGCCCCATCCCTGGAGGTGTTCAAGGCCAGCTTGGATGGGGCTTGGAGCCCCCAGTGGGAGGTGTCCCAGCCCATGGCAGGGGGATGGGACTGAATGGGCTTTGATGTCCCTTCCACCCCAAACCATTCCATGGTTCTATGATCACCTCACTAAGGGACGGTAGCGTAAAGCGCTGGGTCCTTTCTGCTTGCAATTTGTCTTTTGAAAGAAGTGAATATGTTACTGAATAACTTGCCAAATGTTTATTTAACTGAGTTAAAATTTCAGGAGAAATGCTGTCGCTTCCTTTCAGGTAAACAAACTGCTGCAAATTTCTTGCGCTCTCTTTCGTGTTCGTCCTAAAGAGTTAAGCACCGTGTGATGGTAATGAAATTGTCAGGTTATAGTAATTATGCTGGTAATTTGATCTGTGGCAGCTTGAATGAATCCATGTGTGGAGGGTTTGTTGCTTTTCTCTGCCGAGTCTGCTGCCCTCTGCATTCCTGAGAGCTGAAGAGTAATAGAGCTCATTAGACTTTATAGGAAAGGGGCTTTTATCACCTCGTCAACTCAGGCAGCAGACTGCCATTATAATCTTAATTTTGTGTGGCTATGTAGATGTTGATGCACGCTTCCCTGCCAGGTTTATACCAGTGTTGTTTCTTACAGACACTTTTTATTGACATTTCGAAGCTTGAATGAAATTTTGTGTGGCACCACTGCAGATGTCTTCAATTAGGGGAAGTTAAATAAAAGGGGTTGTGTATCAGAGGCCAAGGGATTCTTGAAATTCTTCATTCTGGATCAGTTGCCACAAGCGAATCCAGTAGTGAGCAGTCTGTTTGCTCTTTTGAACAAAAATAATTTAAAATCAAATTTAAACTTTACACGATTTCAATTTGTAATTTTTTGAATTTTTAATGCTGTCATTAGCTGCAAAATAGCATGAACACCCAAATTCTTCATGGATTATTATTTCCTCAGTTTATTATGCTATTTAGTTTCAGTTTTGGCTGTGGACTCTGGCATGAAAAATATATAGTTTTAAAAAGATACATTTTTAGTAGCAAAAGAGTCAATTTTCTAGCAGTAAACAGTATGTGAGGAGAACGCTCTGATTCTTCCTTTTGTCTTAGAACTGCTTCCAAGCGTTTACCCTCCCAGCACCTGACACTCTCAGATGCTGCCCTGAGTGGAGAGGTGTGGTGACAGCGATTCTGTAGAGGAAAATGGCTTTACAGGAGTCCTGACCACAAACGAGGGTGGCCTGCTGCTGTCTTGCTGCCAAAGTGGGAGTGTTTATGGAAGGAGGGCACAGGGAAGATGGGAGCTGCTCTGGGGGGTCCTCGGTGTTGGTGCTGGGTGAGTTAGAGGGGTGTTCCGGGCCACGGCATCACCAGTGGTCACCTTGTGCTTGTCCTGCCCCAGCTGCTCCATCTGATGTTGGTACAGCAGTTGGAAAGAGCCTCGGCCCTCGCGCTCACCACGGCATCACACAGCCCAGTGGTGGGCCTTCGGTGGTGCTTTGCTTCCAAATCCTCCTCTGATTGTTCCTTAGTCTTTCTCCATCTTGCCTGATGCTAAACATTAAATGAGTGCTTCCATCAAACTGCTCTCCAAAGCATCTTTCTGAGTGAGTTGCTGCTTTACAGCCATTGTTTTGGGTGTGTAAAGCAGTGTATTTTCCCCCATGCATCTATCAACATTTGATACGTCCTCTGCCTTTTTGATCACTCGTTATGGAGGGGTCTTTATGCAGTTCACACTCAGCTCTTGTTTAACCATCTTGAATACTTCAAAATTACCACTTTGGTTTGCTGCAGCATTGTTCAGCCTCCAGCAAGTCAGGTACCAGCGTGGAGAGCAGAGTAGGTTCAGTGTGATGGACAGGGAGCTGCTTCCCATCATGTAAATGATTGCTTGCTCTCAGTTTGTTTGCTTTTATCCATATTGAGGTACTTTTGAATCCTAAGGAGGTGCTTTTGAATCCTAAGGAACTGGAAGGTGTTTTCAAATCTAGATTTTTGCTCTTTGATAAACACATCAGCTTCTGCTCCACAGTATTTTGTTTATTGGTATGTGTTCAGTTTTAGGAGATACAACAGCAAATGATGAGGTTCCAGGTCTGTAATTCCCAGGATCACCTGCTGTAGAATGTCCTGTTTTAGTCCCATCTAACGAACTGCTCAGGACTAAGTCAGAACTCATTTCTTTGAGGTATCTTGGCAAATTGCCTTTTTTTTCCCTTGTAGTGGTGTAGACATCACCATGTCTTTGTGGTGATGCCCCCAGCTCTTCTGCTGTTGAAGCCCCTCGTACCCTCATGGCTTCACCAATCTTTTTGGCATTTTAATCAGACTATTGCTGTCCTGATGAAATAGTTGACGGCGTAGCTCAAGCACTGCACTTCCTCAGTAAGGTACAGAGTTAGCTCTGTAGGGTGTCTGACATTTCGATGCGGTCAGTTTATTTACTTGTTTGATATGGAACCACAGAACTGTTTGGGTTGGGAGGGACCTTTTTTGAGATCACCTGGTGCAAACCCCTTGCTTGAGTAGGGCCAGCTGGAGCGGCTTGTTCAGAACCGTGGGTTTTGAAGGCCCCCAAGGATGGCAACTCCACAGGCCCTGTGAGCAGCCTGTGCTGTTTTTGACCTCCCTCTTGGTTAAACCTGTTTCCTTCTGTTCTGATTGGATGTCATGTGGTTTAATTTGCATGCATTGCCTCTTGTCCTATCAGAGGTAACTGCTGTGAAGAATCTGGATCCCTTATCTTCATTCCTCCCATCAGGGATTTCTACATCATGATGAGATTTCCCATTGGTCTGTTCCTGAGGCTGGAGAGTCCCAGCTTATGCTTTCCTCAGGTGGAGCACCTTCACTATCTTTATGGCCCTTGTGGACTTGCCTCAGTAAGTCCTTATCTTTGTCATCCTGGGCAGCCCAGTACTGGTCTCAGCGTTGCAGATGGAGCCTCCTCAGTGCTGAGCTCACCTGCCTTGACCTCCCAACACACTCTGCCCGGTGCAGCCCAAGAGGCTGCTGGCCTTTTTGCTGGCTTTCTCTAATGCAACCACAAAGTGCTGTCTTTCTGCTGACACAGCCTCTATTTGTAGGCAACTTTCACAGCATCTCCACAAATCCCTGCTCAAAGGAGGATGTGGTAGTGAAAAGGAGATACGTTGCTAACCAAGAGATAGAAATCTATCACATTGCAGGTTGTGTGTGTGCCTTTGGGAAAGGAACTGCTGGTGTTAATCACTGTTGGAAATAACTTCCACCAAAGTGCAGAAGTCAAGGGTTTGCTGGCTTTTTTTCCTTCTTTGTGTAAGGGATGGTGTGGATTTTTTAGCTTCTTCCCTCTGTCCACAGCAGAGGGGGAAATGGAAAAGTTCAGAGCAGGAAATTTCATTAAACGTTCCAGAGAAAAATAATGGTGTGGTGGTTGTGGTCAGGACCCATTGTTGATGGGTGAGGGTGCAGTGCCTTGTGCAGTGCACACTGGTCTGGCAGGGGTTAACAAGTGCAATTCCAATAATAATAATAATAATAATGTAGGAAGAGATGTCTTAAAAGTAAAATGAAAGACCAATGTGCGAAGAAAATTAAGTGCTCTCACCATCATTGAAGGTCAATTATAAGCAGTCATTACACTGAGTTGTACTAATTGAGGCAATCTATAATACCAGTTGCTATTAAAAATTTAAATTTTAATAATGTTGTAAAATGTGAACACTCAAATATGTTCATGGTGTAATTAGCAGAATATGAGGAGAGGTAGAATTAACATGATGGAATATATTGTATTTTTCTCTGTTCTAATCTAAACATCAGAATTTTTGTCCTTACTTAGGTCTTATTTTGTTGATTGTTTCAATCTAATCAGATTATAATAATTGGTTGTATTGAAGCTTGGTATAAATTGTTAATTTTAAATACGTGGGTCGCTCTGGATTGACTCCAGAGCCAAGGGGGAGTTTTGGGTAGATGAGCCGAGCCCATTCCGGTGGGGTTTGCTCCCTTGGTGTATTTTCCATCACCTTTGACAAACATGTCCCAGGTGGACATGTCAGGAGTGTGAAATGGTGTAACCTGCTGCGGGAAACGTTTCATATTCCAGATTTGTTTCATGTCAGATTGCCTGGGTAGCGCTCGCGAGGGCTCCAGGTAAAGGAGTCGAGTGTTCATGATGGAGAAATCAGAGAGAACCTAATCCTTACAGGCATTACAAAGGATTACATTGTATGAAAACCTTTCAAGGAGGAGGAAAATGTTAGTTTTTTAAATGTTATTTGCTTAAGGTAATGGAGATCCCAGAAGGTTTTGCCTGAGATCAGTGCTGTGCTTGTTCTGTTTGTGACAGAACATTGGCTCTTTGTGTGCGGGACGGGGCATCGTAGCTGCGTCAGAGAACAAGTGCAGGCCGTGCCTTGCCAGAGATCCTGAGCTGGTGCCAGCACCCCCTGAGCAGAGCCCTGGGGACCAAACCCCCCCAGGAGTCTGGAGGAATGGGGTCACACACGGGCACAGCATCCACTCAAGGCAGTGCAGGGACTGGACAAGGGGAAATGGTTTTAAGGGGTATTAAGATGAGATCTTAGGAAGAAATTCTTCACTCTGAGGGTGGGGAGGCCCTGGCCCAGGTTGCCAGAGAAGCTGTGGCTGCCCCATCCCTGGAGGGGTTCAAGGCTAGTTTGGATGAGGCTTTGATCCAGTGGGAGTTGTCCCTGCCCGTGGCTGGGAGTGGGACTGGATGGGCTTTGAGGTCCCTTCCGACCCAAACCATTCCATGTTTCCAGAATTGTTCTGTAACTGTGTACTTTGCTTTGAGTGAAAATCTTACCCGTGTTGGCTCAGACTGTCTTTTTTTAAGATTTTTTTTAAAATCTGTTTTAACTGAGCCTTACTTCAGCTGGTCTGTGTTCTACTCCCAACCACATTTCCCCAGGGTTTGCAGGAGATGCATCATTTTTTTTAGGTAGCTGAGGGGAAAACTCAACCTGTGCTGGGAAATCCTTAGAGAATCTGTTACTTGACTGTGTCCCTGCTTAGAAGTTTTACTACTGACTGTGTGATTCATTTGGCTCTGCTCGAAAGCTGAGGGAGTTCTGTGAAACTGTAACTGTTGAACAAGTAGACTGTGCCTGAAGGAGGAGAAAGGCAGTTTAATCTGCTACTGTCCAAGTCCAATATCCTCGTATACTGCAGATTTGACTCTCAAATGTTTAATCCTTTTACAGCCTCTGCAACTCCATATCTAGTTTTGTGCTCTGTAACTATATGGAAATGTGAATATTTAATTATTTTATATTTATTTTGAGACTTACTGGTTGGGTAAGTAAAATGAAATGATTTTAGTTTGATTGCTTTCTTTTGACACATGTGGTACCAATCAGGATAACTCCCACTGCCCACCATCTCCCCAGCCAGCGCTGCCGTATCGCGATACGTGATGAAAGCCACCTTCTGTCCTTGCAATGCGGAGCAGTCGGTCACAGCAGGTGACACTGTCAGACTGAGTGAGAAGCAGCTTCTGGAAGATCTGACAATGTGGTGCAAAGCACTAGATGGGTATTTAAGTTGAGCACAGAGGAATTCGAGATTACAGTAAACTTGATGTGGGTGAAAACAATGTGCCAAAGCTGGTTGTGTGATGCAGCGTAAATTAGAAGGTCATTTTCTTAATGAGAAGCATTGGTTTCTGGCTGTAGGTGTTCTACCCCATCAGGAGATGTTTTTCATTGCACTTCCCAACCACCACGTGCAAGGATAGCGAGTTCCTCTGTGTTTATGCAGAAGGTTCTGTGGTGTGGGTGGACAGAAAGGCAGCTTCGTAGATTCTGTTGGGAGAGAGAGTTTCAGGTTCTTAGATAAAGGTTGTTTCTGTTGGTGATAAAGAGTAAGCATCACAAAGAGTGAGGTGTTCAGTTCTTTCTATAAATGCTCTTCTCATAACTTTAGTGGCCACTCAGGAGCTGAGTTTCTGTGGCTGAAGCACTTCCAGTATCTTGGGGAGAGAAACAGTGGTGTTCCTGCCATGGCAGAAGGTGTCTCTACCAGCTTTGAGAAGTGCCAGCACAATGTAACGTGATGTCTGGGTTTCACCTTCTTGCCTCTGGGCTTTGTCTTCTGTGGAAAAGTGGGTCAAATAAAGGCCAAACCAAGGGGTAAGTTCAGCAAGTTTGCAGATGATACCAAGCTGGGAGGAAGGGTTGATCTGTTAGAGGGTAGGATTGTCCAGAGGGACCTGGGCAGACTGGAGAGCTGGGCTGATTGCAATGGGATAATGTTTAATGAGTCCAAACGTTGGGTACTTCATTTTGGACACAACAATCCCATGCAGAGCTACAGACTGGGGACAGAGTGGCTGGAGAGGAGTCAGGCAGAAAGGGACCTGGGAGTGCTGGTGGACAGGAAGCTCACCATGAGCCAGCAGTGTGCCCAGGTGGCCAAGAAGGCCAATGGCATCCTGGCCTGCATCAGGAATAGTGTGGAGGAGGGCAACGAAGATGGGGAAGGGGCTGGAGCACAAGCCCTACGAGGAGCGACTGAGGGAGCTGGGGCTGTTTAGTCTGGAGAAGAGGAGGCTCAGGGGAGACCTCATTGCTCTCTACAACTCCCTAAAAGGAGGTTGTAGTGGGGCAGGGGTTGGTCTCTTCTCTCAGGTGAGCAGTGACAGAACCAGAGGGCAGGGACTCAAGCTTGGTCAGGGAAAGTTTAGACTTGATGTGAGGAAAAAGTTCTTCACTGAAAGGGTGATTGGCCATTGGAATGGGCTGCCCAGGGAGGGGGTGGAGTCACCAACCCTGGAGGTGTTTAAGGGGAGACTGGATGAGGCACTGAGTGCCATGGGTTAGATGATGGGTTGGTGTTGGGGTTGGTGTTGGTGTTGGGTTATAGGTTGGACTCGATGATCTCAGAGGTCCTTTCCAACCTTGTAATACTGTGATACTGTGTGATACTGTAAAAGCCAAGAATACCTGCAGAATTTGCAACAGTGCCCTAATAACTTGGTGAGTCCCATTGTTCTTTTGTCCTCTCAGTGCTATAAAAGCTTGGTTTGCAGGTGTGTGTCTGCCAGGGTGGCAGGCAGAGGTTCCTGATCACGAGTGCAGTGATGGTCAGGAGGGATGCCGTGAGCTCAGGTTGTTTTAAGTACTTCTGCAAGGCCTTTTTTCCTTTTTCCAAACATGGAGAGCAGGAGGAATTTCTCACACTGTTTGCTTTTGCCTTAACACTCTTGCTGAGGTTGTTTCTGTGCCGCAGGTCCGCCTGTCTGACCGTTGCACCCCGCGTTGTTTCTCCGTAGGCAGAGGACGCGCCCAGCGGAGCCGAGTGCGGTTACGGCTCCTTCCACCAGCAGTACTGGCTGGACGGGAGGCTGATCGCCGTGGGTGTCATCGACGTCCTGCCCTACTGCGTGTCCTCTGTCTACCTGTACTACGATCCAGACTACTCCTTCCTCTCCTTGGGGGTCTACTCTGCCCTGCGGTAAGGGGGAGTCGTCACTGGCTGGCTCAACGTCATGGGAAGAACTGACAATTCTTCCTCAACCTGACCTTCTATTTCCAGTCTAAGCGTACCCTGGTAACACAATCTCTAACCAAGTGCTTGTGGGTTTGGTTTTTCTTTTCACTCTCTGCAGCTGATTGCATTCCAAATATATTTTTAATCTTCGTCCTTGAATCGGGGTGTGTCTTTCCAGCTAGGCAGGTATAGTTTTGAAAATTAGAAAAGCACTTAGAAATGAAATACCTGGGGTTTATTGCCTCTGAAAATAATTTAGTATTGGCTGGTTTCAGCGAGAAAAGGGCCCTTTTTATGTTTGAACAGAAATAATTTTTCCTTTGACCTTTTCCTTAGCCCAGTCACCAAATGAAATTAATCACTTTTATGGTTTTATGCACATTGAGACCATAAAAACTGAGCACCTAAATCCTGTTGTCTTCTGAATTAGTATCTCCTGCTGTAGCACTAAGTCTTATTTTTCAGGTATGTTAATCTCATTACCTTTGTCTTTGGAAAGTCTGATGGAGGGAGCAATTCTGCGAATTTTAAAGCATTAAATTAACTATCAACCTGGTTTTGCAAAACAGTAGGAAAAGCAAGTGCTGCCTTTCACTGTGAATAAGACTTCAGTACCTCTTTTTATCACAACTGCTTCGTATACTTTTGCAATAATTAATAAACTGTGTGCAGTTTAATCTCTCACAGGTCGCTCATAATGAGTTTAGATTTTGATAAATAAGCTGACGGATGGACTGGATGAGCTTAGAGATCTTTTCTGACCTTAATGATTCTGTGATTGATGCAGTTCTTGCTGTAGCATCTGCAGTGGTCCGTGGCTAAAAGAGTCTGAATTGTCATTTTTGTGGGGCTGGCAATTTCATCAAATTCATTGGAATTTAAGCATACAGAAAAAATGTTGAAGCTTCTGTCACTTAACAGTGATCTTTTTTCTGTCTATTGGTGGTTTAGATTTTTAGAAGTATTTTTATTCCATATGCTTGGTACTTGAAATTACTCTGATTGGGTTGGTTTGTTATAAAGTGAGCTTAGAATCACAGAGTGATTTGCATTGGAAGGGACCTCAAAGCCCATCCAGTTCCAGCCCTGCTGCCACAGGCAGGGACATCTCCCACTGGATCAGGGGGCACAAAGCATGTGAGATCAATTCTAAGTTCTCCTAAGAGTTGTTTTGTAGCATTTGTACACACAAGATGACTTTCTGCAATAGTAGGCTGACATAATCCATGCTTATGAATTCTTGAGCTGGTTTTACATGTTCTACATAATAAATTTAAAGCTCTGTCCCTGCAGCGTGCATGGGTGTCTCAGCCAGTGGAAAAGCAACTTATAAATTCCACAGCATTTCAAGCCATAAAAATGTGTTTCCAGCAGTCTTGGAGGGACCTGGCCTTGTTCTTCTTTCAAAAAGGGGAAAAAAGCCTGGAGAGTTTGGGAGGATTTAGGAAGTTACAAAGTAATCTGACACCATCAAAGCTGTTGCCAGTTTTCCTCCGAGGAGGTTAAACGGCATCGCACGCTGCCACTTCCACTTCATGCTACGCTGAGAATTCCTGCTGCTGAGTCGTAGAAAGGATGGGATTTGAAGATCATTTGAAATCCGTGGGTAAGTGAGGAGTGAGGGGAGAGGCAGCCGCTTGGGAGCCGCCCGTCCTGCCCAAGGGAAGCAAATCAGCAAGAATTATCGAGTGGTTCATCTTTGCAGGAAGAAGTGAAGCCTCCCCCTGCTACCTCAAACCAGGAGTAGCAGCCAAACACAGTGTTCGTGAGCTCTCTTTGTGGGAGGACTTGAACTGCCTTTGGGATTGGGTTCTGTAGCACTGGAATAGTAACTTGGAATCTTGTACTGATGGATCAAATATATGTCTCCCTCACTACTGGCCAAGCAGGAACAGCCATTACAGCTCCTTAGGTGCGTTCCATAGCTGGAAGCTCTACAGAAAGGTACTTGGAGGTCTGTAGTTCCTTTCCCACGGGGATTTAGTCCTGATGAGTGCAGGTAGATGTGAGCTATGCATTACAGACCCCTGATTGCTGCTGTTCCTCAAAGCCCATCCAGATCCATGGGCAGGGACACCTCCTACTGGATCAGGGGGCTCAAAGCCCCATCCAGTCTGTCCCTGAACACCTCCAGGGATGGGGCAGCAATGACTGCACTTTCTGTTCACTTTGACTCTTTGTGTTTTATTAAATCAGGCACTGCAGTCCGATTGGAAAGAGTCTTTAAAGGATTTTGAAATGCAAAGATAGTGGGTTTTCCCTGTGGTGTCCCAGCTTTTTGGTTTGCAATAAGTGATTTGTTTAATTTGGTCCACACTACATGTAATATCTGCATCTCATAGGTGGTTTAACCTTATGTGATTTCTCAATGATCATACGCATGAAGTAGCTGTTTGTAGGCTTTTGGGAGTACACACTGTCACTGCTGGAATCTGGATTTTCAGATACAGAATCATTTATTTCTAGACATTCTCTGCTTGAAACTGATGTCTTGATTCAGAGTTGTCATGGACCCATGATGGTCTCTGCAAACTTTGTGCAACTGAAATCTTGGGTTTTCAGTGTATTTAAATATCTTCCTTACTAACTTAAGTGATAAAACCCCTGGTATTTGTACATGCATCCTGTCTGCATCCGTTCATTTCTTATCCCTTTGACATGGAACGTAGGAACCAACATCCATATTTTATCAAATCTGGAACAAATTTGGTAACTCCAAAGTTACAGGTGCTGTAAAAATGAGCATTATAGTGGAAACACTGGCAGAATTGTTATAAGGCTATTTTCCTCGTACCAGTAAAATAAAAAGCGAAGTTATGGTATTTTGGACTCCACTGACACACCGCTTTCAGAATGAATGAGACAATTGTACAGACAGACGTGGGACAGGTGAAAAATACCTTTTGTTGTGTAAAGATGCATGGTTTTACATGTGAATTCCTCAAATGGAAATGAGAGAACAAACAAGAGGCTGATCCTTGAGTCTTGTTTATTAAAAATACTCTGCTGTTTTCCTGAGCTGTGTCAGCCAGTCTGGGTACAACAGCGGGGCCAGATGTCTGTACAGTTCCAACATACGTGAATATTAACAAGAAAACCTATCAAATAAAGGCTTTTAGTCACTTTTGTTTGCATTTCAAGTCTGTCAGTTGGCAGGAGGAAACACAAAAATGAAAGTATTTTGAAGCCTGACATGGTGTTTTGTATTTTGGTGGTTTGTTTGTTTGTTTTTTAAGCATTAATTTTCATTTTATCAGCTTTGGGGTTTTTTAAGAACTAGTTTCGAGTTTCTTCATTTTTTCTTTGATGGCAGTCTAGTCCTTTAAACAGGTCAAGAGCCAGGTATTTTAGTATGAAGGGGTAAAATGAATGTAGGAATTGTATTCAAAGGTAATTGGTCTCCTCTTTGCTTTCACAGGGAAATTGCATTTACTAGGCAACTGCACGAAAAAGCCCCTGATCTCTGTTTTTATTACATGGGTTTCTACATCCATTCCTGCCCCAAAATGAGATACAAGGTAATGTGTGCTTTTCCTTATTTCCTCAGCGTGCTGTTAGTCAAAGCCTCTGACAGTGTTCATAGCCATATAATGTTTTGTTATTGTCATCTTGGATTCTAACATAGACTTTACACGGTTAAATTTGAACGTTGGTTACTGTTTAACTTGGCTTAGGTGTTTTATTTTAAATTTAGCTGCATGTGGTATTTATTACGAGCTGCCCTAAAGCAGTTCTGATGGGGAGGCTTTCGGGGCTGTCAGATAACAGTTTGTTGTGGGGTTACCTGGCTATCCTGTGTTTACAGTCCAAGAGACTGAAATTCTCCCTTTTTTAGGTCTGTGTGAGTGTGGAGCTGCTGCTTGGTGACAGTAATAAGGTGCCTTCGTGGGCCTGGCTTCTCTTGGGTTTTCCTCTTTGGTTTTTGCTGGAGATAAAGGGACTGTCTGTGATGGAACAGTGAGAAGTGAGGTTACCAGGCAGCAGATTTTTAAGGAAAAGGTCAAAGAGAATCCATAGAACAGAGTGACTGATCTGTCCCCAGCCCTCCTTTGTAACCCCTCTTAGCTTCAACTTTGTTCAGGCCTGGCTACCTAAGGGAGTCTGCCTGGTTTTAGATCTCATGAATGTGATACCTTCTCTTTGTCAATGCTTTGTGAACATAATGATGCAATTTCAGAGCACTGAAGGTTGCTAGAATTCTGCTGAGCATTGACACATAACCAAATATATCTGTTAGTAATGGGAAAAGATACAAAGCTCATGAAATCTAGAGTAAGAAGCGCTGTCTCTTCTTTTCTTTGTTTCCCTCAAAGTGTGCTAAAAATCTGCAATGTTTTCAGCTTGTTTCCAAATAACCAAAAATGTTGAGGCTCATTGAAGTGGTGGTTGTGGAAGAAAAACCATTTCAGCTCTATGGTGGCTGGCTCTCCAGGTGACTGATGATTGAGCCCTCTGAAAATAACAAATCACACATCCCTCCCCCTCCTGTCAGTAGAAGATGTTTGTCCTTCCTCTCCCTTTGCCACCTTGACTTTATCACCTACATCTGCAGGGCAAACAAAGAGAATATGAGGTTTGAGGGAAGCAGATGGGTGAGTTGGAGAACACTGCCTCTGCCATTGAAACCAAAGATTCATAGGATAGGTTGGAAGATGAAAATAGTTCTCCAAAGAAATTCACGGCCTTGTGGTGAAACCTTTCAGGCCCTGTTAGATGTGGTAGTTCTTAGTTTGGAAAACGGTCTCCTGGAAAATTTTCCAGGAGTCACAACATGCCAGGTCTTTCTCCTGATGCATTTTGGAGTCTGGGATAAAGACTCCAAAGACTTTTCAGTATAAGGAGTATTTTACGTTGGGATGTGTTGGCCTCGGCCTTGCTCCTCTCATGTTTAAATGCTGTGTCTGTACTTGTCAGTGCTTTCCAGTTCCAGATGCTTGTTTACCAACTCATCTGTAGATGAAATACAAGAGCCCCCTTTAGCAAACAGTGGTATCAGAGAGGTGTTGAGCAGGGCTTGGCTGCTTTTCCTGTGATACCCTGTCTGCTTTCTCCTGCATCTTTCCAAGTAAATAATTTTACTCCATGGCTCTGTGTTACTAAATCCACATTTTCCCATCACTGCTGAACTCTTTGAGATCATTTCTGTCCATTCCATTCTGTCCATTCCATTGAGATCCATTCTGTCCATTCCAAGTTCTTTGATGCTATTTTGGTTCCTGTGGGGAGAGTCACCAGTCAGATTTGGGGTTGGTGCTTCTGGTGCCAGCAGTGACCTCTGTTGGCCTTCAACCAAATTCTCCTCTAAGTTCTTGTATGGGAAAGAATTCATTGGTGATGTTTTCTACATGAGTTCTGGGTTTTCTGGGGTTTTTTCAGTGTCAATATTTGGATGTGAATCGTGCAGTTGGAGCAGGACTTGTTCTGGTCCAGGATCTGCTCAGTACCCACCAGCGAGCCGTGGGGCGCGTAACAGAGTTCGCGTCTGCTCACTGGGTTATCTCTGTGTACCAGTTTAAGGCTGTTCCATGATGTGGAGAGGTGTTTTGACTGAAGTCTTTATCCAGACTTGTACGCAGGCCAAAGTAAATGGAATTATTTCCAGCAGTCTCCTCGGTATCAGGGCAAGGCCAGACTCCAGATAGATGGAACACTAGAAAGGGCTCTGAAATGTCAGAAAAGAAACAAAAGGCTGATTCATCTGTGATTAATCATCCTTAACTGAATACCCTGGGCCGACTGTGATCCTAAGCGGTGCCCCTGGAATTTTATGGCACTCGAGAGCCAATTTCTTTGGCTGCTTTCAGGAATTCCAGCATTGCTCCTCCCGGGGCAGTGAGATGCATCCAGGGGTAGCCTGGTCTTCCCTGGTGTCCACAAAGGTCTGGCTCATCCTCACCTCTCCTGACTCTCTTGCCATTTCTGACTGTGGAATTTAGTTAACCTCTCCCATAAGTTTGGATTCGCTGCGTAAGCTGAAAGGTGTGAGGGAGAGAGACTTGATATGGGGTGAGTTAATGTGATCCTCTGTGATTTTGGGGCGGGAAGCACGTGCTGTTACGGTTCTGCCACTGTGTGGCAGGCAGGCTTGGAAAGTGAGCCACTATTTCCATCCAAAAAGAGCTATTTCTGTATCTGTGCATGCTCTTTGATTTCAGCATGCATTGGAACATTTTTTGTATAAACAGGTCATAATTGGGCAACTGAGTATTCTGAAAAGTCAGGACATGTTACAGAGCATGAAGCTGTTGCTTGCAGTGCCGTTTAATATGAACTGAAATATCTGGGTTGAGAAGCCATTAGCTACTCTAAGAAAGCAATAAAGGTTTTGGTAACGCAGTGGGTTTGCTGTCTTGGCAAGGCTATTAAAAACAGACAGCAAAATCCTAAACACAAACCCACACAATAACAATAAGAGCACCCTGAAAATTACAAGTTGTAGGAATAGAGGGGAAGTCCCTGTTTTCTTTGTGTCCTGTTGACATTCCTGTGAGTGCTTCCCTCCTGCCTTCTGTTCCTTCCCCGTGGGCCGGGATCCTCTACGTCAGCATCAACCACTCACGTCGAGCACTCGTTTCTTCAGAGCTGTGACCTTGCCCCAGATGTTCCTTCTGATGCTATTTCTCATGTACTTTGAACAGCATCTTACAAAGTGTTTGAGGCCACTTTCTAGGTTGTTTTTTCTTTACCCTTAAGACCTTTCTAGTCAGGCTGGGAGAACCCCTTTATTAAGAGCATTGAAAAGAGGAATAAGATGATGGTCTTTGCTAAATAGCAGCAGCTGTTAGTGAATGCTGACAGTGGATTTACACTGAAAATTTAATTATTAAAAGTTGTTTTCATAGCAGGTAAAGATAATGAATGCAGTTATCATTCCTGGGCTGCATCAAAAGAAGCATTGCCAGCAGATCAAGAAGGTGATTCTTCCCCTCTGTTCCATGTTGGCGGTTGTATCCTCATATATTCTTGTTCTTTATTAAGCCTCTCATTGGATTTTTTTCTTCATGTCTCATCTGAACTTTCCTTCCTAAAAACATCTTACCTTGTCCTACCTACTGACCTGTTCAGAGGAGTGTAGGACAATTTGGGGTTCTTACCAGAAAGGTTTCAAGGCAGTAGATCATCTTTTTTAATGAAATATTGTACCGTTTGCTTCCTTTCCCTTTCTTGTTTGGAATAAAAATGTTTTAACAAATAACACTGAGCTAGAATGACAAAAAAAGAGTGTGCAAATGCCCCTATTGTCCACTCACTGAACAAGGATGGGTTCATGGAACACAGGAACCAAATCCTCTGTTCATCCCAACACAAGCGCACTGTTGTTTTATGAATGGACAGAGGACAAGATGAGCTTTTTGTTCCACTGATCTATGGATTTTATTTATTTATTTAAGATATTATGGCTTTATTGTATGTGTTGGGTTTGTTTGGTTTGGTTTTTTTACACTCTTTCCATTCTAGTCTTTACCAGTTGGCATTGTGTGGCTTGTTATTAATTGTTTTTAATTGTTTTCCATGCGGGGAAAGGGGAGGAAGGTAGAGAGATGTTGCAGTATATTTTGAGTGGGACTTGCTACTTGGTGCATCCTCCATACAGTGGCAGTGCAGGACGTTGAGTAGAAAGTGCCAGCAGAGAGCTGGAGATCTTGTCCCAGGTCCTGCCCCTGCCTCACCGTCTGGGCAATCTGAGGATGCTGTGCGGGAAGATCAGGTGGGAAGGTCTCCAAAGGGAGAAGCTTTGAGGCTGCTCCACCACAATTCCTTCTGAAGAAGGTGTGACATTGAGAAAGGATGCAAAGGACAACACCTGGGCAGCCTGAATTATTGCAAGGTGGTTTTATGTGTTTCTTTTAAACATTGGGACCTTCCAGTAGAGCCCTGCCTGAAGCTGTGGAAGATCAGTTGGCTTCTTTCTCAGAAAGGTATCTGTTTCACTGATTGTTGTTGGTTATGGATTTATAAACACGAAATGAGTCACTGTCCATGGGCTAAAGAAACTCTGTGCCTTACATGTCTTTGTGATCACGTTCATGGCTGAATTGTGAGTCTCCAAATGCTTGTACTGACAGCTCCACCTTCTGATGAAGCTTTAAATGAGAGTACATTTATCTCCTTTCCTTGTGATGTGGGGAGAAGTTAGTGTGGTGATCCCAGAAAAAAGATCACGATATTCCTCAAGCCAATTCTCATTAAATTGGAAAAGTATCTAAAAATCTCTGGTACATTTTAAGATAAAGAAGGCCCAGCTTATGCTTACGCGGAGCAGCTGAGGGACCTGGGGCTGTTCAGCCTCTAGAGGAGGAGGCTGAGGGGAGACCTCGTCCCTGTCTACAACTGCCTGGATGGAGGTTGTAGCAAGGTGGGTGCTGGGCTCTTCTCCCAAGTGACAGGTGATGGGATGAGAAGAAATGGCCTCAGGTTACACCTGGACAGGTGGAGGATCAGATTGGACATCAAGAAAAGTTTCTTCACTGAAAGGGTTCTTGGGCCCTGGCAGAGGCTGCTCAGGGAGGTGGTGGAGTCCCCATCCCTGGAGGGGTTTGAAAGACAGGTGGATGAGGTGCTCAGGGATGGTTTAGTAGTGGGCAGGTACAGTTGGACTTGATGGTCTCAAACGTCTTTTCCAAACAAGTGATTCTATGGTTCTGTGATTCTTCGCTGGTTTGGACTTGGGGTTTCTTTGTTTATGTAGTCTGAGAGCTCCTTTTTAAGCAGCTGCCTGGGAATCAAGATTAAGGCATCTTAATTCACTTTTAATAAAAGATCAATGGGTTTATTGTGAAAAAATCGAATACAGATGTAAAGGGTACCTGGTAAAAGAATTAAGTGTGTGTTTAATCTTACTGTTTTGTTTTTTCAGTGCTACTGGTGCTTGACCTTTTTCAGTTTTGAGACTATTCTCTTTCGTGGTAGTTTTACATTTTAAATTTCACTTGGACTACAAAAACAAACTCTGCTGATGTTTTTCATCTCAAGTGCTTACCAAATCCCTCCGATTTTACAAAATATTTGACAACTAATCTCCAGACTAAAGCCTCGTTAAAACCTTTGCCCTTCATGTGGAGCAAAAGTTCAGAGAAGTTCTGGTCGGTTCCGATTTGGAAACTAAAACAAAAAAATATCCTGGTGTGAAACATTAATGTAGGCTTGGCAGCTTCATTTCCAGAAGTTTCCAATTAAAATATGACATGTCTAATAGCATAAGGGAAAGCAACTTAGAGACTTTGTCTTTTATATTATATACGAGGGAAAATGCCCCAAATAAGTGATAATAAAAAGTCTTGGAGGTATGTTTTTATTAGACAGTCATATTTATCTTACACTTTGATTGGAGGCCTTTCAGTACCTAAAGGGGGCTACAAGAAAGCTGGGGAGGGGCTCTTAACAAGGACCTGGAGTGATAGGATGAGGGGAATGGCTTTAAATTGGAAGGAGGAAGGTTTATATTAGCATTAGGAAGAAGTTCTTCACAATGAGGGTGTTGAGGCCCTGGCCCAGGTTGCCCAGAGCAGTGGTGGCTGCCCCATCCCTGGAGGTGTTCAAGGCCAGGCTGGATGGGGCTTTGAGCCCCTGATCCAGTGGGAGGTGTCCCTGCCCATGGCAGGGGGTGGGACTGGATGGGCTTTGAGGTCCCTTCCAACCCAAACCATTCCATGATTCTGTGACCACGTACTCATTATTTTCTTAGCTGTACTGATCTTCAGTATTGCTTTTTAAAGAAGCCATTGGATAGATTGGTCAGATGCTTATCAAGATGCAATTTGTCTTTTGGTTTTCTTTATTATATCTCTTGTTCTCCTGCTGCTTGAATGGTGCAGCTTGGCTTTTTCCCCCGACCTTTCCGGTCTGTGTCAAAAGGGAGAAAGCAACACTGGAAAGAGGACAGATTGACTGGGCAGGGTAAGGGTGTGGAGTGGCCTATGTAAGAGGAACAAGTGAAGAACTGAGGTCCCTTCAGACTGATGGAGATACCACGTTTATCTGTAAAATCATGGTCATAAGGCAGCGATTGTTGTCTGCGTTGCTGTAGTAGCGGTGGGATTGGTCATTGAGCAGAACTCCACTTTGCAGGCTGAAATATGTTCTGAAACTGTTCTTTCAGTCTTCATTGAGTCTTTTCTGTGTGTGGCCATCAGAGACTGGATGCTTGGCTGCACCCCTGACGTATGCCATGACCTCCAGTGGCTGTTCTCATGTTGTAACAGCTCTAAGTAAGTTGATGTTCTGTCTCAAAGGGTAGTTCTGGATCTCCACAAAAATTTTACACAGCACCAAACCCAACGTTTTAGGCAAATTTATTTTTTACTTCCAAAAAAACATTTCAAAATAACACATTTTAGATCTGGTTGGATATTTCTCCACAAAATGCAGATGCAGCAATAGCACGATGTGCAGTTGTGTTTTAACAGACTGTGTTTCATCCGCAGGTGGTGTTGGATTTGAGAAGCTGAAGCCTAAGAGAGGTGCTTAGGGACGGTCTCTTTAAGATGATGATGCTTGCTCACGGTCGTGTAGTTCAGTGTTCCCAGATGGTCTGGGCAATACAACCAGAGCTGCTGTGCCAGTGCATTTGTATTGTGAGATAAAAGGCAGCAGAACAGTTTCAATTGTAGAATTTTACAAAATTACTTCTGAAATATGTGTGAATTTAATCTGAAACCAAAAAGAAATTATTTTCCAAACCAATTTTGCCAGTCTGGTGAAGTTCTGCGGTGGTGAACAGCTCTGCAGCAGTTCCTTTTGGGAGATTCCCCCTTCCGTTTGGGTTTGTGTTGGTGTATGCTGCAAATCAGTGATACTAAGGATAAGAAGGAATATAAACAGTGTGCTTAGAGGTAAATTTTTTAGATGGTGTAATAGTTTTGCAGCAAATAGTGAAATGTGAACATAGTGGTGCCCCTGTACACGAGGCAGAATGGGATGGGATTCTCAGGTTTAGATTTTCAGCATTCTGGGAATATGGGGCAAGGTGTGGGGGGAGTGAGGTGGATTCATTGCTTAGTTTCATGTTGATTTGTTAACTTTCAAAAAAGTACATTAAGTGCTTTGGGGGGGAAAAATGGCACAAGAGCCCTTAAAAATCATTGCATTTGATTTAGGAGATTCCATGGATTCCCTTTTTAATTCTATAAATATAGAGACGGTGCCAACGCTCTTCACTGGGAAACTCTCCTCTGTACCCACTTCCTCCACAGAATGAGTCATGGGATGTGGGTTTAACCAGCAGAGTAAATAAAATGCCTTTATGGGAGAAATATCTTATGTCTAGAATGTTTCGAAATACTTGTAAAAGGGAGGATATTGAGGAGGATCAATGGCTTGTTTAATGTTTGCCTCTAATTACAGTCTGTATCACCGCCAGTGGTTCCTCCTTCCTCTGGGTCATCACCTCAGCCTCACATATCTTCACAGAAGTTTATTAAGAAGGTGCTAAATTCTGGTAGAAGGAAACATCTTAAGGAAGTTACCTCAGACCTATTTCTGCCCTTTCCCTCCGAAGTAGGGCATTTTGGTGCCAAAAATAAATACTGACTCTCCAGTGATGGACTGGATAATCACATTTTTCCATGAGCGTTTTGCTCAGTGCTAAAGAAGCTCTTTTTTGTTATAACCAAACTAGTCATGGTGCAGTGCAGTTCATGTTATACATCCTGTTTTGTGACAGTATACAAGTACTTGGGATACAAGGGGAGCAGGAGGAGCAGGCACCGAGCTCTTCCCTCTGGTGACCAATGCAGAACCCAAAGGACTGGCAGGAAGCTGTGGCAGGGCAGGGTTGGGTTGGACATGAGGAAGAGGTTCTTCCCCTAGAGAGTGGTGGAGCACTGCAACAGCTCCCCAGGGAAGCAGTCACATCCTGACAATATTCCAGAAGCCTTTGGCCAACGCACTCAGCCCCACAGTGTGAATGTTGGGGGTGTCCTGTGCAGGGATAGGAGTTGGACTGGATGGTCCTTGTGGGTCCCTTCCAACTCAGGACATGCTGTGATTCATTCTGTGGTGTAGAACAGGACTGTGTAGCGAGGTGGTTTCGTGTGTAGGAAGCATTAATGTGATCCATTTCAAGCAGTAGGGGCAGTGATTCCTAGGAGAACCATAAGTGACTGAGCGACCTTTCCTCACACCCATGGGTGTGCCCGTGCTCCTGGAAAGGCCAAACTGTCACCTTGGGCTTTCTGTGCTTAAGGAACACCTCTGAGAGATGGGGACTTGCCCATTTCTGCTTTCTGGGCCAGTTAATAGAAGGTCTTTAAATCAACAAGTACTTATATTCTATATTTCTTAAAAATCTGACTGAAAAGGTATATTTTTCCCTAAGACCTTGAATTGTTTCATCTGAGTAACGGTGACTGAAAGTGCTCTTTGAGGAGGGAGCCGGCTGGTTCTGTTTGCGTAGCCTAACATTTCAAAGCACTTACTTTAATAATGTCATTTCCATTCGCTAGCTTGAGAGGATTTTCTGAGGCCTTGAGCTTTAAGTCTCTGCATGGAATTGGAGGAATATTGTTTTAACTTAATATAGATTTTGCATTGCATTAAAAAAACCTCAAAAATTGAATAAGGGTAGTTACAAGTCAATCCTGAATGTGTTTGAAATGAGCAAATCGGAGTCACACAAGCTTATTTCAGAAATGTCAGGTATTTGACAAAGGTCAGCATGAAGGGTTGGTTTTTTTCCATATGTACAGTTATGACTTAGTTTTTGTGAGAGATAATTTTTGTATTTCTTGCTCAATAATTTAAAGTTGGTGGGGAGTAATGAAAAAAGTCAGTTCTGCTATAAATATGGGAAAGAGTCGAATGGTAAGAGAATAAAAAAGCCAGGAAACTCTGCAGACATTCAGAAAAAATGGTTCTGATTCTTCAAAACTGAGTGCCGTAGGGTTTGGGTCTGAAAGAAGAGCAGAGGTTGTGACTGTGACATTTTGCAATCCACCTTTATCACAGACTATAGTCACAGTGATTGTCTGTGTCCCTTCCCAAACACTGGGCAGCTCCACCTGAGACCACCCTGCATTTTCATAGTAATGTTGGAAAAAATTAATTTCCTATCAGGATTGATCACCTTCATTACCTATTGATATAAAGAACTCTCAATTGCATCGACTGCAGTTGGATTTCCTGTGTCACCGAGTGTTAGAGCTGATACCTCAAGACTGATATAACTAAGATCTTAAACTTATCATTCTATCTATTGTATGTCTGGTTTTAAGGTGATATTTGTGGTGAATTTTCAGTTTAAAAATTAATTTGATATTGCCACTGTGGCTCTGAATGTTGTGAGGGTGTGGATTGAATGAGTAATGGCTCAGAGACAGAGTTTGGATTTAAGTTATAGGCCCATGACTAATCTTATTTTAAGTGAAATGAAGATCTGATATGGGGAGGTGGTTGTTGCTGAGGTGGTGACTTGCTGTGGAGCTGGAGGGAAAATAATTATGGCTGTTTAGTTTCTGGGAATGTCTGCAAAGAATCTCTTTTTAATAAATCAACAGGCAGTGATGGAATTTCACTAATCATTGCCTGTGAGCTATTCCTGGAAAACCTCCTTGGATTAAAAAGAAGTAGCAATGAACAAAGGGCTCCATCACTCCTGCAATACAAATAGCGTCCTGCTTGCTGCTGGGTGGGTTTTTCTGTGAGGTTTTTTTGGTCTCTGTTATTTGATGGAATGACCAACACTTGGGACAAGCTGCTTCTGGAGGTGCTGAGGTTGTTGATGTTGGCACCAGCTCAGGAGAGCTCTGGAGGGTGACTGAAACACAGAGTTTCAGTAAGCAAAGCCAATGCTTTTCTAGTTTATCTTGGATATTACAAACATCTGTTCTGTTAATTTTACATTCTCTTCCAGGGCCAGGGTTACCTTTGTGTCCCTGAGGTGGTGCTGACACTGGTAAAGAAGTGGGGCTGGGGTTTCAGTGGAGCTGTTTCCCTCATGGGTGTAAATAAGATTAAAATGATTTCTTGTCCATAGGAAAATCTAGAAACCCGTAGCCAGAGTGTTTTTGTACAACTGATATAACTGCTGTGTTTTCTTTTCCCTTCTCTCCTTTCCAGGGTCAGTACAGGCCATCAGACTTGTTGTGCCCAGAGACCTACGCCTGGGTGCCCATCGAGCGCTGTCTGCCGCTGCTGGAGCGCTCCAAGTACCACCGGCTCAACGCGGACACGGCAGCCGGTGCGGGTAACGGCAGGGGCTGGGAGCACCTCTCTCATGGGCTGCTGTCACCTGCTGCTGGAGTTGTGAAAGGGGGCTTGCAGGGAAGCTGGGGAGGGGCTCTTTCTCAGGGAGTGCAGGGATAGGATGAGGGGGAAGGGTTTTCAGCTGAAAGAGGGGAGACTGAGATGACATCTTGGGGAGAAATCTCCTGTGAGAGTGGGGAGGCCCTGGCCCAGTTGCCCAGAGCAGTGGTGGCTGCCCCATCCCTGGAGGTGTTCAAGGCCAGGTTGGATGGGGCTTGGAGCCCCCTGGTCCAGTGGGAGGTGTCCCTGCCCATGGCAGGGGGTGGGACTGGGTGGGCTGTGAGGTCCCTTCCAACCCAAACCATTCTGTGATTCTATGATTATGTAAATCTTATCTGTAAAGGATAAGAAGTGTAAAATTCATAACTCCTCCATCCAGCATTAGCAAATACAAAGTTTTATCTTTCAGCTTAAAATAAGCAATACAAATTGTGAGTACATTCTGTTTTACAGATTATATGTGGCTCAAAATTAGCACATACTGCTGCCTGTCAGACTGTAGTATGTGTTATCTGTGCATGAGCAGTTGTTACATCCTTACATTCCAGCTGGGTGAATGCATAAAGAAAGGAAATTAGAATCAATGCGGGAAAGCGAAAGGGCTGGAGAAGCTCAAAGGCTTCAAGTGCTTTTGTTCAGAAACAAACTGGCAGGTTTAGTTTAACAAGCTGTCAGTGAATGGAAAGAATACAATGAACAGCAGAAATACCTGAAAAATGTCCAGTAGGTGGGACGTAGATTTTTGCATTTTGTAAAGTAGGCATTCAGTGATTTGCCAGCATTTAATGATCACAAATATCACTGAGCAGCAACAATACTGTAAACCAATGCAAACGAGTAGGCAAAAGTACATGTACTTGTGTCACTGTTGACTCTGAGTGGATTGCAAACCCCAGGGAAGCTGTGTTGGAGACACTTGGTGTGATGGTGCTTGGGCAGAAAGCAAAAATCTGATTAACTTTTCTTATTAATTGCAAATGGCTGGATATCACCTTCTTGAAATTTCCTTTTTCCCCACTGAATAAGTTGAGAAAGGTTGTGGTATTCTACAGTGATGTCAGGGAAGAAGCTCAAGAGTGTGAAACCCATGATCTGTTCCTAGCCATCAAAAAACAGATTTATCTGTCTCTGAGCTTGAGTATGTTGAGAATGTTCTTTTCTCTCTTTCTGCACTTCATTCCTTCAACAGCTGCAGAGTTCTTTCTTATTTGCCGTGGCTGTTGTTTAATAAGATTTTTGCTTACTGGTCAGTTAATTGTTAAGTGTTGGAAGGGTAAGATGTAGGTGAAGGAAAGTAATTTGAAGAGGTGATCAATTAAGGAGGATTGTGAACTTCTGGAAAAACTGCTTGAATTCTTTGTTTTTCCTTATCCTGTGCATGGTACCATTTATGCTGTGGCTTGGTTGCTCAGCTGCAGCACTAAGGTAATGATTAGAATGGCTACAGAAATGAGGTCCAAATACATTTTTAGGTATAGATACTGATTAAAAAGTTTGAGTAGCAGAATTACAGTAAGTGTTCTGTGCAGGGAGAGGATGCTCTTTGGGGGTGGTGCAGGGAGAGGATGCTCTTTGGGGGTGGTGCAGGGAGAGGATGCTCTTTGGGGGTGGTGCACGTGGCTATTTGGTGCAGTGGGAAATAGGCTGGGGAACTTGCTTGGATGTTCTTTGGAAAGAATATTGGTCACCATGGGAAAAGCTTGGTGTGTAAGAGATTTAAACAGGTGGCACCTTGTGTCTTGATCAACTCAAATCATCATTACATTGGTGAGAGAGAATTACAAAGGTAGGAGCAAGAGGAGAAATGGAGGCCAGTGATGTTCAAGATATACTTGTTACTGAGAAAGACAAGAAGTGCATTCATTAAAGCACCAAAATGACAACTAAACCCCTGCCCTTGAAGGTTTTAGCCCTGCACAAACAAAGGGGCATCTTGATTCTGTGAAATTCTTGTGGAATACCAGGCATTTGGAAGCTGCAGGGTATAAACCTGTGACCATTATCGGCACAGAACATCTCACTCCAGACAGCACTGAAACTGTGGCTTGAGGCCTGTGGTTTGAGGAAATTAGAACATAGCTGCACGATAAAATGCACTGGACCTGCTGTGAGCTTATAGGCATTTGAGGTTTAAATAGTTGCTGCCTCAAAGGAAGCCATTTCTCAGCAGTAAAATCCATTTTCTTTTTCCTTCCTTACTCTCTGCAATAGTCAGTAATCGGAGTTTAATGATGTTACCGTGAACGTAAAATAGAGCAATAGGAATGATGGTGGGCTTTATTCCTCCTGAGTCAACTTCCTATAATACAGCCTGTAATTATGTCCATTAAATAGGTCCTGATTTATCAGGAGTGGGGCTCCTGACTTGGAGACTGAGGGCAATAACCAGCAAACAACTGGGAGAAACAGCGGGACTTGCGTTGCTGCCTGGCGCGATAAAGCAGTCGCTGGAAATGGCCATCTTTTAGTGTTGTCTGTAAGGTCAGAACATTCCTGAAATGTGACCTCACACAAGTTCTTCCATAATTTTTGGCAATTTTTTAATTCCTTTTCCCTCCCTTCAAAAAAATAAAATGATTACCTTGTAAATTCACCAGTTATAGGTTCTGCAAATGCGTTGTAGAACAGCGCCAGGTGGTGCTTCAGGAGGGATGCTCTGTGCTCTGGCCTTCGAGGCTCTGAGATACGGAAAGAATTCTGGAGTGTTCATACTCATTTCATTGCTTTCACCCAAGTGACAAAGCTGTGCCTCATCCCAGTCACTGGGCACGGCCCACAGCAGTGGTGGAAGCTGCTTCCCAACTTTCTGTGTCCACCTCTGTGTGCAGAAACTTTGTATAGTGTAGATCAAAAAGTATTTAATGTTGCCTTTTTTTTCTGGACTGATTTGTTTGCTGAAGCTGATAAATTGGCTGAGCTAATACACATCTGTTCAGCTTCCTGTGTGTCTAATAATAGAGTGGGGTAAAAATGGAATCAAATGGAATATATTAATTCAAACGAAAGTACTTTCTCCAATGTTGAAAACCACACATGACAAAGGCATGAACAGACTGCTCTCTGCTGGCTTGGTGTGTTCTTGGAGAGAGGACACTCTTTGGTCCAGAGGGGACAATCTAGCACAAACCACAGTGGATGCACACGGGTGGTGCACAGAAGCAGAGGAGCCACTCAGGTTTGTCTGGGCAACTGTGGTAATATATAAATTATATCTATTCATAGACTAAATAGGAATAGTCTAAACCATGAATATTTTGGTAAACATCACAGTGAAGGTGACTTTTGAAAAGGGGTCTAAGGAAGTACATCAGTTATCTTTTAGAGTTTCACGGCATGAGGGATGTAGGAAAAACGAAGAATACGGGGAGACACAGAGACATTTCCTTCAGAACCAGATCTGCTGCTCTGGGATATTGGATCCCGTGGTCACATGGAGGTAGAACCTGCATTGCTGCCTGTTGGTGCCAGCAGTGAAGATGGGGTTGAAACAGACTGTGGTGAGAGGTGAGGTTGGTCTGGTGTGATCAGGGTAGCGGTAGCTGATATGGACACACATGGAAAGACTGGGAAGTCAATTTTGCAGTAGTTGCTTCAAGGAGAATGATGAGGAGGAGGACTTGACAGGAAGGAAGCTGTTGAAATAAGTAATGGTTGTATTAAAACTTGAGAACCCAGGTAGATGTTTGCAGTGATGAATAAAAGAGGCTGGTTTTAGATACATTGTGTAGGGAGAAACCAGGTGTGAAAGTCTGAAGAGATGACAAAGCCGAGGTCATGTGCCAGCAGAAATTTGCCAGTGGCAGCAATTCAGCACCCACCTTCCTCCTTGTTCCTGATGCAGAGCAGGCTTCGCCTTGGCCAACTCCACAGAGCAACACTGCCTCTGCTTTTCCCAGTCCAGGAGTGGAACATTTGTTTCCAGTTGGTCTGAGCCAAAATGCTGATGGGCATTGGAGTCAAGAGAAGAGAATTTGTCTGTCCTGTGCCTTTGTGATCTGCCTGCAGCCACCCAGGAGCTGGTGAGGCTCTGTCTGCACAAAAGATGATGTCGAAATCCAGAAAGGCTTATAAATTGCCTCATGGTCACACACAAGTATAACCATCTGAAGAGCCCTGAACAACACTAAAACCAGTGCCTGAGCCTCCTTTCCAGGAGTATGAGCCTAGTGATCAGTGCCAGAACCCCAGGACACTGCAGAGATCTCTGTAGGGTCAGAATGTGACTCTGTAAAACCCCCTTTGGCTGTATTCTCTCACAGAGATACCAGATCACTGTTGGTTTGCAGTTACTGAGACAAACAACTGAATTTCCAGTCTTTTTCTGTGGTCTTGTCACTTTTATTGCAAGTTTTTACCAGATTTTTAACACTTCTAGGAATGCCAGCTGAAAAAACATTTTTCCCTTTAGAAATAGGTCTTTCTCAGGTATCACAGAACTAACTCCATGTTCTTTGCTGCACAGAACGGAGGTGTTCACAGCCTGGCAGTAGTTATTCTGCTGCACTTGGTAAGCTGGGGTCGTAAAAGGCAAATGATGTTCCCAGGAGTTAATAAATTCTGGATCCTGTTGTTAGTGACTTGATTGTGCATCTTTATGCTTAATAAATTCTGGATCCTGTTGTTAGTGACTTGATTGTGCATCTTTATGCTTAATAAATTCTGGATCCTGTTGTTAGTGACTTGATTGTGCATCTTTATGCTTCTTGCAAGAAGCTGAGGGTTATCACTTCTAGTAAAGAAAACTTAGAACCTGTACCCAGAGTCTGCAGGCTTGGGCACTTAGAGAAAACTGGATTTAGTCTAAAATTGTATTTGTGTGCACAGTGCTTTCACAAGAAAAATGATCTGTCACAGCTACTTCAATAGCCTTTACTTCTAATGCTGTGGTTTTCATCACATTTAATTTAATGCTCAATTTAGATACTGTTCTTTGCTAATGAAGTGGGTATGTTTAGAACACGTTTTACATCTGTTGGCTGTGTGAATGCAAGGATTTTGTCTCTTTTTGTGTCCCTCAAGTACAGAGGATGTTTAATTTAATGTATATTTAAAAAGCTTAGGGAATTAGCATGATACTGGGCTCATTCCTCCTCTCTTTTCCAATGGAAAAGCCAGGATCAGACCTTTGTATCCACAAAGTGAACCTTGGTGGCCGTTGGACGTGCCTGGTCGTGCCGGTCCGTGGCGAAGCGCTGTGTGCGTGCGGTGGTGCCCCCTTGGCTCTTGGCAGAGGGGCTGGTGTGAAGGACAGGGCACACTGGTGGCTGAGGGCAAGTGATGAGGATTCATCTTTATAAGGGTGAAGGCACTGAAGTTCTTGAGACGATGAAAATGTGGTCAAGAAAACTATCACAGATGGAAAACATTAAACAAATTGTTTATAACTGTGCAATCATCTGATTAGGGAGAAATTGCTGCTCTGCTCTAAACCAAATGTTGTTTATAATTTTTAATGATACAGCCTTGTGTGCTTTGGAGAGCTGGGAAACTGTTCAAATAAATCCTGATGGATCAGGAACTAAATTCCTCTGAAGAACCAACTTTCCCCTATCTTATCAGGGCTATGGGTAATAAATTCGAGTTCTATCAGCAAGAAAAAGACAGACATATCAGTTATTTCTAGAAGCTTACAAGTCTGCATCTGTTTCTAATTAAGTTTATAAACACTTGGAATCATCAGAATGCATATTTCTAAATCCAGTGTGATCCTGGAGCGCACAAGATGTTTTAACAATTAAGGTAGTGCCAATAAGGTGTAGCCAGGCAAATTTTCCCCTCTCTTTTTAGCACGTTTGGGTTAAATTAAAATGGTTGGCGTGGGATTTTAGTCTCGTATGCAAAAATATGCTCAAACATTGCAGTGCTCCTGTAATAGAAGGCAGTTTTATTTACTCAATTTGTGGGCCCTAAACAGCTTGCGCTGCATAAATGGGCTTCTGGGTCAGAAATTACTCTGAACCATCAGCTCTGAAATGGAGTCTCCCAATCAATTGCATCGACAGGAAGGTCTTTACAGTGGCATGTGAGGTATGGTCATAACGTGAAGTCCATTTTGCATTGGTCTAGCAAATTCCAACTTATTTGTGGTTACAAAGTTTGTGTTTATTGATAATCTAAACGTATCTACCTCTGCCATACACGGAGTGCAGTAAACCAGTGCTGCTCAGGAAGCCCCATCGTCTGACCTCTCGTGCGGTTCATCTCCTGGCTTGGACTGCAAAATTCCCCAAAATAGGTTTCAATCCAAAATGCCCATCATGGAGTTGTGTAACTAACAGATGCATTTTGAAATTACATAGTTTTTTTGAGGCCTTTGCTTGAAAAATAGAGATATCCTGGCCTATTTCTCCTCCCGTAGAAGAGGTGACTCTTAGATGGCTGTGCGCTCAAGGTGCTCCTTCACGATTTGAGTGCTGTGACATTTGATTCTCTAGCAGAGTAATTCTAGGGGTTTGTGACCAGACCAGAAGTGAGCTTGTGAGTTGGTGAAGATTCAGAGGAATGTGGGGAAGGACAAGAACTGCCTGATCTTGTAGGGATCATTTTCCATAGTCAGAAGGTATTAAAAACACAAGGACAGAAATGAACAATTAATTAACGTGGGATAAGTAGAGCAATCGTGCAGATTTGTTTCATGCTGAGGACAGCCAGCCTGTGGGATTAGTTTCAAGATGTGATAGAAGTTAAAAGCCATAATTGGGTGCAGATACAGAGCTGCTGTGGCCGCGAGTCCCCGCGCAGCCACACGCTCCCCGCCACCGCGCAAGCTTTTCCAGGGTCAGACCTTTCGTAACCATCCCTGGTGCCTCAGAACATGTTTACTCTGCTCCAGTGACGTCATCCCAGCTTTTCACATGTAACATAATTGAATCCATGTTTTAATTAATTTAGCCAGTAAATTGATTGCTGTAATCTGATTTATTTAGCTGATAAGCTACTGCCAATTGCTTCAGTTTTGCCTGTTCCATGGAAGTGCTTGCGTTTGTAATTCTCAGCTTGACTCTTGCATCTGTTTTTTTCCCTTGTTCTCATACATTGACCTTGACAAGGGGTTTGCTTTGCCTTTCAGGAAACCTGGGGAGGGGCTCTTTGTCAGGGAGTGCAGGGATAGGAGAAGGAAGAATGGTTTTCAGCTGAAAGAGGGGAGATTGCGAGGAGATCTTGGGGAGAAATGTTTCCCTGTGAGGGTGGGGAGGCCCTGGCCCAGGCTGCCGAAAGAAGTCATGGATGGAGGTGTGCAAGGCCAGGCTGGGTGGGCTCTGAGCCCCCTGATCCAGTGGGAGGTGTCCAGGGGTTGGAACTGGATGGGCCTTGAGGTCCCTTCTGCCTGGGTGCTGCAGAGGCCTGGGGAGGTGCTCTGCAGGGCCGTATCCACTACACCTCTGCCCCTGTGCCGTGGTGCGTTTGAACACGTGCGTCATTGCACGCTCATTCGATGGCCACAAAGGGGGTTGAAAGCAAGAGAAACCCACAAAAGCCTCCTGGGTGTGCAGTTAATGTTCTTCCTTGTTCACTCATGTTCTCACTGCTCACATTTGAAAGAACAGTGTCAGAGATACAACTTTGAAAGGATGCACTGGTTCTTTTGTCTTCTGGAAGATCATCTCCACGTGGAACAGCTGTCTTTGCCAACTTGCCATCTACTCAGTTATATTCCTTTTTGCTTTGATTTTTTTTGCCTTAATGTCTTGCCTTTGGAGGCACTTGATGCTCTTTTCAGATAAAAAGTTGTTCAGTCTCATTTAACTTGCATTTCCCCAGGTACTACTACGTTTTCTTTTGTAATGCATCCCTGAAAAGCAAGTCCTTGGATAAATACCAGCATCCTTTCAGTCTGGCCCTTTGGTAGCCATTTCTCAGTCACCGTATTTCAGGGTAATGAAGTGTGTAGGTTACAATAATTGTGTTATGTGACAGCTGCTCATAAATAAACCTGGAATTTTGTACTTGTATCTCTTTCAAATGTGTCCAGAGCAGCAGAATTACTTAGATTTTAGCAGTGGAGTCAAGGGGCTGTGTTTGCTGGTCAGCCAGAGCCGTGCAGGTGGCTGTGAGTTCCAGCTGAGAACCAGCACCGCTCTGAAGCGCCGTCTTCGCAGGAAATGTTTTCCATGGGCCCCCACTCATGTTTACTACTGGAATAATAAGAGTCAAAACACAATGAGTTATTGTTTCCGCGCGGCACAGCGGGGCTCGCGGAGTCGGAGTGCGTTCCGCGCGGGGCTCGCTCTGCTCACTTCTCCACAGTGAGCTGCAAAGCAGTCGTATGACCTCAGGCACAGAGCCCAGAGGTTCTGTCTGTACCCTGTCTGCAGGATTTACCCCCGTTGCAGCTTCCTCTTTACCCATTCTAAGGTTCCCTATAGGTTACACTTTCAATTGGTAATTATTCTTTCTTCATGTTTTAAGGAGCAATGATAGTATTTCAATAAGGTGCATTTTTCTCATTAGAAGCATTCTCTTTTTCAGCAACAATTTGAGAAGTTCCTGTTTTTTCTTTGTTAGAGTGACTGCAGAGTTGGCTGATGGAGAACATCCTGAGTCTTTCACTGTACTTCGTGACTCGTCCCTTCTGGCTTTAATTAAGAATCCTTTTCATTGAATTTTGTTGTTGTTTATGCTTCATAAACAACCTCAAGTTCAGTTAAACTGCATTCTTCTTTTGAGGAGTTAGGATTTTTTATACCCCAAGGCATAAAAATGTCTTGAATATTTCTTGGTGTCTGAGTCTAGGATGGAAGGAACAAGATGAGGAAAAACACAGTTCAACTCCCTGTTCCATATAAATATTGCTGTTAATGGGTATTGCTTATCTCATCACTGTGTGTTTGGTTTTGAGGGTGACTTCCTGTGCTTTGGTGGTAAATGAAAAGAGACAATACTTTAAATTGGGATTCCATGATTCAGAAAAGTCTCAGACCTTTTTTTACCAGTATTCCATGATTTCATTAATTTCTCCTGCAATGCCCTCAGGTGTGCTGTGTTCTCTCACTGTCTTTAAAGCCTGTAGAGCCAATTCTTCTGACACACCACAGCTACATCCAGTTCTGGAATTCCCAGCTTAAGAAGGAGATGGAACTGTTGGAATGGGTCCAGAGGAGGTCACGAAGATGACCAAAGGGTTGGGGCACCTCTGCTGTGAGGACAGGCTGGGAGAGTTGGGCTTGTTCAGCCTGGAGAAGAGAAGGCTCTGGGGAGTCATTAGAGCAGCCTCCCAGGACTGAAAGGGGCTCCAGGAAAGCTGGGGAGGGGCTCTTGATCAGGGAGTGCAGGGATAGGATGAGGGGGAAGGGCTTTAAATTTGAAGGGGGAAGATTTAGATTAGACATTAGGAAGAAATTCTTCGCAAAAAGGGTGTTGAGGCCCTGGCCCAGTTGCCCAGAGCAGTGGTGGCTGCCCCATCCCTAGAGGTGTTCAAGGCCAGGTTGGATGGAGCTTGGAGCCCCCCTGATCCAGTTGAGTTGTCCCTGCCCATGGCTGGGGTGGGACTGGATGGGCTTTGGGGTCCCTTCCAATCCAGACCACTCCATGATTCTATATAACATTATTTTTCAGCAATAGTAGCATCAACAGGATTCATAGAACTGGGGAAGTTTAACCTGTTCAGCGATGCTCTTCCTGTGTGCCTGCTGAAATCAAGTCCCGAGGGCTCTGTGGGTGAGGTTTGTGAGATTTCCCTCTGAAATCCTGAGGGATTGTGTCACCCACCCAGCCAGCCCTGGCTGCTGCTCTGCGGAGCGCGGGGATGAGACTTGAAGCCAGGGCCTGTGTTTGGCTTCGTCCTGCTGGAGAAAATCAGGGACTGCTGTGAATGAGGAAGAAGAGGTGGGTGCTGGAGGGGCTGGGAAGGCCATTTATTGCCTGATGCTTGCCTTGGGCAAACAGCACGGAGCCTTCTTGCTGGTTTTAATACACTTGGCCCAGCTGGGGAAAGGGGCCCTCGATGCCAGTGGGGTTTGTAAGCACAACGTGGCACTGACTGTGAGTCTCACCGGTCACCTCTGTTTGAGAGTGTCTCCCAGGTAGAGTTTCCCTCCTGGCAGTGGGCTCCAGAGAGCACTAAATGAATATGAATTTTAAAACAGCCATAGAGGTATTTTCAGGAATGCCATCTGTCACCATTGGAAATGTGCAGTGTGTGATTTATTTTGTCACACGCGGCAGTTCCATTGCAAACGAGGTTTGGTTTTGAGCCGTGGTTCAGGAACACTGCTCTGTAGATCAGCTCCTCTTTCCTCTGTGCTGAATCTGCAGATCAGTTTTATTACTCCATAGTTTCCATTGTGCATGTGGAAGTCAGCTGCATAAACTATGATCTTGAGGACAATATAGATAGAATCATAGAACTGCTTGGTTGGAAAAGACCTGTGATATCATCGAGTCCAGCCGTCCCTGTCCACCACTAAACCATCCCTGAGCACCTCATCTGCACATCTTTTAAACCCCTCCAAGGATGGGGGCTCCACCCCCTCCCTGGGCAGCCTCTGCCAGGGCCTGAGAACCCTTTCTGTGAAGGATTTTTTCCTGATGTCCAATCTGATCCTCCTGGGTGCAACTTGAGGACATTTTCTCTTGCCCTATCGCCTGTCATTTGGCAGAAGAGCCCA
This sequence comes from Tapera naevia, assembly GCA_033556795.1. Lineage (NCBI taxonomy): Eukaryota > Metazoa > Chordata > Aves > Cuculiformes > Neomorphidae > Tapera > Tapera naevia. The sequence continues at coordinate 685,087 of JAUMJJ010000173.1, read as the reverse complement.
GCACCCACCTTGCTACACCCTCCTTCCAGGCAGTTGTAGACAGGGATGAGGTCTCCCCTCAGCCTCCTCTTCTCCAGGGTAAACAGCCCCAGGTCCCTCAGCCACCTCTCATAAGGCTTGTTCCCCAGCTCCGTTCCCTTCTCCAGACACCCTCCAGCCCCTCAGTGCCCCTCTGGCAGTGAGGGGCCCCGAGCTGACCCCAGGATTGGCGGTCTGGCGCCGAGCACAGGGGCACAGTCCCTGCCCTGGTCCCCCACTAACCTGGGTGCTCTCTGCTTCTCTCTGCAGTGGATGCAGGTGGTGTGCAGGAGCTGGGCAGAGTGCGGGTGCTGCACAAGAGGACCGTGATGCCTTACAGCGTGTACAAGAGGAGGAGGAGGGGGCCGAGCGACGAGGCCAGCGTCCAGCAGTACGCAAGCCTGGTGGGGCAGACCTGCTCAGAGAGAATGTTGTTGTTCAGAAGCTGAGAAAGCTTCACGTGGCATTTCAGTGGCACTCCACTTGTTGCACTGCCAGGGGATGACGTGTGCTATAGCTGTGTGTGTGTGTGCCCACTCTTCCAGCAGTCTGAAACGCAGGTGTGTGTCGAGGCTGCCGTGGTTGGCGCTGCGTTTGAAGGCCAACCCCAGACAAAGCTACAATGCAGCAAGGCTTTAGCAATAGAAGTGTAGGAAAACATGCTTGCAATATCTTTTCATTAAGTAGTTCTGGCCTTCCTTGCATTTTGAACAATTCTACGTATGTAAGCAAAATGGAAAGCAGGTGTCTTTTTGTAGAGACAAAGGTTGACTGAATCTGGATTAACAATAATTAAAGTACAGATGTTTTCAAGTAGTACCTTGGATATCTGTCATGTAAAATGGCCATGAAATTTATACTTGCATTTGTATGCTTCTAAACTCTTGCAAGAGGATTGAAACGTGGTGTCACTTTCTGATGTGGAGTCTGGCATGGTTTAATTTTATATCAGTAGATTTAAAACCAGCAAGAAGTCACTTTCACTGCCCCTCCTCCATTTGTTTAGAGCAGCAGGTGAGTGCCTCAGGTCCCAGTGGATGTAAGAGTTCACAGTGACAGGGGATGCAGTGCTTTGGAAATCTTCCCCCTTTGGACATGGAACAGAATCCTTGCACTACCAATGAACCAAAGAGATGCAGGTTTGGGATCAGCCTTAGCCTTTGTCTGACAAGAGTGGGTGTTGTAACGCACATCACTGGTGGGAACTGGAGCTTGGGAGGGTCATCCTGCTGCTCCTCAGCTCAGGTGTCACAACTGCACTAAAACCAGGCAGGACCAACCAGTTCTGTGGCAGAGTTGTCTGCAGAATTGTGTGGGGAGAGTTCAAATATCAGCCTCCTCCATTTTTACTGACTGGTTTGTTTGTGGGGCAGCAGCTCACGGGTTAACTTCTTTATTTATTTCTGTTGGAAACACAGGAAGTCGAGATGCTTTATCAAAGCACTTTATTATTTGATATAAGAATGTTATTATTAATAGTCTGTGTCCCTGTCAGGTCATGCAAGTCACAGGAATTTGGGGAAATGACAGTTTGTTGTGTAACTCAGTGATGGATTATAACTTCACACCAATACCAATGCATCTGTGTTTCTTGTCCTCGTGGATCAGAAGAACTGGTGTTTGTTAGGTTGGGGCAAAAATAATCTTCATTTCTACCCACTAACTTTATCTCAGCTTAGAATAAAAGTTACTCCTTGAAATAAGAACCATCAGAACCTATGCATTTTTGCCCACAAGAAGCAAGTCTGATTCCTTTAGCACAGAACTCTCGGGTCCTGGAACTGCTGAATTCTTTGGTGGTGTTCTGAGCTTCTGCTTGGTTCTGGAAAACCTCCTCTTGCAGGGAGTTGTTGAGGTGCTTGAAAATGGGGGAGTTATTGGGAGAGAGGGCTGGGAGGGAGCTGGATGAGGGGGAGTTTGGTAGCCCAGCTCCTGCAGAGCCATTTGTGAGCCAGGTGATCGGGGCTGTCACAGAGAAGTCGTCTCCTTCAGAACTCATACAACACAATTCCTCAAATTCCTCAAATTTGCTTTTTTCCCCATCTTTAAATTGACTGCATAATATAAGAAAAGAATAAACAGGGAAAACAGCCATTAGCATAAATAAATAAGCATAAATAGATGAGTTTCTTAGGGATATGGTTTAGTAGGGAGACAGGCATAGTTGGACTCAATGATCTCAGAGTTCTGACCTTATGATTCTGTGATTCTATAAAAAGAGTGAATTTTGTGCTTTAAAATGCTACGTGAACACAGATAAATAAAAATTCAAACTAAGCATTGCAGTTTACAGTGACAAAAATGGCAATTATTTTTGCTCCAACCGAGTACCTTGAATAGACTTAAAGGTTCCTGGCTACCTTTGAAGAGATGTTCTTATTCCAGAAGGTCTGTGTAGATGTTTGTCCCTGAAAGGAATCAAATTCGCCTTCACCCCCTGAGAATTAACACCTCCTGTTGTTCATGGCCTTGATGTAGTTTTAAGCATTTGGCCAATATTATTAATCAATGATTTTTATGTGGAACAAATGTAAGAATTTGGGGATTTGAGTGTGTTACAGATTTAACTTTTTTCAACCTTATCTGTTTGATGATTGTGATATTACTGATGTATTTTCAGCAGTAATTTTAAGAAGTAATGTTATGTTTTATTAATTGGGCTGTGTTGTATCGATCCCCTCCCAGTCTTCACCAGTGCTGGTTATTTCTGTCAGCATGATATCTGGTTTATCTGTCCCCTGGGACCCAGCAGTTTCTGTATCTACGATCTATTTTGCCCGTGTCTTATCTAACCAATGGGAGAACATTAAATGCTGTTTATGAGCATTATTAAAAAGAGTTCCTTTCTGTGGAGGACATTCTCTTGCCACTCAGTGAAATGTCATACTGTAACATTCTCTGCCTCTGCTGAAAAGCAGTGATGCCCATATGGCTTAAAACCAAAACAGATGAGAAACCCTTTTTCTGTGCTATTAAACCCACTAATGGGCACAGAGGAGTCCAGTGTGACCTTTAAAATCTTAAAGATTATCAATCAAAACCATTTATCGAGGGCTTTGCTGTGCTCCTCAAGAAGCTGAAGTCTCTGTTAAATTGTAAGGGAGCCAGCAAGGTCAGCACTGGGAGTTCTGGAGGAGCTCTGCCTTTTGGTGCTCGCTCTTTGGTGCTGAGGTGCCTTCTCGCCTGCTGCTCTGTTTCTCTCAGGAGCTTTGATCGACTGCAGTTCAAGGGAGATCAGTATAAAACTGATTTCAGTTTTACACAGTGGCCACTGAAGGTGAATGACCACGTCCTGGGAACGCTGAGAGGCTGCTCTTGCCATCTGACCTCCCCTGGAGTGGCAGCACCTCAGGTGCTGAGCTTCTGGCTCCCACTGACCTCAATTTTATAGATAGAAAAAGTCAACATTGAGATTACCTCAAAAATGGAAATCATCTGCTGTAGTCCATGAGATCTGACGGCTTCTGTAGTGCTGCTCTAGAAGGAATTGGTGCAGATTCTCCAGACTGACCCCTCTGCCCCTGTTCTAGAAGTGGAATAGATCCAAGGTGGAAGTCGTGCCCTTTTTGCCACTGACTTCAGTGGAGCTGAAAATTGACCATTATTACAATGTTATTAAATAAGATGTTATCATTGAGAACGATTGAATTTAGAGATATTTAATTTACCGCAAACTGTTCTATGTTGCCTTGTTCCATTGTCTGCTGATAAATGAGGATAAAACAGGGGTAAGGAAATGCCAAGCTGTGCCCAGTGCTAAAAAATACCATTCTTTATTTGAATTGGACATAAATGGGGATCTTGCTCGTGTCCAGCATCAGCACATGGGAAACACAAAGAACCCGCACGCTCCGTTGTAACTGCTTTGCAGCCGACCTGTTTGGATTGTAAGTAGAGAAAATAAAGCTATTTCTGGTGTCTGTGAGTTATTATAAATCAGTAATAACTCTGGGTGTGACTTGTGGTTGTCTGAATGTTCGGTGAGCGGCAAAATCTGGGGAGTCAGAGCGTGGCAGTGGTTGGAGGGGATGGCTGTCAGTTGAGAGCACACCTGTGTTGTACAATGGATGTGGGTCGAGAAGAGTAATTCAGATTTTATGCTATGAAACAGCATTTATAGTTGGTGTGGGAAGGGAATGGGATGGAATGGGATGGAATGGGAATGAGATGGGAATGGGATGGGAATGGAATGGAATGGGAATGGAATGGAAATGGAATGGGAATAGGATGGAATGGGATGGGAATGGAATGGGAATGGAATGGAAATGGAATGGGAATAGGATGGAATGGGATGGGTAATGGGATGGGATGGAATGGGATGGGAATGAGATGGGAATGGGATGGAATGGGATGGGGATGGGATGGAATGGGATGGGAATGGGATGGGGATGGGATGGAATGGGATGGGGATGGGATGGGGATGGAATGGGATGGGAATGGGATGGGGATGGGATGGAATGGGATGGGGATGGGATGGGGATGGAATGGGATGGGATGGGGATGGAATGGGAATAGGATGGAATGGGATGGGATGGGGATGGAATGGGAATAGGATGGGAATGAGATGGGAATAGGATGGAATGGGATGGGAATGAGATGGGAATAGGATGGAATGGGATGGGGATGGGATGGAATAGGATGGGAATGGGATGGAATGGGAATGGGATGGAATGGGATGGGAATGGAATGGGATGGGAATGGAATGGGATGGAATGGGAATGGGATGGGAATGGGATGGGAATGGGATGGGAATGGAATGGGATGGAATGGGAATGGGATGGGAATGGGATGGGAATGGGATGGGAATGGGATGGGATGGAATGGGAATGGGATGGGAATGGAATGGGAATGGAATGGGAATAGGATGGAATGGGATGGGAATGGGATGGGAATGAGATGGGATGGGAATGGAATGGGAATGGAATGGGAATAGGATGGAATGGGATGGGAATGGGATGGGAATGAGATGGGATGGGAATGGAATGGGATGGAATGGGAATAGGATGGAATGGGATGGGAATGGGATGGGAATGAGATGGGATGGGAATGGAATGGGATGGAATGGGAATGAGATGGGAATGGAATGGGAATAGGATGGAATGGGATGGGAATGGGATGGGAATGGAATGGGATGGGATGGGAATGGAATGGGAATGAGATGGGAATGGAATGGGAATGGGATGGGAATGAGATGGAATGGGAATGGAATGGAATGGGATGGAGAGGTAGGATTTTCATAAGTGGAGAGCAGCCAGCAGTAGCTGTTTATTTTCATAGCCTGTCCCATCTCCAGCTGGTTGAACAGAAACTTTCGCTGCAGAAAAAAAGCCGACGAGGCAGCACAGAAGTCTGGGCTGTGTTCCTGAAGATAAACAAACACTGGTTCGTTTTCCTGCTGAGTGGGGCAGAATTCGAGGTTGTTCTGGGTTCCTGAAGGAGCCTTTGTTGAAGCCCAGTGCCGTTTCGGCTCGGGATATTGGTGTGCCAAGGCTGCTGGTGGTGCAGTGCCCCAGGATGTGTCCTTCACGTCATTCTGCCTGGGAACATTTGTTTTTCTCTTCCATTGCTCCTTCAGAGAATCCACATTCATTCCTCTTTTTGAAGTTCTGTTTGTACCTTTTCCAGGTGATCCTTCTGGAGCTACCAACCTGTTTCTGAATTCCATCCCATTCTGGCCATCTCGGTCATCCCTCAGCCGTGCTTTATGTGCTCTCCTCACCAGAGATCCCATCACCAGTGTCCCCTCCACGCTTGATGGGTTCTCTTGCCCGTTCTGTCCCTGTCCTGCTGCAGGCAGGCTCTGCCTTTGGGAGGGGGGAGGCAATATTCAGGGCAGAAATCGTCACCTCATTCCAGGGACGTCACCAGCGTTTCCAGGAGCATCGTACCCGGCGTCGTTATAGAACTGCACCTCCCCAGCCTTTGGCTTACGCTCTCACGTTCCGAGCATAAAACCAGCCAGATTACATTTCCAAATGCCAAATGGTTTTGTTTTCTTGAGAGAGTTTTAGCCCTGGAGCTTTTCCCAGCCCTGACCCCGTGGCTGTCCCCTGGGCAGGCTCGAGCGTCGGCGGAAGAAGGCGCGACCGAGGAAGGGCTGGCGATGCCCTGGGTGACAGAGCCAGGACCAGAGGGTGCCTGCTGGTCCCAGGAGCACTGACAGGTGAGCAGTGTGTGATTTACCTGCACTTATGGGACACAGACTGGTCCCACTGGGGAAATAAAAATGAACTGTGGAGAAGAAATAGCACCAAATGTGCCCTGGGAGCTGCTGCGCAAGCGGGTACAGCAGCGAGGTCGGTCGTCATCTCTGTATGAGGCTTGGGTGTTTTTGAACAGTGCAGTGCCTGAGCAGCCAAGGATACAAGGACTGACTGAACACTTTGTGGGTGGAACTGCTTAAAAGCAGAGAGGATGCTCAAGTATTAGGGGGGTGTTAAAAGCCAAAACCTGCTTGAGGGATGTAGGAGCACGAGAGCATCTCGTACTGTCAGTAATCAGTATCCAGGTGCTGGGTGGGGTCAGGGAATTCCTGAATAAAATGGCATTCTATAAATGCTACTTGGGTTTTAAGAGTGTGGTTAGAGCTCTTCTTGTGAGAGCTTTGTTTTGTAACAGCATTAAAATAAACAGGAATGTCAATACATGAAATTAACATATAAACCCAAGTATTGCATGTGTTAATGCTGTTTATTAATATGGAACAACCTTAACTCTGAGAACAGTGGCTTTGACTGATCTTGGGCAAACCAAGTGGCAGCTCAGCAGCTTTCTGGCTGCATCTCTCCATGGTTATGATTGACTGTTTCTATGTTTATTCATTTCCTTATTATAACGCTTCCCATCAGATTTTTGTGCTTCCCATCAGTTATTGCCACTGGGGTCTTGGCACATAATTCATGTGTCTGCCCAAAGCCCTGCTGAGCAATTGCTCTCAGGACAAAAGGAAGTGTTAGGAAGTCTATTAAGGAGTGAGGAGCAGCGGAGCCTGCAGGGACAGTCACTCTGCAACCTTTGTGCTGCAGAAAGAGCAGCTTTATTTACACTGTGGGCTGCTGCAGGCTTTGAAATAAATGTGTCACATTTCATCCATTTCCCCTTGTCTGTGACATCTGGTTGTCTTTGTCCAGCAAGAATCAATGGAGCATTGGAGAACATTGAGAGGAAAATAAAGTGAAGGTCAGTGATCTGCATTTATAGCAAAAAAAAAAAAAATCAAGGAATTGCATGAATTCCCTTTAAATTCCCTGATGTCTAAATGAGAGCAGAGAAGTGTAGGCTGGGTGGGACTTCCAGAAACTGTTTGCAGCTTCTCCTCTATCTGCTTTTCCCTGGGCTGAGGCAGGGAAGGAGACATCCACCATCCCTCTTGGGGTGAACCTTGCTGTCAGTAGTGACCTCTGATGGGGCAGTTCAGCGAGGGCCTGAGTGGTTTTCTGCAGGGAGTGGTGTCCTTATTGGAAGGGGTTTGTATCTGGTATTTGCTTTTCATACATTTGGTTACAAGTGCTCCTGGTCTTGTTTGTCTTCCCTGAATATGAAGAGCATTCACTGAGGTTCCTCCCTGCAACAGCTCAATTCATTTCCAAGGGTTGTCTATAGTCACAGAATCATGGAATGGTTTGGGTTGGAAAGGACCTCAAAGCCCATCCAGTCCCACCCCTGCCGTGGGCAGGGACACCTCCCACTGGATCAGGGGGCTCCAAGCCCCATCCAACCTGGCCTTGAACACCTCCAGGGATGGGGCAGCCACCACTGCTCTGGGCAACCTGGGCCAGGGCCTCCCCACCCTCGTTGTGAAGAATTTCTTCCTAATGTCTGATCTAAACCTTCCCCCTTCCAGTTTAAAGCCATTCCCTCTTGTCTTGTCATTGCAGACCCTGTAAAAAGCCCTTCCCTGCTTTCCTGGAGCCCCTTCCAGTGCTGGAAGCCCACACACTGCTTTTTCTAACCTCACCAATCCAAATTACTTTCCCTTAAGGGTATTTCATTGAGCTTTTTTAAATACTTCCCACTGGTCCCCTCCTTATTTCTGAGCGTGCTGTCCTCATGCCAGCAGCTCCAGTCACCCATCACAGGCATTGCAGTGGTTTCCACCAGCAAACAGACATTGCTTTTTCGGAGTAATAACTGTCACATCCAAACTGGTGTTTCTGTTTAACACAGATCTGTCCTCTCTGTTTTATCTGCAGTGAAGAACCAACCCTTGCTACAGCAGCAATCATCCTTTCTCTCCCCTTCCAGCTCTCGCCCTGCACCAGCAGAGGGCACGTTCCAGCCTGTGAACTTGATCCACAGCCTTGCCTCTTGTCTGAGCATCCACATCTCACTGATATCTCCGTCTCAGTTTAATTTTTCACTCTGCTCTTAACTGGGGCCCATTAGAACAAAAGTTATTGTCAGGTGAGGCTGACAAAGTGCTGCACTTTGTTAGTTGAATGAAGCATAAATTCACTACAAATCAGGATTAAAAGCTGTTTCAAGACAAATAGTCTAGATTTTGTAACACTAGGCTTGTTAGATACATTGTGCTACTGGCACTGGAATTAAGAACCACAGGACACATGAGGAGGGGTCACCTGGCAGTTCCCTCTCTCAAAGTGCTTTGGATGTTGTTGGATGCCATGGCAGGGGAGTTGGAACCTGATGATCTTTAAGGTCCCATAACATTTCCAGGTATGAACAGCCTGGCTGTTGCCTTGCTCTCTCATCAACAACCAACTGATTTCTAAGTAAGTCAAACACAAAATTCAATTTTAAAAAGCCCCATGCTCAGTTGCCCTGAAAAAAACCCAAATCTCTTCATTGTCAGTAGATCCTCGGGGAGGCTCAATTGATTGTGAAAGTTAAAACAATCAGATGTGCATTATTTTTCTCCTTTCCTCTCATCCCTTTTTTTGTTTTAAACTCGGTTGTTTTGATATCAGGTTTTCTTTCTCATCTGTGCAGGGAATGAAATGTGAAAATAAGGTTTCTGATCGTGAGCTCAGAGGTCAGACGACTGCAACGCCTGTTCTTATTGCCAAGGGCATTGCAACCTGTTTGTTTTGTGAGTACATTAGTCTTGGTTGCTCAAGATGAAAGTGGTCAAAGAGAGATCAGTTGAAAAAACAACGTTCCCAATTGTAAAAGTGTTATTTTTCACACAACTGTATTACTGCAGTGCCCAGAAACCTGGAAGAGGCTGCTGCAAATGTCCTCAATTTTAGATTATCCTCATCCCTGAAATTATTGCAGTCCATAAAATCCCAGGTGTGCTGTGAAGACTTCTTTCTAAGGTGGATTCAGTGAAAGGAGTAAGTAACTGCTTTCCAGGAACAAGGTAGAAGGCTTGGAGGACCTGGGGTTCCAAAAAAGGTCCTTCACCAGTTTTTGGGTCTCTTCTCAAGGTATGGAGATGCCTTAAGGCTCGCCCTGGCCAGCAGGGAAGAGGGGGCTTCTCCCTTGGTGGCCTTTGGGGAGGCCCTGGCCCAGGTTGCCCAGAGCAGTGGTGGCTGCCCCCTCCCTGGAGGTGTTCAAGGCCAGGTTGGATGGGGCTTGGAGCTCCCTGATCCAATGTGAGGTGTCCCTGCCCATGGCAGGGGGTGGAACTGGGTGGGCTTTGAGGTCCCTTCCAACCCAAACCATTCCATGATTCTATGATTTCCCGGATATTGTATAATATTGCTTTTATATAATACTCTATAATATTATTGTGGGCTGTATTTTTATTCTCTTCTTGCTCTGTGAGCATCCTCGGGAGCTTGTGTGCTTAGGATGACTCTTACAGCTTGTTCCCTCTCTGTTCTGCAACTGCTTTTATAGAGAGGCATTGTCATTGTTACATGAAAGAGGGTGTTCCATGGCACTGTGAGACAGCAGGATTCCTGGTGCCTCCTTCCTTCGTTTGGAGGCTGTCAACACATTTCAGCCAGAGATAAATTGGCACACCCTTACCAAGCTGTAATCAGGGGTCTGTGAGGCTCTGCCTGCTCAGATATGGCAGCAGTCTGGCAAAAGCCATCAGCACTTCAAGCATTCAGTTGGGATGAGAAGGACATTTGCATGGGTAGAAGGCAGGGACCCCAGGTGGGACCTGGCAGCAAAACCACTGGGGTAACTCTGCCCTGACTAATTCATAATCTTTGGGTTTACCCCAATAGCTTCACCTTGTGACATCATTTGAAACCTCCTGAGTCCTCAACCCTCCCACCAAAGCAATCCTTCCTCCAGGTAGTGATCCCCTGTATACATGGGCCTGTGTGTCTGGAGAGGTATTCTGGGAATCCCAGTGCAGAGTGGTTAAGCTGTAGCTTACCTGTCTTCTTTTGGTGTGCTTGTAGTCTATTAAATCTAAATTAAATGTGTATTTTTATTTTATTGTATTGTAACATAAAAATAAGAATTATTACTTCCATAATGGGAAAAAACAGAACACTGAAGTGAAAAATGAGGCTTATTAAGAATGGGCATTCCTGAGAAAGCAGAACTCTCCAAACAGCAACCCACTCTGCCCAAAGCAGTGGAATTGCCACGTCTCCCATTTACAGAGAGGAATAAGCTTCCCACGCCTGAAGATTCTGGTGAGTTTTAACAGCTGATTTTCCATTCCCATCTCCTTTGTTGTTGTGTTTTGAGTGTCCTCAGTTATTCTTTTGCACACACTTCAATTCTTTAGAGGCTTTGGAAATTGAGGTGTTTATCTGCAGCACGTGTAGAGCAATGGGTGCTCTTCAGTATTACCTTGCGGAGTGACCTTCTAGGAAGGAACAAACACATTGATGTTCACAGTTGATAATCTATCGATCCGTGGTCACAAACAAAGGCAATCAGCAGGAGGGCTGTAATTGATTCATTAAGGGCTATGAACTGCACACTGTACATTGATCCAGAACGCCTTGGAGCTGCAGCTTCCCAATGTCATGACCCTCCCGTGGGCACCTTGTTTTTCAGTCTGCTGGCACTTGAAAGCACTCTGACCACAATATCCCAGCATCCAGCATCGCTCTGGCTGAGTGTGAGCAGGTGAGCATCTCTAAAATCCAGACAGTTGAGTGTGGGGTGGTTTCCTGCCCTTACAGAGTTGTTGAGGCCTTTAGAGGTGACTCTGCTTTTCTCAGCACGAAGGTCAGGGCACCTGGCCCTCAGCCAGCCCGAGCTCTCCTCTGAACAGGCTGCACGGAGCATCATCACTTTGTCTTACTCTGCACCAAGGAGAAATGCTCTGGTGGGTTTAAAAGCCAGTGGTCTGTCCTCACGAGAAGCTCCTCGTGCTGTGTAGGAGCAGCTCTGCCCCGTGAGCAGCCCTGCGGTCACTCGTGCTGTGTGGTGACTTGGGGTGTTTGCTAAGAGGTTTGATTCTGGCCTAACAAGAGAGAGGTTTCCCAGCTCCTGCTCCAGCCAGCGTCTGGGATCCCTTGCAACCCCCTCCATTCCATTGTTCATCCGTGTATTTCATAGTAAGTAAAATCAGGATTTCAACCTCCCGAACCATCTCGTGGTGCTACAAATACTTGTCTGGGCATCTTGCTTTTACTGGAGATAGAAATCCTCTGGATCAAGCAATAACTGTGTATTAAACAAGTGTAAACACTTGTCTTTCTTACCAAGGCTGGAGTTGGGGTGTAGCATGGATTTATCATCTCAAAGGTTTGTCTCTGTTGTGTTGTAGCTCAGTACAATCACCACACCTCGTGGTCTCATCCCTTCTCTGGAAGTTCTCACTCACAGCCATGTCCCTTTCCCTGCACACCTGCAAGAGGAGCTCTGCTGGGTCTGGTCCACAAAGGTCTTGTTCTTGCCATACTTCTCAGCCATTCTACCTAGGGAAGGATCTCACCTCACTGTCGGATGTGGTGTCTGAGATTGCTCAGTCTTCTTGCTCAGTTAATCCTCCTATTTTTCAAGGACTGTGCCAATAAGAAAGGCTATCAATTACCTGCAGGATTTATTTTGTTGTTAACTTGAACCAAGAAAAATAGAAGGGTTTTTATGCTTTTTATGTGCCTATTAGCTTAGTTGCCTGCAGTTTTGATTCAGGTCTTCTCTTGAGTGACAAAGCCCCTCACAATGAGAGTGGTCGTGTTTGAGATAGAAAAGCCTTGCTGAAACCCTTCAGTAAAGCTGCCAGAGCAGCTACAGCTCTTCTTATGATGATGGTTAAAAGCTACACCAAACTTGTGATGATTCTGATGTTTATAGCTTGGAATATTTTGCACACATGTTCCAACTTTGTGTCCACAACATTTGTTAAACCAACAAGTCTGTAGCAGACGTGAGAGCTACCATCAGGAAACTTGTTTGACAGTTTAAACAGACAGCATCTGTGTTTCCTGCATTTCAGAGTACACAAAAAGGAGAAGGGTTGCCTGTAGCTCAATTAATTCAAGATGTTGTCACATGGTGGAACGCTGTCTTGGAGATGTTAGAAACATCTAATTGAAAAAAGGGGCTTTGCTCTTGTGTTTGGCTGAGTTTCATCGGTATCACCTCCTTGGTGGGATATTGCTGAAGGCAGTTGGTTTGAGTTTGGGGAATGAAGATGAAGTGCTGTGCATCAGGGCTGTCCTCCTCTGCTTCCAGCTCTGCCTTTGTTGAAAGGGACCTTAGGGTTTCCAAATTTCAAAGCAGTGCAAGGGGCTTGAATTGGGCACCTCTTGAGCATCTTTTAAAGTAACACTGAAATAGTCATGATAATCAGCAGAAAGGCAATCAAAAATGGAACTTGAAATGCAGCGAAGACAAAATGTTTGTGAAATCAGGGTGGTGGCAGGAGACCAGAAGGAAGTTCTCCAGCTGCATGGTGGGAGGCATCTTGTGTTTGCATCCTTCACATTATTACCTTAATGATGACCAAAATTGCCATTCTCTGTGTCAGTGAAGTAAAACCCAGAACCACACGAGGTACAAAGCACCACACCTCAGGAGCCCTGCCCAGCCATAACCCAGGTGCTGTCGGTGAGCACAGCTCCACCAGTGAAGCTCATTTCTTGTGGGGAGCAGCTGCATTGCACAGCAAGGGCTCAGCAGCCCACAAAAACAGAGGCTTAAGGCTGAGCTCATGGGAATGCTCTGGTGAGGGGAACTCCACGAGAGGCAGGACACCACGGAGGGTCCAGTGCTCTGATTTGCTGCAGGGGACGTAAAACATCACAACATTTTGATTGTAATGAGTAGGCCCACGTTTTGGCTCCTGTTTCAGGATTTTCCAGATTTATATTGATGTAAACAACTAAGGTGAAATAAGAATTTGATCTTCTATGGCAAAATCCTTTTGACTTGTCTAAATTGAGGGAAGAAGTGGGAACATTTTCCCAGAAGCTGTAGTCATGGATCAAATCGTGATAGCTGTGTTGGGTGGCACCTGAGCCTGTGATTTCACCTGTTGGCTTCACTGCAGCTCTGTGCAGGGTAAGATATTGTCTGGTGCAACGTCTGAGCCTCTGACTCTTTTCTACCATAAATGAAGTGCTTCTGTCTGCAGAAGCAGGGTGTTATATGGGCTGTTGATCTGCGCCGTGGCGTGTGCTGGGCAACAGGGAAAGAGTCCCCCAACCACCCCAGTTGTGTGTCACTGTCTTTATCAGCTATCTGCTCAGAAACTCTTGCCCACACAACCCTCTGGCTTCTTTAATAGAGGCCACGCAGTGAAAATCATGCACACTTACTTGGAAATTTATAGGCTGACCTGAGTATTCTCTCTGGGGAGGGCTCCTCAGGTCAGCCCAAGTGAATGAGAACCAAATGTGCCTGGTTTTCTGTTTACTCCTCCCATAAACAGCACATGGGCAGTGTGCAGCTGCTCTCCTGAAGGGTTTTTTTCTGGTATTTGGGAAATCTGTACTTTGGGAGTGTATTCGATTGATGGTGCTGTAGAAAGACCGAGCGATGCTGGACCCCTGCACAGTTCATTTATCAGACTGGAGGCATTTTGAGGAAGGTAAGGCAGCAATGGAGCTGGAGCTCAGACAGTCAGTACCCAGTGCATTTGAGTAAATAAGAAATGACAAGAAGTCAACGTTTTGCCTCTCTGCTTCTATCAACTCCAGAAAAGGTTCTGTTAAAAGGTACAGAACATTTCCTTGGGGGAAGTTTACTGTTAGTTTTTGTTGATTTGAGCCCTGAGGCTGTGATCTCAAACACTCCTGATGGTTTCTTCCCATTCCTTCAGCCACTCTACAGCTACAGATATGATCCGAGGGCTGGAGCCCCTCTGCTGTGAGGACAGGCTGAGGGAGTTGGGGTTGTTCAGCCTGGAGAAGGGAAGGTTCCAGGGAGACCTTAGAGCAGCCTCCCAGGGCTGAAAGGGGCTCCAGGAAAGCTGGGATAGGATGAGGGGGAATGGTTTTCAGCTGAAAGAGGGGAGATTGAGATGAGATCTTGGGAAGAAATGTTTTTCTATGAGGATGGGGAGGCCCTGGCCCAGGTTGCCCAGAGCAGTGGTGGCTGCCCCATCCCTGGAGGTGTTCAAGGCCAGGCTGGATGGGGCTTGGAGCCCCCTGATCCAGTGGGAGGTGTCCCTGCCCATGGCAGGGGGTGGAACTGGATGGGCTTTGAGGTCCCTTCCAACCCAACCTATTCTGTGATTCTGTAGCTCTCTATCTAGCCTAAAAAGGCAGTAGGAAGCAAACAGGTAGAAACAAGGCAGGATATAAATTCAATAGGGGTTTTTTTTGTGTTATAATATAAAATTACAGTGAATTTTTTTGCGCTGTTTTGTTTCCTGGTGCCTGAGTGGTTGGTCAATAAGTGAATGTCTCTCCCATGCAAGCCAAGGCAGGGGCTGTGCCATCTGCAGCCAGACTTGGCTGACTGCAAAGAGCTTCGTCGTGCCCCAGAGAGCGGGATGGGCACTGGGGGGCTCCCAGTGGCATGGGTGGGGGGCACTGGGGGGCTCCCAGTGGCACGGGTGGGGGGCTGTGGCCGGACCCCGGCAGGGATCCCCGCATTGTGCTCCGGGCGCAGCCACTCTCAATGGGATTAGCGCGGCGCAGGGCGAAAGGCTGTGGGAAACCCGCGAGTGCCGTATCGCTCTCGTCTGCCCTCGCCGCTGAACGCCGCCGCCCGGCCCACAATGGCCTGAGGAGAGTTAGGAGCAACTGTTGTGGTAGCTTGATTTTTTTTTTTTTTCTTGAATTATGTATTCATGAATCTGCATAATGGCCTTTTCAGCCACGGTATTGTTGTTGAAAGCACGGTCTGGGAATTGAGAGAGGGGTTGGGGGGGTTGGGGAGGGATGGAGAAGAACAGAGAGTGAAAATTATGGAGAACGAAGACTTCACTGAAGGAGAGCAGCAAATTGTATGAAATTAGATTTTCTTCCCTGCGTGCACTGTGCCAATGAAACAAGTTTTCACTTGGAAATATTGATTTCTCTCTTGGCTGAGTGCTCGGAGCCCTGAGAGGGGATGGGGCTGTAAGTGCAGGTATCTGCTCCGCTGGTACTCGCTTGCCCAGGTGCTACTGGATTTTTGGCTCTAATGGCCTCAATTTAACAGCTTAAAATGCCTTTTGGCTTTAATTAAATGACTTTAATTGTAAGAGGGAAGATTTAGATTAGATATTAGGAAGAAATTCTTCATGATGAGGGTGGGGAGGCCCTTGCACAGGTTGCCAGAGAAGTGGTGTCTGTTCCATCCCTGGAGCCCCCTGATCCAGTGGGAGGTGTCCCTGCCCATGGCAGGACGTGGAATTGGATGGGCTTTGAGGTCCCTTCCAAGCCAAGTAATTCCACGATTCTATGATTTTCCTGTCTCTTATGCAGGTGAGATAAGCAAGGAGCTACCCTGCTTTGCCTAATGCTATGCTGGGTGTTCAGGAGAGTAAGAGCCATCATTGGAATGGAGTGAAGGTGGGAAGCAGCCAAAAGGACCAGAGTTATTGGCTGTTATTTAGAACACCAATGTGCAGTCCCAGTGCAGCCTTGTTGACATAAGGGCCTTTTATTCTGTGTTTGAGGACTTATCTCCTACAGCAAGAGCTGGAGGCCTCAAGTAAGACCTGGGCCATGAAGTGCAGGAGCAGGAGGCAGCAGCACGAGCCTTGCCTGCCCGTGGTCCTGTAGTGCCCAGGAGCCAGGCCGGGACTCAGCCTGGGACACAATGCACCAGAAGCCCTCTCTCCCCCACTTGCTTAATGGACACAACATAATATCAGGCTCTGAACACATTTTCCTGTGAGCAAAATTGATTTTCTATTATTTACCCCGCTTTTCCATCCAGATTATATGGGAAATATAATAGGGAAAAATATTTTCTCCTCCCAAAAAGTCCATTCCAAGCTGCAAGAGCCCCTAACGGAGCCATGGTAGACCCTCCTCAAAGCCTTCCAGACCCCTGTTCAGCGTGCCAAACGCTCTCCTCGCCTCAGAGAACACACCCCCTTTATTCCACAGTGCTGGAAAGTCGAAGAATTTTCTTTCTGCTCCAAGTGGATGCACAATTTGCGTGATCATGCCCAAATAAACTGGCTGATTTGGCACAGCTCGCATAAAATTCATTAGTAAAACACATCATCAAGTCCCCAATCAGCTCGACGGGGCCTGCCTTGCTGCTTAACAAACGTGCACATTGTCAGTTGTGACAGCCTCTGGAATTTGGCCCAAAGCTGCAAAAGCTTAAAGCACAAGGATTTTCCACAGCATCTATTTTTAGTAATTCTATCGACTCTGCTTGGAGTAATACCTGGACTCCTCTTGGTGTTCCCTGTATTTATTCTCCCTGTGAGGTCAGATGGAAGAACACAAGCCAGGCGAGCTGTGTTGCAGTTCTCTTCTGACAAATAGCTGGAAATTGGGGAGATTTGGGCCTCTTCTTTGGAAGTGGCACCACCAGAATACGCAGCAAGTTTGAGGCCTTTTTAATGCAATGGGTGCAATTCAATGTGTTTCCAGAAACGTTGGGAGTCCGTCTGCCACAGGTGGAATTGAGAGAATGTGCTGGGTGTTTCTCATCTCCTCATATTTTTCTTGTCCTTTTCTATGTAAAATATTACCCTTATGTGCTTTTAAACGTAGTCCATTTTGCATAATGGCATTATTTTCATCTCTAGGAACTTATGAGCCAAGGGGGAAATGCACTTGTTTTAACAAGTTGTAAAGTGACTTGAAGTGGATTGGAAGGGACTCTTTTACCCTCTGTTTGCCCCCCCAGCTGCTGAGCTGGTCCTGCTTGGGCTGTCCCGTTTTCCTTGGTGGGTCTTGCTCCCATCATGTTGCTCCACTCACCGCGTGAGGCTGTTCCTGTGAGTCCATCCTTGTGAGCCTCTCCTCCACGGAGCTGCAACTGGCCTTGTGTCTGTAACTTCTTCCTTTCATGCCATCTGGGATGAGGATTTTCTCCACTGCCACTCATTATCATGGAACTGTGGAATGGTTTGGGGTGGAAGGGACCTCAAAGCCCATCCAGTCCCACCCCCTGCCATGGGCAGGGACACCTCCCACTGGATCAGGGGGCTCCAAGCCCCATCCAACCTGGCCTTGAACACCTCCAGGGATGGGGCAGCCACCACTGCTCTGGGCAACCTGGGCCAGGGCCTCCCCACCCTCACAGAACAATATTTCTCCCTAAGATCTCATCTCAATCTCCCCTCTTTCAGCTGAAAACCCTTCCCCCTCATCCTATCCCTGCCCTCCCTGATCAAGAGCCCCTCCCCAGCTTTCCTGGAGCCCCTTTCAGTACTGCAAGGCTTATCTTTTGTCCTGCCTTGGCTGGTACTTTTGTAGTCACTGCCTGTCTCCTGTGAGTCACGTTTGCTGCCGTTTTGGCTTGTTACCAGATGCCATTGCCTTGAGTTGCTGCTGGATGGATCGGCTCCATCCAAACAAACAGGTTTTTCCTTGGACTGGATTTGTAAAGCTGCACAGACTTGTCCTCCTGTCAAGTCATGGTACCCTTTGCACATCTATTTTCTGCTCCCTTGACCTCCCACTTTGCTCAGATTCCAGTGGTGTCCCTGCACCCTGATGTCAGCTCTTTCACTACTGAGGTTACTGTAAAATCCCTTCCGATAAACCCTGGGCTTGTGTGTTCAGCTGCTCTCTCACCTTGCCTCTTATGGCACTTGATGATTTTTGGCCATTTCCAGAAAATGAATGCTTTTACTGTTCATTCACTCAGTGTGAAGCTCTGTTGGGTTGCCTGGGACCTCCCCCTGGGATGGGCAGGTACTGGCAATGGGCATGGGGGCCCTGGCTCTGTGAGGGTGTTTGCGTTGCGCTCCGCTCCCCTCAGCCCTGCTGGAAATGGCTTTCAAAAGCACAACTGTGTCTTCCTCCTCCACCCGTGCAGCCTCAGAGCTCTGTCTCTGCTTGCTTTGGCTGCATCCCACAGGGTTTTTTCTCCGTGGTGCTCCAAGCTGCTTGGGAGCAGCCTGCCCTTCCTCCTCTGCTTCCCCCACCACGTGCCTCCAGTTGCCGCTGCTCTGCCCCTTCAGTGTTGTTCACCCAGGACTGGACTGCTTCTTGTTCCAAGTGTGCCAGTGAATGAGCTGTTAGACATCTTCGGGGCAACATGGAAAGGGTTTCTGTGTCTATTCAGGTTCTGCTGTTGATGTTCTCCTCAGTAGAGTTATCTACCCCTTCAGTGCTGCTTTTACCATGACATAGGATCATAGAATCATCTGGTTGGAAAAGACCTCTGAGATCATCAAGTCCAACTGTATCTGTCCCTTTACCAAACCCTGTCCCTAAGAAAGTCATCACCCATCTTTTAAACACCTCCAGAGAGGTGTTTAAACCCTCCCTGGGCAGCCTCTGCCAGTGCCTGAGAACCCTTTCAGTGAAGAAATTTTTCCTGATGTCCAATTTGAACCTGCGCTGGTGCAACTTGAGGCCATTTCCTCCCATCCTATCTCTTGTCACTTGGGAGAAGAGCCCAGCACCCCCCTCAGTACAACCTCCTTTCAGGCAGCTGTAGAGAGTGATGAGGACATGGCTCTGACAGTCCCTCACCAGACCTTTGTATGCAGTTTTGCATTTTATTGGACTTTAAAAATGAACTTTCTATTGCAATACGATATTGGTGCCCAGAGTCTTCATCCCACACAGCCCCTTCCTCAGGTCACCATGTTTGGTTCTCCACTAGTGACTGTTGTCATTTGCTTGTCCTTCTGCCCTGCAGCATGGAGGTATTTCTCTAACAGCTTCTTTTAAAGATGTCTTCTGTTGAAAATGTTTATTCACTTTTCTACCCCTGTTTGACAAGCTGCTTTGTCTTCCAAATTAAACACAGAGCCCCCGAGGGTTTTGCTCTGTGGTGCAAATACACTTCCCTTCTCTTTCTTCCAGAGTTTTCTGTGGGATAAGTTTGAAGAGAGTGATCTCTCTCTCCAGCCTCGTTATGTTTGGAATCATGGGACTCCCTGATTGCATTTATTTGGTGTTCTAGTGTCCATTACTCCTGGCAATGGCCATCATCCACTTCTTGCCTCTTTTACCTCATGAGATAGAAAGAAACTTTACTTTCCTTTTATCCTCACTATTTCCCTCCTGAAGTCAGATTCCATCCTTGCTTCCATACTGGCCTTTCACTCTGGAAACTCAAGTTGCTTGGCAGGCTGAGCCCATGTGGCTGAGTCCAAAATTGTTTTCCTGTTAACCTTAGATGAGATTGAGCAGTCAGAGCCTTTGCTATCACACCATCACAGAATGGTTTGGGTTGGAAGGGACCTCAAAGCCCATCCAGTTCCACCCCCTGCCATGGGCAGGGACACCTCCCACTGGATCAGGGGCTCCAAGCCCCATCCAACCTGGCCTTGAGCACCTCCAGGGATGGGGCAGCCACCACTGCTCTGGGCAACCTGGGCCAGGGCCTCCCCACCCTCACAGCAAAACATCTCTTCCCAGGATCTCATCTCAGTCTCCCCTCTTTCAGCTGAAAACCCTTCCCCCTCATCCTATCCCTGCACTCCCTGATCAAGAACCCCTCCCCACCTTTCCTGGAGCCCCTTTCAGTCCTGGGAGGCTGCTCTAATGTCTCTCCAGAGCCTTCCATTCTCCAGGCTGAACAACTCCCACCCTGTCCTCACAGCAGAGGTGCTCCAGCCCTCAGATCATCTCCATGGCCTCCTCTGGACTCTCTCCAACAGCTCCAGGTCCTTCCTGTGCTGAGGACTCTAGCCTGGGTTGTAGGCTCAGTTGTACCCCTGGAGCAACCCTTGGAGTCAGTAACTCAAATGCCTACGTTCAGGTAAACCAGCAAATTACAACCTTGCTGAGTCCTTGCCATTGACTCCCCCTCAAGACCAGTGGTTATGGTGGATTATGAAGAACAGTGATTTTCAAAGATGGGTTTGAATCATTCTCTCTCGTTTGCATCTCTGTGGGCAGACCACCTCATCCCCTGGAGATCCCAATCAGCGAGAGCAAAGAGTTCTAGGTTTGGAAAATGCTTGGCACATGGGAGCTTTGCTGCTGTGAGATGATGAACATCCTTGAGGTAATTCTAAATTAAACGAAGGAAACCATCGCTTCAAGCTGTAGCGTTTCCAAATACCTTCTGTAATGGAATATCATGTCTAGATGTCTGTGACATGTTTGGTTTCTTTTAGGCTGGATTTCTAATTTTATTTAACCAGTGCATGAAGCCTCACAACCAGAGGCTTGAGATGTGCTTGTTTGGAAAAGCATGAGTGCCTCCTTGGCAACACTTGAGAGGAAAAACTTAGGTAGGTTGTAGGGCATAGGCCAACCTTGACACTTGGGATGTAGAAAATGAGGTCATCACAGAGGGGTTTTTTCCCTGCTGTTTTTAAACAGATTGGTGGATAAAATATTGTGCAGAATAGCAAGTTGGTTGTGTAATCTGTATTTTCTCTTTGTTGAATTGACCTGCTTCTGACTGATTTAAGAGAACTCAAAAAATGAGTAGAATATGCTACCAAGTACTTGGTTTGCAATGGGTTTTTAGGAACTGTTACCACAGATAATACATTTTACATGAATACCATGGTATATACATGATATTTTCAGTGTTGCATTTCTAGTATGCAATAACATATGAGTAAAGCAGTCAAACCAGACTGATTTTAATTTATGTTGTATTTCTCCTGAAAGGCAGTCATAACAAAGAGTTTACATTTCAATTGCTTTGGAAAATAACACTTGATTGCTTTCACCTGAAAAAACCCAGGCTGCATTAGAAAAACAACACATCAAAGGAAAGACTCCCTTTCCCAAGAAGTTCTTAAAGAACTGTGATTTATTGTAGCAAAATACAAAGAGGGGAGTTTATTTTAAATCATATGTTAGAAAATATTTATGAAGTTGTCTTTCTGAAGCAATCTTCTTTCATGCAGTTACAGAATGAGCTTTGCTCAGGGCCCTGGGTTGGGTGGGTGGGCAGTGGAGAGGCTTCTGAAAACTCTGTTTCTAAAGAGCATGTTGAGAGTTAAAGTACAATCCCACTTGGTTCTCAGTAAGGCTCTGGGGATCTTCAGTACTGAAGAAAATGGCTTGGACAGGAAGAGTAAATACTTGCTCAATAAGAGCGCTAACGCGCATTTAAAAGCCCAAACTCTGAAATCCTTACAGAATTGAACAAATACTTTTTTTTCCCCTCAGTAAATGGCCTCTTTCTGTGTTGACACTTTTGCTTCATGTTGACTTAAAGCCACCTCTTGCATCTGGCTCCCTTGGCTCTCCCCTTGCTGCTACTCCAGCAGGCTTTGGTGGAGCGATCAGCAAGGCTTTCCTGGGCCTGCCTTCCATCTCCCACCTCATGGCTCTGCTTTTGTTTCCCCTCACAGCTATCGTGTCCCAAAGTCAGCCTTTCACATCGACCTTAATGGGTTTCTGAACAGTTCCTGTGCTGTGACACCGATTCCCAGTGAGGTTCCATATGTAACAGGTTGTCCTCTGCTCCTGCCTGACCCTTGGATGCTGCTGCTCTTGGTGTAGTGAGATGACAGAATCATAGAACGATGGAATGGTTTGGGCTGGAAGGGTCCTCAAAGCCCACCCAGTTTCACCCCCTGCCATGGGCAGGGACACCTCCCACTGGATCAGGGGGCTCCAAGCCCCATCCAACCTGGCCTTGAGCACCTCCAGGGATGGGGCAGCCACCACTGCTCTGGGCACCCTGGGCCAGGGCCTCCGCACAGCCTCAGCCTGTTCTTCTGGTGGGACCTGTAAACAGATTCTGATGCTCCAGGTTGTTCAGTGAGAACTGCCTGTTAGAGAGGGAGGTGGGTTTTAGAGAGGACAGTTACAAGAGCAGGTGTTCCATGGAATCCCTCTCCAACTCGATTGACTCTGTGGGACTGGGAACCTGGAGCTGTGGGTGTCTGGATTGGAACTTGATCTTACATTGGGATACAATCGTACTCATCCAGTCTTGATGGTTGAGAGCAGGATTTGTGACAGCGTGCTGTGGCTGGAAATTAATGGGATTTACACTCCTGAATCAGTCAGACACTTAAAATAGGCTTTATTTTCCTTTTTCTTCTTTTCATTTTTTGACTGATCTCAAATCAGAAAAGACAAAATCAGATCTTCTCAACAGTTAAGAGCTTTCCTTCAGAAGACTGTGCTTACCCAGAGCCTGATTTTGGCCTCCTGTCTTTGTAGGTAGCATAATGCTGACTTTCATAGTTTGAACTTCCTCCCTAGGCCCTGTGATACTGCGAGGCACACAGCTGGAGAAGTCACTGAAAAGCCCACCTTGTAGAACCTGGCTAACAATCCTGGTTTGTTTTGTTTTTTTTCCTTCCTGTTTAATAAGGAAGTTGCCCATAAATATTCCTTAAAATCTGTTTTGTAAACCTTTGTGGCATATAAGAAAGCATCAGGATTTGCTAATGCTTCCCTAACCCTTTGCATCAGCTCTTTTGAAGGTGGGAAGAATCCCAGGGGCTGTTTGCTTTGTTCTTAAAAATATTTATAAGATTTGAAAGAAACAGGTGAATATTAGAGTGAATGTGTCATTAATGGAACACATTGTTTCAGGGTATGTTATATATATTAAATATTTTATATCTATATTATATAGTTGTTAGAACTACTTCAAAAGTAAGCAAAGACCTGTCAAAAATGGTAATTGAATAATTTGTACAAAGGGGTAGGAGCGAGCTGCTGGGTGAACACCACTTTAATCAGTCCTGATTGCGATGTCGAACTGCCGCTCATCCTAATTCCAGCAGAGACCTTTCATCTGATCCAGCCACGTCTCTGAATCCCTACAGATACAGTATTTGCAAACTTAATCAGGAGCAACAGGTTTTTCTCATGACCTATTGTATAGTCTCCCTCCTGAATGGGCTGTTGTACCGCCGCATCTGTGAGCGGCTCTGGCTGCAACATAAAGGGCTCTGGGCTGCCCTTGTGCCCCTCTGTATTTCACACTGGTGCCTAGAAATGGCACTACACATCTCTGCTTTCAAGTGACACCCAATGGTTCATTTTCTCCCCTATTCATTGAGGATTTAATTGCCCTGCACATCAAAAGCAGAATATCCCCCAATTACCATCCTCCTTCCCAGAAAAGAGCCGACACTGCCTATGGCAGGAAACCTGCCAAGAGATCCAGGCACCCAGAGGAGAGTGAAAGTGTCCAGCACAGGCCAGGGGAGCAGGGAATAAAGGAACTGGCACAGACAGGCAGGTGTTGAGGCTCTCCTCTTCCTCTGTGCACCTCAGTCCTTGAATGCCTGTGGAACAGTTCATCTGCTGCAGCAAAGGCAGATTCGCAGCCACCTTCTGGTGACACTCGGGGCTCGTGCCCTGCTCTCCCAAACGAAGATGCACTGTGTTTCTCACAGCTTTAATGTTCTTTTACCAGTGGTTTTGTGAGGTGCTGGAAGCCCTTACCTTATAAACAGTTCTCTCCAGCTCCTGCAGTTTAAGCTGTTTGCCAATTACGAAGAATTATTTATCAAAAACATCAGGTCAGAGCCAAACTGCACCAAGAACCAGGATTTTTATGAAAGACTAGCTTTCAGGTTGCTATAGGGGTGGTGGGTACAATCTCATAGACAATTGAAGATGTTTTTTTTTATCAAAAGGCATTAATCCTGTAATGAAGTTCCCTGAACCCTGGAAATTCAAACTCTCAAAATTTCATGTTTCTCTGTTGTTCCTTCATCTTCACTCTCTTTTCTGCCTGGATTTATTTTGTACCTGTTTTACACACCTACCAGAAGATGAAGCTCTGTTTGGTTTGGCACTGGTAGGGTTTTTCTAATACAAAAATGAGGGTGACTGCATTTCTAGTGTATGGGACCCTCATTGGGTGTTTGTAAAGATTTTCCCTTCCAGCTTTGCTGCAAAGTAGATCTTGGCCAGAAACATTGGCTCAAAAAGCTTGCCATCTTACACAGGAGTCAGGAAACTTTCAAGGCTGATAACAGTTAGGTCTTCAAAGAAAAGCAGGAATTCAGAGAAGATTTCACTGGAGCTGCATATCAAGGGGAGGAATGCCTTTGAATTGGTAAGTGATGAGAAAGTTATTCAAACTCCCTAGAGGTTGCCTAGATAGGACAGTCTGGGAAAAAAACAGCAGTGACTTGAAACCTTTCCAAAGAGGTTTCCAGACACAACAACCGACTGGTGCTCACGTCCCACATCCAAACTCTTCCCAGGATGCCTAAGAAATGTTTGGCCTGGACAATACCACTGACTCTCTGGGGGTTTGAAAAAGCACAGGGGCAGCTGAGGAGATGCTAAAGGGGTCATTGGCACCACCAGGTGGCTGGGGTTCCTGATCCAAGACTCAGTCTTGACCTCATCCCTCGATCCTCTCACCCTGTCACTGCTGCCTGTGCTACAGCCTCTCTGAGTAACAGTTCAGAAATGTCTTTCATATGGGGGGTCAAAACCCATGCCCAAGGTCCAGCTGCTGGCCCCCATCCTGCAAATTACTAATCATGAATCCTGGGTTCAGTTTTGGGGGCCCCTCAGTACGAGAAGGACTTTGAGAGAAGGGGAACAGAAGCTGGGGAAGGTCTGGAGCCCAGGGGTTGTGGGAATGGCCGAGGGCCCTGGGGCTGTTTAGCCGTTGGAAAAGGAGGCTGAGGGGAGACCTCATCACTGTCTACAACTACCTGAAGGGAGGCTGTGGTGAGGTGGGTGCTGGGCTCTTCTCCCAACTGGCAAGTGATAGGATGAGAGGAAGTGTCCTCAAGTTGCACCAGGGGAGGTTTAGATCGGATTATCAGGAAAAATATCTTTACTGACAGAGTGGTGAAGCCCTGGCAGAGGCTGCCCAGGGCAGTGGGGGAGTCTCCATCCCTGGAGAGGCTCAAAAAGTGTGTAGATGTGGCACCTTGGGACATGGTTCAGCAGGCACGGTGGGGCTGGATTGATGGTTGAACTGGATGATCTTAGAGGTCTTTTGCAACCTCAGTGAGTCTATGATTCTATGGAAATGGTGTTGTTTCCGTGCTCCAGGTTAAGCAGAAGCACAAAGGTATCATTTGGCATTAGGGCTTCAGGTGATTTCCCTGTACATGTGTGTCAGTGTGGCAATTTCAAGTGTCTGCCTGTAAATTACAAGATTACACAGTGAAGAAAATGAAAAGGGACAGAAGTATTTTCAAGTCTCTCCCAGATGGAGGCAAATATGGGGAGAAGGTGCTTTTGCAAAGATTATTTAAGCAGCTGGAATGAATGCCATTTGTCAGAGAATTACAATAGTCGAGTCTAGACACGAGCAATGCCTGAATCAGTTTCCAGATCCTGACAACTTAATGCATGCTGCAACTTGGAAATATATTCAGATTTTCAGAGTGATTTCTCTTGGATCAGTACAGGTGCACACACACACACACAAGAGTTAGAATATGCACCCTCAGAGGGAAAATTCCACTTGAGTTACCTTTGGGTTTTGTCCCAGTGGTTTGCAAGGTGAGTCCCAGTGACTGGGACCTCAGACACAGCAGGATGTTTGCAAATGCCCAGTTCAAGCTCGTGGGAAGCCTTTTTATCCCTTTGGCTACAAACCCACTGGCTGTCATTCAGCTCTGGGTTGCAGAGAGGCAGGTGGTAAGGAGGCTGTGTGAACAGGCAAGCGTAGCTGGAGGTCACCTCCATAAACAGGATAACTGAAGCCAAATTTGAACCATCTTTCTGGTTTTTGGATGCGTTTCTCTTGCTACTGTTGTGTTTCACACCCCCCGCACCCCTCCCCAGCCCCTTCTTCTCCCTCTACCTCCTTCTCCCAAGCAGGAGGCTGTGCTTTGCTGGGAGAGCACCCAGGCTGGCCAAGCACTCACACAAGTTCTTACTAATTTAGAATATCAGCAGTTATCTAATGTCTGCATTAAATATTCTGCTCCCATGTGCTTCCAAGCAAAGCATCTGTTTATTGTCTCAGCGAAAAACTGCAAATTTTATGGGTGCAATAACACACAATTTCATTGTCTGCGAGGGGTTATGGCTCTTATTCCTAACCAAGACTGAGAAAACTTGGAGACGTCAGCTCCAGCGTTCCCTGTTGTTGTCAGCATCTTTCAAATTGTCTCGACCTGTTTCATTAAAAGCTGCTCCCCCCCGGGTGCCCCCCGAGTGTGGGGTTTGATGACAGATTCTTTCCCTGCTAGGGTTGGTTTTCATTACTGGTCTCTGCCCTTCGAGCAGCTGGGAGTAGTGCACGGAGCATATGTTCATCTCGTTTATTTATATTTAGGGGAAGTGTGGGGTGGGTTGCACCAAGCTGAGTTCCCCTTCGGAGGGCTGTTTCCCCATGCAGAGCATTAGTGCTTCCTGAAGCAAAGGCTCATTCACTCTCGTGCCAGGCCATCAATCCCCCAATAACCCTGCAATGATATTTTTAGCTTCCAATGAGGGTTCTGACGCTGCTCAAGGCGCCGTGGTCAAAAAGTCTTCTATTTTGCTCCCCCTAAACACCTCTTTACAACTTTTTCTTTTGGATCTTGTCTGCCAGGGGAGATGGAGGTCAGTACTCTTCAAAATAAAATTGGGTGGCATCATTATTGTTCCAGCTCAGTTAAAAGCTTGAATGTTTCCATATTAATGTCTGTCATTCTCTTAGTCTGAATGACAGTGCTTCTGACCGGGACCTGCCAAGAGCAGTTTGAACATTAAAGATGCTTGAGTAAAAACACAGTATTTTTCTAAGCCAGCCCATTTGAATGTCTTAGAAATATGTGTTCATATCACACCAAACTTGCCAGCAACGGCAGGGTTTCTCCTTTGCAGAAAGGGGGCCTTGTAAATAGTTGTATTCATTTGAGTTAAAATTAGGTTTCTGTGGTGTTGACTTGCAGCCAGCTTTTCCCACAGGGCAATTTATTTAAAAAAAAAAAGCCCTAAAATAGTACTGTGCATATAACATTTTCTGTGCATCTGAGAGTCCATTTGGACTAAAGCTTTCTTTGTGTTCCTTTCGTCCACCATGCCTTAAAGGAATCATATGGCAGAAAGCTAATTCCCTTTCTAACACAGGGAGTGCACAACATTTTTCTCTAATTTGAGCTTGTATAGTTGTATTCTATGAGAAGATAGGAATAAAACTCTTCCTCAAACCACTGATCTGGGAGAGTTTACCCAGGGCTGGTCCATGGAGACACTATTGGTTCTCACTGTGTTGCTTGGGTTTAGAAAAAAGCAGGATTCAGATGACTGTGTTTTTTTAAAGAGAAAAAATAGTACATTTGATTAACTGACGGGTGCTGATGTGCATCACGAAACAAGCAAACCGGAATTTGTGTCGCACGCTGTGGTTTCCTTACTTTGGTGCTCTCTGAAGGCACAAGTCCTCTGGTTCCCCACAAGAACTGCCCACTTAGGTAACAGCGAGCGTTTTCTTCCTGCCTTTTAGCCAGGGTCAGAAATAAACCTTGGACTTTCTCCCGGGCAGACATTGTTCATTTTACCTCTCTCTATTGCTTTGCCCTGCCCTGGCACGGCTCCCCAGCGCCTTGGAGCGTGGGCTGCCAGCACCAGCAGAGACCTCAGCAACAAGGACTCTCCTGTATCCATCAGGATGGGACCCCTTACAGAGGAAAGATTTCCTGATGGTACTAAACTCAGGAAGGCAGATGTGGTGGTGTTGACTTTCATGGGGAATTAGGATCCCCTTGCCGAGTCCTCTACCCATCTCCCCTTTGGCCTGGGAGTTGGTGGTTGATTGTTTTGATTTCTTTTGTGAAAGGTCTTATAGATATTTGCCTCTACAACTACTTTTGCTCTCTACAACTCCCTAAAAGGAGGTTGTGGTCTGGCAGGGGTTGGTCTCTTCTCTCAGGTGACCAGGGACAGAACTGGAGGGCATGGACTTAAGCTTTGTCAGGGAAAGTTTAGGCTTGATGTGAGGAAAAAGTTCTTCACTGAAAGGGTGATTGGTCATTGGAATGGGCTGCCCAGGGAGGGGGTGGAGTCACCGACCCTGGAGGTGTTTAAGGGGAGACTGGATGAGGCACTGAGTGCCATGGGTTAGATGATGGGTTGGTGTTGGTGTTGGGTTATAGGTTGGACTTGATGATCTCAGAGGTCCTTTCCAACCTTGTAATACTGTGTGATACTGTGTGTGATATTGATGGAAAATGCGACTTAGGGCTTAGGCATCATTGCTGCATGGTTAATTGGCCCATTCTGCTGAGTATTTCAAGGGGATGAAATACCAATACTTGTATTTTTGGCAGAATCTGCTTTGTGCAAGGTTTCTTCTCTGCTCACTATCAGTCCCAGATGGTGTTGCTGTACCTGCAAATCAATTATAAGTCAAAAAAGCCTCCACATATGCTCATAATATTATTTGATTTTGTGGGAGGAAAAACGTACAGAAACAAGGTTGGATTTCAACCCTCATTTTTCAGTTTCTGCTCACACCCTTCTCTGATTCGCTGCTGCAGCTGAACGTTGCATGTTTCCCCGAGCAAAGTACAGCCAAGGTGGAGTCTTGAAGATGGTCGTAAATCAACCGAGATACAACAGCTCCCTTTTTGACACCTCCCATAAACCCCTCGTGAATTCCACTGGGTTAATTCACAGCGTACTAGGGTTTAAAAAACAAAATCCACATGTTGAAGGCAATGTTACTGAAGAGTCATTCATGAAGACCAGTCACCCAGAAAAAAACACACATCAAAAGAAAACCTTGAAACAGGATCTGTGCTACTAACAATTATAAAATGGGTCCACGATGCTTAGTTATCAAGGAAACTTCATAAAATTTATGGTGGTATAGTGAGAGAGCATAACTAACTGCGCCGGCTGAATCTCCTCCCAGTGAGGTCATGAGGTCATATCATAATACAGGGCTTCTGTCCTCTGCTTGCTCTTTGGTTCAGAAGAAACACCTTCCATGCCATTTGAGGTCTTGGTAGACCAAGAGCCTCTCAAGCCAAGCAGTCACTTCTGTCTGTGTGAAGGAACAGAACAGGCATACGAAGGTGTACAAACAGAGATGGATCGATCAACTGAAATGCAGACGCACCCAGACTCCCTTACAAAGCCCCTGAGAACAGGGATTTTTTGGTCCTGCCAGGGCTTTGAAGGGTTAGTTCTGAAAAAGTAACCTCCCTACTTCTCATTGAATTCAAGTAATGACAGTGAATAATGGTGAATAAATGAATACAGTGTTCTCCGCTCCTTTATTTTTAAAGCTTTGTCTATGACAAAGTCTCTTTGCATCTCGAGTGGAGAAAATCAACCATTCTGCCTTTATTTTTTTTTCAGGGTATGACAGCTAAGCTAACATTTCTGCCTGCCAACTTGCCTCAGAGTGTGAAATTGAATTGAGGGCAAGAAAGAACGGTATAGGGTCTGAAAAGCAAGCTTTTTTTTGACATTTTAGGTGTGTAGAAAGACCTGTTTCTGTTTGCCTTATGCGAAACTCATAGGGAAGACTTTGCAAGTTCCCCCTTGCTTGTTTGCCTTGGCACTTGAGCCACAAAGCTATTGAGCATCTGCCATGGGGCTTGTGCTCCTCCTGAGCAGGAGGCTTGGAGAAGAAGATTCGAAGGATTTGGGGGCCAAACTTGGATCTTAGTTTGACTTTTTGTTTATATATTTATTTATTTGTTGAAGAGAATAGAGTTTGGTTGCCTTAATGCAGGGAGGGCCGGAGCCTGCGTGGCGGGTCGTCTCCTCTCCCCAGCCGAGCCCGCGTGCTGCCAGTTCTAGTGGAGGCAGAAAAGCCTTTCCCTTCCACACACAACCTTTTTTCTTCTTCGGTGCCAGTAAAAATAAGAAAACAGCATGGCTTAAACTGCAAACCTCCCTCAAAATAACTCTGTGGTCACGAGCTGAGGGCAGAAATTATTCCTTCTCTGACTCGTACATAAGATAAATGATTTGCATGACTTTTTCTTTCCTGTGCCCCCTTTTTTAAAAAGAGGGTGCAGATTTTTAAGCGGTTTCCTTCAAGGAAGTGTATTTCTCTTGGAAATACCACTGGAGCCTTCTTTTCCTTGTACTGGAGAAAAGAAGTATGTTAAAGTATTTTCACTGAATGGAACCTCACTGTGGTGTTTTATTGGGTTATTCTGCTCAGTCTTATCTATTCTTTCTCATTTTCAGTCGCAGTCGTTCCTCTGGCAACAAAGAATTTTTCCTAACCCAACAATCCAGCCTGAGAATTCCTCTACTTTACTCCACCACATACTTCAGTAGGTGGAGGAATAGGGAAAACTGAGGAATGCTGAAGCTTTTCTGCACCCCCCTCTTTCTGGCATCCTGAGATTAAAGCTCTTTTTCTCACCACAAACCCCTGACCCCTCCACTTTCTCGTAACTCAGCATCCTCTAGATGGCCCTTAGGCACAGCTTACTGCCTGATGTGTGCAGATAGCTTAATAATAGGGTTTCCTGCTGCGAGGGTCTTAGGGATTCTGTGAAATCCCAGAGGGATTCAAGGAAATCTGCATTATAATGCACTGTTTGGTACAGGTCTGTGCACTGAGCTCCTACACAAAAGGTAACGGAAACTAAATGTGTCAGGCATCATCTTTCTAATCCAACGTGGGGCCTGTTTAATCTCTTTGAAAAGATGTCTTAAGAAGTCCCAGTGTCTTCATTGAGCGCTGGGCTTTCACTGCTGCCCTGTGGGGGCTGGTACGTGGTGGGGCTCTGCTGGGTGATGCTCCACATCGGGATAGAGCGGCTGCAGACGGAGCTCTGCTTAATTAACACATAGAGGCCGTCTGCTGCTCACCCATCCTCGGCGCTGCCTTCAGCCCGGGCAGGGGGCAAGGGTACCCGGGCTGGAGGATGCATCTGTAATCCTATAAACAGGTCGTTGTGTGGCAGGAGGAGAGAACTGGGAATTCCTCCTCTTTCTGTCTCAGGAGAAACAGAAAAGCCCTTAGACCTGCCACAGCCTTGGACCTGCCAACGCAGAAAGCTTTGCCCATCCCAGCTGCAGCGATGTTGGCACCGAACTCCAGCACCTCCAGACACCTCTGCTTCCACTCAGTTAACAAAGGGTTAAGGTGTCCTGCAAAGTCTCAGCATTCAGTTTATGGTTCTTCCAGTGCAAACGTCGGTGTACCAAGCCAGCTCTGGGAAGCTGAATGCCATGGGAATGGGGAGCAGTGTTTGGAATCTGGGGATAATTGTGTGTGGAGTAATAATAGCATCTTAAGGTCCTGCTAACCTGCAACTCCTGGTGGGTTCTGGAGGAGTATTGTGCTTATAGGGGAAGCCCCACTGCTTCATGGAGTTGTGTTTTGTTATGTTATCATGGAACCATGGAATGATTTGAGTTGGAAGGGGCCTCAAAGCCCATCCAGTTCCACCCCCTGCCATGGGCAGGGACACCTCCCACTGGATCAGGGGGCTCCAAGCCCCATCCAACCTGGCCTTGAACACCTCCAGGGATGGGGCAGCCACAGCTTCCCTGGGCAACCTGGGCCAGGGCCTCCCCACCCTCACAGGAAAACATTTCTCCCCAAGATCTCATCTCAATCTCCCCTCTTTCAGCTTATTGTTGTGTTGTGTTGTGTTGTGTTGTGTTGTGTTGCACTACGTTACATTATGTGTTATGTTAGAACCTGGGTTAGGGGAAAATTCTGGGTTCCTAGAGGACTTAGTGGGCTATTACCTGGTAGTAAAGTGAGAGTAATATACCAGCAAGAAAATGCATGGCATGAACAAGCAAAAATGGATGAAAACATGAGGAATTAGTACCAATAGGAGAAGCTTTTATGAATATTGATCTTCACCTGTTTGTAGTTTCAGAATAGAAACTTTTGGTCAGTTTGCATGAGTGCAAAGAGTGAAAATAAAACCCACAGATGCAGATAATGAGAATGATGAATGAATCAAGCAACTTTTTTGTGTGTTCTCAGAGATCATCTTTACTATAAAATTCTGAATTAACCTAGGGAGAAAATCTGTATACTTAAAAAGGCTAAAATCAGCAGAGGACATACAGTTCAGAGAAGGGTACACATCCTGGCTGTACTGGTTGTGAATCAGTTGAGTTACATTATGTATAAAAAGTTATAGACTTGCAAAGACACAAAGGAAGGGGAGAGACAGCAGAAAGAACAAGATTCCTTTCTTTTAATCCACCTTCCAATGTTTGGCTCAGCTACAGTGCAAGTAATCACAGAAGAACACGGTGTATTTATTGAGTGAGTGCTAAATCTGGTACATAAACATCAACAGAAAGCAGAAAACCATAACAACTGTGAAACAGTCAAGCTCTGTCGCTCCTTGTTGCCACTGGGATTGTCAGTTTTGTCCAGTTGCTGTCTAACAGGTCTTTAGTTGTGCTCCTGGCACAAAGGAGCGATGTCTTTCCAAGGCATTGACCACCGTCACCATTGCCAGCCGACAGTTCTTCAGACAAAGGGATCTGCTACTTGCCCTTGTCTGAGTCCTTGTGGTCATGCCCAGTGAAAACCCACATGGGGTTGAGCCCATCTCTGTGTCCAGCCAAGAGCAGAGATTGCAGCAGAGCCTTTGGGCACTGTCACGCTCAAGTTGCCTCCATCACTGCACCTCCCACCTTCTTTGTTCAGCTCTCAGTGGCACAGAAAGTGGCACTTCAGGTGGCCAGGACCTGAAACACTGGAAGTGCTTCAGGGGTGCCAGATCTTCCAAAGACCCATCTGGAGTCCTAAGTTACTTTTCTAACCCTAAGGTGAAGTTGTGGTGGTAGACAGACCAGGAATGTCCAGCTGGAAGAGGCGAGAGCTGACACTGTTAGCACCAGGACGTCAATAAAGCTGTATATCAATAATTACTTACAGGTTGATAGCTTGGGATAAATTCTGCCCAGTTTCAGTCAGTAGATAGGCACTGGTCTTTACTGTTTGAAGGCAAAGCTGTTTTCAGTTACCTCAATACATTTTCAGTTGCCAACAGGCAACTGGAGCAGACAATATATTGCCCTTCTATATCTCTCCTGGCCTTTGCTGATGGTGTTGTGTGGTTGGAGCTGGTGGAAAAGATCCTGTTACCAAAAATAAAGTGAAAATGTATTGAATATTTTTAAAAATTCCAGACTTTAACAAAAATGTAGCTATCTCTTCATTTATTTGTTTTAAATAGCTCTTTCATGTGTTGGGACAAAGGGACTTTGTATTAATTGTGAAGTGTGAAATGTTTTTCTTGTTTGCTTGGGACAACAACTGGGAATACATGGATTTGCCTATTCACGCTTTATTGTTATGACAACAGTTTTTTTCACAAAGTCTTTGAAAGCCAGCACTATGAAAGGAGTAGAGCTGGCTAGAAATCTGGAGGGGTTTCATGCTTTTGTTTTAAGCTTGCCTGTATGAGCTTTGTCAAAACTCTGAGTCTTTCATCCATGGTGTCTGCCTGATTCAAGGGTTCTTTTCTTGTTCAAATATCCTTTAGCAAAACCCATTTGACTGGAAGGCTGTGCAAACATGAGCTGGCTATGATAAGAGCTCAACATGAAATCTTTAATGTGCTTTGTCAGCAGGAGATTTTTTTCACTGTGTGCCCTAGTAAATATTTTTTTTCCCCTCTACAGTGAGTTTATTTTCTTAAAGTGCATTTCTTATTTATAATTGCTGTAATTTTGTGATGGATTTATGACAATTAGCCATTATGCTTCAGGTGAAATGTTAATCCACTGTGGATTAGTGTTGCTTGAAAAATGCTGCCCTAGTCTGAGCTGTGTTAGGAAAACAAACTGTATCAGAGCTTGGGTCCCACCACGACTGGGTTTGCCATGGATCTATTTTCTATGTCTCTCTTTCTGAAGGGAGCTGCCTGTCAAGCTCTCTTTGGCACCAAAATGCTAAAAGGAGTCGTAAGGAGTCTAATCCTGTGACTTTGCACAGCAAAGGCAGTAGGGGAGAACATTTTAATCAGCTTAATCAAAATGTGCTGCTTCTTTGAAACGGGGTGGTGATGCGCGAGGGCATCCCTGCAGAGGCAGGAGGTGAGAGCAGAGGGGTTCATCTAAACCCCTGCTCAGCCCCTGAACAGCCAGGATGGTCGTTGAAAAAAACCAGCTTTGTCCTGTACCAAGCTGTGTCCTGCAATACTCAACCTGTCTTCTCAAGTTGGTTTGATCCTGCTGCTGGTTTATAGGAAGAACAAGAAGGAAAACTCTCTAAAAACCTCTTTGTTTCACTGTTATTTTTTTCTTGTGTTGCTGTTTCAGAGTCTGAGCTTTCCCAGCTCCTATCCATCTCCGCTCACCTTTGCTTTTCTTGGTAGATGTCCACATTGGAGACATTTTTCCATATGCTTCTGTTAAACACTGACTAATAACACGCTGGTTATTTCCACCCCACCCAAGCTGCATCCTTGTTCACCATATGAAATGCAGTTAATTCTGTGTAATATTTTGATGAGTAGTTTTAATCAAGGTTGTGGAGAAACTGCTCTCGAGTCTGGAAATGTAAGCGCTTCCTGTAGTAAACAAATCTTGTGGGTTTAGCATTTCACCTAATTTGATTTTTCAGATGACAGAACATGTTCCTTCTCTTGGCCTATGGTCCTCAAGGCTTAGGAGCCTGATTTAATTTGTCCTCTCAGGTAAAAGGGAGAGAGAAAAAGGTAGTTTTCATGCTTTGGCAATTCAGAAGGCTTGACTGTGGCTTCTTTCATTCTGCCTGTCCTTCGAGCAGCAAGTGTGAGAGTCTGCTGCCATGGCCTTTGGAAATAAGTAGTTCCTTTGCAAAGCCCGCAGTGGATCAGTGTCTTCTTGGAAGAATGCAGGGGGAAACTGGTGAGTGTGAGTTGATTTGAGACTTTTCAGCTCATGGCAATGACTGAAGGCACCTGGAGCCAATACCAAGTGCTTGGCTTCTGGCAGTGGGTGCCAGGATGGATTTAGTCCACAAGTTTTGAGCAATCTTGATTGCATATCCTAAGCATCCCAGTGCTTTCAAGGCTCCTAAATACACTAACTCAGTTCCAGCATAACATTTGAAAGCAATAAGAACTTGCAAAATGAGTGGCTGGTAAAAGCACTTCTATTGCACAGTAGTTAATAAGAAGTTGTTCGTATTGGGGATGGAAGAGCCTCACCTGTTTGCTTCTTGGGCTGTCCCAGACAAGAAGCCTGTCCCAGGGTGCAGGCTTTACCCTGATGAGGACAACAGGGCAGAAATCACCCTGCCTTCCCCTGTAAACAGCTCTAGAAAATATTCTGTGGAATCTCCTCAAGTCTTCAGTTTATTTCAGTCCTCATTTGCTAAGAAAAGCCACCCGTGAATGTTTTACTTGATGTCTCCTGCTATGATGCCCAGCAGCAGCACAGCCCAAACTGCAGAACTGCTCCACCTGCCCTGCTTGTTGCAAACCTTGTGAGGGCTTAAACTTCTAGTGACTGGAATTTATAAAAGCACTGCTCTGTAGTAAGTGTTGTCCCCACTAATGCAGCATCTGCTGCTCAGTGATGTGCTTGCTGTTGCATCTGCCTTCGTTCAGGAGGGAGAACCACACTGGTCCCACTTTACAGAGAAGACCTGAAAAGCAGAACTAAATGGCTTGTGCAATGTCCTAAAGAGGCAGAGGTGATTTCTGATTTTTGGTCTCTTAAGACCCTTGCCAGCATCACAGTTTTTATCCCTTATTCCAAAAGTTTCTGCTAAATAAACCCAAATGGACAAATGTCATCCTGGGGTGGTTTGTGGCCACTTCTGCTCGGCCCAGGAGGTGCTCTTGGCTGGTTGGGTGAGGGCTGTGAAGGTTTCCCGAGTGATTGCTGTCCATTCAGTGCTGGATATGGGGTTATGTCACAGCTGAAGCACTTGTCAAATGCTCAACACAATAACTTGGGATGTGGAGATGGCAAAAAAATAAAGTCTCTGGGCTGAAAGGGCGTCCAAGGTGCCCGAGCTGCCAAGGGGAATCGTGTGTCTGAGACATGTATTTAACAGAAGAGTACAGCATTGATTTTCTACGGCCTTCAATATTTCACAGATTATTTTGGTACTGTATTTTGTTACCTAAGCTGTTTAAGGAGATGCTGCACATGCACGAAACCCAGCTTGTAGCTCAGCTGTCCCTTGGTTTTTATTATGTAAATGTACCTGAACTGTATCCATTTCCACTCCAAATGATTGTCCCTTCCCTGTGTGTTAACTTGACTTATTTCTTGCTACATAAACACTGGATCCTCCATTCATCCTGTTTCTTTTATCACTGGCATTTTCTTTGCTTCTGTTGATAACGCAGTTACAGCAAAACAGAGGATTTGCTAATGTTTTAATATATTGTCTTCTTAAACATTGAAGATTTCAACCTGTGTTTTCTACAGACAAAGCAGGCTCTGATTCTGCTGCAATGTAGGGCTTTACCTTCGTTGCAGACTAGAGATGTATGGTAACTGTACCCTTTCATCTTCTTCCCTTCTTGCATCAGTAACCTTCAGAGTAAGTCCTCTGGTGGAGAAAATTGGGTAGAGGACATGAGTCTTGCTGCTTCGTTTATGTGCAGAGACACCAGCTCAACACCTGCAAGACACAGCCAGGAACAAAGACCACATATTGTACCATTGCCTTCCCCGTGCTCCCCTGCCCCTGTGGGGACTGAACAGATTGTCAGCTTCTGCTGCAGCCATCCGATAACACACCATCTGCTTTTCATTTTTAATTTAGACACAAGCAAGAGACCTGAACCAAAACTGTGTTTCCAGGTCCCGTGAGGGTTGCTAGAAATTCTTCTGAGTTTAATAATTAAATAAACAAGGCTTGTTTAATCTCTCAGCAGCCATGCCCCGAGCTGTGCGCGTGCCTGCCGAGAGCGACTGCACGCTCATTGCCGCATTCGTTGCGGCCCCTGCGCTCTCCAGGCTTGTTCCTTCTCGCTTCTTGAGCCTGTACCATCATTTCTTCAGGGCAAGGACCACGTATGTTTGCTTGGTAATGTATCTATGGGGATACCATGACGTGCTAATGGTATTACCAGCAAGTGTGAAAGGTAATTTGGAAACTGGAATCAATG
Source organism: Tapera naevia (assembly GCA_033556795.1). Lineage (NCBI taxonomy): Eukaryota > Metazoa > Chordata > Aves > Cuculiformes > Neomorphidae > Tapera > Tapera naevia. Next base: position 647,757 of record JAUMJJ010000173.1, on the reverse strand, counting down.
CTGAAGTCTGGCTCGTCAGCTCATCTCAAGTGATCGGAGAAAATAACAGGGAGAAGAAAGAAACATCCTGCTCCAATGCACTGAAGATTAGGATCTGAAATTAGGAATGTTGACAAAGCCATGATTGCTGTCAAGGAAATGGCCAGTGGAATCAACACCCATAAGTCCAGCTCAACACCACCCCAGCGAGGACACCAGCACCTGTGCTGCTCTTCCGTGTCTCAGGGCTGCGAGCAGGAGTGATGTGACTGGGTGGGAACGATGCAGATCCAACTGGGAACGTGGCAAACAGCTCGGGCACCAGAGGAGGAGAGGTTGTATTAGACTGCAGCATTGTCTTTGGAGCCTGGTTTGGCGATAAATCAGTCCTGCTGGGTGGAAGCAATGACTCAGAGGGACCACTCCTCTTCCTGGTTTCTCTCCTGTCCAGACCTGGTTCTCTCCCTACAGCCTCTGTCATCACCTTCTCCTCTGCAGCCCTGTTGATGCATCCCCATCCCTGCTGGCAGCCTGGGATAGGTGTCTGTCTGCAAAACTGAAGGAGCATTTGTGTAAAAGAATAATATTACCAAAACACAGGATTTGAGGGTAAGCCTTTCCAGGTACTGTCTCCACTGAGGACTAAAGAATCATCAGGATCAAGCTTTAAAAAGCAGCTGGTTCCTAAAAGGCTTTTTCTGTTGCATAAATTGGAAATGCTAAGAGGAGACAGAGAAAAGGGAGAAAGTCATGTTCCTGATGGGCATCACTTGGAGATGAAAAGCTGCACCGTGCTGCTTTACCTAAACTAAAAATGACCACCTTGTGGTCAATGCTAGACTTCAGCTTCTGTGTCACTACCTTTGCCTCCAAATTCACATAGAGTGAAACCATTTCAGATTACAGAGTTTGGGTTTAGGGTTTTTTTTGTGTTGACTGGGCATCACAGCACAAGAACCTGGCAGATCCAAGGGCTGGGGCACCTTAGCTTGGCTTCTCTGTTTCCAGAAGTCTGACATTCCCAGTATTCAAAGCTCTGTCACAGTGAATGGGGAGTCCATCAGTGGTGTCAGGGGGTTGAAAAGGGTTTATGGGGTGACAGGTGAACGTCTCCACAAGACAGTGAATGGTCCAGTCCTTCGTTCTCCAAGCACAACGCGTACGGTGACTCTTGTGGGTCTACTGTACCCAGGTTTTGTTGGTCTGTCTTCAGTTTGGGGAGCCAGATGGTACCTTGGGGTTCCCAGCAGCATCTCGGGAAAGCAGTGGGTGCCATCAGATGAGGCAGAGCTTCCAAAGGACAGGGTCACTGACACAGCTGCAGGGACTTCTGCTCCGTGGGGCAGGAGCCAGACTGCCACGGAGAGGAGCCAGGTCCCAGGGATGAAGCAGAGCTGGGTTTGTGTCATAGCAAGGCCATCATCTGAGGGCTGCTGGGAGAAATCACCCTGGCCTGGTGTTGGCAGAGCAATGGGAGATGTCTCTCTCCTCTTGGTGTAAGGAACAGTTTAATCTGTTTTGCTTCTCCCCTGCCATGCCAGCGTGGTGAGCATTCGGCTGGCGCCGGTGCCAGCCCAGGGGAAGGGGAGTGGAGCAGCAGAGCTGTGGGAGTCATGAGGAAGTTATGTGGGGCTGGGACACACTTCCCTCTGGGTCTTGCCTGAGTTTTAAAACCTGGAATACAGACTCAGAGTTGATTAGAGAGAGTTCCCACTTTCCTCTGGCTCCAGCCCTGCCCACGAGACAGTGCCCGAGCAGCTGGGTTGGAGGGACTGTTGTCATCCCAGTGCTTCTGCTCTCGTTTCCCCCCAGGAAAATGAGCCCCTGGCTCTGTGCATGGTGAGAGGGCTGGAGCACCGTGCTCAGCCCTGGCTCTCTGAATGGAAAGGCTGAGTCTGCACACCACGGAGCAAAGCTCCTTGCAGCTTTCTGCCCAGCAGCTCTGTCTCCTCTGCCAGTTCTCAGCTGTGCCCAGTTTCCCAGAACATCGTGCAGAACCAGGCTGCTTTCTGCTCCTAATTGCCAGGAGTTCCAAATTAGGGTTCGGCTATGTGGGTATTGTCACAGTTTGGCTTTGGAAAAGCTGGTTGATAGGAGTAAAGCCCTCAAAATATCTGCTGTGGAGATGATCCTGTAGAGGTCGTCTAATGTGAAGGAAACAGCTTTTGTCTGAGTCTGCCAGACAAGAAATGAAAAGAGGTATTATTTATTTTTTTAAGATGTTTCAGCTTCTGTTTGACTGTTTCAACCATCCTATTATTTGCTGCATCATTCTTCATCCTCCAGCAGGGAAGGCAGCCCTGCTGTTTAATCCCCTGCCTTTACTGCTCACTTGTGGCTCAGGCTTGCTCCTCAGCATTGCAAGTGGAATGCAGTAGCACTGCTCTGAGAGTCAGGCCAAAATCATCAACATTCAAGGCATTCCTTTCCCAAACGAACTTTACATGGAAAAGTACCTTTAACTCTCTCTTGCCCCAAATACCAGGCTGGAGGGCTTCGTTACCTGCCAATGATGCTGGGCAAGCTTACAGCCCAGATAAATCCCAGGCAGCTGGGGAATGGGTGGTGGCTCTTGTTTCACCACATGAAAGGCAGCTTTTAAATATGAGTTGGAATTCAGCCTTTAATTTTGTCCCCACAGGTTTGAACCCATAATCAGATGTGAGCCTGGATCTGCAGATCTCATCTGCTGCAGCAGTGCTGCTGCCACCATGCATGTTCCCTGCCCAATCCAGAGGAACAGTTAGGTAATTAAATGTCTAAATGGCTCTAGGTTTTCCCACCATTAGTTATGAACAGGGAATTAAAAGGCATTGGGTCCTTTGCCCATGCCTGGGGTAAGCAGAGTCTCCTCTCCCCTTAACTCCTGGCCATTCATTTGGTACCTGTGGGTGCTCCCTGCAGCATTCCCATTTATCCCAGCCTGCTTTCCTCAGACGAGCCTTCTGACACACCACTCCAAATGGAATTGTTTGCTTTAAAATTAAAACCAAAGGCCCAAGCACACACACTTCACAAATGAGACTTAATTTCATAGAATCATTGGTTTGGGTAGAAACTGACCTCAAAGCCCATCCAGTCCCAACCCCCTGCCATGGGCAGGGACACCTCCCACTGGATCAGGGTCCTCATTCAACCAGGCCTTGAGCACCTCCAGGGATGGGGCAGACTCGACTTCTCTGGGCACAGGGTGGAACTGGATGGGTTTTGAGGTCCTTCCCCACTCAAACCTTTCTATGCTTGATGACAGCCAGGTGGTTCTCTGCTCTGCCTCCTTACTTGAAATGTCCTTCCACACCTGAAAGAAAAAGTGATGAAAAGAAAATGGAATAAAAAAGAAACCTGTTTTTTCATTTCTTTTCTCAGTGTTTGCAATAAGTATAAAAGGAGAAGGTTTATTTTTGCTGGGACACTAATTGAAATAATCACTGAAATGTGTTTTCACTGCCAGGTAATGTCACATTTAACCAGCCTCATTCACACAATGATGGACTTTGCTCACAGAACGAAGTGGAATGGAAAGAAATGACTGGATTTCCCTTGAGGGAGGTGAATGTCCTAAGAACTGCAGTATTTTATTAAGCAAAATCAAAGTCTCTGCACAGCAGCACCCGCTGCTGCATCAGGTTCTGGATGTCCCCTCAGCTCTCCTGTGTGAGTGTGATCTCAGTGATCTGACTGCTTTCCAGCTGGAAGTGAACAGTGTCTGGTGTGATCCCAGTGCCCAGACACTGTGCCTGGAGACTCCTCCAGAGGAGCCAGTGATGCCAGGAAGACATCACTTACGATGAAGTCATGGATGGGAACTGCATTTTGCTCTGTGGCTGTGGCCTTGTCCGTGTTTCTCAGTCTGGATCAAAATAAATGCCTGTGTCCAGGTTAAAAATGCAGATGTTTTACAACTGGGCACTGAATAGGCTTTTTCTGATTTCTAACTCATTTGAACCTGTGTCAGGCAAAGGCTTTTTCCTCCCCTGGAAAAGCTCAGTAAATCTCTTATCATCCATCCTTTCTGGTAAACTTCTTATTTTCCTCCCCATCTTGACTGTCACCCTAGAACTTGCAGCACACGTGCATTGTTGTAAACACTTCCAGCTCTCTGTGTCTTGGGAATCAGGAGTTTTATTCCATCCTTCAGTTGCAATCATTGCCTTGCTTTGTCTTACTCAGATGAACCACTTTCTGCTTTTTGAGACGTTCGAACTACGTGGAGCACCAAGGTGTCATCAGCTATCACATAGGCAGGGGCTGAGTGGAAGAACACTCACAAGAACTCCAGGATTTGGGCATTCATAGTGTTAAATGTAATGTTCATCAATCTGCTGGGAGCTGTCAAGTGCTGGAGGTGCCCATCTCCCCAGGGAGCTGTCACAGCAGCATCCTGGTCCCTCGCAGCCCGCTGACGGTCCCACAGAGGGATGCTCACTCCAGCCTCTTGGCCCACTTCCCAGGAAGGAGAACTGGATTTTTTTTTCTTTACTACTTGCATTTCCAGTGCTTTTTAAATGCCAAAAGTTATTTATCCCACACTCACTGGCCTGAATGCTGTTACCTGGCCCTGTGGTGGAAGTGGTGGGGGGTTTATGAGGCTGCGTGGGCTCCTTCGAGATGAAAGACCCTGTCTGAGGAGTATAGGGTTTTATTATTTCTTTAAGGGATGTTTTCATGACACTGCAATTTCTAACCCAGCGTGGCGAGGCCGTAAAATAATAGTGGGTCTGTTTAGAAGAATGTGTTTTATTTGGCACATTTTGGGAACAGCAGTACAAAGGAAGAAAATGAAGTTGCAATGTTTATGGCAGCTGGGTTCTCTGTCCATTGGTAACCACTTACCACAAATAACTGCTTGCTGCTGCCCACACATGATATTTTAAGATCCGAGCTCTTAAAAAGAAGCCCTTAGACATCAGCAATATTTAGTGCTGTACAGCCTTCAGTGCTGCACAGCCACCACATAATGACTGCACTGTTTTTTATGAAAATGAAACTCATCACAGTCTGGGCTTTGCTTTAAGACCTCACATCAATCACTCAACTCCAAGCTGTGCCTCACACCTTTGCAATTCCCACAGCCTTGCTCTTTCCGTTACGTTAGCCTTAATGTCTCTCTTCTGCCTTCTTCCTCGCTGCCTGCCCCGGAGGAGATGAGCTCTCTCCAAAGCTCTTTGCTGAACAACCTTCTTGATCTGGAGGAGAGAGGGAAACGTGATCGAGTCTGTAAGGCAGACAGGATTAGAGCTCAGGTATTGGCTGTTTCTTACAAAAAGGGCATGGGTGGTGAAAAGAGCATAGAATGGGTTGGGGTGGAAGGGACCTCAAAGCCCACCCAGTTCCACCCCCCCTGCCACGGGCAGGGGCACCTCCCACTGCATCAGGGGGCTCCAAGCCCCATCCAACCTGGCCTTGAACACCTCCAGGGATGGGGCAGCCACCACTGCTCTGGGCAACCTGGGCCAGGGCCTCCCCACCCTCACAGCAAAACATTTCTTCCTAAGATCTCATCTCCATCTCCCCTCTTTCAGCTGAAAACCCTTCCCCCTCATCCTATCCCTGCCCTCCCTGATCAAGAGCCCCTCCCCACCTTTCCTGGAGCCCCTTTCAGTACTGGGAGGTACTTCAGATCCAGCAGCAGATAAGACAAGTAAAGGAAAAAAAATGGTTTTGTCCCCCACAAAATTACCTGTAAGACTTATTGCCACAGAATATGAGGAAGAATAGAAATAGAAAGAATTTTAAAAAATGAATGGTGGCTGGATTCATCACTGATTATGAAATGCACTGACTCAGATGAAATAAGCTGCTGAGAAAGCCCCTGGAAAGTTGGTAGGAGCTGTGAGGACCAGGCATCTGCTGCTGGTCCTCTGGGAAGTGGGATGGGTCTGACTCAGAGTCACTCATTTGCTTTTCAATCCTGCCACCTATAAGGAGAAAACCAATGGCAAATCATAATTACAAACTCTTACAAATTGTTTAAATGCAATCTATCTGAGGTAAGGGATTACCTTACTGATGACACTACTTGGTTCTTTTCCTTTTTAATCTCTGCATTTCCTCCCTTTTGGCCTTGTGTTGCCTTTCTCCTCCTCCACAGTGATGAGTTCTCTTTGCCTGCTCCTCTGGGCTGTGACTGTGTCTTTCTTTCCATAAGGTTGTTTCATGCACCTAAAAAAGGTGCAATAGCTTTATTCATTCACTTTTACTTTCTTCCCCCCTGACAATCCCATACACTACGGCTCTGCCTTGCTCCTTGGTCTCCTCCTCTCTCAATAATGGACAACAAATGGTGCACAAAGTCTTTCTATCAAGCAGGCAAATTGGTTGGCCCTTTCCAGTGCATTTTGTCCTGGTTTAGTCCCTTGTCATAAGACCCTCCTGGAGAAACTGGGGTTCAGCACGCAACGAGGCCAACGCTGAGTGTTTGGCAACTACTCCAACCAATCTATTCTGCTTTGAAAACCTCCCACCCACTGGTTGTTTTCAATTAGAGTTTTGGCCTGGGATCACTGAACTACACTGCATGGTGTGAGAATATATTCCAAACAGAACTCCAGGCTGTTCTGTAGCCATCAGCTGCCTCGAAGGTGCCTTAGCATCACTGGAGACGTTGTGGCTTGGGCAGTGTAGGCTGCGCTCAGCTGAATTTCTTGCAGTCTTTCCTACAGAGGATTGTGACACTGTGAAGGAAATGAAAGATAAGCCACTGCCTCAGAAACCTCATTTATCTTATCCCTTCTCATCGGAGCTGCTGGTGTACAAAGAGACACTGAGGAGCGTTGTTCCCGGGCCGCGCCGCGGCTGCCGGGCGATGCTTAGCGCTGCGAGTCGCCAGATGTCCCGACGTGCAGAGCCCCTGCACCCACAGTAAACACCCGGGGACAATGGGGGCTCTGAGGGGCAGGAGTGGTTTGTACCAGGGGTAGTGACTGTACCTGGAACAACAAAGGGGCAATGGAGCCCGCGGGGACGGCGAACTGCGAATGAGCGGGGGCAGCGAGGCGAGGCTTGGCGAGGCTCGTGCAGGCTGCTGCACGGTAACATTATGGGCTCTGTCATTGGACAGCTGCAGCACTGTGCATGATACACATGGATTTTGTAACTGAAACCCTTTTTTATTTTCATCTGAGTCACTAAAGCAATGATTTGGTGGGCGTATTTGAAAGTTACTGCTTTATCTCATTTGCTTTCCCCGCCTTTCTACCTTTCCACAGTCGGCTGTGCACGTGTCTCTCCCCCAGTGAGGACTCTGAGATCAGTTGCCTTGGTTGGCCATTGGGTTGCTGTCAGTGAAACAAAAGCACATTTGAACAGCACATCTGCACTGCAATATTTGCAGTTTGAGATTCCTCGAGTTATTGGTGAACAAACTCTAGATGACACAGTGCATCACTGCCAACATTACGTGCATTGCTTATCATCTGAGAAGCCTTTAGCTTCACAGCTTGTCTCACCTCAGCTGACTAACCCTGCCTTTCAGCAGGGCGTGGCTGCCACTCAGTGATGATGCAGCTGCAGCCTTTCTTAAAGGTTCCTGGTCCATGTTAACTTTGGAATTTCTGTGCCTTTACAACTGCGTATCCTGCTGCCATATCCCTTGAGTGCTGTTGATACTGAACCCTTCAGGCAGCAATTCTGTCTCCCTGCCCTGAAATACACCCCTTTGCTACTCCTAGGTGCTTTGTTCAGCACTCCACTTGATATTCCTTCAGATTAATATACTCAGTGTTAGAGCTGAGGAAAAGTGGTTTTAGTCTTCTGCTCTTTAAAAACATCTACTCCTCACGTCTGTGCTTTGGTGAGAAGAGTACTCAGGTTCAGATGTTGTGAACACACAAACAAAGTGCTTTTAGTGGCTAAGATAGTGAATGGTGTTGGTAAGGCTGTTTTCAGGTGTTCTCTGCTCCATTCCCTTTTTTTCTGTCTCAAGAGTTGCTCCTCATCTCCTTTCATCTGGTGATGTTCCTGGTTGTCAGGCAGCAATGTGACCTGGGGTTCCCAGCACAGAGGAGTCAGTGCTGACCCCATCGATACGCTCACAGGTTCCCGGGGTGGCTGACCAACAGTTTGGGCAGGCTTTGAACAGATCCAGCACTGGCTATCTGAAAGAAAGTTGCTCTGATGGAGTTTAGCACGGTGGGAAACTGGAGAGCTCTGCTCAGGAGGGTGAGGGTGTGTTGAGAAACCCAGCGTTGGGCATCTGGGCTTGAAGTGCTCATACTCGAGCACTGGGGACAGTTTGGGGCACCGCAGGATAAAAAGGACATCAGACTACTGGAGAGTGTCCAGAGGAGGCCACAAGGCTGGGGAAGGGTCTGGAGGGGAAGTTGTATGAGGAGCAGCTGAGGTCACTTGATCTGTTCAGCCTGGAGAGGAGGAGACTGAGAGGGGATCTCATGGCTGTTTGTGCCTTCTCACAAGGGAGGGGAAACAGGGGCTGAGCTCTGCTCTCTGGTGACCTGAGATAGGACCAGAGGGAATGACAGAAGATGTGCCAGGGGAGGGCTGGGTTGGACATTGGAAGAGGTTCTTCCCCCAGCAGGTGGTGGAGCACAGGAACAGCTCCCCAGGGAAGCAGTCCCAGCACCCACTCTGCAGCATTCCAGAAACATCTGGACACTGCCCTCAGTCACACGGTGTGAGTGTGGGGAGTGTCCTGAGTTGGGCTCAATGGTCCTTGTGGGTCCCTTCTAACTTGAGTAATTCTATGATTTTATGATTCTCTAAGATGTTGGTTTGTGCTCTCCACGACGTACTTTGTAGAACAGAAGTGGTAATGTAAATAGCAGCAGATAAAGGATTTTTCAAATGGCCCTTTGCCATGGTGGGAAGGAGTTGCCCAAGCAAACAAGGGACAGCAGCTGAGAGCACCCAGGTCCCGTAACTCACAGGGCAGTTGTTTACTTGCTTGGCGCGAGGCGCAGGTGTGAGCTTGTTCTTTGTTTCTCCTTCCAGGCTGGAAGAAAGCCTGCCTGCTCCTTGCCATGCAGCAAAACAACTTGAGTATGGAAGAATATTCTTTAAAGCTCCACTTTGCCACCTTTTTTTTAATGAGAAGACACATGCCTTTTGGAAAAAGAAGTCCGAGGACCAGCTGAAGATAAATAAATAAAGTCTGCAAACCATTTCATGCAAACTCCAACAAGGGTTTTCATTTATTCTCCTTGCCTCTCCCTGAAATAAGTTCAGCTTTGAATGTTCATGGATTACTCTCCCCAGTTTTGCTTCCTGGCATGGTTCTTTGCACATTTTCACCTCTCAGGTGTTGCAAATCCCCATGGGCCCCCTGTCCAGAGCCTGCAGACTCTTTATTTGCTCTCTTCTTGGTTGTGTTAGTCTTTTGTGTTCTAAACCTTTTAAGGATTTTTTTTTTTATAAATACTTTTTGATCTTGGACAGCTTTGACCTTCTCAGTGAGTGTTTAGTGCTTCTCTGAGAGCACAGTGCTTGGGAGAGGGCAAAAGCACAGTGGTGAGGGTGGCTGAGTGGAGCCCAGGGAGGAGCCTTTGGCTGTAGAGGAGCCGTTTTTGGGGGGGTACTGGACACATCCAGCCTTCAGAGAGGGAGCCTGGTTTTCAAAACTGAATCCAGTTGTGGGGAAGCCCCTCCTGGAGCTCCAGGTGGGAGGAGGTGTGCTAGTTGGGCTGTGCTGGACCACAAGAAGACATGAGCTCAGGCCAGCTGTGTAGACTGGACACCTCTCCTGCGAGATGGATCAAGGGGAGAAAAGGAGTATTTACAGACTGTAACCCGGGTGGAGCAGCAGTGGGTGGGGATGCAGAGGCTGGGGAGCTGCGAGGGACAGGGGGAGCAAACAGCTACTCTGGCTAATGATGGTAATAAAACAGGATTAGCTGGTGGTCCTGGGCTGATCACCACGCAATTGTCAGACTCTCTGTTTCCCTTCTGTGAGTAAATGAAGGTGCTGGCACGTGGAAATGACTTTTAACAGCTAATTAGCTGGGTGTTAAGTCTCATCAAACACTTAATGTTTCAGGTAAGCACAACCTGGGGTAATTTCAGCCCCTGTAAATTTGTTTGCCCCATTAATACCTGTCACTATCAATTATTTATTCCCCTCCCTCAGCTGTTTGGATGCTTGTTTCAAACTGGGCTTTGCATGGATTGATTAATTCGTTTCTGGTGCTGCCAGAACATATCAGGGGCTTTTCAAACCAGAAGGAGTTGTGTCTCCTGCTTCATGAGCTCTGTCATCTGAAGGTAAGAGATTAATGAGAGACCTGATGAAAGCCTAGGAGGGTGATGTGCTGGTGCAGCTTTGGTTTGGTGCTGCAAACCCCACGGAGATTCCCAGTGTCAAGTCCAGGTTTGAAAGAGTTGGTGCTTTGGGGACCTGGTTTAGGTTTCGTGGGCGTGACTGGGAGCTCCCACCAAAGCCAGCGGAGCTCAAGCCACGCAGGAGACTTTTGCACCCCTTTTACCAACAACAGGAGAACTGTAATAGTGGGAAAATAAACTCTAGGGAAGAGAAGAAGGCAGCAAAAAGAGAGCCCCAGAAAGTAGAGTGCGAAGGAACTCACTGGGGATGCTGGAGGGGAGAGAGGGTCGCCTGCCCTGGAGCCCTGGGGAAGTGCAAGAGGGGTGAAATCATCCCTGCCAGCCTGATAAGGAAAACACTAATCAGAAAAATCTTTATTAGAGCTGACTCGAGCATTTTTGCCATATCTTATATTGGAATGTTTGCTTTTACTGCTGTTGATTTTCTTTTTTTTTCCTGGCTGCTGCATCTCTGCTGTGGTTTCTGTGGCGCAGGCAGCTCCCTGGTGATTTCTGTGTGTGCCCTTTTGGGATCAATATGCTCCTCCACGACAGCTTTTTGCAAATTATTTTTTTAAGTGCCCCCTGTTTGATGTGAATATGACTTGGAAAGAGCAATAAAGAAGTGGGCTGATAGGTGGAAACCCTTCTCTTGATCTCCCTGTGCTGGTCTTTGATGCTTTTGAGCTTATGGTATCAACATATTCTAATTAATTGAGGTGGTATTTCTGTGGTCAAACAGAGTGCTTGCTTGGCTCACAGCTCCCTACAGCTGCTCAGCTGAGGTGTGAGCCAGCATTTCTGTGCAGGGCAGATGTGGCACTGCAGGCCTGGCAGCTGAGCACAGGATTGTTTTGGGCACTGTTGATGGCTCTGTTTGCACATCTGTTCCCTTCGCTGAGAGAGGCTGCACGCTGGTACTGAGACCTGTGGTGCTCCTCTGATAAGAAGCTGCTCTGGAGGAAAGCAGGTCTGGTGCTTTGGACACTCTGGAGCCTTCAGCCCAGCCTCTCAGAGGGAGGTACCATGCTGTTTGCAGCTGGAAAATGTTTGCCAGGCTAAATATTTAGAATTAAGGCACAGGAGTTCAGAAATAAAGAGGCTGATGCACAGCTTTATGCAAGGCACTGGATTGCTGACTTTGAGCGTCCACTTACAGAGGCATCTCCAACCCTGCCAGCACTGCCTGAAGTTGGTTCCTGGTAGAGCAGAGATGCTGTGCAGGTGGATGGGCTGTGGCAACCCTGCAAAGCTGTCAGATGCCAATTGAAAAGGGGCTTTTGGATTCTGAAAGGGGAAATCACAAACCACCCCAAAGACAGAGCAGCAGTGGAACCTCACAAAGGGCCCTTCTGTCCTCAGACCATCTCTTAAACAAAAAATTAAAGTTTAAATCTTCATTTTTTATACAAGAAACAAACTATAAATTGTGCTTGTTGCTTAGTTTAGCACTAGAGCTGGCTAAAACTAGCAAACAAGGCATAGAATGGTTTGGGTTGGGAAGGGCCTCACTGTCCATCCAGTTCCAGCCCCTGCCATGGGCAGGGACACCTCCCACTGGATCAGGGGGCTCAAAGCCCCATCCAGCCTGGCCTTGACTATTCCTTAAACGACTCCCAAACAGTTAGCTCTGATTTTCTTCCAAGTTTTGTGGTAGCATTAGTTTCCTTATGCGTCCCCAACTTGTGTCAGTAATTAGTCTTGTAACATGAATCCCAATTTATGACAGGGAAAACTGAATTATGAAGGCGTTCTGACTGAAAGTCCTAGGGGTGTTTTTCCCTTGGAGATAAGGGAATATAAATAAATAAATACCCTGAAACTGGTCCTTTCAAACAGACACAGCTCCTGCTGCTTTTGCAGAGTGCTTTTCAGATGGTGCATATGATAATGTATAAACAGAGGCACATTTCCAGAGCTGCCATTCCCGAGTGAGCAAAGCTTGTTATTAGATGTCTGACTCCATTTGTTTGATATGAAGGGCAGCCAGAGGGATGAGTGCATGCCTCACATTTCTTCTGCAGAGAAATGTCTAAAGCAATGCCAGCCCAGGCTCCTTATGGGGAACTGGGAAAATCCATTCAGCATGTTCATGACCAACAATTCTCATTTGAATAAACTTACACAGTATATAACCACTTTTGGCTGCATACACTTGATTTTTTTATTTTTTTTATTACTTTTTGATGTTTAAAAAGTAGTGTAGGTCTTTTTAGATATTGAAAAAAAAAAGGCTAGCAAAATCCATATTTGCTTTATGCAGCTGAGCCTGTTTATATTGCTTGTGTGAAGAGCTGTGTGCCCCAAATGGGAGAGGAATCTTTGCCACAGCTGTTCTGGAGAGCCTTTGTTGTAAAAGATGATGGAGAAAGAAAAAAAGAACTCTCTTAATAAACACACAAATAATGAGAACAGAAAAGAAACCTGGAACAGTGACTCTAGCTCAGTTCCTTGAATCCTGGAAGTACTTAAAGTGCATCCCTGAGCTGATCCTCTGTGAATAAATAACATGAGCTTATCTTTATCAGCATCAGTAGGGCTTACACATGCATTCAGTGATGATGTATAATAACAGCTCTGCTTTGTTCTTTAAGTCATGGGTAATGGTACTTGTCCAGTTTGACCTGATAGTTACAGATAAAACCACTCTCAAAGTAACATTATATGTGCTGAAAAACGGTAAAGAAACAGATACAAGTGCATTTCTCCCTCTTGGATTTGCTGTAAGTGCCTGGCTCTTTGACCAATGGTTTGCTGGTGCTTCTTAGTGCATGAACTTGAAGCATGGTGCTACTTAAAACACCCCTGACTTGCCTTCTCTTTCAAGCCATAAGATCTTCACACCAATGCTCTGCTTCCAGCTCAGTCCAGGCTCCAGTAGGAAGTGGCATTTCGCTGAAGCCACCAGCTGGCTGCTGGGGTCTGCCTAAAATGAGGGCAGATGTGGCATTTAACTGAGAAAGGTAAACTCTATCTCTTGCTCCTGTCCCAGTGAATCAATGCAGGAGGAATCTCTTCCCCAAAACACAGCAGCTATTCCAAGCTTTTTGATGCCAGTGTAACTCAGCCAGGAGGGCTTGGCAGGTTGCTCTTGGGGCAGAGGAACAGGAGGAACTCCCACCTGGGGCATTTGCACTGTAGGCTTGCTCTTTGTTTCTTCCTTCCCCACCCACCAGAACACAGAGGGGAGAAAAGGGTGATAAAGAGGGACTAAGTCTGATACACCCTCTGCTAGGGGATTAGCAGAGCCTGAGCTTTCTGACCAGAACTCAATATGGCTTTTGAGTTGTGGCTATGACAGAAGATGCTCTGGATTAATGCAGTAAGCAGATATTCACTGCTTTAGTTGTTGCTGCCTGAGCTCCAGGCATTGCTCGTGCTCATTGCTCATACTTACTGGAATTTTTAATGTGTCTTCAGGTGTGCACAAACCTCTGTGGCACAGCAGCTGGTCAGGCAGCCTAAAGGTCCATTAGGACCAGAAAGGGCTGTGCAGAAGTGGCCCCTGGTCAGCACCTTTACGGCTGGAGCCCCGTCACAGCCCCCTCCAACGTGCTGGGTCAGACAGGCCAGGGGATGCTCTAACTCACTCCCCGTGGTTACAATCCCAGCCAAGGCTGCTGTTGTTGGAAGCATCCTGGCTCTGCCTGTTTCCAGCAGCAGCAGGAAGCAGTTTCAGAGTTCCTCCTCTGGCTTTGTGCCTGTAGCTTATTTTGATAAATCCATCTTGATGCTAATGCAGCTCATAGCTTAGAGGGGCTGTCCCGCACCAGGGAGCTACCAGCAACCACAACCTGGTTTCAGTCTTTGCAAGAGAAGAAGGCAGTGTTAATGCCATCAGGGCTGATGGAGCAGCACAACACCCATTCCAGATGGCAATGAGATCCGTGCAGAGAAGGTGACAATGGACCAAAAGCAAAGGGCCTACATGTATGAAGGAATTAAGAATAAAGACGTATTTCCATGCTGACTGCACCAGAACACAAGTCTGGCACAGCAGAAACAGGTCCTCAGGTGTTCACCTTGGGAAAGTGTCACAGTTAGGGATCCCTCTCTCCACTGTGGGGTCTTACCTGCTTTGAGCTCTTCTAATGGCTTTCCTTCTCTGATCTCAGATGAGACACCTTTGCTGGGCTCTATAATGCAAACATCTCAGCAGGAGCACTGGTTCAAAGCAGGATTTCCACATGCAGGCAGCCTCCAAGTCCCAATATACCAAATAATAGGGATAATCAATAAGATCTTCAGATGAGGAGGCAAAAATGAGGTGGCAAATGGCACTGTTGGATGCTGTAATTAATCTGTGGTACTGTAGTGTATGCACAATACCAACAAATCCATGCCTTTTCCCCCAAAGTACAGGAGAAGTTGTGTAGCTGGGAAATGTCTACAAAGTGACTTTTGCACTCCAGTCTGGATTGTGGAGAACAAAAAAAATGTAACTGGGTTGGTTTTACTCAAAGAATGAGAACAAGATGTCATGGGTGGCTGCAGCACAGGCAGCAAATGAGGGCTCTTTGTCACTGTCAGTTATTTTCCTGCTGGCTGGCAGCTGTCTCTTGAATGTTCCTAGCTATCCAGAATGAGTTCCTAATATATACCCCATAATCAATTTGTTGTGGAGAAGAGATTGAGCTCTTTGTGCATGAAGATGCTTTGGTCATCATTTTAAATGAGGGTTTCCCTCATGACATCACCACTTTGGGATGTCCGTGATGTATTTAAACTATCTCAAAGCCTTCGTGTTAGGGTTCAAGGTCAGGACCTGCTGGCTGTAGCTTCACATCACAGTGTAGCAAACGTTTTAGTGTTTATTGGTTTGCTGGCTGGTGGAAGCTTTACTCTTCAGAAGAAAGAAGGGTAGTAATCAGGTCACCCCAAGCACCCCTTCCTATGAGGATGAAGTCCTCTGTAAGCAGAGTGATGTTTAACATTCCCACTTCCAAGTGGTTCTCAGCACTGTTGTATTTCTTAAATCCTCACTGTGGACTTCCCAAGGCTTTGTGCTGCTGTGGTGGTTTTAGATGTGTGCTGTTGGTGTAGATAGTTTAGATGTGTGATGCTGAGTCCCCATCCCTGGAGGTGTTTAAAGGGGGGCAGATGAATTTCTTAGGGACAGGGTTCAGTAAGGGGACAGGGACATGTTCTTGGAGGTCTTTTCCAACCAGATAATTCCATGATTCTCCATAAGAGCAGGCAGCTACCACCCTGCCATTTCTGCTGTTCCTCTGTGTTCACTGCTCCCTGAGTGCAATTAATTCCTGCCTGAGGCTTCTGTCTTTCTGAAGATGAACTGGTATGGTCTGCAGGCCTTTCCATCCCTTTTATGGATTTTTTGGGATGCATTTTGATTAAGATACTCTGTCAAACCAGTGTGTGACTGGTAGTGACAAACTGACCCTTGTGCCCTCACTGGTTCCTGCTGGGACGTTTTCTGTAGTTGTCTGGTAGTGTTAAAGGCAGAGATGAGAGAAAACAATATGGCCACAATACAGCTAATTGGAAAAAGTCCCATGAATTTCCACAGAATCAGGATTTAATCCCTGCTATTTTACAGTAAAGCAAAGCTACGTGGCAGAGAAGCCTTTAAAAATAATACATTATTAGAGAATGTTTGTCAAATGTATTTAATTATAAATGCATTTTTCCAGCATCTCCAGAGGATTCGGGGACATTCAGTGGGACCTTCTTTTCTGTTTGGAAAACACTTTGCCCATTGTGGGCACTGGGAGAGGAAAAAAAATTGAAATAAGCTGTCTCCAATTGCAGTTGGAAATGTAATACAACGGGAGAGGGCTGGGACCCACAGGGAAGGCAGTGGCAGCGCTCCCACTGACCTTAGTGGGAGCTGGACCACGGCCCGCGCGGCCTCCGAGACGTTTGTGGGAAAAACCATCTACTGCAAAAACTGAAAGATGAGAATGAAGAAATGCATGGATTTCAAAACTTTGTGGCTCAGGCGGGGTCGGTGCCAGAACCCCCTGGAGCAAACACGCAGTCACCCGTCAGGCCGCCCTCGTTTGTCTTGCTGGGGTCTGCCTCTCTTGTTTTGAGGAAAACTTGGTCAGGTCGTTAGCTGCTGCGCTTAGAAAATACCTGTTCACCACAGACATAATGGGAGTCAGCCACGTTTCTCTGTTGGATAACTTATACACTGAATTTTATCCAAAATCACAGTAAGGAGGTTGTTTGTGTGTTTGCAGCCCTTGCTAATCATAGAATTGCATGGTTGGAAAAGCCCTTTGAGATCATTGACTCCAACCTCATCTGTCCACTACTAAACAAACCCTGAGCACTTCATTTACTCATCTTTAAACCCCTCCAGGACTGGGGACTCCACCACATCCCTGGACAGCCTCCGCCAGTGCCTGATGGAGTCCATCAGGAGCTTGTGACCTTCGCTCTCTGACAGTTCCACAGCCCAAGGTCTTTTTAGTTGTCTCCCGCAGGAACAACCACCACGTGATGTGATGAGACCTGTGGGGAAGGGCTGGGTTACCTCACAGCCTGAGGGGAGGCTGGCAAAAAGGGGTCCTAAAATGATGGAGACTCTGCTGCTGCAAGCTGAGGTAGACCATGGTGGTGTACAAATGCTGCCATCTCACAGCAGCAAAATAAGGAGGAATTTTTATTAGATGTAAAATATTTTCTGGGTTTGAAATGCAGCTGAGGAAAAGCTTAAGGGTGAAAAGGCATTTGCTTCACGTAGAGGAAAAGGAATTCCTGAGGGACTGCAGAAAGGAGGTGAAAATGTCTTCTGCATCAACAGTTGAAGGCCAGCAAAGCCCTCTGGCTGCTTATTTTCTGCTTCCTATTTTGGCATCTTATGGAAAAAGATCTCCATTAGGAATCAGTTCCTGGCAGTTGGGTGTTTGATGCATAAGTGTGGGCAGTGGAGAGCTAGAGACAAAACAAACAGAGCCTTACCCTGGGTACCAGAATGAGCCTTGCTCCACATCTCTCCAAGTGCACCAGTTTTCCAAACTACATAAAAACATCTCCCATTTCCAGAGCTTTCAACAGAGCAGGGCTCAATAACACTGGCTTTGAGGGAAATGAGGAGGGTCCTCACCTAAAGACAGCACTTAGATGGGCAAAGGCAGAACCAAGGCACAGCAACAGGCAGAAGCAGCACAGCTCCAGCGAGGAGGGTTCTTGCACTTTGAGAAGAACTTACTAGAAGCCACAGCGTGTCTTGGAAGGAGCGGGGATCATATTTCAGCCTTGGATTTTAGGCACACGTTGTGACAGCCCGCGGCAGACGTGCCAGGAACTTCATTCCGTAAATCATGCTCCGTGCAGAGGAGGCCTCTGTGCTCAGTAGTAGTAGCGTTTGTTTCTTCTTTTTCTTGGCTGCTTTGTTTGGAAGTAGTGTAAAGACTTAACCCTGGTGAGAAGGACCTGCAGAGACATAATGGAGTATGTGAGAGCTCCAGCTCTTGCCTTGTTAAATGAAACTCAGTCTATATAAACACCCTTGGAAAAACCCCCTGGCAGTGCTGTGGACACAGGCTCCGGCAGTGGGCTGTTTCCATTTAGCTTTTTGGCAGCATTTTTAACAAGAGTATGTTTTTTTGTGACTTTCAAACCAGACACATCATCTTGGATGAACTACAATAGCAATAAAAGCATTGCAAATATCTCTATTTCTAACCCAGGTCTTGCAGGAAGCATCTCTACTCCTTGCAGGAGAAGCAGGGATGTGGTGTGCTGAGAACTTGCTGAGAAGGGAGGATGTGCTAAAGCCTGTCTGTGCCTTTGCTCTTAGGGTTCCTCCTTTGGTCTCTTTGGTATCACAGCATCATAAGGTTGGAAAGGATCTCTGAGATAGAGCCCAACCTATAACCCAACACTAACACCAACCCATCATCTAACCCATGGCACTCAGTGCCTCATCCAGTCTCCCCTTAAACACCTCCAGGGTCTGTGACTCCACCCCCTCCCTGGGCAGCCCATTCCAATGACCAATCACCCTTTCAGTGAAGAACTTTTTCCTCACATCAAGCCTAAACTTTCCCTGACCAAGCTTGAGTCCATGCCCTCTGGTTCTGTCCCTGGTCGCCCAAGAGAGGAGACCAACCCCTGCCCCACTACAACCTCCTTTTAGGTAGCTGTAGAGAGCAATGAGGTCTCCCCTGAGCCTCCTCTTCTCCAGACTAAACAGCCCCAATTCCCTCAGTCGCTCCTCGTAGGGCTTGTGCTCCAGCCCCTTCCCCATCTTCGTTGCCCTCCTCTGGACACTCTCCAGTATCCTGACATCTTTCCCAAACTGGGGGGCCCAGAACTGGACACAATATTCAAGATGAGGCCTGACCAGTGCTGAGGACAGGGGGACGATAACTCCTCTGGTCCTGCTGGACACACTATTCCTGCTGCAGGCCAGGATGCCATTGGCCTTCTTGGCCACCTGGGCACACTGCTGGCTCATGGTGAGCTTCCTGGCCACCAGCACTCCCAGGTCCCTTTCTACCTGACTCCTCTCCAGCCACTCTGTCCCCAGTCCAGAGCTCTGCATGGGATTGTTTTGTCCAAAATGAAGTACCTGACATTTGGGGTGGGTTTTACTTTCATCTAGCCAGCAACTTCAGAAGAGAGTGACCTTGTGTTCTTGCCTTTCCCCTCCGAGGTGTGTGATGTGTTTAGTGCAGTAGTGTTTTATACACTGAGCATCTCTCTGAAGGATTTGCTTGGAGAGAGAGGTCTGCCCAGTCTGGCTGAGGGAGGTCTCTGCTCCTGGGTAAGAGGATGCTGCAGTCTAGAGCAGGGTCTGCTTTGAATGCTTCTGAGTAAATACCTTGCAAAGGAATGTACACGTGGAGCAATGATGTTCAGCTTGACTGCAGTGGTGACCCTAAAAAACATCTAGCAAATGGTAGAGAGTCCCCATGGAAAGGGGTTAATTAGCACAAGCACCCACTGGTTTGGGGAGCAGATGTGAGCAGCTGCAACAGGCACGAGGGAATGCGGAGGAGCTCTTCCCTCTGGTGACCAATGACAGGAGCCAGGGAATGCCAGGAAGCTGTGCCAGGGAAGGGTTGGGTTGGGCATGAGGAAGAGGTTCTTCCCCCAGAGGGTGGGGGAGCACTGGACCAGCTCCCCAGGGAAGCAGTCACAGCCTGACAATATTCCAGAAGCCTTTGGCCAACGCACTCAGCCCCACAGTGTGAGTGTTGGGGTGTCCTGTGCAGGGACAGGAGTTGGACTGGATGGGCCTTGTGGGTCCCTTCCAACTCGGGACATTCTATGAAGTTTCTGCCTCTACTGAAGACACTGAACCCTGTCACCAGCTCTCAGGTGCAACCACATCATGTCATCCTCTGTGTATCCACCAGCAGCCGAAGGTTAGATAGGAATTTTCTCTCACCACCATCTAGAAAGGTATTTCAGAACCTCTTTCAATAGCTAGAAATTGTCTAACTTCCATATCTTCTACATTTTCTTGTTGTTGCCAATTGTCATTGTTAATCCTGAACAGCACAAATCTATTCGTTGTAGCAATGAATTCAGTCTACTTTTTTAATTCAAATTTGTTCTGCTCCCCTTTTCCCAGAAGGGACATTCCCATCTTCCTCTGTATGACAGTCTTTCCCAGTCTTAGGCTATCAGCAAAACTCATCAGCATGCTCATATTTCCTGTGCCAGGAATATTAATGAAAATATCTAATACCCTCACCCCCACGACCAAGCTTCTGGGAGCTCTCCTTTTGGCTCCCTCCATGCTGATGGCTCCTCTCTCAGTTTCAGATGATGCCTCTGGCTTTCCTGAGAATTTCCCTCTGGCTTTCTGCTCAAGGAGTTGCCAGAAATGTTGGGCTTTAGCTGTTCTTCTGCCCAAAAGGTGGGGGAAGCTCCCCACGACCTGGGATGAGGCTGCTGGCTGTCCACCTGGGCAAGAGATGCTCTGCTCTGGCAGGGTCCTCTGTCTCTGGTGCCTCACATCCTCATACCCTGTGGGATACAGAACAGCAGTAGTGCTGGGTCACCAGACTTTAAACAGCCAAGGGTTTGATTTGTGATTCAATTATTTTGCTATTAAAAATACTGCAAAATATCCTGTATTCAATTTTGGGCCTCTCACTACAAGAATGATGTTGAGGGGCTGGAGCACATCCAGAGAAGGGGATGGAGTTGGGCAAGGGGATGGAGCCCAGGGGTTCTGGGAGCAGCTGAGGGACCCAGGGCTGTGTAGTCTGGAGAAGAGGAGGCCGAGGGGAGACCTCATCCCTCTCTGCAGCTTCTGGAAAGGAGGTTGTGGTGAGGTGGGTGCTGGGTTCTTTTCACATGGAATAAGTGATAGGATGAGAGGAAATGGCCCCAAGTTGCACCAGGGGAGGTTTATGTTGGATATTGGGAAAAAATTTCTTTCCTGGCAGAGTGGTGAAGCCCTGGCAGAGGCTGCCCAGGGTAGTGGTGGAGTCTCCATTCCTGGAGATGCTGTGGCATTTGGGGACATGGATTAGGGGGCACAGTGGGATTGGGCTCATGTTCGGACTGGATGATCTTAGAGGTAAAGACCTTGATGATTCTGTGGTTTGAGCATCACAGCCTGAAGAAGGAGTACCAGTGCAGCACCCCTGTTGTGCTGGTGCTTGCTTTACCCCGTGCAGTGCCCCAGAAGGCACACAGTGAGTTAACTTGGTGCTGTGCTGTGGCCTGGAGCTCCAAGGCAGCCTCTCTGCTCCAACAACAGGGAGAACTGTCAAGCTGCAACACGATCAGGCAGCGGGACACACCTTTGGGAGTGAAGACCTTCCCTTGCTGTAGCCTTCAAGCAGTGGCTGGAAAACAGTGATCAGGTGATGTGTTGTTTATTTTCAGATTTTCTGTGCCAAACAGAGTACACATTCCCTGTGCTGGGAGGTGCAGGCAGGCACAGACACAGCCTGCTCAGGGAACAGTCTCCTGCTGCCTTGTGACGCTGCTCAGCTACAGCTTTTTGCACTTGTGGTGGCACCAGCAGCCCCAGCCCTGTGTGTGCACCTTCAGTTTTGCGTCAGTATCACAGTGCAGTGGCATCTGGTGCAGCATGGCCTGTAGTAACATTGGAGAAGAAGGGATGGGAGGGCTCTCAGAGGAGCCTGTGCCCTCCTGGGTGAGCTGCAGTGGTCTGAGCACATCGCTGGGGGCCAGGAAGTGCTGAGACACAGCTTCACTGCAAGAGGAGTTACTGTTGGCACTACTTAATCTGGAGAAGAGAAAGCTGAGAGGAGACCTTGCTCTCTACAATTGCCTGAAAGGAGGTTGTAGTAAGATTAAGTCTCTCAGGTGACCAGTGGCAGAACCAGAGGGCATGGACTCAAGCTTCGTCAGGGAAAGTTTAGACTTGATATGAGGAAAAAATTCTTCACTGAAAGGGTGATTGGCCATTGGAATGGGCTGCCCAGGAAGGGGGTGGAGTCACCGACCCTGGAGGTGTTTAAGGGGAGACTGGATGAGGCACTGAGTGCCATGGGTTAGATGATGGTTGGTGTTAGTGTTGGGTTATAGGTTGGACTTGATGATCTCAGAGGTCCTTTCCAACTTTATGATACTGTGATACTGTGAAGATGGATATTGGTCTCTTCTCCCAAGGAACAAATGATGGGGTGAGAGGAAATGGCCTCAAGTTGCACCAGGGGAGGTTTAGATTGGATAATAGGAAATATTTCTTTACTGACAGAGTGGTGAAGCCCTGGTAGAGGCTGCCCAGGACAGTGGGGGAGTCTCCATCGCTGGAGGGGTTCAGAAAGGGTGTAGACATAGCACCTGGGGAGATGGGTTAGCAGGCATGGTGGGGTTGGGCTGATGGCTGGAATTGATGATCTTGGAGGTCTTCCCCATCCCTAATGATTCTATGGTTCTATACCTTGTGGCGGCTTCCACAACCCATTTGCTGCAAATCACCTCTCTCCTCTAGCCTCTCGGGTTATTTAATTGAAAATTAGAATTGTGACAGTAGTGCCATAGATGTGTGAGCACAGGCTTTGCAGAGGGCCATGGGCAGTGTCGCAGCGTAGGAGGGTAACCTCTGAGAACAAGGACTGTACAAGGAGCCCCTGGGGATGAGAGCAATCCCCCCATGAGCATGACCCTGTGTGGCAGGTGTGCTTGAGGCCAGGGTGGCCAGGGCTGCCCCTGGCCCTGGGGTGGTGCCCCTGGCCCTGGGGTGGTGCCCCTGGCCCTGGGGTGGTGCCCCTGGCCCTGGGGTGGTGCCCCTGGCCCTGGGGTGGTGCCCCTGGCCCTGGGGTGGTGCCCCTGGCCCTGGGGTGGTGCCCCTGGCCCTGGGGTGGTGCCCCTGGCTGGAGTGTGGGAACCAGGGAAGGAAATGAGGGAGAGGAGGAGACTGAGAGGGGATCTCATGGCTGTTTGTGCCTTCACACAAGGGAGGGGAAACAGGGGCTGAGCTCTGCTCTCTGGGGACCTGAGATAGGACCACAGGGAATGGCAGAAGATGTGCCAGGGGAGGGCTGGGTTGGACATTGGGAAGAGGTTCTTCCCCCAGTGGGTGGTGGAGCACAGGAACAGCTCCCCAGGGAAGCAGTCCCAGCACCCAGTCTGCAGCATTCCAGTGTGAGTGTGGGGAGTGTCCTGTGCAGGGACTGGAGTTGAGCTCGATGGTCCTTTGGGGTCCTTTCCAGCTCGGGTGAGTCTATGATTCTATAAGGGAGAGGAGTGGCACTTGGCTCCAAGGGCTCTTTCCCACATGGACCACCAGCAAAGCTGGGGTGTGCTGGCCCTGCTCTTGGTTATGTGGCACAGCTGGTGTGTGCTGGGAGGATGCTCCTGTCACACTGCCCGTGCTTTAATTACTTTTAAAGGTTACGTTGGTCTATATTAACAGTTGGCTAAATAACCTTAATTTAGGTGACTCAGGAAATTCCTGTAAACTTACACTTAGTTTACTGAGTGAGAAGTCTCTAACAGTCTGTGCATCACTGCGTGCTTCTTCGTGTGGACAAACCATTAGTGCAAGGGCTCTGGTGTGTGGAAAGGGGTTCTTTAATGAAGCAAAGTCCTAATGAGGTTCTGCGGCTGAAAGCTGAAGAATTCAGAGCAGTAATAAGGTGTGCATTCTTGGCCACTGGAGAATTTAATATCTGACACAATTTGCCTAGGGACATGATGAATTCTGTCTTTGGAAACTCAAATTAAGATGGGATTATTTTTTTCTAAACAATCTGGTTCAACCAGAAGTTACAGTCGTGATGCTGGAGGTCCTGGGAGCAAGTACATGACCCAGGCAATGCAGGAGCTCAAACCAGACCCTGCAAGTCTCCACTTGGGGGAAATAACAAGTTTTGGATGGTGTACTAGAGCATCACTTACCCTCGTGTTTGGAATCTTAACTCAGCCTCCTCTGTGTGAAGGAATGGGGAAAAAGTGAGAACAAATGGGGTATTTTGAATTGTTTCTTCTGTGATGTATTTTTACTTTTTTATCTATTCCTGCAATCATTTCTTACTGGCACTAAGTGTGCTTGACCTAAAAGGAGTCAGATCACCTCTGTAGAGCTTCCTGATCTCTCCTCTTGTCCTGGGGAGTGAGTTACTGCCTGCCTGCCAGCACAGCAGTGCTATGGGGTAACCCACCGGGCGCTGCCCTGCCCAGGTGATGAACTGCACACACAGCAGCCCTCTTTCTGCTCGTTTGCCTGCAAAAGCAATCCATGTGCTTAGGCATTTAAGGAATGCAAAATGAAGTGATGGCAGTGACCCCGAGATGTTAAATACATTTTTCTACTCTCCCCTCGTCGCAGCGCTGCGCAGAGGGCAGCGCGACACAAGCCCCTGTGTCTGGAGGGCTCCTGGCTGGAGAGAGCCTGCCTTCCTGGCATGTATTCCTTCCCCTGCTCCTCCTGGTCCCTTGTAGAGGAGCTGTGGCTCCTGAATCCACGATCCCCTGCGGCTGAGCTGGGATGGCAGTGGGTATAGAAATGGTTTCTACCCCGCTGGGCAGACTGGGCTGGCAGGAGCCAACAAGGCTGTCACCATGGCTGTGCTGAACAGGTTCTGGATTAGAAGGACGTAAGTGAGAAAGGGATCTTTGTTTGGTATGATCCAGTGGAAGCATCCTCTGTAACCCAAGAGCACCCCACATCCTCTTTAACCTCAGTCCACAGCTTCCTCACAAGGGGAGCAGGCACTGAGCTCTTCCCTCTGGTGACCAATGACAGGACCCAATGGACTGGCAGGAAGACGTGCCTGGGGAGGATTGGACATCAGGAAGAGGTTTTTCCCCCAGAGGGTGGTGGAGCACTGGACCAGCTCCCCAGGGAAGCAGTCACAGCCTGACAATATTCCAGAAGCCTTTGGCCAACGCCCTCAGCCCCACGGGGTGAGTGTTGGGGTGTCCTGTGCAGGGACAGGAGTTGGACTGGATGGTCCTTGTGGGTCCCTTCCAGCTCAGGACATTCTGTGACTCTGTGCTTCTATAGATCTTCCAGATTAATCTGGTAATGATGATCAAGATGAAGCCTTGTGCTTATTTCAGCTGGTTCTATGCAAGAACCCTGAAGAAAAAGAAAAATAGAGGCTGATATATGAGGTCCCCTTGACTTTTCCTCTGTCGCTAATGTGTCCTTAATTGTGTTGTGTGTGAATAAGGAATCTTCTCATAATACTCTGGAATTAGTAGGTTAAAGAAAGTGGTTTTTGGGGAAATCCAAGTAGGGATTCCAGTATGTCCCATGATTTCTGCAGTTAAATGTGTTCAGTCAGCTGGTTTGATTAGCACCCAGCCTGTGCCCCCACAGCTGTGTCAGTCAGGCTGCCTCTCTTGTGCCTTAGGAAATCATTCCAGTAAGTGTTGCAGGGTAGTTAACTTTATTATTTTACTGCAAACAGAGCAGGGCTAGAGGAGGAACTGAGTTACCAGTTTACTTCATGTGAAGATCTTGTGAAAAGCAGGTAATGCCCAAGGGATAAAATACTGGACAATGACTCTTTGATTTGGTATCATGCTTAAAGCCAGAACCTGCCCTTTTGCCAGTGCTAAACCTTTCTTCATTGTATATAATGCAGCTTCACAAACCTGTATTACTATTTTTTGAGCTTGTTGCTCAGTAGCTATTGAAATAAACAGAAAAAAAATGCTTTCTTTCTAAAAATGGCACATTTAGGGGAAAAAGAAATATTTATGGAGAAGAATTTTCACTTTTAAAGGAAAAAAGAATACTTTCCAGTAAATTTCTTGGGGAACAGTGCATATGTTTATCTCTGTGTTTACTGAAAATAAACAGAAAGAAGAATTTTCCTGACAGAAGTTTCCTTTCCTGGCAAAGTGGTGTGGACCTGGAAAGCTCTGCTTGGTTGTGATGCTTGGGTTGCACTCAGGGCTGACAGCTGGGAAAACTCTTCATGGCTTTCACCAGCAGAGATGTGCAGGGGAGCATTTTAAGGCTGGAGCTTGCCAGGAGACTATGAACCAAGAATACCCTCCAGACTGGCGAGGTGCTGAGACTTACACAAGCAATGGCAAAACAGGCAACTGAGAACCATGCACAGATACTCTTTGCAGGGCAGGTGCTCCTTTATTGGCTGTGTTTTAAATTGCTTCATGCTGTTTGGGCAGTTAATTATTTAGTGGAACCAACAGCTCATCTTTGGTGTCCTCACCTTGACTGGCTCTGCTCCTCACACTTGTGCTTCTCCAGAGCAAAGGTTTCTGCTGACAAACCCACAGTGAATATTGGGAAGAATTCCTTCACTGAAAGGGTTCTGGGGCGCTGGCAGAGGGAGGTGGTGGAGTCACCATCCCTGGAGGGGTTTAAAAGATGGGCAGGTGAGGTTCTCAGGGATGGTTTAGTAGTGGACAGGTAGAGTTGAACATGATCATCTCAAAGGCCTTTTCAAAAAACGATTCTGTGATAACTGAACCTTCCCCAGAACGATGATACTCTGGGTGAAAAACTGATCTTGGGGAGACTGCTTGTGTGGAAGCAATACCCAGCCCTCATGGGGCAATAATTCCCATGGCTTATCTCCTGCACTGTGGGTGAACTGAAGTGAAATATTACACTTTAAAGGACAATTACGTGTCCTTCACTTCCTCGAGCCCCTCAAAAGCCAAACAGTGCTATCTAATCTAAACCATTCCAGCTCTTCTCCGTCCCCTCAGACACACGTCGTGCATTACACTTCTGCAGAAATTCCTTGCAGTTTGGTTCAGCAATTGCTTTGAAGTTCTTGGGAGCTTATCTGTACTCCAGCAAGTCAGGGTGTGCCTCCCAACTAGCTCTGAGGTGACTGTAAAGCAGAATTTTATTCCAGCAGCCACAGGTGCCTCTTGGGACTACTTTTTCTGAGTATTGCCAAATCTCTGGAATTCACTTTTTACAAGGGCAAGAGCTGATAGGCTGAGGGGGAATGGCTTTAAATTTAAGGGGGAAGATTTAGATTAGACATTAGGAAGAAATGTTTTCCTGTGAGGGTGGGGAGGCCCTAGCCCAGGTTGCCCAGAGCAGTGGTGGCTGCCCCATCCCTGGAGGTGTTCAAGGCCAGGTTGGATGGGGCTTGGAGCCCCCTGATCCAGTGGGAGGTGCCCCTGCCTATGGCAGGGGGTGGAACTGGATGGGCTTTGAGGTCCCTTCCAGCCCAAACCATTCTATGAATGGCTGCATCCTGAGGCTGTCATTTGGCCAAGTTTCTGCTGACTGGGAAAGGGAACGTAGCATGGGAAACATCCCAGTTTCCTGTGGGCATAGTCTCTGAGAGCTAAAAAAAAACCCAAAGAAAGCACTGGAAATGGTCATGGCTGCCTGTTGGTACAAAACAAAGGGAGGGGGCAGGAGGCACCTGGCTGGCTCCCTCCCACCAACTTACAGCAAATCCTGATGTTCCTGGTGTTCCAGAGCACGGTAACACCCAGGTGCACCCACCAGCACCAGCCTTTCCCTGCCCAGCTCTGCTCCTGCTCCCCCAAGGTCCCAAATCCACCACCATTCCCACCCCTTTCTCAGGAACTATAAATGCCTTTGCTGAAGAAGCTGAAAATGGTTTTACTGCCACAGGACAGAAGGAAAAAAAGAAAAACCTGACATTAATCCTGAGATGCAAATGGCTGAGCAAGTATTTATGTTGATTTAAGGCTGTTCCTGTTGCATACTTGAAGCTACTGAGATTATCTTGTAATTCATCAGAATTGCAGCTCGGGGCATTCTGAGCTGATTGTTAATTGGGCTGCATTTAACTGTTCTTTGCCTCCTTCTGCCTCCCTGTACATCGAGTTATGGAAGGCCCTGCCCTGTGGCCTCTGGGGTGGCTCTGCATTAGAAAATGGAGAGAGAACGTTCCTCAGGAAGCGAAGTTTTGGGGCTGAGGAGGCTTTTGACTCTGCTGAGAGGCGACGGCCTCCCAGCGCGGGGTTTTGGCTGCACAAGGGTTCAGGCGAGCAGCTCTCTCTGTTTATTTTCTGGATGTTTTGAGTGAATGCACATCTATGGGTGTTTAGAGAGCAGGTTTATTTATTCACAAGATATGTATCATGCAAACAGCTGCAAACTCCTTCTCCTCGCTGCTCTGGCAATGCATGCGACCCCCACCCCAGTGGACCACCCGATGGGGCAGGGAGAAGGGAGCACAGCCTCCTGGGAGTGGGGTCTGCAGGGGGTCTGTATCACCAGGAGGATGCTGCCTCCTCTCCAGCGAGCATCCTACTGTTTGGCTTATCCTCCTGCAGCTGGGGCTCAGCGAGGAGGCAGAGGAGTGGATGGAGAGCTGGATGTGAGCCAGTACCGTGCGCTTGCAGTGCAGGAAGCCACCCGTGTCCTGGGCTGCATCCAAAGCAGCGTGGCCAGAAAGGGGAGGGGGGTGATCCTGTCCCTCTGCTCTGGTGAGACCCCACCTGGAGCCCCGTGCCCAGCTTTGGGGTCATCAGGACAACGAAGACACAGACCTGTTGAAGCAGATGTGGCCACAGAAATGAGCAGAGGACAGGCTGAGAGTGTTGGAATCGTAGAATCCCTTATGTTGGAAAAGACCCTTAACATCACCCAGTCAAACCATCAACCTAACACTGCCAAGGGCCCCCCTAAACCATATCAACACCCTCTAAACCATGTCCCAGAGCACCACTTCTGTGTGCTTTTTGAGCCCCTCCAGGCATGGAGACTCCACCCTGGGCAGTCTCTGCTGCTGCTTGACAATCCTTCTGGTGAAGTAACAATTTCTAACATCCAGCCTGACCCTCCCCCGGTGCAACCTGAGGCCACTTCCCATTGTCTTATTGCTTGTTACTGGGAAAAGACCCCAGCACCCACCTCACCACAACCTCCTCTCAGGAGCTGCAGAGAGTGATGAGGTCTCCCCTCACCCTCCTGTTCTCCAGGCTAAACAGCCCCAGGGCCCTCAGCCACTCCCACAGCCCCTGTTCTCCAGACCCTTCCCCAGCTCCATTCCCATCTCTGGATGCACTCAGCCCCTCAAGGACCTTCTTATACTGAGGGGCCCCAAACTGACCCCAGGATTTGAGGTGCTGCCTCACCAGTTCTGAGTACAGGGGGCCAATCCCTTCCCTGCCCCTGCAGCCACACCACGGCTGATCCAAACCAGGATACTGGTGGCCTTCTGGTCCACCTGGGCCACTGCTGCCTCATGTTCAGCTGTTGTCAACCAGCACTTCCAGCTCCTTTTCCTCTGGGTAGTTTTCCAGCTGCTCTTCCCCAAGCCTGGCGTGCAGCTCAGGGTAGACCTCACTGTGGCCTTTCGACACTTCAAGGAGGCTTGTAAGAAAGATGAGGACAGAGTTTTTTCTTAGGATCTGTAGCAATAACACAAGGGGTGATGGCTTTAAATCAAAAGAGGGGAGATTGACTAGATACAAGGAAGAAGGTTTTTACAATGCAGGTGGTGAAACACTGGCACAGGTTGCTCAGGGAGGTGGTGGATGTCCCTGGAAACATTCAAGGTCAGTTTGGGTGGGGCTTTGAGTAACCTGATCAAGTTGAAGGTGTCTGTGCTCATTGCAAGGAGGTTGGACTGGGTGACCTTTAAAGGCCCCTTCCAATGCAAACCCTTCAATGACAGGGACATGCAGATTTTGGAAGGCTTTTTTTCCTCTGCTGAAGTTCATTTCCTTCTCCCACTGTTCCCTCTATTAAGAGAAGAGCTCCAAATGGGTGACAGATTTGTCAGCTTTTTGAATGTGAGCATGAGGAGGAATTTTCTCCTGGGTCTGTTTGGTGAACTTCCTGGCATCCAAGATAAGGAAACCTCAATGCTAAACCCTGCATGTGACATATCCAAAGACCAGACAGATTTTCCTGGAGGAATAAGCAACTGGATATCTCTAGCTAGACAGGATGAATCACAGCATGATTTTCCTCCGGGATCTTTTGCAAGAAAGGTGGGGGTTAACTCAATTTTTTACATCCCTTTGGAAAATGCTCCTGCTCTGCTCCTTACTCCAAACCAGCAGAAACCTGGGGATGTGAGGCAGGCCAGGGGATGTGCAGAGAAACCTTATATTTCCACATCATGTCCTGGCTTCATGGCAGTTGTAGAGGGAGCATCATAGAGCACTTTCCTTCCCTTCTTCACCTTTTCCCTTTCGTCCCTTCTGCTGCCTCTCCCCAAACCAGGGGACCCACAGGAGGAGATCGGTTGCCTGTAGTTACAGGGTCAAACAGCATCTTATGTCTTATCTGTAAATGATGTTTTTCCTGTTGAGCACAACCATAAATGCAGCTCTTTTGCTTTTAGCTCAGTTTTTCACCCCTTTCATTCTACACACACACACACACACACCCCCTTCACAATATGCTGGAGATCACAGAAGTTTCTATTTAAAATGTTTCAGCTTCTCTGTTTTCCAGAGTTTAGTTGGGAGCCTGTTGCTACACTCTGGGCAGGGTGGGAGTGCCGAGTCCCTTTTTTCCCCTCAGAAAGTTGATTGCTGACTGTAAGGCTTCAGGGAATAAAATAAAATTTACAGGAAAGAAACTGCTTTGCATGTTTTTTACCGTAGAGCCACCGTGCTGGCCAACACAGAATTTCACCCTTTGCATTCCATG
Source organism: Tapera naevia (assembly GCA_033556795.1). Classification (NCBI taxonomy): domain Eukaryota; kingdom Metazoa; phylum Chordata; class Aves; order Cuculiformes; family Neomorphidae; genus Tapera; species Tapera naevia. Next base: position 617,519 of record JAUMJJ010000173.1, on the reverse strand, counting down.
AAAAGCCCCTCTCAGTGCTAACGCTTTCTGCAATTATTTCTGTAATCATTTCCTCGGTTCCTGGCTCCTTAATCCACTTTTCTAGTCCTCTGTGATGAAAATCAAACTTGTTGCTTCCAGATTCATTGCTGAATTGCTCTTATTTGCATGTAATGAGGCTGAACACGCCAGTAAAAACTGGAGCCTGGTTTTAAAAAGCTGCTTTGGGGACATTTATCAGCTGTCACTGATCATTTCTATAGTCCCTTTCCAAAGGACATGCAGTATGTGGGGGCCCATCCAGCCCAGGGAGGTGTGGAGAGGAGATGGCATTGTAAGAAACCATCTCTTGTGAAGCAGCCCCCCAAGGGACAAGGTCTTGTGGGTCCCCAGCCTGGACCCAGGGCTGCCCACGTGCACCCGAGGCGAGGAGCACCACGTAGGGCAGGGGCCACCCTGCTCCTCCCGAGCCCAGGGAAGCATCGTGGGGCATCTGCTGGGATGTTTCACCTGTGTTTGTGATCTTCCCAAAGAGCTGAGGGCTGGGGCCAGGAAGCACGAGTTGGTGTTGTGCCCAGCAAGGTCCCCGGCCGAGGGGAAAGTGCACTGCGAGGTGGGGTAAGCAGTGTGTCGGCTCCAGTGGCACCTGGTCCACCGAGTGCTGGTGCTGCAGCCACCACCATTGCACACCAAGGCTTGAGGGAGAGTGCTCTGCAGTTTCCCAGGCTCCAGGCCTCGTGCAGCTGGCTCGCAGGCTTCACCCTCACGATTGCATCAGACCGAGTGACCAACAGCTCTGGTTATAAACCTTATTTATAACATTTACCTTGCCCAAAAAGCTCCTGCTACCTGCTCACCAAATGCAAGGTGATCAGAGAGTCAAGGTGTGTTGGCTCCACAAGGCTCTCCTTGGCAAGTTAAAGAACTGCCTCCAGCTGAGGCGAAGGAGCAGCAGAGGCTGTATTCCTCCCACTAGAGGACAGTAGCTGGAGCACACAGATACCCACCAGGAGCATTTTACAACAGAAGCAAGAATAAAACTGCCCTGCCCTTCCTGTAGAAACATGTTCCTTTCTAGTGGTTTTCACATAATGAATCCCAGTGAATATTTAACTAAGTCTCCCCTGTAATCCAGTTTCTGGCCTCTTTACTTGTATCCACAACGTAAAACATTTCCTGATCCCTGGTGTTCTGCAGTCCTGGGAGGCTCTGGCAGTATCTGTGTCTCTGCTCTGTTAAAATCAGAAGAGCTGCAAGACTGTTACTGGGGTTTTCTCATCCAGAAATCATTGATATGGTCTTTGCTATCCTTTGTTAAAGGGAAAGAATTTTTAGGACCTCAACTTAGCCACTAAATCAAAAGCAGCCCTGAGATATTGCTGCATATTTATACATATATGAATATTCATTGCTCTGTGTATGAATATTCTGTAATGCAAGTCTAGATTTCAGGCAAACTGAGCTTCCCTGTAACCCTTCCTTTAAAACATAAGAGTGAAAGAGAAAAGTATGTTTCTGGGTCTGTGTGAGCAGGGAAGGAGGGTGATTGGGTCTGTGTGGTGGCTTGGGGAACCTTTCTATGATAAACCCTAAGACTTGCCAAGCCCTGGCAGAGGTTGCCCAGGTCAGTGGAGGAGTCACCATCCCTGGAGGTGTTCCAAAGCTCTGGAGGGATGGTGCTTAGGGATGTGCTTTAGTGGTGGACTTGGCAGTGTGAGGTTTACAGTTGGACTGATGATCTTTTCCAACACACATGGTGCTGTGATTCTATGATTCCATAAATTTTGCTTAAGGAACTCCACGTGCCTGTATCAAAGAGCAAATCCTTGTTTGTGTTTGGGCTTTACCTGCCTGATCATTCCCTTTTTATCCCATTTTTGGACTGCAGCTTGTGAACATGGTTACAGAGTTAACAAAGAAGGGATGTCAAACCTCGATGCACCTCATAGTCTTTCTTGGGCAGGTCGCTGGCTTGTCTCCAAAACAATTCAGTTTCTCAAGTAGGTGCCTTAATCACCTGGCAAAGTGGAGGAGGAGGAGGAGGTCATCTTACAGTGGAGACCACTGATAAAGGAGGTGGCTTTCACTGAAAGAGAGACACAACAAGAAGTAAATACCTGAGAAAAGTATGTTAGGAGATAGAGAAAACACTGTGCAAAGGACCAGGACAGAAGAAATATGAACTGCTTGGGGAATGCTGACTTAAAGATCATAAAATCACAGGATGGTTTGTGTTGGAAGGGGACCTCAAAGACCACCCAGTTCCAACCACTGCTATGGGCAGGGACACCTCCCACTGGATCAGGGGGCTCCAAGCCCCATCCAACCTGGCCTTGAACATCTCCAGGGATGGGGCAGCCACAACTGCTCTGGGCAATCTGGGCCAGGGCCTCCCCACCCTGTTGTGAAGAATTTCTTGCTAATGTCTAATCTAAGTCTTCCCCCTTCCAATTTAAAGCCATTTAAAGATGTTTGAGGGAGGAGAAGAATGAGGAAGGGAAAGAGTCGCAGGCATTTAGTGCTTTGTGACCCAGCTTGTACAAAGTAAAAAAATGACATTTACTTCATTTTTCTGAAGTACTGCAGAGTGTTTGTGCCTGTAGCTGGGCCTCTGACTGAAATGGGAATGTGGAGCTTGGCACCACAGCAAGGGATGTGGGAGGCAGAAGGGGTCTGCAGGGATTTGGTGGTGTGGGACGGCTGGGTCACAGGATCCTGCCCTGAAAGAGCAGAATGCCTACACAGTGGATCCCTGCCCTATGGTTTTGTGCCCCTTCCACACTTCAAATTCTAACACAAACCGTGGTGTGAGCCTGACTTCACACCTTCTGTGCCTGGAAGTCAAGAGCACGCTTGCTGAACCCTGCAGCGTCACCAGAGAAAAATGTGATCTGATGTAACATTTTATGGGAAGCTGCCACAACCACCAGTGGGTCTGGTTAGACAACAGAGCCTCAGTAAAACAAACCAGAGTGTATTGATCAACTGGAAACAGAAATAAGAAGCGCAAGGGCCAACAACCACATATATCCCAGATCTGCAGCAGAAAGACAAGTTGTCTTTGCAGCCTTTGTCTTCTCATTTTCGTTAAGTCTGGCTCTGTCTTGCTGTGCCCTGCTCGGTGCTGAAAAGGGGTTTATTCACTTGGTTCCTCTGGGGCCTTCTTTAGGGAAGCTCACTGCTAAAAGATATTCTCCAATGGATGCGGCCTCCCACTCTTTGAGAAGAGATGCTGTTCCCCAAGAGTCAGAGGTGTTCCACCAGGACAATGCGTGTGACAAATTCTTATGAGGGAAAACATAATAAATCGAGGATTTGCTTTTATTTTGATTGCTTAGTATTCAATATTTGCATTATGGAAGTGCCTGGAGGTTCCAGCTGAGCTCAGTGTCCTATTGTTCTAAGCCATGCATAAAAACATGGTCAGAAATGAGGAGCTTACCATCTAAATAGATGAACTGGATAAAGGGTGGGAGACAGGAAGTGTCTATTATTCCCATTTCATAGCTGGAGTGCTTGGACACAGAAAGATTTAGTGCCTTTCCCAGGGCTGTGTATGAAAGCCAACAGAGAAAGGCAGAAGGCATCAAATGTCCAGTACCCCAGCGTAATACCCTGCTCATAACACACCACGTTTCCTGTTTAAATATATCTTGCAACAGGGTAATAACAACAACAAATAGTTTTGGATCTTTTCCTTGAGACTTAGGAAAGGAGAGGAGCACCAGAAAGGTTACATGGCCACGAGGCACAAGTCTCTGCTGGGAGTGCTGAGACTCAAAATGCCATCACCAGACATTGAGAAGAGTGAAAATAATCTCCTCTTTCCATCTGCTTGGCCTTACTGCTTGGAGAAGCACCCCCTGGAAGGTTCTGCCGTGCATAATGCAGAGAGAGATCAGAAACTGATAGGAAAAAGTAATTAACTCTCCATAATCTGCAGCTTGGCAAAAATGAGGATTATTTTGTGGATAAGCATTCACTACAACAGTCCTTTTAGAGGCTGAGAACTGCAGCCCTCCCCTTCCTGTATGGTTTTCATAGAACAGTGGAATGGTCTGGGTTGGAAGGGACCTCAAAGCCCATCCAGTTCCACCCCCTGCCATGGGCAGGGACACCTCCCACTGGATCAGGGGGCTCCAAGCCCCATCCAACCTGGCCTTGAACACCTCCAGGGATGGGGCAGCCACCACTGCTCTGGGCAACCTGGGCCAGGGCCTCCCCACCCTCACAGGAAAACATTTCTCCCTAAGATCTCATCTCAATCTCCCCTCTTTCAGCTGAAAACCATTCCCCCTCATCCTGTCCTTGCCCTCCCTGATCAAGAGCCCCTCCCCAGCTTTCCTGGAGCCTGGCTCAGTCCTGGGAGGCTGCTCTAAAGTCTCCCCACAGCCTTCTCTTCTCCAGGCTGAAGAAGGCCAACTCTCCCAGTCTGTCCTCACAGCAGAGGTGCTCCAGCCCCTGGATCATCTCCGTGGCCTCCTCTGGACTCTCTCCAACAGCTCCAGGTCCTTCCTGTGCTGAGGACTCCAGAACTGGATGCAGGATTCCAAAGAACTTGGTATCCCACCTGCTTCACGCTTTTATGTTTAATTACTGAGTCTACTGGCTGAAGAATCCAGAACTGAAGAAATTCTTATCTCAGTTTTTCTGTTTGGCAGCATCTTTAAATTATCTTAAGGACTAGTGATGGATGTCTCCCAGTAGCAGTTTTGTACGTTAGAAAGGTTTAATATTTATATGAATATGAAGTTACTTTCCTCCATCACAGTCAAAGACAAATTGCAACTTTGCTTACCCTTGAAAAGAAAAAGATTTTCTGAAGTGGGTTCCTTTGATTTGCTTCTTTGGCACCCTAAAAGAAAAGTTCAAAGCTGCCAGGAACAGGAGCCATAAATACTTTGGAAACCAGGTAAACAGCTGCCAGAGGTTGAGTTTAGGCACTTAGCTTTAGAGGAACTTTAAAACAAGAAATAAATCTTGGACAAATATTTAATTGTATCCAGCATGGTCAAGCTGGACAGGACAGCTTGAACAACAGGGAAGAAATGTCACTTGGTGTTGTCTTCCATGGAGAAGACAAACCCTCAGTGATGTGTGTGGCTGAATTAGGCTCTAGAGGACCTCTCCCCACCGTCTCTAAAGCTTTAATGTGTGTGGGTTCTTTTTCTTTGCTTTAAATGTATTTAATTTTCTGTGTTAGATTCATGTTTTCCTCAGACAGATGGAAATGTGACATATCAGCAGGTCCAGCACTGGAGATTCTGCCTCCCTCCGGTACTCGTGGCCTCCCTCACCATCTGTCTGTGATGTGGCAGGAGCTTTGTGGAGGTTTGCTCCTCCTTGGCTCCCAGGGAGGTGCTGTTTTCCAGGAGCCCTGACTGCACTGACATCTCCAGCACTTGAAAGAAATGTCAGAGGCTCTGTAAGGAGTGGAACTGAGCAGTGCTCAGCAGCTCTGTGCTGTGCTTTCTTCTGAGGTGACGTTTCCCACATGACTTAGGGCTACGAAGATGATCGAAGGTTTGGAGAACCTCTGCTGTGAGAACAGGCTGAGAGAATTGGGATTGTTCAGCCTGGAGAAGAGATGGCTTCGGGGGGACCTCACAGTGGTCTTCCAGTGCCTGAAGGGGCTACAGGAAAGCTGGGAATGGACTTTCTACAAGGGTTGGTATGATAGGATGAGGGGGAATGGCTTTAAACTGAAAGGAGGTGATTTAGGTTAGACATTAGGAACAAATTCTTCATGATGAGGGTGGGGAGGCCCTGGCAGTGGCTGCCCCATCCCTGGAGGTGTTCAAGGCCAGGTTGGATGGGGCTTTGAGCCCCCTGATCCAGTGGGAGGTGTCCCTGCCCATGGCAGGGGTTGGAACTGGATGGGCTTTAAGGTTCCTTCCAACCCAAACCATTCTATGATTCTCTGACTCGAGGCATCACCTGCCCATCTCATCAGCTCTCTGGCTTGTGCTCAACTTTCTACATTCATCCCTAGAAGCCCTCCAGTGGTGCTCTTGTGGATCCAGCCCAGGAAGTCAGGAGCATCTTAACCTCACGTTGCCAGGTAAAAGAGATGCCAGGTGGGAATGAATCCATCTCCTCAGTGATGGCGATGTGGCTGAGCCCAGCTGTGCCCTCCCTCCCTACAGCTGGAACCCCTCGCTCATCCCGTGCCCCTGTTGAACATTAACTGTATCCCAGAGAGGGGACCAGGGTCCAGCTGACAGCAGGGACAAAGAGCTGGCAGGGCTGAAAGATTCAATTTAACTTTCTTTCTCCTCCCCCGCTTCCACATGCGAGGGGGGACAGCGCTGCTCCTGCTTTTGAAAGGTGCGGGTGCAAAGGAGCATTGGTGTCCTCATTTTCCTTCCTCCCTATTGATGTATCATTGCCAGGATGAAAAAGGACGTCTCAAGAGCTTTTGAAAAAATGGGTGACTACTCAAGACATTTTATAAAGGAGGAAGAATGGGGAAGAAAATAGGACTCGGTAGGGGGTAGAGGGAGCCTGAATGTGTGCCTTGTCTGTCTTTTCTTTCGCTTGAAACCTGGAGCTGTTGTTCCTATTTCAGTTCAAACTGTCACCTTTAGTTCATGATGGCTTTACTGCCCTTGCTCCTGAACCTCAACAGATTGGGGCTTATTTACCTATTCACACTCTGCTGTGGAACCTCATTAATAGGCTTATTAGCCACCCCATTCACGTGCAGGAGGGCTCACAGAAAGGATCCCAGCCACTTTGAGAGGAGGAGGGGAAAACTGTAAAGAGATTATGCTCTCATTCAGCAGCCCAACTGCTATGAAAGGCTCCCTGGGCCCACTCAGATCTCTTGAAGCCTAAATATGATGACAGAATTGATTCCTCCCCCCCCCCCCACCCCTTTAATTCCAAACATGCTTCTGCTTTTCTCAGATGGAAGAGCTGGGCTGTTGTGGGCCACTTTGAGGAGAATGTGGCTCATTTAAGAGAAAAGGCTGCTATTGATAGACTGCTATCTTTTCATCCCCCAAAAAGAATAAATTCTGACAAGTGCTTCCAGTCATTGGCAATAGGTGTTCTGATTTGTCATTTTTTTTTTAGTGGAATGCTTCCTTTTCTTTCAGAGTATGCAAAGATATTGATGAATGGGGAAAGGTATTGCAGCTTCCTGTGCTGGACAATAATTTATGTGAGAATGCCTTAACAATGTTTTCAATGGGCGATGGACATGCCCGGAGCTGGGAAAATCGGCTCTTGACTGTGACATCTCAGCTTCTCAATTAGAACATTCAGATGTCTGTTGCTTTAGGAACAACAACAAAAAATATTAAACCCCGTATTTCTAAGCTATTACAAATTTGCTTGCCACCCCTCATAACGCCTGGGTTACTGCTGGTGAGGTGGGAAAGTCCTTACCTCCCAGAAAGCACATCTCCGGCAGAAAACTCATTTTCAAGATTCCAGTGCCTGGAAGTATGTAAATAGAGATTTGTACCATGCTGTGTGGCCACAGCCCTTGAAAAATCCCTCAATCAATATGGCACACGATAAAAAATGTACAGTAGGGCTACACTTAAATAAAGCAAAATTAAATTGATCAACACTGATTTAATTTGAGGCAACCACCATTTATTGATTTTGTTGTCAAGCTGGTTCTACAGAGCAAGCATTACATGAACTCGGTATTAGCAACCTTTTAGTTAATGGTATCTAAAGCAAATGTTTTATTAAGCAAGTATCAGGGTAAGTAATACTGGATTTTGAATACCAATATTATGCAGTTTCAAATCTGTGTGTTCAGGCAAATGATGTTTGCATGACTGTTTGACAACTCCCTGTTTGGGCACTACACACAACTATTAAAGGCACATTGTCACATGAATTCACAAGGTGATTGAAATCAGGCTTTGCACTAAACGGCTCTTAAACTGAGGGTGATTTTTTGAGTGGGTGTTATCCAGTTGTCCTCTCTAGCTGGAAGAGGCCACTGACCAGTCATGGTTTGAGCCAAAGAAACTTCTGGAGAGCTGTTGAGCTGGTCCCGTCTTTGTGTGAGGATGTCGATGCTGCCCAGCATCACGCTGCTGTGCACAGGGCACTGGGCAAGGACCCAGCAGGGCTGGTGGTGTCAAACTAAGCTGCCCCAGTGGAGCATTCTGTGCTCCTCATCTGTCCTTTACACACCACTGGGAAATTTTTAGTGTAGCAACCCAAATGGAGCTGTGCAGGATACCTCCCCTTGGTCCTGTGATGGGTGTGGGATGTTCTTCCCTGCTCTCCTGGGGACTCTGTGATTGGAGCAGTGGAACTGAGGCAATTGGGGTTGTTCAGCCTGGAGAAAAGGCTCCAGGGAGACTTCAGAGCAGTCTCCCAGTACTGAAAGGGGCTCCAGGGAAGCTGGGGAGGGGCTCTTGATAAGGGAGTGCAGGGACAGGATGAGTGGGAAGGGTTTTCAGCTGAAACAGGGGAGATTGAGATGAGCTCTTAGGAAAAAATACTTTCCTGTGAGGGTGGGGAGGCCCTGGCCCAGGTTGCCCAGAGCAGTGGTGGCTGCCCCATCCCTGGAGGTGTTCAAGGCCAGGTTGGATGGGGCTTTGAGGTCCCTTCCCACCCAAACCATTCCATGATGACTCCAGCTCACCTTCCCCCCTCTCTGTAACGCTGCTTCTCAGCGACCAGTTCCTCGCTTGGCTTCTATTGAGCACCCCCCCGCGCTCTACCCCTGCTGGGGAAGCAGCCCCGAACCCCATTTGTGCGCATCCCTTGCGCGGGTTCAGTGCATCCCGATCCCCGTTTAAGCGCATCCCTTGCGCGGGTTCAGTGCATCCCGATCCCCGTTTAAGCGCATCTCTTGCGTGGGTTCAGTGCATCCCGGACCCCATCTCAGCGCATCCCTGAACCCCGTCTGAGCGCGTCCCTTGCGCGGCTTCGGCGCATCCGGATCCCTGCTTGAACGCATCCCTTGCGCGGGTTCGGTGCATCCCGATCCCCGTACGAACGCATCCCTTGCGCGGGTTCGATGCATCCCGGACCCCATTTCAGCGCATCCCTGAACCCCGTCTGAGCACATCCCTTGCGCGGGTTCAGTGCATCCCGGACCCCATTTCAGCGCATCCCTGAACCCCATCTGAGCGCATCCCTTGCGCGGATTCAGCGCATCCCGATCCCCGTCTGAGCGCATCCTTTGCGCGGGTTCAGTGCATCCCGGACCCCATCTCAGCGCATCCCTGAACCCCGTCTGAGCACACCCCTTGCGCGGGTTCAGCGCATCCCGACCCCCGCTCGAACGCATCCCTCGCGCGGGCGCGGGGCCGGCTGCGCTGCGCTGCGCCCCGCACCGCCCCGGCTCGGTGCGGGGGAAGGCTCCCAGCTCCTCCGCGATTGGCAGAGCCCGGCAGCGCCGTCCAGGAAACGGCTCGGGTTGCAGCGGGGGGAGTGACCAGGGGAGGGAAGCAGGGAGAGAGGGAGGGAGGAAGGGGTGGCTCCGGGAGTGCGCGGAGAGAGGGGGAAAGGAGGCAGGAAAATTAAAAGGAGCCCCTCCACCACCCCCCGCCCCGACGCAGCCGAGGAGGGGCTGGATGGAGCGGAGCGGGATGCGCAGCTCGGCGATGCCCGCGCCGGGGAGGAGGGAGGCGGCTGCCGGCGCCGGGCTCGCCCCGCTCAGGCGGTAGCACTGCAGCCTGGAGAGGGACGGGGCTGCTGCCTGCCCTGCTGCTGCCGCTGCCCCCCTCGGCACCCCCCGGGGGATGCGGGTTTGCATCCCCGCCGCCCGCCCGCGGAGTGACCCGTGCTGCTGCTGCCGCTGCCCCGCGGGGCCGGAGCCGAGGAGAGGAGCCTTCCCTGCAGGTGAGGGGGGGGACGGGATGGGGGTCCCGGGGCTTTGCGAGCGCCGCTCGGGCTGCCTGTGGCACGGCGGCACCGGGGCGGGATGCGCGGTGAGGGGCTCGAGCAGTCCCGTGGGATGCGGGGTGCGGGGCTTGGTTAGCCCCTCGGAGCGGGATGGTTCGGGGCTCGGACAGCGCCCGCGGCAGGATGGTGCGGGGGCTCGGACAGCCCATCAGGGAGGGATGAGGGGGCTCGGGATGCTGGGACTCAAGATTCGAGCAACCCCCTGAGGCAGGGTGGTGCGGGGCTCAGGGCGAGATGCGGGGGCTCGGATACCCCCCTCCAGGACGGGATGCAGGGGGTCGGGGCTCGGGATGAGGGGCTGAAGCAGCCCCCCGAGGCGGAATGCGGGATTTCATTCTGTGCCGGCTCGGGATGCTTGGACTTGGGGCTCGAGGAGCCCCCGGGGCAGGATGGTTCGGGTTCGAGCAGCTCTCTTAGGCAGGATGGTGCAGGGCTTGGGGCTCGGGCAGTCCCCCAGGGCGGGATGCAGGGGCTCGGGATGCAGGGGGAGCTCAGGCTTCAGGATGAGGGGGCTCGGGCAGCCCCAGGGAGGGATGCGGTCGGTGCCGGTCGCCCGCTCCCGGCCACGGGATGCTCGGGTGGCTCTGGGGACAGTTTCCAGCAGGGGAGGCTCATCCCCCCCGGGTGGGAGTCCGGCACCCCCGAGGATGCCACGGGGAGAGGTTGCGGAGCAGCCCCCAGCCCGGATAAAAGGGAAAAAAATCCTCAATGAAATATAGATTTGAATGCAAACCGACCCGTTCAAACAGGGACCCATTATGCGTTTGGTGTGAAACGCTATCAACATTTAAAACTTCATTGTCTCCTTTGTACCAAATCCCTGTAAATCTTCCACTAGCCTTTACTCATTTTCATCTGAAAAGCCTGTTTGGGCTGAATAGACAGCAATCAGCAGCCTCTGGACTTCTCTCTCTCTCTCTCTGGAATGTCAATTAAAATGCAGATTTTGCCCCCCCTTCCCTGATCTCTTAGTGGCAAAAGACTTGAGAAGAACAGGATAGTCCTGGAAAGCAAATGAAAGAAGTTCAAACAATGAAAAAGTACTGAAGCTGCCAGCCGGTTCCCATTAGTCCTCCAGAATTAATGTTTAATAGCTGGGATGCTCGCGTTTGCAGCGAGATTTAACTATGATGAAGAGTCTTGTTAGATGTGGATGTATTTATAGGTGCATATATATTTGTGTGTGTGAATGCATATATAAACCTGTTAGCTTTAAGGCTTCATGGCTTTTTCTGGTGAAGCTACTGGGATTTTAGGACGCTGGAGATTCTTTGCGGGGAGAAGAAGCAAATTTCATTCGGATTTCACTGTTCCTTGCCTAAAAGAGAAGGATGCTGAGGGGTTGTACAATGTATTGATTTGGTTAACATACTCTACAAATTGTACTCTCCCCGGGGAGCGATAAACATCTTATAAAGAACAATGGAAATAGATTAAAAAGAACACTGAGCATTGAGTTTAATTAATGCCACTGCTGAACAAGTACTACTTGTTTGTGTGTGTGAGTGTGTTTTAAACTGAAGTACAGCTTGGAGGAATTTGGTTGGGCTCCCAAACCAGTCTGCTTTCCCATGCTTGTCAGTTTGGCAAAGAAATTTGGGCAGGTATGTGACGAGGTGAAAATTGACTTGATGAGCGAGTGGCAAGGAGAGCCATCAATCACTGGAGGCTGACAACTCCTCCCCAAAGTGTAGGCTGAGAAGAGAGACAGAGTTCCCTTTCAAGGGGAAAAATAAACACTACGTGTGGCTTTCACTGTGTCTGAGACTCCAGGAGGGATTATGGTATTGTAGTCAGGAAGCCAGAATTGTGGAGGCCAAAAAGCATGCTGGGGCTGTGTTCCAAACATTGAGATAGAGGTACATAATTATCCAGCACAGGAGGTCTTTCCAGAGGCTCGTCCCCCAGCAACTGTGGCGATTAACTATGAAAAGAATTTGGTTTTGTTTCATCTTCGCTGGACTCTGCTTCTTTTGGGAAAGGGTAGTCCTCAAACCCTGCTGTCTTGGTGGTAGAAAGTGTTTGGCTCCATGGATGGGTCCAGAGCTCTGATTTTTGATTTGCTGCGCCTTCGCAAGCCACGGGTTTGAATTTTCCGCTGCCCTGTGGATGAGGAATCCCTTCTTTCTCCTGGCAGATGTTCAGGTGCCGGAGCTGGCAAAACCCTTCAGGTGAGAAGACGCGTGGTCAGGTGGCTTTGGGTCTTAGGGTGAGGGTAGGAACCACAAATGGGCTTTCCGTGGCATTTAACGGAGCCTAAAAATCTTAAACAGCAGAAACATAAGTGGAATTGATGCTGTTAAAAAGTACCTGGAATATAAGCCAGCGTTCTGGTGTGCTTTCTTTTAGCTAAATTGTGATTACATTTTGCATTTTTATCTGTAGCCTTTAATCGGGCTTTACTGGGTGATTTAGAGAAATTAAATTAACATTACATCCAGTCTGTTAATTAGTGTTTCTACCTGCTTCCCGGCTGTATAAAGTGAGCTGGTGCTGTTGGGTGGTTGACCCGGGTGGGTAGAGTCCAGGGAGGGCTCATTCTGATCCCTCACCAAACCCAAAACCCATCCTGGAGACAGAGCGCTCTCCAGTTCAACGCCTGCCCTGCTCTTGCTCAGGGAAGGGCTCAGCAAGTCCTTTGCAAATGTTTTTGTAGTGGTCTGGTGGGGGCTTTGCTGGGGATTTCATAGGAGCTGGTCTGGGAGGCTCGCGCTGTGCTTCAGCCTCCAAACGAGGGACAGAGCTTTCAGCCGGCGGCCGGGATGGAAAGAGCTTGCCTTGGAGCATCTGGGATTCACCTGAAATGCCATGTACTCAGTATTTTCCTTCTTTGTGTCATCTGAAATCTGTTTCTACCGACTCCAAAAGTCGCTGTATAGAAAGCCTGAGATAGAAGATGCCTCCACGGTGTTTCTGTCCCTTAGCACCGTGAACTTGGTGCAGGTAGCAAGAGGCTAATAAAGTCTGAGCAAACTTTTTAATGGATGGCTTTATAAAGGGAGAGTATTTGTCCCTGTTTCTGTGTATTTTATGTTGAGATATGGCATTCAAATGTCAGGGAGTTTTGAGCAGTTTTCTTTTATGAACACTTTTTTGTTTTTAAATGCTGAGGGTAGAGGGGGAAAAAGAGCTTTTAAAGTTTTCTCTTCAAGACAAGTGTTTTCTAAGCCTCAGTTGGATTTCATCATGTCTAAGATGAATCGTTGGCCAGATTAGAACAATTGCTGCAGTTCTTGTTTTATCCATTTATTGAGCTTTACCATCTTTTATTTTTGAAGCGGAAAATCAGGTCTAATTTTCTGGTTGAGCTGTTAAATCACCCTGTGAGGATGCTCTTCTGACCCTCACCTGGCATCTCAGTGTGGTGGCAACAGGGTCCCCTGAAGGGAGTCCCAATTACTTTGGTACCACTTCTCTCTTCCATCAGCCCATGCCTGGATTACCATCAACTCCATCCGTTTAAATTAGTTTTAGGGTGGATAAACCAGCCTTTTTTCCTGCCATCAAGCTGTGTATCCACAAGCATTGCTGAGAGAGGGACTGACAACAGAAATGCCTGTGCACGTGTGAGGGTGCTGTGCAGTTTAGCACGTATGAACGGGGCAGGATGCTGGGGAGGGCTCCTGTGGAGTTACAGTCTGTCCCAAACTCTATACAGGTTTTCATTGCCTGGGATGCAGTGTAGCTAAACACTATCCTGCTGGAGCCTTTCACCTGTACAGGACTCTCAGGCTGAGGGACACTGGGCTGAGGCAGAAGGTACATCCCTAGGAGAACTGGACATCCTGAGATGAAATAGAATTTTATGGATTATCCAAGTCTAGAGAGTAATTTTTTCAGCCATTTTTCTTGTGGAAAATTACTGATTTCTTGTAAATTCATCCGGCTGCAGAAATGCCTGGGAGAAGGAACGAAAATCCAGGCAAACTTACATAAGCTTCAAACAATCACAAGAACATAAGTTGTATAATTGTGGTAATTTTGTAACATTGCAAGTTCTGTGCCTGCACATGTGCCCCTTGTTTTTATAAAAAACCTGTATATTTTTCTGTCAGTAAAATAGCTCACTAAATATGTGCTGAGAAGTGATTTTGTGAAAACAAGGAGGACTTGGTTACGCCTCAGGTGATGATGGAAGCTGCTAACACAAAATGAAAAGTCACTCACTTTTCACATATTCTCGAAGCTGGAAAACTGTTTTTCCCATCCTCCTCCTCCTCAGCCCTCCCTCACCACAGCTCTTTTTGGGGCTTTCTGAAGTGTTTTGTTTGCTGCTGAAGATGGTTTTGCTGACGGTGTTCAATCTCTCTCCTCCCCACAGCAGCAGCCGCCGTTCCAAGGGAGGAGGTATTACCCTGGCCGAAGGCACTGCTTTCTCTCCATGCTTCTCTAGAGGGGTTCAGATGGGATTGAAGTCCACATGGAGCTATGGAAATGGACCAGGAATTTCCTCTAAAAAGATGGTCAGCTGGGATTCGAGTTGCCTTATCTGCCTGGTGGTGGTCACCATGGCTGGACTTTCCCTGGCTCGACCTTCATTTAATTTAGTTGTTGAAGATGCCACGCTGGAACCCGAAGGTAAATCTAGAATCCTTCATTATTAAGTTAATTTAATTGTCTGAATGTCTGAAATAGAAGTCAGCATCTTGGTAAATCTAAGGCAAGTACAGATTAGCCCTCAAGAGTTGTGTTTTTTGACTTTCCTTGCTCACACATGGGCTGTGCTCGTGCAAGCATGCCTTGATTTAATCTTATGCAAGCAAGTAGTGCCAGTGATTTCACTTGGGGCTGTCAGTGCATTGTGTAATCAAAGTGTACGGCTGAAAGGTTTCAGGAATGGGTCTTTAAGGAAGCCAGCCTGTTGCACCTACATGAAATTAAATGCCTCTATGGCTGTGTGTCTTTGTGATTGTCTTAACTTGAGAAGTTCGTGGATAAAGAAATCCCAGTGGGTTTTAATCGTGTGGCGCAAATGTTTCATTTTGTCAGGTATTCTGCAAAAATGGTGTTGCAGCTCTATTGGTGTTTGTACTGCTGTATCTCCCTATTGTTGTTATATCCAAGAACAGTCGGTGCAGTGTCAGGATTGCGAGTTCTGGAAGTGTGGATGTTGAGCACTGAATAGCAAGGATTGCAGTTCATTACGGGGAAAACAAGGGCTAATTGCAACATTTTATTGGGAAAGATGGTTTGATAAAACTTGCTGTGTTGAGCTTGCACCTGCTGATATGTTCTTGTGGATATATCCGTGCCTCCAGCTTTGCAAAGGGGTTTTCTCTTCTAAAGAGCTAAGGAGAGGCTGCTTTTTTTGATATCGTGGGCTGATTGCATTTAAGAAGGGTTTTACCATATTGTGTAGGTTCTCGCCTGCTCTCTGAGCACCCTGGGGGGAGTTGTGAGGTGGCCTCCGTAGGGTTTTACCTGTCCTTTGGAGGAGTGACCATGTTTCTAATAACTCAGCTGTCAAACCAGTGCAATAGTCCATAGAGCATCTCTGATCCGGAGGGAGTTTGGCTTTTACACACCCTGCTGCTCACGTCCACAGATACAGCTTTGTTTTTATTTAATACATTTTTCGTGCAAAACTTATTTGTTTCTGTCCACAGCCCCTAAAAATAGACGTCACCAGCTAACACATTTTTAGAACCCGTTCCAAGTACATTTTTATTGATGGCAAGGGATGAACTGTTTGGAGGCGAGGAGCCCTCCTCCCTCGCAAGCATTCCTGACAGAAATTAAGTAGAGCAATATTGTCATCTGTCAGCCCTGGAGATGCTTGATAGCAAAGATTTGGGTTTTTTTTTTAGTTTTGAAGGTAATTTGAGAGTGTAAAATAAGCCCAGCTCTCCTCCCCCCTTACTGTACGATTGGTAAATTGCACATCTGGTGCCTTTTTTGGCTTTCCAAAATGACCAAATCATGAATAATTCAGGTTAGATTATCCATTGGTAGTGAGCTCCCCTCATTTTGAGGTTAGATCAGAAAGAGTGTGATCGGATTGTTGGTGGAGTATTTCACAGGGAGAAGAGTCATTTTTTGAATGATGCCTGCTAATTTGTCAGCTTTTTGGGGAGCGAATAGCTTTCATTATTTCAAAAAGCACAGTGTAAAAGTATGTTTTTCTGCAGTGAATATCCAGGGGGTGGAATCTGGTTTTTATCAAAGTGTAAATTGTTAAAAAGGATTTAAAACTTCTTCCTTGGGCAGGAATGTTACTGACGTGAAACAATTTTTAGACGTGAGAACTCGAATCATTACCAGAAGGGAGAAAAACCCCCATGCTTCTAAGTTAATGGCATAATAAGAGCTTTTATGCTGCAGAATATAAGGAATTGTGTGGGATTTATATCTGAGATTTGGGAAATAAAACCTCCTTTATGTACTTCCTTAAACCTCTCTTAAAAAAAAAAAAGTCAACCAATGTTTTATACAATCACCTTCCCTGGGTTCCATCACTGCCACCCACAAGCTGAAAACAGAACAAAAACCCTTCAAAAAACTCTGCAAAGACAAAGCAGACTTTATTTTTTTTAATTTAGTAAGTGCCAAATGTTTTGGCTGCAGCTAATTTTGGGGAGTCAGGTGCTCTAGGTCAGCCCAGATGAAAATTCACATTATTAGAGCACCTGACCCCAAAATTAGAGCTATGACATTTCAGACCAGCTGAGAAGGTCGGCAGGGCCATAACCTTTCGTGACATGTGTTGTTCATCTTCCTCCATGGATATCCCCTAATATTGTCTTTTTTTTTTTGCTGTTAGGTGTTTTGACTGTCTCTATTTATTGTCTTAGTGATTCAGAATATCCAAAAAGCTGTATGGAACGTTAACAGGAATTGAGGTTGTGGCATGGACTCTTGTCTCATAATTAATATAACTTGAGCGTTTGCCGTGGTTTTCTTTAGACTGCTTAAGTGTGTGGTTCAGCACAAGTGATGTGTGTGCAGGATACGGGTGAGACGTTGTTCATCAAGGTGCTTTGTGTTTGGTTCTCCACAGTCCCTTTGGTAGGATGCTTCTCTTGGGTGCCTTTAAAAACCACCGGTCTCCTTGAGCTCGAGTCTCATCTGTCTTGAGCTCAAGTCTCATCTGTGACCATGAGATACTACCCTGGTACCTATAAAAGCATTTATGCTGAAGGTGTTATATTGTTAATTGTGATGTCAATATTGATATCATGCTCACGAGGGTCTGGATCCTGAGTGTCGTTGTTATTGGTTGTGGTATTTCTTCGGTGATGGTTAAAATCCGAAGCTGTTAAACTGTGTGAGCAGAAACAGGACCTGTAGGAGTTAGTTTGGGGGCTGTCAGCTATCAAATTATGCCTTGCATCAAGTGTTGTTTATCCTAGGGAATATAAAGACTTTCTGCTTTTAAATATTTAGAAAAAAGTCTACCCCAGTGTGTACAAAGGAGCCATTCTCTGTCTGTGTGCCCAGCCTAGGAGAGCCTTTGATGATAGCCAACGTTTCCAAAGGGCTCTGACCGCACGCAGAGGTTGAAGGGTTACTTTGTGAACTGAATAATTAGTTTAGACATATATTTGATAAATAGCAAGCTCTCCCTTGACCTTCCCTTTGCCCAAGCTGTGTGTTATCGTTCTGCTGGCGAGCTGATTTAGTCCCTTCCCGGCGTGCGATGCCTTGACGCTGTCCTTGGAGCACCCACTTGGAGCCCGTGCCTAGTCCAGTGATGATGTGTTTCTCTTCTTTTAATTTAGGTCAAATTTCAAAGGACTAATTTAAGCTTTCCACAAGGGACAGCCTAATTCTGTGTCCTGTGAAAAACAAGGTAGTTCAAAATGCTCTTAAATGTGCATTTGAGAGGAAAAAGACACCTTTTTAATGGGTGATGTGTGCTTATGGTGGGCTCTGAAGTGAGGAGCAATGGATATTTGGGTTTCATCTCAGTCACAGCTGTTCCTGACACTAAATGACACACAAATATAAACACTTTCATTCTTTTTTTGTAAAAATGTTCCATAATGAGCATTTCTGTAAAAATATTGGCAGTGCTGAAAGCTTAAGGTCACCTGTGCTCACAAGATTAACATCACCTGTGCTCACAGCAGGTAACCTTCATTAGACACTGGCATCCACCTGGACAAGGAGGTGGGCTTTGGAGATTCTTCTTAGAGCAGGCAGGGGTGCTGCAGCAGTGGGATGTCTGCTGTCTTACCCAGAGGGGCATGATCCTCCTCCTGAGGTGGCCCTGTTGGTCTTCTCCATGGCAGATCCACCCTGCTGTGAGGCTGCAGAGCTGTTGGCACCCTACACAGTGGTCCTCTTGCCCAGGCAGTGGAGAATCACCAGGATGCTGCTTCCAATTGGGTAGGAAAAAGAAAGCAAAGAGTTCACCCAGGCTTTCCTTGTTGCCTTTTTTTTAACAGGAGTAGAGGCTTTGATATCTGCAAGTTTTGATTAACAGCTCAAATTGATGAGTTAAATCAGAGAGTGGGGTTTTTTTTTAAGGCAGGGCAATTATTGCAGCCCATTATGGAGGAATGTGACACCCCCACTGCTTGGGTGAGGGTTGGATGCCCTCTCAGGGCTCTGGTTCAGTAAGTTGTTTGGCCCAGTACAGAAGTTGCTAGCTGAGATTCTGGGGAGTTCTACAAGCAGCCAGTTTAAATCAGTCTTCATGTGTCTGTTCTGTGTTTCAAATCCACAGTCCTTTTGCAGGAGCAGGGTCTGGAGCTGCAGACTAATTGGGCACGGGTAGGGGTGTTACTTACAGCACTGGGAGTTGGTAGTGTGTCAGCGTGGCAACTGTTTTGCCAAGTAACACAAAGAATTGCACATTTTGGGCTAATCTGCCATCTTTTTGAAGGGAGAGAAAATATAGACTTTTAGGAATTTGATTCCTTTAGTTAATTTTTTTTTGAACCAGAAGATTTTCAAAGACACTGAGTTGTGGGGGTTTAATTTTTATTTATTTATTTTTTTAAAACTAATTGTATACATAAAACCCCAGACCAGTGACTGACCCCAATGCATGCATAGTTTTCTAAGTTTAAAATAGCTCTTCCTTGGCAAAGAACACACAACAAATTTCAGGCTATAGTAACTTTTTTTTACAGGCAAGCTACAAACCTTGGAAAGCAGAATTTGCAACGAAAGTGCTGGTATCTCTGGTTGTGCAAGGTTGTGTGTGCGTGAGCTGATGTTTTAATAATAACCGTAGCTTAGGTCTTAATGAGCACATTTCTATAGCCAGTAGAAATAATCATTTGACTTTAAACAAATGCATTCAAATATTAGTGTTTTCTTAGAATGAATATTTAGTTTAGGGACAGATGAGAATGAGAGAAAAAGATGAGAATGAGAGAAAAACACTTCACTAGCACTTTTTGACATTAATAGAGAAAAATTCCTTATTGGAAATGTCAGATTTTGAAGAGTTGAACGTTTTGGGAGGCTTCAAGGTTGAAGCTTTCCAGTGAAAGCAGAGGCTCTCTTTGAAACTGTGCTCCTTAGCAGTGTAAGTCTGTGAAAAAAACATCACCCACTTAGGCAAGTTCTGTCTTGTCTGTTTGTAGTAGAGCACCTGGTTTGACTAGAAGGGAAAATATATTACAGTGGAGTTAAAAATTCATGCTGAAAAGACATCAAGTACCCAAAACAGGTCTAAAAGATACAGAGTGTGGAATCTTGCAGTGGGGTGGCCAAGGGTTTGGTTCCCAGGTCGCAGGCTGGACACGCTGTGCTTCACCACCACAACCGGTCAAGCAGCAGCAGCTTGGGCAGAGCTGGTCAGGACACACTGATTTGGTTTTGTGGTGGCTGTGGGAAACTGGACAGTGCTTGGTCTGGCAAGGAGCCTGCTGGGGTAAAATCATCCTTACAGCGAGTTTGGAACTGATTTTGACAGCAGCCTGGATTTCAGTTCAGGTTCAACCCATCATGGGTATGTCTGTAGCATTTTTTGCATTTGACAGCTTCCCCTCCAAATCAGAGATGCTGTCTTGTAGTGCCAGCGACGAAACTGGCTTTTAAGCTGATTGAAAGAGAAGCTGGAGCAACTTTGGACACAGGCAGCTCTTAAATAGAGACCAGATTTTGAGGAGCGCAGCAGCCAACAGCTCCTGCTGTAATTGTGAAACTGGGAGCACGGAGCTGCTCTGGAAGTTTAGCCCTTCAGGTTTCAGTCAGAGTGGAGAGCATCAGCGAAGCTGCATCAGCACTTGCTGCCTGGGGACTGCACCTCCCAAGGAGGACAGCTGCAATATGAGAGAGTCTGTCAGGGGGGCTAAATATTTATGTAGGCATTTATTTTTTTAATCTTTAAAACTAGCTTATGATTCATATACCAGTTATTTACAGCTCCAGTTTGTCCTTTCCCATCTCTTAATTATCACTGCAGGGTTTTTTGGGGGAGAAGAATGCCCTTTTTTTAGGGGTTTGGCTTTCCTTGAGGTACTTGTGAGTATCAGAGTAGTCAGCACCTGGTAGCGATGTGTCTAACGGGCTTCGCTTTCTGCTGGTTCAGGTGCTTTTGCTGCTTGTCACCACACAAATGCCATTATCTGTATCGAAGAGAAGGGCAGAAAGGCAAACCCAGCACCAGCTGAATTTTACGGTGCCGCTTCCTCCACTTGCCATACTATTCTTATTGTAATTGTATTTTTTAAATGACTGTAAGTGAAAGCATTTGGTGAACCTCAGCGAAGCCGAGGAGCTGGGAGCTGACCTACTTTCATTCCCCTCCTCACATGCCGTTGCAAGTTGTGTGTAATTATTGCTTTTCCTCCCCCGCCAAAGAACTGGCTCATCGGTTTGGGACATAAAACAATGTTGTAGCAAACCCACAAGAACAGAAAGGAGGGAAAAATTCCTTTGTATGATGGAACCAGCTTGGGCTTCTGAGGTTTTACTGGTTTGCTGGGAAGGGCAGTGTGCAGGGGGAACTGGAAGAGAGGATAAGCTGGTTGGGGAGGAGAAAATCATATTTTGGCTGTATTTTTGTATCTTCCCCACTAGATTTTAATGAGTTTCTGTTTTAAAAGGAGTTTTGTGGCCTGGTAGGTATCACTTCAGGCTTTCTCCCAGCATTGTGGCCGTTCCCAAATGGGGTTTGGAGTTGGATGCAGTGGCTGGGCACGTGTTGCCAGCCTCTGCTGATCAGGGCAAGTTGTGGCTGGATGGATCAGAGCACTGTCCTTCAGTTTTAGTTTTACACATAGTAAATAGTTGTGGTGTAGGAAAACTATGCAAGGTTTGGGGTGCTCTTTGAGATGGCCCCTATGGGTGAGCTGTGGGCAGGACCAGCTGCTGGGCAGGAAGGGAGAGGCTGCTTTTGGGAGACTTGCCTTGCCAGTTTGTAACGTGCCCTGATGCAATATTTAATCTGTTTCAAGGCAAGTAACATGATTTCTAATTCTGAATGCCATCCAACAGTTCTTAAAAACCACTGTAAAGCCCCAGTTTGAATTTTGAGCAGTTTCTGAACTTGGTTTTGTTAAACGGAGTTTAACTGTGAAAAATAATCATATTTATATATTACAGGGTTGAAGAACCCAAATGTACCTGATGTTGTTTACTTGCTGGGCTAGCACAGGTATTTCAGGTGTGCTGAGTTAACTTGTGGGCTCTGGAATAAATCTGCAAGGCACCACTACTCGGTCCTGGTGCTTCTCCTGGCAGTTCAGAAGCACGTGAGCCTTCTTCCATTCGTGTGGCAAAGTGCCCAGGAGCCACTGCTACAGGAGTGTTGGAGGGGTCTGCAAAATACAACCCTTGTGTGGGTGGTTGTGGGCCACCTGGAAGTGCTGAGAGCCAGCCTAGCTTTGAACTCCAGGGCTTGTTGTGCCGCTCCTGGTTCCCAGGTTCCACTGTGCGGAGCGGGAGTTAAATGAGCTCTGGAGTCTTTTGGCTCTGTGTTGCTCTCCGTTAACAGAAAGCCTGGTGTGCCTTGAGGCTTTGGAGTATTTGGACAGTATCCTATGGTTTAGGTGTGTTGTGGATAGGACTTTCAGAAGTGCTGAGGGGATGTTTTGGGGATATTTTTTCCAGTGACTGTTTTCAAATCCCGCTTTAGGAAGCGAGGGAAGATGAACTTCAGGGAAAGGCAAGATGAGACTTTCAGGCGAGCTGCTAAAATTAAGAGGATTTGTATAGTCAAGTAGAAATGGGCCTGTGTACAAGAGAAACAACTGCTGACTCGCTCGTAGGGAATCTGAATAGATCTCTGCAGCCAGAGCTAAAACTCCAACATGGAATTGTGCAATATTGAACCTCACAGTTGTAATTTATTTATTTGCATGTTGAGTAGTGATAATCCGAAGCATGGCCTTGGGCAGACCTGGAAGGAGAAGGCTGGGGTTTTATGTTTGTATTTATGCTGTTTGGTTGTGTTTTTATGTTGCTCTTGAAATGAAAATGAAGAACCTGAAGAAAGCTACAGCTTGGAATAGATACAAGAAAATACTAAACCAAAGAACCCCCTCTTTGCAACTAAATATACGGGCTCATACCTTTTCCCAAGGCTGTTTATCTTGTATGGAGCCTTTCCCAAGTAGACTTTAGTGCTAAGTTGGACACTGGGAGTTGGTTAAATTGCTCTGCCGCTTGGTTGTGTGCGGAATACGGTCTGGAAGATTTAATGTTCTGCTGTTGCTGAAAGTAGGAACAATGAGAAAATGATCCTGGCCTTTGATTCTGCTTTTTAGAGAAAAGGTTAATTTTTTTTCAGTTTTTCATTTGAGGTTCTGGCAAAAGGTGATACATTTCCCCTTTGTATTGTGTAATAGATTACATGAGAAGGCTGTTCTGTAATGAGTTTGAGGAGTAGTTAATTATGTTTGAGCTCGTGTTACAGATGTGTTAGGTTTACATTGTACTCCCCAGCACAGAGACCATCACTCTGTTACTTGAGGCAGCTGATGGAGCTTATGGCTTGAATAGAAGTGGCCAGGGTTTGGTGCCTGGAGCCAAAGGTTCAGATCCTGTAGGTGGCCTGTGATTTCTCCTCACCCTAATGAAATTGTTAAAGGCAGCACAATAATTTTAGGGGTTTTGATGTGGCTGTTAGACATTGGGGGTGTTTTCTGCCTCCCTGGTTGTCAAATCTTTGTTCAGAAGACATAGTGATGCTTTGCTGCTTCTTTTTCTGTCCCATATCCTACAAATCCTACGGTGATGGTTGTATAAAGAAGCCTTCATCCTGTAAGGAGCAGACCGTGAAGAATGGGGACAAACAGGAAGAAACTGCAGGGCAGTTCCCAGCAGCAGGAGGTGGCCTTGCTGGTCTCGCTGGTGTTTACTCTGAACTTGGCATGCTCTGAGTCTTCTCTGGCTTGGTTTCCCAAAGCATAAAGCACACAGCCAAGCCCATAAGCATGTGATACTTGGCATTTTGGACCCATGTTGTGTGGTTGTGGAGCCGTAACTCAACGATCACAACTATAAAGACAGGTAGGAGCAAGCAGGCTAGAAGTTGTAGGAATTTTTAATCTCTAGCCTAGACAAGTGTCTTTCCTTTTGAGGAGGAGTCTTCTCCCCTTAGCCACGGGGTGTGAGACATCAGCTCAAGTGCTTTTGCAGCTATTAAACCATGAAGTACTTCAAGCACCTCACCGTGTGTCAGCCAGCACACCAGCGTGGCAGGAGACCTTATGGCTTCGCTCCCCTCTTCTCTTCTGCTGGCTCTGATGAGGCCCTTGGGTCTGCAGCCAGGGCTAAATGCTGCTTGGAGGTGGTTGCCTCCAGGAGCTGCAGTTCCATAATTGCTCATCTGCCAAAGATTGCACAAGGCATAGATGTAACCATGTGGGGATAACTTTTAAGGGCAGAACTTTTTTCTTGGCCAGGGGGTCCTGCAAGTGGTGAAACTCTTTGCTGCTCACCAGAAATTTATTTTTCTAAGTCTTCAAAGCTTAGGAAAACAACTTAGTGCTGTGTAATATTTTCCCTTACCCATGATGACATTGGCAAGTATTTTAATTGGAGGAGATTCGCTTCTTTAAATGATCTTGGTATATGAAATGCTCGATAGGAGCCGACGTGGTGCTGGAGGCCTGTGCTCTAGCAGGGCAGCGAGGCTGGAAGCTCTGCACTTACTGGAGTGCCAGGCGTGTGTTATGTGGCAATGCTTGCTTGGGTTTGCAAATGTTCACTTCCAGGGCAAAAGGATTCTTCCTGTTCCTCAGGTGCATCTTTTTGTGCCTGGTTTTATCTCTTGTACAGCCATCAGATGACTGGGACCTTAGAGAAGAAGGACAATAGTGTTAAAGAAGGTACCAGGACAAAAAAATATCTCTGTTTCTTTTGGAGAGTCTGGTGCTTAAAGCTTTGTGGAAGTCACTGCTTTAAAAATAGGGCTGGTTTTAAAGGAACACGTGAAGACTTAGAATCTGCCACATTTTTGATGTTTCTATCACATCTATCTCCTCCTCTTTGGTGCTGTTTGATTAGGTTTTTCTGCAAGACCCAGATCTCTTTTTGAACAATTAATCTTTTATAGACTTGGCAGGGAGAGAGGAATGATTCCTGCCCTTTCGTGTGTTGGTCACAGTGACAGGGGACTTGTAAAAATGTTTTGTGTGTTTTAAAATTCTAGAAGGAACTGCAGTAACTTGGAAAGGAAAGTGTTTTATCAGAACAGAGACTTCCTGATTATGCCTGGCGGAGGCAGAGCTGGGCATAGCTGGCAGCTCCCAGACGGAAAGGCAATACAAATGAGACAGCAGGAATCCAGTGACTTTGGAGAAGGAGATGGATGAATTGCAAACAGGATTTTGTCCCCCTTTGTATAAGGAAATGTGCTTTGGTTTACTGGTAGCTAATGGGAGATAGTCCTTCCAACCCAAGCCATTCTATGACTCTCTGACAGTCACTGTGGCCAGGAGTGGCTCTTTGCATTTTCAAACTGTTGGCCATTTCTTTTGTTGGCTGAGTTTACCATCCATCATCCTCTCTGAAGAAGACACTGGAGCTACTTTTATAGTAGCCTGCCAGCTTGAACTGAGGGAAAGGCCTATCAGTTTGTAGCAGGGAGATTGGGAGAGCAGGCTGCAAACCTGACTGGTGGTACCTGGGCTTCCCAATCCCACAGTGGGTGCCTCCTGGAGGGAGCATAGAGGCTTGGGTTTCACTCACAAAGTCATGGGGCCCTTGGCTATTCTGCATCAGGCATACCAACGTCCCCATCCCGTGTTGCTCCCCCAGAGTGGTCTTGCTGGGACTTCCTCAGGGACAGGAAAAGCGAGAAAGGGGTGAGAGAAGCAGGAGGAGCAGTAGCAGTTGGCAGCCTGGTGTTCCCTGTGGGGACATTCAATTTTGCAATGAACCTCTTGGATTCTTGACAGGTCAGGTCTGTTGACCCTTCTGGGCACGCTATGGTGAGCGTTTAGTTATTTACTAAAGTCTTTTGAAGGCAGAGTGGCTTGATGGGGTCTGAGGCTTTTGTGTTATGGAGAGTAGTGTGAGAATCTTTGCTGGGGTTAGCCATTAGCTGATTGTTTAATTATTTGGCTCTGTAACTAAGTAACTAAATGCCCTGAGCCTTAAGATAAGCAGCTCTTTGTTAACGTTTTAATAAAAGAAGACAAATAATAATAATTTAAAAGCTAAGGAAGTATAAATCTCTTGTTTCAGTGACCGAATCTTGAACAGGGGCATGATTTGGAATGTAATTGCCTATCTTGTAATAATCTGAAGCAGCACATACAGAATGTCCCCAGTCCTCTATTGTGGTCATGGCTTTTATACAAACATTTCTTGCTTGATTTGATGGCTGGATGGCATAAACTGTGCTGCGAGACTGTATGAGCAGGCAAAGAAAAACTTTGTGTCTGTTTATTTAAGAGCAGTTTGGTTTTCCACGGTGGCATTGTTCAATAGCTCCACCTATAAACTTAAAATACATTGTGTGAGCCACTATGACAAACAAGGATGTAGCTGGGAGCAGACAATAGCAGCGACAACGTGCCCTCCCTTGTTCCCCAGTGTTTAAGTACAACGCCAGAAGTATTGAAGATGCCTTTATTGCCTGTTTGGTTTTCTAGGGGTGATGGGCAGCTGTTACTCACCTTGAGTCGTGTGCCTTCACAGGAGGAACTAATGCCACAATTATAGGATTTGCAGGAGAAGTTGCTTAGAAAGGAGTTATAGAATCATGGAATGGTTTGGGTTGGAAGGGACCTCAAAGTCCATCCAGTTCCACCCCCTGCCATGGGCAGGGACACCTCCCACTGGATCAGGGGGCTCCAAGCCCCATCCAACCTGGCCTTGAACACCTCCAGGGATGGGGCAGCCACAGCTTCTCTGGGCAACCTGGGCCAGGGCCTCCCCACCCTCACAGCAAAACATTTCTCCCCAAGATCTCATCTCAGTCTCCCCTCTTTCAGCTGAAAACTGTTCCCCCTCATCCTATCCTTGCACTCCTGATTAAGAGCCCCTCCCCAGCTTTCTTGAAGCCCCTTTCAGTACTGGGAGACTGCTCTAAGGTCTTCCTGTGCCCCCTTCCCACAGCCACACGGCGCTTGCCCAGCAAAGGTCATGTTGCCGGTTTATAGCGGTGGCTGGAGGATGCAGTTCCAAGGCAGAGGTTCAGAGAGGGCTGGAGGAGCAAGGAGGTGGTACCAGGTCATCCAGCCTTGCTTGGTGCTGCAGGCTCTACAGGGCTCTCTTTCTCCCATCCAGCTGTTTGCAGTAAGGGAAAAATTGAAGAAGATACTGCTGGAACCAGTGGAGGATGGGTGTGAGTGAGGGCTGAGCAAACCTGCAGCCTTCTCTGCTGTGCTCAAAAGGTGTAGGAGCAGGGAAAGAATCCTGGTATCAGCCTCAAGGCACCCATTGGCTTGATAGTACAATGTGCACCTGAGTTCAGAATTAGTCCCTGAACTTCAGAGCAATCCTTGTGCAGGGTCCTGGAGAGAGAGGGAGAGTTCCCTTTGCAGTGTGGGTTGCTGATGTGCTGCTGGGAATTCTTTAACAGTTCAAACTGGTTGCATTTTGGGTGGACTCCTGCCTCAGAATCCCACCTGTTCTCTGTTTGCTTTTGGGCACCATTTCAAACCCAAACTGGAAAAAGTTTATAGGCAAACGTTATAAAAAGTGACAGCCTTAAGTGCAGCTACATTCTCGTTTGGCAACACAAAGGCTTACCTGAAATAACTATTTCCAAACATGACTTCATTATTGCATGACACCACTTTATGCTGCATCTTCCCCGATACCCTAGAGAGAAAGAAATAGAGGAGAATAATATTTACCAAATGCTGATACCTAGTTGAAGCTTGTTTTTCTTCAGTATGTTAGTAATTTTCTTGTGAAAGGAATTGACTTTGTACTTTTGAAATAAATTACTGTTCTTGAGTTTGGATTTGTGTTGAAAAAATCAGTGTAAATTTGGATACGATAGTTAAAGAGATGAAATCTTGGATGGGAGGCAGAAAATTATTTTCCCTGTAATTATATACAACCAACCTGTCTGCCCAGGAGGATGCAGCAACCTGTGTGCCTATCCTGTGGCTTTCCTAATGCACTTGAAGGGTTGAGTTATCTTCACTCTCAACAGTTTTTAAAAAGTTTAAACAAAGACATTTTTATTTTTTTTTTCAATTTGACAGTGGAGTCCAAATTAAAAAAATCCCAAGCAGATTCAAACATATTCATTACTGATATGAAATATGGTAAAAATGATCCTATGCTCTTCTGGAAATCAGCGGCGTGTGGTGCTCGGTGAAACACCTGCCTTGCAGAGCTGTGGATTTGTGACTGTATCAGCAAGGCTGGATTAGTTTATAGGGAGTATAAAGCTGTATTGTAGCTGATCCTAGACTTTGAGATGGGACCTTGCATGCTAGAAAGCTTAGAGACCTTGTTATAAAATTGCAATCCAAGAATGATTACAGTCTCCATAATTGGTCTTGTTTAGATGGTTTTCTGTATTCTCCTGGCTGTGTCTGGGTGTGATCTATGTGTCAGATCTGTTGTTTGAACAAAACATGTTTGTCCGGAGGAAAAATCCAGGAGAAGCTTTGCTTGCTTTACAAGGGCACATCCCTGGATTTATTCTCCCTTTGCTTCAGGCAGACTCCCACCCAACTCCCTGAAATTATGTGATTCCAGGAGTGGGAGGAGGAACTGGCCAGGCTATTTTCAGGTGCATCAGTATAAGCCAATATTTAAATTCACCAGTGTCCCCCTGTGGTGGCAGCTTCTGGTACTCATAGCATCATAAATGTCTTGAGTTGGAAGGGATCCAGAAGGACCATTGGGTCCAACTCCCTGCTCCTTGCAGGACTACCTAAAACTAAGCTCCTGACAGCTTCAGCAGCTCCTTTGTACGGCCAGGCTCAGGTGTGATACCTGTTTCTGACTTCTCTGTTGAAGGTGTGATACCAGAAATGACAACACCATGCCCCAAGGATGAGGAACAGTGGTTTCAGGGTTGTCTATTCTTAGAAGCAAGTGTGCACAGCAAGGAATCGTGTATTTTAGTCTTCTCTCAGACTCCCAGACAAACAGAGGTGTGTGTTTTATTGCTGTGTGCACACAGTGGTGCAGGGTTGGTGCCTGTGGGGGGAAGGATGTGTGCTGGGGTGCGCCGGGGAACAGCTGTCTGGGTGATGGGACCCTCCTCGTTGGCAAACAGAAGGTTCCTTCAGGCTGTGTCCCCTTATTTACTTTTCATGCCCGCCTTGGCCAGGCCCAGAGGCTTGTGGGAGAGGGATACTGGGGCTGTAGGGAGAAACCAGTTGCAAAAGGAGTCCCTGTATCTCCCACGAGGTGGGGATCCCTCCACCCTATGTTGAGCTGTTCCGCCGTCCCTGTGGAGACAGTTCCAAGTGCCCAGGGCTGTGGTTCCTTTTTTCCCCTGCTGAGACCTGGCTGTGGAAGAGGGTGGTGAAGCCCTCGTAACTACAGGCAGATGTAGTTTTCCAAGGATGTCTTTTGACAAAGAGTGTGGTTTGACGTCCTTCTTGTAATTTGGTTATGAAAGGGAAGTGATGGATGAGCTGTTTTATTTTGGACATGTGTGTACACTGTGACCATGAAAGCTTTGCTTGTGCTCCCAGGTTTTTGCTTGGGATAGGCTGTAGAATAAGAAATGAAGGGAAAAAAAAATCAAAGGGAAAAGTTGCAATCACTGGGAGCAGAGTTGGCAGTGTGAGAGGCAAACGTAGAGACTTTGAGAAGGGTGTAGGGAGGACAATAAAGGACCTCATATATGCTGTGTATAAGGAGCTCGTGTTTATCAGCTTGGCTGGTGAAGGGGGTTTGACCATCACTATCTTTCAACATAGTTCTTTTCAGGGTTTCTTTTAGAAAAGCAACTTAGAAAATCAGATGGGGAAAGATAAATATTCATTTGAATCAGTGACACAGTTGCTAAGATGTGAAACGGAATTTGCTCTTCGAAGTCCCCCTGGCACCTCCAGATTCTCTGAAGTCCCCAGGTTCAGCAGGGCTCATCTCCCCCGCGTCCACTCGCTGTGAGCGCCGTGGTGCCTGTCCCTGGCACGTGGGACAAGGCACGTGCTGAGACACTGCTAAAATTGAAATGAGCTTTGTTTGTGATTGCCTTCTTGAAAATAAAGCCTGTCCCATACCTTCATATGGTTCAGCTTTACGAGGCGGATAGCTGGGCTAATCTGGATGCAATTTTTTAATTGAGCGTGACTTGATTTCTGTGGATGAAAAGGGCCTTCACTGACTTTTGTTGGAAATTCTCTCCTTTCCCTTCTCTTTCTTCTTTTTCCTCCTTTCCTTCCACCTTCGCAGAGCCACCAACCAAATACCAAATCTCTCAGCCAGATGTATATTCAGCACTTCCAGGAGAGCCGCTTGAGTTGCGCTGTCAATTGAAAGACGCCGTCATGATCAGTTGGACTAAGGATGGGGTCCCTTTGGGGCCTGACAATAGGACAGTGATTATTGGGGAGTACTTGCAAATTAAGGATGCTACACCCAGAGATTCGGGCCTCTATGCTTGCACAGCTGTTAGGACCCTAGACAGTGATACTCTCTACTTCATTGTAAATGTTACAGGTGAGTGAGTTAAACATAGGCTTTTGCATGTAGAAGCTGTAAAATGTGATATAAGGGCACATTATGATGTGAAACAGTCATGGAATCATGAAATGGTTTGGGTTAGAAGGAACCTTTAAAGCCCATCCAGTCCCACCCCCTGCCATGGGCAGGGACACCTCCCACTGGATCAGGGGGCTCAAAGCCCCATCCAGCCTGGCCTTGAACACCTCCAGGGATGGGGCAGCCACCACTGCTCTGGGCAACCTGGGCCAGTCCACTTAGGCACAGTTCAGCTGAGTTCTGTGAGTATTTCATTCCAGGGTAAGGACAAAGAGGAAATACCTGGACTCAGTTTGTATTTACCCCTTTTTATGGGATCTAGAGCGAAGAGTAGTTGCTGAATAGCTCTCTGTTTTATGCTACTATGACAAGGTTAAATTATACAGAGTTACTGTGGTGATGATCATGATAAAGCCAGGAGAATGAAGAATACCAGTTGTTCCCCCCCCCCCCCTCCCATCAGAAGAGCAAAAGGGATGTCCTACAGCCATTAAGTTTAGAGATAAATTGTTCCAGAGGTGCTCAGTTCTGTTCAACAGAGTGTCTTTCAGAAAAATCAAAATTTTAAGTGGACTTTTGGAGGTAGGATGCTCCCTTTGGAGCATTTCAGGCTTAGTACCTAGTTTTGTTCAAATTTTATAATACCATCACCCATTTTATGGTTAGATTTTTTTTTTCTGTAGCTTCTGCAAAGCTAGTGTAACCTCTGTTCTCTGCGGTAGATAATCCGAGAGGTAGTATATTGGTGTATTTGTAAAATAGGCTGGTTTAAAGACTTGATTATTTTTAATGTGCAGATGCTCTTTCCTCTGGGGATGATGAAGATGACAACGATGGGTCCGAAGACTTTGTGAACGACAGCAACCAGATGAGTAAGTAACAGCCCACTGCCAGAAGTCAATAGCAAGATCCACGTGGAGAATACTGTCCCGTCTTTCTCTCCTGCCTTCGGAGCTTCTTGGTTGTTAACTGCATGGGCTGTCAAACAGTGCTGTCTTTGTCCTTTTCCATTTTCTGTTTCACGTAGCTCGTACCTTGGAAATGAAAAATAAACTAATATTCTTCTGAACACACTTTACTGGTCTGTACTTTCTTTCTACCTTCTTGCTTTTCTGCCGTTTACTTTCTTCCTGAATTCGAGTTCACTCTTTGTCTGGCTTAGACTCTCACAGATGAACTAACTTACTCTGAACCTGAGCTGAAATTTAAGAGAAGAAACAAAGATCCAGCTCTTTTTGTTACAATGTGGTATGGAAACTTTAAAAATAAAAATAAGTTGTAATGAGGCAAATCCTTCAATCCTTAATCTCAGCAGAAATCTCCCTGGGGAGAATTAACGTCAAGACAATGAGGCTCTTTTGTCTGCTGAGGACCTCAAGGTTTGTTGCAAAGAAAGCAGTCCAGCCCTGAAACCACATTTTGTGTTCCTTGTGCATGTTGAAAATGGGCTACGAGAGTCCTGAACCTATCTGAGTGTTAAACTTCAGTCCCTTTGGAGA
This sequence comes from Tapera naevia, assembly GCA_033556795.1. Taxonomy (NCBI): domain Eukaryota; kingdom Metazoa; phylum Chordata; class Aves; order Cuculiformes; family Neomorphidae; genus Tapera; species Tapera naevia. Next base: position 586,122 of record JAUMJJ010000173.1, on the reverse strand, counting down.
ACTGGCAGAGCTATTAATAGGCTCGAAATGGAGCAGTCGCTAAGAAAAAAAGGAAGGGTAAAATTCATATTGGCTCCTTGTGCACTGTTGCAAAATCCCTGTGGTGGCTGGGAGTTTGCTGTTGCTCGTGCTTTGTGAAGTCAGTAGCAGGCAGAAGACAGAAATCCTTTGTGGGAGGTGTCAGCTAGTTACCAGGTGGTGTCTTTGCTCCTCAGCCTGGTTAGTACAGCTGTGTGAGGGAGGGAACCCCTGCTTCAGGTGCTCAGGTACCAGCCTGATTTCCACGCTCCTGGTTGGTTACTGTTGGATACGGCTGACCCTGGTCTGATCTGTGAAACTTTAGATGCTCCTTAAAATGATAGTTCTTAGCTGTGTGTTTGGTCCCTGCCATCTGTCAGTGTGCTTAACCCATGAGGCTCCACAGGTGCCAGCTCCAAGGGGCTGAGATGAAGCAGCTGGAGGCTGCTCCAACAAAGGAATGCGGTGGCAAAGATAATTGGTGAGTTTGGAAAAGGGACGCTGCTTTTAAAAGAAGTTGCCTAAGCAAAACCCACTGACCCAGGCAATGTTAGTCCTGAAGAGGACTTGGTGGCTGAAATTCCTTCTAGGAATCATCCCTGTGACTGTTAGCAATTTGGAGCTGTATTGGAGATGGTTAGAAAAGGGCTTGCAATATTTTTGGTGTGTTAGTGAAGACACTTGTGGTTCTGCTCCATGCTGGTGGCTTTGGAGACTCACTGTAAGCACAGATGGGTTTTGGAAGTGCATAGAACAAGAAAAAAGGACCTGATGTCTGTGCTCTGTGATGATGTGGTGACTATCCCTTCCACACAACAGTGAGAACTGCCCAGTGATCTCCTCTAACACTGTGATGTTCTTAAAATGACGGCTCATGTTATGAGCTACTGATGATCAGTCTTGGTTCAGGAGCTGGTGAAAGACCATGGACGATTTCTGTCCGTGAGGGATGTGGTGTGTCCTTCAGCAGGGGTCAGTCACACTTTCCCTGCTCAAAATGAAAGATGCTTCTGGAGCATGAACATTGAAACATCTTGGATGGTGGGGAGAGCACAAACCCTTGCAGTGTGGAAGGGAGGAAACTGCAAGAAGACAGCTTTCTCCTGAGCAGAGCACAAACAAGTCATGCTCATGAGATTTGCTTTCTATAAGGTGCCCACAACCTGCTAGGGCTTCTTGCAAGCTGCAGGTGGGCGCAGGGAGAGCAGAGCCTTCCTCTCCATGTCTGAGTGCTCAATGGGTAGAGCTGGAACTGGGAGAGTGATCGTGGCACCTCAGCCCTGCAAACAGTCTGTTTTCAATGAAAAGTTGCATCATAGCAACTCAGTTGGATTAATACAACTTTGCTGAAAGAGGGTTGTGATTTGGCAAGATCAGAGCTCTATGAAAGTTTGGGGTGGGACTTGGTGTGGAGCTTTTGAAACTGCTGAAACTTGTGTATCTCGCGTCTCCGAAGCCTTCCCATGAGTATTGTTTGCTGTTCCCTTTCTGGATTTTGTATCTCATCCAAAAGGCCACATCTAATGTAATAAACTGTTGCAAGACAGATTGAAATGTGAACAAGGGCTTGAGGAGTAGTCCTAAGTCTTCCCTGAGTGTGCAGTGTGATGGGTGGTGGTGTGTGATGGTCAGATGCCCTTGGCCATCTCCTCGGGTGGTGGTGCGTGATGGTCAGATGCCCTTGGCCATCTCCTGCCTACATTAGGCAGAGCCCTGAAGTCCAGGACCTCCCAAGAGCCAGTGGTTGCTGCTGTTTAAGAGAAGCCCTCCTTAGTTTCCTGAATCTCAGTTTGAGCTTTGCAGATCTCAAACACTTTAACTGATAATTTACATACAAATTACAGCTCTGATCATTAAGGATAAGCAATGGAAATTGGCTTGGTTATGCCTTCACTGATGGAAACAAAAGGCCATGGTCTTCAAAGGTTGCTGCTTTTTGATGAAACAATTCTGATAAAGTCCAGCTGTCCTGGCACGTTAATTATGATGTGATGAGGCAGGAAATGGCTGCAGTGCCTTCCCCAGGAAACTGAACCTTGGCATTCTCATTCCTGCATTTTTAAAACTAAAGGAAACGTGTTTAGAGCTGTTCTGTTTACAAGGGTAAGTGTTCATTTAAGCTTTTTTGTTCTCTCTGCCTCTGCTACAACTGTGTTTTTCAGAGGCTGAGGTTTTCCAGTGCAGGCAGAGAGGCTCTGCTGAGGAAATCTAGCCCACTTTTCAAGGCTGCCCAGAAAACAGAGCAGTTCCTGAAGTCAGTGGAGGCTGTGAGTGGCTCAGTGGCTGTGGGGAGCACCTCTTGGGAGAGGAGAGCGTTCACGTGTCCACGTGTGTGTTTGACCATTTGCCCTGTGTGTATTTTTAAGTAAAAGGCGTGCACAGCACATTTCACTCTGCCTTTGGTGTCCTCCTCGTTTGTCAGATGTTTTAACTGTCTGAAAGAACACGGTGGTAGATTTGTTCCAGACTGCATCCTGAATAGCTTTTTATTGCTTCCAGCTTTTGTTGAAGGGATTAGTGCTCCTGGGGAAGGTGCAGGGTTGGTTCCACTGCACAATAGTCCTCTCTCTCCACAAAATGGCTTTGTTGACAACTCAGTTTTCCCCTTTGTTACCCTGAAGAGGTGCCTTAGCTTGGTTCTGGAGGGCCACCTCCAAGGATGTTGATGTGGGACTTCCTTTTACAAAGTTAAGGGCTGGTAATGACAGTTTCTACTGGAAGTTTCTACCATACCTTGTTGGTACTTGTTGCCTTGTCCTCATCGGGATTTTGAGAAGTAGCCCTAATTAGAGGGATTTCTACTTTGGTGCTGGCAAAGAAGCAGCTGTAGTGATGGTTGCACTGAGGTCGTAGAATCATAGAATCCAACCATAGGTCCACCAACAATAATTTATTCTGGAGACCCCTGGGTAGCCCTGAAGATGCTGCTGCTCTGCCTTGAATTCTGGTCAGGCGACTGGAAACTTCATGGCTTTTTTTTTTCTTTATCGCCCTTTAAACAATTTCTTTTGGGCCAGGCTGTGGTAAATTGGCACCAAGAACAAAAAGCATCTAAATAGAATCCACATGCTGTTCTTTTCATGCCTTGAAGAGTTTCAGAAAGGATGAAACAAGGTTCAAATTCATGAAATCCTGTAGAGTGGAAACCCACTCAAGGGAGCAGCAAAAATTGGATGTTGCCTAGAAGTGTTTTTTAATTAAAGGTCAAATACAATAGTACTGAAAACCTTGAGGCGGGGGTGATGTGGTCATTTCAGACACACTGTTGCCTGCTCGGGTGCTTGTGAGGGAGGCTTGGAGTTGCCTACTTTTGTATTTCTTTGTGTTAGATAAGTCCAAATAGAAATTCAGGCATCCTGAAGTGAAGTGGTCCCCTGGGCTGCCTAATTTCAATTTCGCATGCAGGAGATCTGCCTGATTAGATGTAATGTATTTGCAGTGGAGTACAGTGTGGGTCAGCAGGATATTTTCTTCACTAATGAGAGCTCTAAAAGCAATCAGGAATTCCCACCCGTTCCCCTGCTGCTCGTTACCTCTACGTGATGGAGTTTGCCCTGGTGTTGCTGTGAACTTTGCACACTGGTGCTACCTGCTTCCACCTGCCCTGTAAGGTGGGATGCGATGGACGGGGGCTGTAAGACTTGGTGCTTGATGGTTTGTACTCATTAACAATGTTTGTTCTTGGGTTTGGTGGATCTGGATGTTTTTCCTCTCAAGACAAACAGAAACAGTAAAAGGTGCTTTTAGGTTATGCTAATTTAATCTATAAAGAGAAATTGAGTGTTATGGGATTGATCGTTGTGTGAAAGCACGGAATGAGGACGAGCGTTGCCATTTGTGGTTGTTGTTGCCGGAGTGGTGAAGCCCTGGCAGAGGCTGCCCAGGGCAGTGGTGGAGTCTCCATCCCTGGAGGGTTCAAAAATCGTGTAGATGTGGCACCTTGGGACATGGTTCAGCAGGGGTTGGGCTGATGGTTGGACTGGATGAGCTGAGAAGCCTTCTCCAACCTTACTGATTCTGTATTGGGAGCTGCCAATATAAGTTGTTACTCCCTGGTGAAAAATGGTAGGATGTCTCAAAGCATTTCCAGGTGGTCTTTTCAACATGCAATATCTGTGTGTTTTTCTCCAAGCTCCCCTGTAGTCCAGGAGCATCACAGGTTGTGCTGCTGTGAGAGATGTACAAGGGGAAGCTTTTCAGAGTCCTTTGTCCCAGCCCAGAGAGTTTCCTTTCCCCGTCTTTCCATGGCACAGAACAGAGCTGCTTCTCTTCATTCCTGCCTGCATCCTCTTGGCCTCTTCTCTGCTCCCACAGCTTCCCTAGAGCAGAGCTTTCTGTCCCTGTCTGTTCCTTGTGTATGAGTCGTGCTGGAGTACTTCTCTTCCAGGGACAAGGGCTGGTGGAAAGGAGGAGTTATGCAAGTAAGCTAGAGGATGAGCTGCCCTGTGACGTCTTGGTAGCTGAGTAGAAACCTGGCTGCGTGAAGCAGCCTTGTCTGGGGAACTGTTGGTGGATGGATCCTGACCAAGTCATGTAGCCTGGTCCTGGGCTGCACCTTGATGGGGACCCACTCTGGAGCTTCGTCCATCCAGCCTGTGCTGACGTGGGTGACCTGTGGAGCGTGTGGTTCAGAGGTGGTGCTTGCCAACAGGTGCTTCCAAGCTTGTTATGCTCTTATAGAATCATGGAAATGTTTGGGTGGGAATGGACCCCAAAGCCCATCCAGTTCCAGCCCCTTGCCATGGGCAGGGACACCACCCACTGGATCAGAGTGCTCAAAGCCCCATTCAGCCTGACCTTGAGCACCCCCCAGGTGTTTGCAGTGTGAGAAGGTGCGTGTGGTGGACAGGGTGAGAAGAGACCATGGTGGCTGCAGAGTTGTTGGGGCTGTGTTGCCAGTTTGGGGTCAAATGTAGGCACTCTGCTCCGTCTGCTGTACCAGTATAACTGGTTCAGATGGTTGATTGGCTTTGACTTGCCACTGTTTACTTCGACTTTGTTGGAGTTGTGGGTAGGGCCCAGGAGTGGTCACCTTACATTGCCTTGTAGAGGATGTTCAGCGATCCAGAGAAAATATCTTTTTAATATACTGGTACCAACATGCAATTCCACCCTGTCCTGGTGTACTTGTGATGTAATTTGGCCTTTGTTGTGTAGTACTTAATTCCTTTGGTTGGCTTTGTTTAAAGTCTTCTGTTATTGTAATGTGATCCTGGTTTTAGCAAATAACTTTAACAGTGATTTTCCCTGCATCCCTAATTCACTTTAGTCCGTGTAACAATTTCTTAGCGTTGCAGTTAAGTTTTCAATACTTGCCTGATTTTTGTTTTGATTGCACGCACAAATCTGCTTTGCTTTTCTACTTCATTAATTTTAACACTAATTGCCACTTGGGGCAAAAAAAAAAATAGTCACTTATCGTTCTTAGCATCATTATAAGGCTTGCTTTTGGAATGTTTTCCTTATACTGAGAGGGACCTTGTTAAAGGATTTATTTCTGTATTTTCTATCCAGCTGTATTTTTGTTTGGGAGGGGCAGGGGGGTGGCAGGATTTCTGGGTTTGCACTGATTGTAAGAACTGCTATAAATATTTGAGGAGCGGAAGAGTTTATTTATAGTGGAGTTTTAGGCGCTAATGAAGGAAATGAAACAGGCTGGGAGAAATAGGGTTATTTTTCTGGACCCCTCTAGTCCTAAAAATTCCACGCTAATCTGATTTGCTTCAGGAAAAGTCCATTGTAAACGAAATTAATGTTTCCTCCTATTAAGCAGATCTTGAATCTTTGACTTTTTAATAAGTGTTATGGTGAGAGAGCTGAAATGGTGCTGTGAAGGCACTGTGCAAGATAGCAAAGGGGTGCATGGATCCAGAGCATGGGATAACCTTGGGAATGAATCTGTCTGAGCAAATTTACTTCTTGGAGGGTAAAAAGTAGTTGTATGTTTTGTTTGACTGTTTCCTGTACTTAAGTGCCAAATGATTGAAAATCTGAACGAGAGAGGGCTTTTCCATGTGCTCCTCACACTCCTTGTGTGGGCACCAGCTGGACCTGGACATGGCAAGGAGTGAGTGAGGGCCAGGAGAAGCCTGGCCAGAAGCCAGTAAATACGATTTGAGAGAGACACTCTCGTTTTGTGCCGTGGTGTTGGACATCACTGACCGTCTGGTCTTCAAAAGGCTCATGAGAATGGAAAACCCCTCAAAATTATAAACACTGTTGATGTGTTTTGATGGTCCCCTTGGGTTAAGGTTTCAGAAACATATTCTGCTTGTGAATGTATTTTAGTGGTGTGTTTGACAATAACAGCACAGCTCACCTTGCTGTGTGGTACACTATAAGTTTCAGGTGTGTTTATCCCCTTTGGGAGGAGGTTAAGATGCTTCCAACAGGTCATCTGACTTGGTCTGTTTGGCTTCGGAGCCGGGGTCCAAGAATTCAAAGAGTGCTCACAGTAACTGGAGGGTGGAAGCGTCTGATCATTTGAGTCTGCTGAAAACTTGGTCCCTACACAAAAGATATCTGTGATTAATTTGGTCCTAAGTTATACACTCGGGGCTACAGATTGAACTGTTTGCAAAACCCTGGTCAACACTTGTGGCATCTGATTTCCAGGCGCGTGTTCTTCCTTAACCAATACGTGAGGCCCTTCATGCCTGCGGAAGGGAGCTCGGATTTTTGAGTCCTGATGTTTCTGTCTGTATCTCTGGAACAGGGGCACCCTACTGGACACACACAGACAAGATGGAGAAGAGGTTACACGCGGTGCCAGCAGCAAACACCGTCAAGTTTCGTTGTCCGGCGATGGGAAACCCAACACCCACCATGCGGTGGCTGAAAAATGGGAAGGAGTTTAAACAAGAGCACCGTATTGGCGGCTATAAGGTACATTCCCATGGTGTGACTTTGCAATTTCTGTTCTTAACCAAGTCTGTAAAAAGAACCCAACTTGCTGAAGTCAACAGAAAATCTTTTAATGGCCCTGGATCAAATGTAGAAGCAAAGAAAAGTAATTGTTTTCTTCTGGGGAAGGGTGGGTGGTTTCTTTGGCAGCTACTGAGCACTAATTCTGTTGGGTTTTTTTTTCTCAAATTCAGGCTTGTAGCATTAGGCTTATTTATAGGGATTTACTTGGAAAAATAAAGACTGAATTTGCAAAGCTCTATTCATTTTCAGCTGCATTGTTAAAAACTTGACCATCCACTCTGCTGACTGAGGACAACTTAATAAGGGAAGGGTTGGAAGTCAAAAGTTATTATTTTCTGTAGAGTTTATGGTCTGTGACACTGAAATGGGAAGCAGGATTTGAGGGAAAGTAACAGCAATTACTTACAAGGGTTTGCTTGAATTTTAAACAGCTTCAGATTAGATGCTTCCTTCTGAATTGGTGGTTACTGATTAAGAGAGGGTTTTAGGGAGGGCAGTTAGCTCTGTGGGTTAGAGCAGGCACCTTTGACCTCCCAGTATCTGCCTAGGTCAGGCCAGAAGTCAGGATCGGGTCATCTTATCCGAGTGGGAGTGTGAGTGTGTGACTGATGGCAAATTGCTGTTCCAGCACTGCCCTTGCCATCCTGAGATCCCTTCCCCTCTTCCGCCGACCTTCTGCCTGTGGCTTCCTCACGTCCCCAACACCTCCCTAACCTCTCTCCAAAGATGAGACGCTTCCAAGTTGGTCACCTCCTTGTCACCCCCAGCTTGGACGCTCTGAGAGCAATTTGTGACGCTAATTAAGACAGAAGCTGACTTTTCCAGACCACAGCAGAAGCTGAAGAGGCAGTGGTGGGGCTGCCTCCCCCGTACCGCGCCGCTGCCTTAACCCCAGCGCTCACAGGATTTTTGGGTTGCCGTGTTTCGCGATGCCCTGATGGAGCCAGGGTCTATTGCTTCATGTTCTGTTGACTCAGATCCTGCTTGGGACAAGAAATTCTGTTTTCCATTGCAGAGGAGGACAAGCTGCAGTCTCCTTTCCTCTCTAGATAGATTTACTGTCCAAAGTGTCAACTTTTCCACCATTTGTGTTAGTGGAGAGCGGAGCCCAGAAAATCTCCCTGCATGAGCACTAATTATCTAAGTCGAGTTTTCCATCTATGTTTGGTTTTACCATAAATTACTGTTGCTTATGAGTGTACACCTGGCAACACCTTCTGCCTTTCATAACGCTGGGGAGCGTTAACGAATTGGCTACAAGTCAGTGGTTTTTCACCTTTCTCAGTGCTTATTTAAAATAAAAAAGAAGCCAGTTTAAGAAAAAAAGCCAAACCCAAAAATAACAAACTAATCCTGTCTTGGAAAATAATAATAACTGTTTCAGTACTAGCTGAGACATCCTTTGAACCCCTTACCATCTCATGAAGGGGAAATGCAGATACCACTCTTGAAAGCTGTGGAGGAAAATGTGGGTCTTGGAAGACAGGATGGAGATACCTGATCCCTCTGGTTTGGGAGGGTGACCTTGGACAGGGTAAAGCAGCCCGTGGTGGGCTCCGTGCTGCCACTGCGCCGTGTTAGGGATCGGCGTGAGCTTATTTAGATCGGTGTCCGTTAAGTGGCATGAATTCAGTTTTTGCCCATGTATTAAACATACACAGTTTCCTAGGTGTGTGTCTACTCTGGGAGGGAACCACACATGGCTGTTTCTAAAGCCAGCTGCGTAAGTGAAGGGCATACCTGGAATTCTAAACCATAACTTCTGCATCTCTTGAAAGAAAAAAGAAAAAAAGAGGGGGCACAGCTGTGGGTTTTAAGGCTTTTTCTTGTTGGTCAGAAATACATCAAAATTTAAATGATCTGGTAGCATTTACTTATCATTGCAAACCAAATCTATGTCTATTTTAGCTTCTGTTGTGTGTTGAACAACCATCTTTTTAAGATGGAAGCTTGTTTTTGGTGAAAGTGTTAAAGGAGCTTGTGGAGGCTGCGTCCCCTTCTCATTAGAGGGGCAGGGTGAGGTCAAAATTTAAATGATCTGGTAGCATTTACTTATTGCAAACCAAATCTATGTCTATTTTAGCTTCTGTTGTGTGTTGAACAACCATCTTTTTAAGATGGAAGCTTGTTTTTGGTGAAAGTGTTAAGAGCTTGTGGAGGCTGCGTCCCCTTCCCATTAGAGGGACAGGTTGAGGTCACTGTGGGCTGATTCATAATTACCATGGAATAGAGAGAGAATTGTGTTTTCTTCACACTTCTCTGCCAACCAAGTGTTAATGAAGGAATCCTCAGAAAGGTTTGGGTCTGTGTTCAGCCAGGTGTTGCAGCAGCTCATGACCGTTCTGGTGCAGTTGCTTGTCTTCAGTCTGCTGTGTGGAGCATTTCTGCTGGACATCTTCATATTCACAATACTTTGAGCCACAGGGGTGGCTGGGCACAGCCTTGGCTGTGTCTGCCAACACCAGCTGGTGTTATTCCATCTGCCCCTTTCACAAGAGGCAGTCGTCCCTTGAAGACTTTTAAGAACAAAGGAAAGGGAAGGAAAATGTGAAGCTTTCCAGTGTTCTTCCAGCCACCTCTCTCCTGCTGCCTTCAGCTAAGAGATCTCCTCTCTTTATCACAATCAGACAGTGGCCTGCAGCCCTTTGTCCCACTGACTGGGGAGTGCCTCAAGTCCATTTGCACTCAGCAGGCTCACATTAGGGTGTATATGCTGGCCAAGAGAGCTTCCAGAGCACAATTCCTCCACCTTGACTCAGTCTGGGTGGTGAATTTCAGAATTGAACCTTTGATTTTCAGGGTGTACCCAGAGTTCCTACAGCAATGACAAAGCTATCACTTATGGAATGTCTAAACCCTTTTTTAGTCATTTAAATCTGTCTTTAAAGTGATAACGGCTCTTGCTTTGGCATTGAAAGGCCAAATATAATTTATAATTTCTGGGAGTGAATAACCTGAGTCCTTCGTGAGCCTTTGCTGTTCTGGACGCCACCCGGAAAGCAAACGTACATCCATTCTGGTTTGCCAGGTGTGGGGTTTCACATGTGCATTTAGATAACTTAATTCACTGCAGTCATCGTATGCACATTTAAATTCAGCCAGGCAAACAAGGAATAAAGGAGTTCTGACCCTATAGGAACTACATTGCATGGATATTCTGCACTTGTTCTCCCTCCATAAGCAGTACCAGTATAAATCTGAACTGTACTGGTTTTATGGGGAATTGTAGTCTGGCTTCTAATTCTTCTCTCTCTTGAAATTAATTTAAAATTGACTCTTTTTACCATTTTTTAAGTGATGATTTTTCATGATGTATCCATTCGCTGCAGATGCACATTTTAAAATTAAACACAACTGCCCACAATTTTTTTGTATGATTCTCCAAAAGCAAAATGTTTCTATGAAACATTCCTATCCCTTTCCTAGCTTTCTGACCAATATTTCTTGGGATTTTGATTCCAGTTTAAATTTCCTGCTCCAAGCAATATCTGTAGGGTACAGTTGTGTGCATTTGATATTGATAGTTTAGTTTAAAATTTGAACTGTTTGGAAGAATTGGTTAAAAAACTGATGGAGAAAATGGCATTGCCAGAAGTTGTCTGTACCTGGTCAGGAAAAAACATGTTGAAATGGTATTTATTATCTCAGTAAAGTATTCCTTTTGGGTAGAAGCACAGATAAGACATGAAAATAGTAAAGAAAAATAGCAAAGTAGTAAAAATGGAGAGGGCAAAAGCAGTTATGCAGTTAGACTGTGTTGGCAAAATATTTGAAGGATCAAGCTGTGATTTGGGATACTTGGAATGCAGTTGTTCCCTGATTTACCTGACGTCAAGAAAAGGCAGTGACAAGCTGGAAGGTGTCCCTTGAAGACTAAGGTGATGGAGTGGGTGGGACTGTGTGGGTATCACCAGGGTTTGGATTGAACTCAGTATGAAGTAGGGCTGCAGGGAACAAAATAGAAATAACAGGATAATGGCTGGCAGGGATTTAGGCTGGAGAGCTGGAAGAGTTTTCTACCACTGATTGATCTCTGGCTGTGGACACCTGTGCTTTTCTGGACCCCCTTACCCAGTAAGGATGCTCCTGCTTTCAGCTTCTTGTGGCTGCTCTCATGCTTTTTCCTGGTGGATTAGTTCTCTTGGGCTCCCGAATGGGCTCTGTCTGCCAGAGGAGCTCAACTCATCTATGTAAACAGCTTGAAGGGACCCAGCTGATGTTACACAGGGAAACTTCTTTGGGAATATCTGGAGCGCTGTAGGACTGGTGCCTTCAGTTAGAAGGTCCCAAGGGAGCAACCAGGAGGGGGGAAATGGTGATAACCTGCACTACCAAAGAGACTTTCTACAACTTCAGCCACAGGGGTGGAGTTTTTTGTTTGGTTTGGTGTTTTTTCCCTGAAATGGGTGCCACTCTTGTAGTTTATCCACATGCAGAGGGCTGGTGTCAGAGCTTTGAACCTCTTCTGAAATTAGCTTTTCCAGAGGCTGCTGTTGGGGCTGGGTGTCAGTAACAGCAGTGGTTTTGCTGCCCAAAGACAGAATTCTTTGGGATGAGGTAGAGAAGGCACATTAGTTAGGAAGGCCACGTTAAGAAAGCCTTTCCAGTCAGGGCACTGCAAACCACGGGGTTGCAGGGACGTGGCGGGAGCATCACGTGGCTGCGAATGAAGGGTTCAAATTGGGACTCTGGAGCGGGAGAAGATGCTGTCATCCCAGCCAAGGAGAGCTTCTCTGGGCTTTGCAATCAGAAAGCAATAAGCCAACGAGCTGAATCTAGTTGAATCCAGATCCAGGACATAAATCCTGTTGTGTGACGATGTGTCAGAAATGCTTTGGGCCTCTCCAGCAGTTGTTTAGCTTCAACTGAGGAGGCTTAAGCTGTTGTTTTCTTATAAAGATGTTATCTCTTCTCACTGGAGTTACAAGAAGGGAAATTGCACAAATGCTTTTTAATATTGCCATCCAGTATTTCCACTTGTGGCTGTAAGCTCGTTATGTTTTCTTGTTCAATGCTAAACACTGTGCTTTCCTATCAAATTAATCACTTGCAGCTTGTAAGCAATATTTATTTTGCTTTAACTTCATGGAGCCATGATCTGTTCTTCCTGTTTTGCAGTCAGATAGGTTAAAACCACTTGCTTCAGTCCTGAGAAGTGTGACATAACTTGTAATGACAAAAAGCTCAGGTCACTTTGACCAAGTCTTTTTCTAAATAGCTCATGAAGAAGTGAAATATTTAAAATATGTCACTGTTGTATTTGTTGTTTACCAAGTGGTTTATGATGGTAATTCTTCCTGACCCAAACCTTGACTTTCAAGGTTGTTTAACAGAATAACAGGGCAATAAAAGATAAACTCTAGCTTTATAAACTTAGTTCTTAGCCCTTCATAGCATGAAAAGAATAAATCAGCCTATAGTTTTGATGTGTGCTGGCAGGATAGGGGGGCAGGGAGAGGAGCTCCTAAGTTTGGGGTCGCATTGCCGTGCATTTCTGCGACATTTGGTGAGTGTCCCTGCCCTTCACCTGCTGCTGGAGGATCTTCTACATGGCTTTTGTTTTTCAAAGCCCATATGGCCAGCTTGTTAGCTAATATTATTGACTTGGAACTAAATAGTAACATTAATAACTAGCTAATGAGCTAATTACTAGCTGGGCGGACAAGGAAAGCCAGGAGCTCCTTACAGAGAGGACTTTCTTCTTCCAAGCTTTGAACTGAGGGCAGTTTTACCTCTGGCAAGCGTGAGAGCAAAGCTTTTTGGCACAGCCCTGCGTAGCCTTTTCCTGCTGGAGAAGCACCTTCACAATAGTTCAGCACAAGGCAGATTTGCAGACCTGTGGTTGTAATGATCTTTTAAGAACAGAGAGTTACTGGAAGTGTCACAGAGTGGCCCATAAATTTCTCCAGTGTGCTGTGCTGAATGACTGCTTTCCATTTGGCTGATTAAAATGACTGTAGCAGATTGTCTTTTCATTCCATTTGCTAAAGTACATGGTTTAGGAATTGTACATTACAGCTACACCATGCTAGGATCTTCGAGCACTTTGTCAAAAATGTAATGCTAAAACAAGGGATTAGTGGATAGCCAGCAGAAGGTCATTTTGGGAGCCAACTTTTGATGCAGGAAATATATATGTGTGTACCGGATGACTCGCTGTCCTTCCAGTGCTGGGCTCGATCCTATTTTGTGCAAGAGTGGTGCCAACACTCCTTTTGAGTTCAAGTGGGAACAGAATCAGCACCTTTAATGCATTCTGTCCTAGAAGGATTACATGCAATAAATGTATATTCTTATGCTCTGTTTCCATGAGGCTCTTCTTCAGGCGTTTTCTGTGAGTATCACAGTATCATAAGGTTGGAAAGGACCTTTGAGATCATTGAGTCCAACCTATAACCCTACACCAACACCCACACTAACACCAACCCATCATCTAACCCATGGCACTCAGTGCCTCATCCAGTCTCCCTTCAAACCCCTCCAGGGTCGGTGACTCCACCCCCTCCCTGGGCAGCCCATTCCAATGGCCAATCACCCTTTCAGTGAAGAACTTTTTCCCTCACATCAAGTCTAAACTTTCCCTGATGAAGCTTGAGTCCATGCCCTCCAGTTCTGTCCCTGGTCACCCAAGAGAAGAGACCAACCCCTGCCCCATTACAACCTCCTTTTAGGGAGTTGTAGAGAGCAATGAGGTCTCCCCTGAGCCTCCTCTTCTTCAGACTAAACAGCCCCAACTCCCTCAGTCGCTCCTCATAGGGCTTGTGCTCCAGCCCCTTCACCATCTTCGTTGCCCTCCTCTGGACCCTCTCCAGTATCCTGACATCTTTCCCAAACTGGGGGGCCCAGAACTGGACACAATATTCAAGGTGAGGCCTGACCAGTGCCGAGTACAGGGGGACGATAACTCCTCTGGTCCTGCTGGCCACACTATTCCTGCTGCAGGCCAGGATGCCATTGGCCTTCTTGGCCACCTGGGCACACTGCTGGCTCATGGTGAGCTTCCTGGCCACCAGCACTTCCTTTCTTTCATGTGGTACCCCAAGAGTTGTGGCCACTCTGTTGTCTGTGGGAGGGATCTCAAACATTGCTAAATGTCTTTGTTTCTCCAAGATGTGGGCTGTGTGATTGAGCTGTTAGAGAAAGGCAGAGACTTAGATGTTAGGGAAGCACATCTATCCCATGCTGCTGGTGGGTAGTTAACATCAGATGATTGTTTGGAGACAGATGGGAAATATCCTGGGGGCGTGAATTCCCTGTCCAGTGGATTGAGAGGTACAGCCCAGTAGGATAACTGCTGCTGATTGGGGCCATCCTTGTCAGCCTGGTAGCTCTGAGTGTGTGCTGAGGTCTGCAGGGCTCAGTGTGGGGATGAGGTGGATTTATAGCAGAGTGCATGAAAGCTTTCCCTGCTGCAGCCGTGCTGTACTGCATCAGACATAAAGTATTCCAGGGTCTTGGAGTGTCAGCTGAGCATGGTAGAGCCTGTTAAACACGGATTGCGAAAGGTTAACTATTCAGGGAACACTTCTTTCAGAGGGGGAGAGGGTGAAACCGTGCTAGTGATTCCCAGCCTCTCTGGTTCCCTTCCGCCAGGTCCGCAACCAGCACTGGAGCCTCATCATGGAGAGTGTGGTCCCGTCTGACAAGGGTAACTACACATGCATAGTGGAAAACCAGTATGGATCCATCAACCACACCTACCATCTCGACGTTGTCGGTGAGTAAAGATGGTGTTTTTAATTAGTGAGCTTATTAAAAGATATTGAGCTAAGCTAAAGGGATTTTGCATCAGTTTTGAAGGTGATTGTGTAGTAGTCTAAAGAGAAGATCACAGTATTACAAGGTTGGAAAGGACCTCTGAGATCAAGTCCAACCTATAACCCTACACTAACACCAACCATCATCTAACCCATGGCACTCAGTGCCTCATCCAGTCTCCCCTTAAACCCCTCCAGGGTCGGTGACTCCACCCCCTCCCTGGGCAGCCCATTCCAATGGCCAATCACCCTTTCAGTGAAGAACTTCTTCCTAACATCAAGACTAAACTTTCCCTGATGAAGCTTGAGTCCCTGCCCTCTAGTTCTGTCCCTGGTCACCTGAGAGAAGAGACCAACCCCTGCCCCACTACAACCTCCTTTTAGGGAGTTGTAGAGAGCAATGAGGTCTCCCCTGAGCCTCCTCTTCTCCAGACTAAACAGCCCCAGCTCCCTCAGTCGCTCCTCGTAGGGCTTGTGCTCCAGCCCCCTCACCATCTTCGTTGCCCTCCTCTGGACACTCTCCAGCATCCTGACATCTTTCCCAAACTGGGGGGCCCAGAACTGGACACAGTATTCAAGGTGAGGCCTGACCAGTGCCGAGTACAGGGGGACGATAACTTCTCTGGTCCTCCTGGCCACACTATTCCTGCTGCAGGCCAGGATGCCATTGGCCTTCTTGGCCACCTGAGCACACTGCTGGCTCATGGTGAGCTTCCTGGCCACCAGCACTCCCAGGTCCCTTTCTGCCTGACTCCTCTCCAGCCACTCTGTCCCCAGTCTAGAGCTCTGCATGGGATATAAGATTGCACTTCCCAACTAATTGTTGCATAGCTTTATATGTTCATCTCTCTCACTTGTGTCTGTAGGACACATCTGCCCAGGCCTTGGCAAAGGTGTAATATCGTGCATGCCAATGAGTTCTTGGTGTTGCAATACTCCTACAAGCTTACTGCAAATAGCAAATAATAAATACCAATGCAATTTTAATCATTAGTATTGCAATTTAAATATTACTTGTACAATTGGTAACAAATTTTAATAACTGCAGTTGCAAAAACTGCCAAGGAATCCTCTAGATTGCTGCTGTTATTGTGATGACTTGTTTCAGTGAAAAGCTAGATGTTGGCTTTGGTGAAGATCTGGAGCTTCAGGAAAGGTACTTAGCGTAACTGAAATCTGACCGCAGCCCACATCGTGGGCTACGAGGAATCCCTGCAACAAGGGCAACAAAAATTATAAAGACATGGTTTCACCTGAGGACAGATTCTACAAAGCTGTGTGAATTCTTAGTAGCAAAGCTGCAATTCTGCAGGACTATTACATGCTTAGTGGTATTAAGAATACACAAATCCTGTTGACGTTAAGGGTGATTACACATGTTTAGTTAAGTGCTTAGCTAAATCAGGGCTGGAAATCTCAGGAACCAAGTCCATTCACCTCTACTCTTGCTGATTAGCCTGGGTGGGTGTGAGCAGTTTTGTTGACTCTGAAGGCATTGCTGCCCAAAAATAATCAGAGGACCTGCTGGTTGTAGAACACCTTTGGGGGTCTGAGCTCTTGTGTCTGATGTCTGTCTGGAATGGGCTTTGCTCTCTCCAGGCTTGTGGGATGATCTGAGCGTCACCATCTCCATGAATAAAACTTTTGATCAATCAATATTGAAAGCAAAAGTGAATCTGATTATTGTAAGCTATTTTTGGCTGGGGACTGACAGCCCAGTTTATCTTCTGTGGAGAAGCTTACTGTGAGTGTGGGTTTATATGGTTAAAACAGTGGCAGTATTTCCATGTCCATATTTCTTGATTGGTTTTTGTGTGGGTAAGAATGCATCCCTCACGTTGTTTTCAATGTTTGTTGAAAATAGTATCTTTAAGACCACTTAGATTTGTGAAACCCCACAAATCCAAAAGAAAACAAGTGCCAGCTCCTCAGGCATCAAGAAAGGACAAAGTTCCCCTGAAAATGCAAGTACGAGCTTGCCTTCATGGGGCAGAGGAGGAGGGGGGCAAGTTTGTGATGGGGATACCATCAAGCTAACCCCCTATCCCTAGCACGTTGAAGTCTTCAAAGCCAGGTTGTGAACCACCAGCTCACCTGTACTTTGTTTTAGGCAATCAGCACTGGAAACAGTGAGCATTTTCATAGCTGTGGTGATATTTTGTCATCCTCGATAGAGTGAGCTGTGGGTTATTGTTGAGGTGAACCCCACGACTGGCAAAGCCATTGTTGTCTGAATGCTTGCTTAAATGAAGCTTTGTGAGGGTGCAGCAGCCAGGGCTG
Organism: Tapera naevia; assembly: GCA_033556795.1. Classification (NCBI taxonomy): domain Eukaryota; kingdom Metazoa; phylum Chordata; class Aves; order Cuculiformes; family Neomorphidae; genus Tapera; species Tapera naevia. The sequence continues at coordinate 569,140 of JAUMJJ010000173.1, read as the reverse complement.
CCAGAGCTGGTGGTCAGTGGTGCTCTGAGAGCCTCATTCCTCACTGACCAACTCACCGCAGGGCACGGGCTGCTCGCATGGGCTTGCCGGGACGAGGCTTGACTTGAAGTCTGGCCCAGGAGGAGTGTAAGGGGATGATGAGTCATGGGATTTTTGGAGGTGTTTTTGATTTTGTGGGCTTTTTTTTTTTTCCTAATCCTTCAGGGAGCCCAGGTTGACTCAACTTTGGTTTTGCTTAAAACTGTTTGTCAGTAGGCGACGTGGGAGGACAAAGCCAGTTTTGCGATATTGCGAGTTTTGCTTGCTGAAATGAAACTGGTTAAGAATTCCCCTCCCTTCTCTGTCCCTGCTCCTTTTCCTGGTTACCAGCCTGGTCCCAGTCTGGCATGTTCCATCTTGACCAAAAGTTTCTTCACCCACTTTTTCTTAGCAAATATGTTAATGGGTTATGCTGTCACTTGAGCAAATATTTGTCATAATCCCTCTGGCCTCCTTTCCCCTTTGAGTCTTTTGAAAGCCTTACATTGAGGAATATTAAGCAGAAGTTTGTTTCCTGGCAGTAAATTCTAGTGACTTGCATGAATGAATGCAATCATAATAAGGATTCTGTCCTTTATTTGTTTATTCCTTTCCTATAGAGGGGCAGAAAAGTAAACAATGAGCTTTTTTAAAGTGACTATAGATTTGGGGTGCTGGGTACCTGATTTTCCCTGGGCTATATATTATATTCTGCATTTTCTGATGCTTGGACTGAATGAGGTGGCAAACCAGAAGTCCAAAAGTGACTTCTGCAAATCCCAGTTCTGGAGTTCTTGAATATTAAATATACCTCTTGAAGTTCAGTGTATTTAATAACTTTAATTTCTTCAATTTGGTGAGTTAAAGGGTGGATTTGGTAGTTTACTTTGAGAACATACGTATGGGAATTTGTACCCTAAGTTACCTCTGTGTTGAATTTACTGTGAGTCTTTCAAGAGACACCGCACTGGGACTTGAACCTAAATGGGGTGTTCAAGTCAGAGAGCTCAGCTGTTTCTGTGTTGCTGAAAGCTTCTAATAATTGTGGAGGTTGGGCGTAAAATTGCTGAAGCAGTAAATTAGGGCTGGCCAGAAAAGGAAACTCTGACAGTTTTTCTAGTTAAGACAGTTCTACAGAAGTTAATTTTGTGCTTCCCCCCCATTTTCACATAAATTTTCAGTTCCCACAGGGTTGGGGAGAGTTATGGGTGTTTGTTTAGAAGCAATTGCGTATGTAGACTGCATCTTAGAGACTTCAGGTCATAATTTTAGGTCAAGTTGTGTGTGGAAAACTGTCACTTGAAAGCCTCTAAAATTGCTTTTCCTATATGGTTTAAGTGGTTCCAGAGCTGATTAAGTGTAAGTAATAGAAAATGGTATTAAAACAAAGTAATGTATTCCACTAACACGAGCATCTGACTATATGGTGTAATGTAGAGAACCCTCTGATTATGTCACAGATTTGGGAGGTATCCCAGCAAAAATTGTGCCAACTCATGACACAATGCTAGTTAGGAATATCCAGTATTACTTGGTGCCAATAACTTTCCAAACCTTGAACTCTTTTGACAATTAAAAGCCTGGAGCCAGCAGGGCTGAGTAGTTTTCAGGCAGAATGTAGGTGTGAAGTGTTCTCCTTTTTACCTTGTAATTACTTGCAAGAACCCTCTTAAAATAGTCAACTGGGCTGGATGGGCTCATTCAAATTTACAAACCTGGCAAACCCCTCACACTGGATTTTTTACAATGGGAGTAGAGAATACTGAGGAACAAAGCAGCAAGAAAGAAGGAAGCAGGGAGTCACTGGCAGTCTCTGCTCTCACGGGATGCTTGTGCACACTGACCACGTTAGTGGGGAGTCGTCCAGTCCAGTTGGCCAGGATATTCTGTGTTGGAAAAAGTTATTCTTTAACTGTTTGGGAAAACCCGTCGACTGCCTTTTCCTCTCTCCTCCCTCTCCATAGCATAGAATGGCTTGGTTGGAAAAGCCCTTTGAGATCCAGTTGTACCTGCCCACTACTAAACCATCCCTGAGCACCTGCTCTTTTAAATCCCTCCAGGGATGGTGACTCAGCCACCTCTTGGGGAGCCTCTGCCAGCCTAGCAGCCCTTTTGGTTAAGAGATTTTTCCTGATATCCAATCTGAACCTGTCCTGGTGCAGCTTGAGGCCACTTCCTTTGGTCCCATCACCTGTCATGGGAGGAAGAGACCAACACCCACCTCACCACGACCTTTCAGGGAGTTCTAGACAGTGATAAGGTCACCCCTCAGCCTAATTTTCTTCTGGCTAAACAGCCCCAGGTCCCTCAGAGGCTCTTCATAACCTTTTTCCTCCATCCCCAGCTCCGTTCCCTTCTCTGGATGTGCTCCAGCCCCTCAATGCTCTTCCTGTAGTGAGAGGCCCAAAACTGAACCCAGTGTTTCAAAACAAGGACTTAAGCAGGCTGTGTGCAGGGCTTTGCTTGGTGATACAAGTATGTTGGGTTGCAGGAGAGGTGAATGGAAAGGATACAAAACTCCATTAGTATCCTGTGAACAGGAGAGAAGTCAATTTTGGCATTTGATTGGAGTGCTATCCAGGGGCTTCAATTAATATCAGATCCTCATTGTGCAAGGCAATGTGCCAGCACACTGTAATTGCTTACAACTGAACTGAGGAGGAAATGTCACTGTCCATTTGAGAGATGAAAAACTGAGCCGTGGAGCGATGAAAGTTCTTGCCCTGGGTCACACAGGAAGCTGGTGGCAGAGCCAAAAAGTAAAGCTGGTACTTGAATCCTAATCCAGTACCTTAATTAAAAGAACGTTCTTTCCCTTGTATGGTTTAGCCCATCAGCTGTGTTTTTGCATGCAGCTGAAGTGGTTTCTCTTCTTTTGTATTTAATGGCAGGTAGAAACTCTCATTTTTATAGTCGGCTTATCAATAGACGGACTCTGTTCTCATTAAACAGATATAAAGTGATACAGTCTTCAGGGAGGCTGATAGCAAACGATGTGGTTTTCGTTTACCAGTTGTATTGGAGTGAATCAGGGTTGTAGGAAGCGACGTGGGAATGCAGCCACTGAGACTTGTGTATAATTAGATCACTCTTGGATTGCAATTATCGCTGGGGTACAGTTTCAGCAGCGGCAGTTCTGTTTTAAGCGTGCAAGTAACTAATTGAATTTGTATTTGAATGGCAAAAAGACAGGTTATTAGTTGATCACTCCTCATGCAGGTAGCCTTTTCTGTCCTAGTTAATGTCATGGTCCGGGGAGACAGAAGATGCTTTGGTTTCATATGAAGTTCAACACATTACCTCATGTGCTGGGCTTTATACGCAGCTGCCATAGCACGACACATCTTCCAGGAATGTGTCAGAAGGCCTTGCTGTTTACTATAAAAATGAACATAACTTGTCACAAATACGTCTTTTTAAAGTCCTTTTGCAGACAGTTTAGCTGTACTTTGAGCAGTTTCTAATTTACCTGATAGCCAGGCCTTTGCTCCTCGTTAGTGAGGAGCGAGCTCCAGAGGAGGCAGAGCCCCACGCAGTTGTCCTTGAACAGTAATTTGTGTTTTTATATGAGAACAGTGTGAGAGTAACTTCTCATCCAGGAAGCATTTTAAATGACTCTCAGCCTAAAGCCAGAAATCTCATGTGTGAGTGGTTTTACTGATGGATGTGCAGAAAACCACTTTTATTCTGAACTCCTGGAGGTTTTAGAAGGCTTTAGGATGAGTTTTACTCTTGCTTTTTACAGAATGTTATTTAAAAACTTGATTTAAATGGAATCAACTTTTTGCTATTCGTACTTTGCTGTTTATATTTCCCTTAATTTAGACAGAAGAAAAAGCTTTGCCTTTGTTTCTAGGCAGCTTTATTTTTGGATTTTCATGTGCTCTCAGTCTCTGGCTGTGAACATGGCACGGACACATCTATTTTTTTTTTCAAGCCATGTTTCCATTTTATCATCCCCGAATTCATAAAAGCATATGCATCACTTTGCTTTTTGCCAAGGCTTGTTTTGTCAAGATGAAGCTCAGAATCAGTTTGGTTTGACTGTAGGACGTTCCTTCGTTTCCAAAGGACTGTTTTTCAGGACTTGCATTCCGTTCGGAACCGACTGTAACTCAACACATGCCTGGGCTGTTGCATCACTGGGGTCTGGCAGGAGCTAAGTGTAGGTATTGCCACCAAGCCTGAACTTGTGTTGCTGGCAGGTGTGCTGTCGTTGTTGACTCTTTAGCTGGACAAGCTTTGGCTTGATGTCTTCCCCCAAGTGCTCGCGGCATGGGACGTGATGAGACAGGGGCTGGAAGTGTGAAGGAATCCGTGCTGCTGCTTCTTGCCCTCAGGTGTGTGGTTAGGCCGAGAGGGGAGATGGCTTCATTTAAAGTCCTGATAAGCCCAAGTGTGGACCTTACACCTGGCACCAGGCGTGTGCTTCGGGGGAGAAATTACACAAATTGTGTAGAGCCGGAGGCTGCGCGGTTCCCTCCCGAAAACAAAGAGCACAGTGTGACGGTTCAGCTAAGGGAAGAGGAAAGCTTATGGGTCTTTTTTCCCCCACTCTTCCTTAATAAGGTGAAAATATTCCAACCTCCTAGTTTTATAGCGCTAAAGCTTCTGCTTTCATTGGAGGAGTCTGGCTAAATTACATTTTATGGACAAATACTGGTGTCATTACTTCATCTGCTGCGTGAGCAGCGGATTTGTCATGTTTGGAATGCTTCCTGCAGAGTCTGCTGGGGGAGGACTGCTCTCCCTGTCCCACTTTCTGTCTTATTACAGCCCCAAGGCAGGTATTTCTCTTTCTTTTGATGAGTGATGAACAGGATATTGTTTCAGCCCTGTTATTATCATTTTTAATCATGCCTTCTAATTCACTCATGGAACTGCAAGTAGGAATTTGCAGGAGTTGTCTGAAGATGATAACAAGACTGGGGTGTTCCTGAATGTGCAGTTGGCATGTGTTGAAAAGCCATGTTTGTACCTAATCAGAGGGGCTTTCTGACCTGGGCCAGTCTTCTCTCAACAATCTTGTTACTGAAAAAATTGACAGCATTTTTGGGAGTAAAATGTTAAAAGTTACATCCTCTTAAAAATAAAATGAAAGGCAACCCAAAAAAAAGCTGAAGTTATCACCCACAGAAAAATCATAAATGAACTGTGGTACAGAAAGGATGAGTAGACCCTATAAAGGCAAACACAAGGTTATGAATTGTGTCTGCCTTATTAACGAGGAGTTTGATCCAGTGGCAGAGGGTTGGAACTGGGTGATCTTTAAGGTTCCTTCTGACCCAAACCATTCCATGATTCTATGTTGTCCCTGAACGTGGGAGTAACTGCAGAGGTGGGACAACCGTGTGGCTGTAGTGGGATAGTTGCCCATGGTGGGTGAGATGAATCCTAACTGAGCCCACCACACCGATGTTGTTTGGGATTAAACTAGGATTAAAAGAGATGTAGTGGAGGTGGAAATGGATCAGTGGAAGTCACTGGGGGTTGTGCATGATTGTAATGAGCTAAGGCTGGGGTGATGGTGCTGGGAAGATAGAAGGGTGAAAGGGTATGGGGGGGTCTTCCCAGAGGTTTGCAGTTCACGAGGGAAAAAAACTGAGGACCAGGATGAGATGGGTAAGAGGATGAGAGGTCTGGCAGTTAGACAAATCAGGAAAGTGTGAAATTCTGTGGCCTTAGAGAAAAGGTTGCAATTAACAGCCTTAGAATCATAGAATCATTAAGATTGGAAAAGACCTCCAAGATTATCCAGTCCAACTGCCTCTCTCCCTGCCCTGGAAATCCAGAGGAGGCCATATTTTACAGATATTTCAGTCATTAGCTCATCTTCGGATTGCTGCAGTTCCTGAAGTGCAACAGCAGTTGCTTCATTTAAACATAAAAATAAAGTGAAATCTAATTTAATTATAATTTAAAAGCCACATTAAAATCATGGTTTGTTAAATCACTTTGGGGTAAAACATTATATTTTCAGGTTGCTCTTTAAAACATTGCATGAATATGTTGAAACTCTTGACTGTTCATGAAAGGAAAACACTGATGCTGTCAGGGCTTGGGCTGAGGGAAGGACTCAACGTGGCTGTATTAGTTGGAATAAAATCAGGTTTTTACCATTTTTACAAGATGCTTGTAAAAGCCTAAAATATTTATATATATATAAGGGAGTTTTGATCACTGTTACAAATTTGGTGATCAAAATAGTTGCTCTTAAGTTGAATTTGCCTTTAAAAGGGACTATACATGCCTCGCTCAGGGTTTATGTCTGCAGCATTGTTTCTGCTGTTTGTTCATTCATTACTGAACAATGTAATTTCATTTTGGTGGTTGGTTTCATGTGGATGTTCCCTTTGATATCTGTGCTAAAGCACTGTCTGGAGCGTGTGCAAAGCCCACCTTTGGCTGTGTTTGAATGAATACTGCAACAAGTGGCTTTGTTTTGCCGCACTCTCCAAGGCGGTTTTCTCAGAAAGCAGTTGTCACCTGGGGTTGGGAATGGTGTTCCTGTTCTTGGCTTTGAAGGAAGGTGGCCACTTGGATGGGTGTGCTGAAAGGCAAGAACATGTGGGTGCAGAAGAGAGGGCAAGAATTTTAGAAAATAAGTGATGAACTTTCTTGTTTTGAAGCATGATGTTTGTGTCCAAGCTTGGCCAACCTTAGTGCTTGCTATGGGAACTGTTGCATCTTGCAAGCTTTACCTGGATTTACCAGAATTCTTTGGAATATAATGACAAATGGACATGATCAGGGTCTGTTGAATGTTTCATCTGGTCCAACATGTAGAACAGGTTGTAGATTGTGTTGTGCAAAGGAGTGTGATCCTGATGGAAGGACATCTCCACTCCTGAGATGGGACCATGTGAGGACAGACTTCATCACCAGGGGAGGCAAGCCTGGAGGCTGAGTGAGGTCCAACATAGACGTGTCTGGAGGCTGAATCAGGATGGTCCAGCACAGAGCATTGAAGCTCTGGGATGTGGAGCTTCTCTCCTGCCCTGAGAGCCTTCGTCCCGGTGCGGTGGGTCGGCTGTGGCTAGTGGGGGAGGCAGCGTGCCATGGTCCTTCTGAGGCTTTCACACCTGCATTCCTCAATGGAGCAACTGTGCTGGGTAAGGGAAGGGGGAGGAGTGTTGAAACATAAGAGGGCTTTCAAAGGTTTACATAATCTTTTCCATTTTATTTTAAAGGCAGAGCTGTTTTTGGGCAAGGCAATTTGGAGGATGAAAAATATGCAGTCGGGTCACAACAACAACAGCAATAATAACTCCTGTTATTACTGTGTGTTTTATGGCATCAGTGGGTGCAGTGGTGAGTTAAACCCACTGCAGCTGGGAGAGGACATCAGCCCTGTGGGAGGGATGCTGTTTGCCAGGTATACAGTAAACTTTTGGCAGAGCCTGCTGGAGAGCCCGGTCCAACGATGCTGGACCCCAGCGTTGTCTCTTGTTGTTACCAGGCTGGGAGCTGTGCACAGTACGAAGGGTGCAATCTCTGTGTGGGAAAATGCAGTCTCTGGAAACAACCAGGACAATAAAATTTTACCACTTGTCTGTGAGAAGTCACAAGTTGCTTTTCGTGTTCTCTTGTAGCCTTTTTTCATTTTGGGTACCCTGATAAGAATTGCAGTGGAAATTTCAGCTCCTCATTGTTCACGTTCCCATGTTATTTCACACCAAAACAAGGTTTGCCCCTCTCTTTGTTCGCACACGTAGGAATCCTTTGCCCGTGTGTGAACTGTGTGAAGGCCACTGCAAATGAGCGCAAAGGTTAGTGGGGCACAACTCTTTCTTCCATAACTTTTTCTGCTCCGTGGGGCTGATGAGACCCACGCTGTGGCAGCCTGACAATAGGGCTTTGCTTTAAGGACAAACTGCTCTTAAAACATGAAATTACCAATAGGGTTTTAAAACAAGAGCGTTCCTGTTGCCTTGCTGGATATTCCCGTGTCTTTTAACCCTCTGATACATGTGAGGTTTGAAAGGATGGCTTTTAACTTGTTCTGATTGTGATTTCCACACACGCTCCCTGCCCCCACACTGTTTTCACTGCCCTTGATGGGCTTTGTATCAAGCCAAATAAGCCAGTCTTGGAGTCAATATGGTTTGTGTTGGAAAGGACCTCAAAGCCCATCCAGTTCCACCCCCTGCCATGGGCAGGGACACCTCCCACTGGATCAGGGGGCTCCAAGCCCCATCCAACCTGGCCTTGAACACCTCCAGGGATGGGGCAGCCACCACTGCTCTGGGCAACCTGTGCTAGGATCTCACAGTATCACAAGGTTGGAAAGGACCTCTGATCTCCCCACCCTTATCGTGAAGAATTTCTCTCTAATTAGTCTAATCTGAATCTTCCCCCTTCCAATTTAAAGCCATTCCCTTTTGTCCTATCCCTGTACTCCCTGATAAAGAGCTCTTCCCCAGCTTTCCTGGAGCCCCTTTCAGTACTGGAGGCTGCTCTAAGGTCTCCCCACAGCCAAGAGAAGGCTGAACAACCCCAGCTCTCTCATCCTGTCCTTGTATGGGTGGAGCTCCAGCCCTTGGATCATTTTTGTAGCTCTCCTCTGGACCCGTTCCAACAATTCCATGTCCTCCTTATGCTGGGGACTCCAGAACTGGACCCAGGGTTCCAGGTGAGGTCTCATGAGAGCAGAGGGGCAGAAGCCCCTCCCTCACTATGCTGGCTGCACTGCTTATGATGCAGTCCAGATAGGGTTGGCCTTCTTTCTTGTCTGCTTTCATTTCCCCGGCTTCATGCCATGTGAGAGGGAGGTGTGCAGATGAACTCATGCTGTAAAGGTGTTGCACAAAGATGGATTTTTAGCTAAAATGCACACAGGACAGCAAGCTAAAGCTCTGACCAAAGAAACAGATGGGATAACATCAGCAGGAGCTTTGCCTGCTGGAGAAGCAACACCATTGCTTCAAATTGGAGGTGAAGGTGGTGAAGCCAAGGACAAAGAGTTGGAATACACAGGATCACTTTCTGTAAAAGTTTCTAAAAGGCACTACCTTTAACTTGACTGGCCTTGGTAAGTAGGAAGGCTTGAGTGGCACAAGGAAGTTAGATGGGGGACAAAGGCTTTGCTCTGGGTAGCAAAAGGGTCTGCTGCTGCTGCCTGGGACAGACTTTTAATCTTTAGAACTAAAACTCTTTAATAGTCAGTTTTCAAGTGTTTAATTTTCTGAGAAAGCCTTTAGTGACAGCAGGGAATGTATGGAGTCTGGCTCCCTGCTGTCTCAGCTTATGCTGACTGCTCGTACCAGTCCACAAACCGAAGCAGAGATGGATGTTTGAGCCCAGTACTTAGCAATGATAAAGTATCTGACAGCAGCAGAAAGAAATGTCTCAAGTTTATGTAAAAGGCTTCTCAATTTGAGGGCAGAGGGAGTTTAGGAAGGAGTTGTGGACCACTCTGATCTGAGTGAGGAGGTCCCTGGGGGGCCGTGGACCTTGCTGGGTTTGTTTGTGAGGGCCAGGAGCTGAATCCCTTTCAAGCTCTCAGCTACCAAGATGATTTCTTCAAGTAGCGTTAGGCCGGTAGGAAATGCCATACATGGGCACTCCTGCTGTACAGGAACATCGAGTAGAACAAACATCTGTTGGCTAACACCTATGTGATAAAAGATGCCAGAATTTGTATGGCATGATTTCACCAGCACTGGTGATGCTGGTCTGATCCATGGGCTATTCTGCTCATCTACCTGAAAGACTCCTGTTCTTTATTAAATGCTCCTCCCAGGGATGGTCTTTCTGTCTTAGTGTTTAATGACAGTGATCTATTGCTCCTTTACCCTTAAAACACATTGAGTTTGCAGAGCTTGGGAGCAGAGAGTTGTCCCTAACCTGCTGTGGGTGCCACCATGGCATGTGTAGATTACCTGGGGGCCAATGGCTTGAGGAGGGGGTCTGTGTGCACGTGTAAATGGAACATGACAGTTCAGCAGCACTTCTGAATTGGCTGTAAACACCACGCAGTGCTTCACGTTATGCAGAGAGGAAACCAAACTGACGTGCAGCTGGTGGAAGCTGCTCAGCTCCTGGCTCACGTCTGTGTGGTGTGTGATGTTAATTAGTAGAGGCGTTTTGCCTACACCTGCTCAGTTGTTTCTGATCTTTTGAAAGAGCAGCCAGCACTCAACCTTACTCTTCCACGCCACGGAGCAAATAGTGGAGTTAGCAGTGTTTTCCTTCCAGCATTTCTTAGCACACTGGTCTCCATAAGCAATTGCTTATTGGTGGAGAAAGGAAGTGAAGGTTTGGTTTGGCCCATGTGTAGAAAGCTACCTTGAAGGAGGAAATTCCTGTGGGGACTCTGACATCTGTTTGGTTTGAACCCTCCTGCACCACTCCATCCAGGGGGGTGGAGAGCAAGTGTAGTTTCAAATCGAGTCCTTTGTACAAACTTGGAAAATGCTGGATTTATAGAGAAATCTGAGTTGCAGTTCTTCTTGCCTTGGCTGCTCCTGGAATTCTCTTCAGAAGAGCTCTCTTAATTCAGACAGCAATAATTAATCCAGCCTCTGGAGTGCTCAGAAAGCGAGGCAGGGTTTACAGCTCGTGTAGGTGGAATATTTCATGAAGGACAATGATCCTTGTGTCTCTCCTTCCAAACTGCTGCCTTTGCTGTCAGCTAGAGTAGGGTGGAAACTTGAAAGGTCTTCCCTCACTGAAGGCTGAGAAATTGGTAAGGATTTAATCTTTCTTTTAGGGGTTGATGTTTAGCCCAAACAGGTACTGATCAGAGACTGATGTCCTGTGGTTGGCCCCAGTGGCTTTAGTAAATGCCTTCACCCATTGGTAGGAATCCACACTACCAAAAAACATCACCAGAGCCAGCAATAGTATAGAATGATAGAATCATTAAGGTTGAAAAAAACTTCTTAATCTCATCCACTCCAGCAGTCAACCCAACCCCACTGTGCCTACCAGCTATGTCCCACATCTACACGCTTTTTGAACCCCTGCAGGGATGGAGACTCCACCACTGCCCCGGGCAGCTTGTTCCAGTGCTTGACCAATAGAAGTAAGTGTGTGTACAGTCTCAACAGGGATGTGTAGAGACAGTGGCTTGCACAGAATTGTTTCCTCAGACTGTGGGTGAAATGGCTATTGGTTCCACTCCTGAGAAGAAATGGTATTTCAGCTTTGAGGTGGCACGAGGTGCACTGGGCCCTGTGGGAAGCTGGAGCTATACCTGAAAGGCTTCACTTTCCTGTCACCTCCAGGCAGGGGTTAAGCCACTGGTGAAGTTGCCATATAACTGCATTTTCTGTTGGAACAGTTTTGATAATGCTGTGGGTGTAGTTTGGAAGAGGGCATGAGGGTGTTCCAAAGAGGTCTCTGGGTGTTCCAAAGATGGGTGACACCGGTGGCTTTCAGCTCCACAAGGCTTGTCCTGTGGGTCAGTTGGTGGTGTGAGGGTTGCGTTGGGCAGGTGTACATCTGTCTGTAAAGTATCTGCCAAGAAAGCCCCCAGACGTGGCCTGTTGTTGGGTAGAAGGGGATCTGAGCAGTTAATTTGGGGACAGAGCCATGTAACAACACGTTGTTCCATCAGCAGTGCTGCTCCTTGAGCTCGGTGGCCTTCAGGGACCTGTTGTGTTAGGTACATGGGACAGTGGAGATGGTGGGAGAATGCTCCCTCAAACACAGGGGAGAAACGTTTCAGCTCAGGTGTGGGACAGGAAGGCTGTGATTGATCTTGAAGGCTGAAGAGTCAGCTGTGCAAGTTTGGAATGCTGAGGCAAGGCAAGAGCCTGCGATTACACTCTGGCCTAAACCACTGGAGGACACTTTCGAAACACATAATTTAGATGCTAATTAGCATTTGCCAAACAGAAGCAGACGCTGCATGCTCAGAAGGAAGGTGGTTGGAATGGGCAGTGTCTTCCCTGACCTGTCCAGCCCACTGCTGAAGGCTTCCCACACTCAGCAGGGTGAAACAGTCAATGAGAGCTGGACGTGCCGTGCTGCCCAGGGTGAGTGAAGAGGTCTTGGCAGGTCTGTGCTCTGGGCTAAGCAGAGAGGTGGCTGGAGCTGCTTCAGCTTTTATTCAGTGGTGACCAAGTACGCAGAACCTCTACCAGGGGCTGTTGATCCAGTTGCTGATGCTGCACTGAGAGGCGTCATTTGAGGGAGTCCTCTGGAGCTTCACAATAGCAGCCATCAAGAGGACTCTTTAGAAGTCAGAATATTTCAAAACTGATATTAAAAAATCTGATAAATATGTTTAATTAAGCATTGTGGAAAATAATTGGATAACTTTTTTCTTTCCTCCCTCCCCCTCTTTATTGAGCTTCTTTGTTGGCCCCAGAACTCATGTTTGGTTTTCATTTGCTATTCAGCTTTTATTTTCCTGGGCTGCACTTGAATCACACATTTGCAAGGAGAGGAAACAAGCACATTCAAAAGGAGAAAATAAGAGTAGTTTTCATTTTTTTTCCCCAAATGAATCAAATGCCTTTTCCAAAGCCCATTGAATTCCATGTGAGTTTGTCCCCTGACTTCAATGGGCTTTGGTTTTGGCTTTTAGCTCCCGTGAAAGGTCCTGAACTGTCTGTGCTAGGGTGACAAGGAGGCTTGGATAGACAATTACCAGAGCTCTTCTCAGCTTCTGGCACAGCCAGGTTGCTAAGGAGACTTGGCCTGGGATGGGCCCCAGAGCTCACCCCTTCCGGGGTTATTGTCTCCTCTCCCTGGAGGGCACTCCAGCAGTGGCAGAGCCACTCTTTCAGTCACAATACGCCCTACTTGGGCCTCTGGCAACAGCAAATCCTGCCCTACATCTTTCCTCTGCTGGCACGCTTGGCGAGCAGGCTCTCTTCCTGCAGCTCTTCCATCCCTGCACCCTCTGCACTAGGACCAGAGTGGTGGGATCACATCTTCTGGGCTCTGTTGGCTGTGGAACTTGGGGTTTGGCCCCTGTTGCCCACCTCTGTATGCCAGTGTCTTCACCTCGTGTTTGCATCGTGACTCTCCTGTCTGTCTTATCTCTGGTTTTCCTCTGTGTTGGCTGCAGCTGGTCAGCAAAAAAAAGTTGGAGGAGATAAAGCCAAGAGATGAGATGAGGAGAGAAAGCAGAGAGTGATAGAGAGATGAGCCTTTTTGTAGAAACCACCTGTCCAGGGGCTTAAATTTCTTTAATGAGCCAATTCTCGGGACGCTTTCTGTGGTGTGCAGGCTCCAGTAGTCATTTCCAGGATAGTTCTTCCAGTCAGTTCTCCCTCCCAGGATGGAAGGATGGGCTCCCACCCATCTTCAAGTGTCCTCCAGAGCTGGAAGCTTCCTGGGCAGCTCCTCCCATTGTGCTAGTTTTTCAGAAGCTTGGAATTTTCCAACTTTCCTTGATTCTTTGCATTTTTTTCTCTTGGAAAAAGCTGTTCTCAAGTTTTACCATTAACAGGCTAAATGGCAGTGTCTCTTGAGCCATTGGGCAGATCTCTTTGCTAGTCATCTGTTCAGATAGTGGGTCTGTTTGTCTATAGATAAGCGAGGAGAATTGCTCAAATAATCCCTGAGCAGAAATGCCCGAGCCCTGGGCACTTTTATGACGGTGTAAAATTTAGATGCTTTTAGCCTTGAATGTGCTATTCCTCACATGAGCAATCATTTTCACTCTGCCTTTGGTAGATAAGTGACTCCTCAAGTGGGTGTGATGTTGGGTCTAAATCTAAACTGCAAGTTGGGGAAAGCAAGCTTGTTTCTGTCTCTTAAGGTGGGATCCAGCATTAAGCATGAGACCAGCACCCACCTCGCTACAATCTCCTCTAAAAGTTTCTAAAAGCCCATTCCATTTGATTTTAAACATCTCTAACATTTCAGTTGGACCAGGAAGGTCTATTTAAGAAAACAGGGTGGATCTATGAAAAACTGGTAGATCTGTGTGTAGTTCACTAAATAACTGATATTTATGGTAATAAAATTAGTGTTTACTACTTTTTATGGTCCTTATGATGTCGTGTTTAGTGTGCTTGAAGACAGCTCATCTCTGGGGTGATTTTCTGTACTATTGCATTTGCTCCCCACGTTTTTGAAACATTGTGTTAGTGGTGAAACACTAAAATTTCAGTGGTCAAATCATAAAGATTTATTTCTTGACGTCCTGATTCAATTCAGTATTAATGAGCAAGGGGAATATTGAAATCACAAGGGCTACAGAGCCATGAGATGGGTTGCCAGCTTTTGTTTGTCTGAATTAACTAGAGATGTGTATGATCATTATAGTTTAGTGATGATCCTGATCATAATTATTAGGTTCTATAAAGCTAATGATAAAGTTAGTTTCACCAGTCTTTAAGATATTTTTTAAAAGGCAGATTTGGCTCTTTTGCTAGGATTAGTAAAACAGAACATGCTGTTTCCATCAAATATGAGTGTAGTCAGTTGTATGAATGATTTCTGCTTACAAATGTACATCTTGTATTTTAAATGTAAAATAGTGATGTGAGATTTATGAATATGGTTTTGACAGTTCCTGTGCTTAAGCAGAGTCCTTGGATGTGTGTGGTTTACAAAAAAATCAAAGATAGAGTAGCATCCTGAAATTACTGTTTCCAAGAAATGATGCTGTACAAAATTACACTTGGTCATTCGTAGTTAGTGGAAGTTTCTCCGTATTTAGGTTTTTTTCCCCCAATGTGGAGTCTGTTGATTGTGGTCCTGAACTCCAGGATTGCCATGAAATGATGCTGGATTTGCATCATGATGGTTACGTTTCTCTGTGCTGTTTGCCTGTGTGGGCATAAGAACCCTCCCTTCTGCTAAGATCAGAGCACTGACAAACAGCAGTCACTGCTCCCCATGTCAGGGGGCAGCTAAAGTTTGTCTTCAACACGTTTACCCTTAGAAAAGAAATCTAGAAGTGTTTTACCCATCCATATATATGCACTTTATTTAATTTTTTAAAAGGAATTTGGGACCAAGAATGTAAGAGTTTTGCTTTTACTTCTTTGCTTTGCCCCCTCTTCTTCAGTAGAGGAAAGATTTGACAGTCATCAATAACAGATTAAATCATTGATGTCTATCAGAGTGAACTAAACACTATTCCTGTGTTGATGCTGGCGTAGTAGGAACATTTCCAGGACGTTTCAGGCCTCGTTCTCTGGTTTGTTTAAGGGCAGAGAGTAAGGTCACAAAGGAAATCAAACCCTGATGTGGAGAAATGAAACATGAGGCCTACTGACTTCTAAAACCATTTTAAATAACATTCTCTAAGGTTTCATTTTATACTGAAGGCAGCTGTAATAAGTTTTGGAAGATGGTGTAAGGTTTCTATTAAAGAGAGGGGTTTTGCTTGGTGTTTTTGTGCCCAAATGAAGGAGCGAAGGAGACGGAATCAGAGCTTATTTAGTATAAGGTGAGAAACTAAAAGTTCTCTCCAGAAATGTGAAATAGTAATTCATACGTTCTCCTCTAATTTACAAATTAAAAAATATTAAACTTTTCCTAGATCTTTTAAAATGACACACATAGCCATGGAATAATTTCATAACTGCAACTCAACTGCACTTTTGCCACGAGTGAAATGAGACTGCTGCTTTGTAGGATGCTGCCAGCACAGCCTCGGTGAATAAATTCCCAGTAGATGTTTGCTGCATGCCAAATATATTGGACTGTATAAAAGATCCCATTGTTCCATGGGCATCATTATTTGCTATTACACTTGCAATGTTTGCTTGTGAAACAGTTTATTGGAAACCAGTATGTTTAAGAAGGAGTGCTTGATTTGGAATTCAGTTGATTTGACTTGTCCTGGCAAAGCTCTAACAGTGCACAGCCTCGAAAAATAAATATTCAAGTCCACTGGTTTTTACTTATCTTCGAAAGAATTCCTGGAGGCAGGGCAGTGGGTATTTCACTTAATTCCAAGGTTGAAAGTGTATTTAGGTCAGTATGAACTTTACTTTCTTATGAAAACAAATAGGCAGAGTTAATTTTGTGTGAAGAAGGTGACGAGTTCCCAGCCAGGCTGATGAAACGGCCCCACTTGGAAGGTTTTCTGGGGAGGGTGGCAGCGGCCATCCTGCTCATTGGATTGAAAAGAGGTCTAGTGACCAGGGCTGTCGTTTCCAGGACTTTCTCTTTATGTGATGTGTGAATGAAAAATTTTTATGCTTTCCCCACTTGCCTTGCCTGGCAGAACAAGGCTGGGGTGGCCAGGGAGCTGGGCTCCTGCTCTCTCCACCCCGCAGAAGATTTTAGCAGCTTGTAAATCAGGCTTAGTGAGGGTGATGGGAAACGGCCTTGCTGTCATAGCTGAGGGCGAGGCTCCTAGAAATGCTTTGCCCAGTAGTGCATCCACCACAGCTGGACTGGGAATGCTGGCTGTAGTGGCTCGCTCGGTACCCAGGTGATACAGGGTGCACACTCAGTGCAGTGATGTAAGCTTGACCAAGAATCATAGAACCAAAGACCTTTGAAGATCAAGTCCAAACGTCAGCCCAACACCACTGTGCCTACTAAACCATGTCCTGAAGTGCCATGGTGAAATGGGTTTTTTGGGTGTCTTCAGGGATGGAGACTCCACCACTTTTCTGGGCAGCCAGTTTCAATGCTTCACCACTCTGTCAGTAAAGAAATTTTTCCTAATACCCATCTAAACGTCCCCTCGTGGAGCTTGAGGCCATTTCCTCTCATCCCATCACTTGTTACTTGTGAGAAGAGACCAGCACCCACCTCCCCTCATCCTCCTCTTCTCCAGGCTAAACAGCCCCAGGTCCCTCAGCCACTCCCACAACCCCTGTTCTCCAGCCCCTTCCCCAGCTCCGTTCCCTTCTCCAGATGTGCTCCAGCCCCTCAATGTCCTTCTTGGAGTGAGGGGCCCAAAACTGAACTTGGGATTCAAGGCGCAGCCTTTTCTCTTGAAAAGAACATTTGATAAATGCTTAAGTGAGTCCATAGGTTAAAAGTTGTATTTGCTCACATTAAATACACTGCACTTTTCCAAAGAACTCTGTGTTTCCCTGTGTCCTGCTCAGCCTAAGAACAAACTGGTGTTTCTGGTGTGGTGCCTGGGCAAAGCAGAGAGCAGCTATTGTGGTGTTTTGGAAGGTTGAGCTGGTTGGTGTGTGCATCCTGGCTGAGCAGTTTCAGTGCTTAGGCTTCTACTGCTCTTTTTGAGAAATTCCCTTTGGTTTATTTTAATCCATTAATCATTTTTTTTTTTTAAATTAATCAGTATTATTTCTTCTTAGTTTGTGGAGATTTAGGCTGATTAGAATATTTTAAAGCTCAGAGGTACTTATTACAATGGCTCGAACAAAAAAGGAAGCAATTTTATTTAATTCTTGCTGAGTTGAACTATGAAAAACACTTGAAGTTTTTAAGCAGGGTTCCTCCCTTCCCCCACATCTCTGTTCTTTCTGTTACAAGTGCAGCACTCGAGTCATCTCCTTTGAACTGTACTTTTTGTTATACGTTTTGGCTGCAGTGTTATTTCAGAGGAGTCAGCCAACAGGCTTACAGGGCTTTTTGGCTCGAGTTCACTTACAGTTTTCTTGGCAGCTCTGCTTATTTATGCATCTTTATTTCTCTCTCTCGCTCGCTCGCTCGCTTCTTCTCCCTCCCCTCCTCGCCCGAACAGAGCGATCGCCGCACAGGCCCATCCTCCAGGCTGGTCTTCCAGCCAACGCCTCGGCCGTGGTCGGAGGGGACGTGGAGTTTGTCTGCAAAGTCTACAGCGATGCCCAGCCTCACATTCAGTGGATCAAACACGTGGAGAAGAACGGCAGCAAATACGGACCAGATGGGCTGCCGTACCTTCAGGTGTTAAAGGTGAGGCTTTACAGATGCCAGCGGCGGTGATGACTCCTTTAAAGCACTGAATTTATTTGATACAAATCCAAGAGTTTTGAGATCTGACCTTCTTTTGAAAATGGAATTGTTTATGTTACGAATGGAATGATGAGTTAGGTAAACATTTGATAGTCATAAACACTAATTGTGCAACTTGTAGACACTTTTGCTCTTTTTTTTTACTTCATGAAGTCCTTTATCTCTGAATGTTTCAGGCGTGACTTATTCAGAAAACAATGAAAACCTGCTTAAAGAACATCATTGACATTTATATTACAGTAAAACGTGTCCAGACATACCCAAGAGAACCTATTCCATGTCTTTCCCATTCCTTCAGCCTCTTTATTTCAAAGTAACGTGGCACCTGCAGCCAAAAGCTTGTTGGCAGGATTGGGTTTTCTGGATGCTGAGCTGCAGAGATGTCCATTTTTCACCGGCGTATCAGTGCTGTTATTCTGGTTGGCAGGAGTAGCCCTGTCCAAGGACACTCCAGAGTTGCCCAGGCTGGGTGGTATTGCCCAAAGGCAGCACGGTGGCCAGCAGGACAGCCAGTAACATCTTGTCCCATGCAGCTGGTGTAGCAGCCACTGTTTTCCAACTCCTGGTGTTATGCTTTGGAATTAAAAAACCCAACCAAACCCTAACCCTCGATGTTTTGACCTGTGTGAAGTGGAAGACGTGTTCTTATGAGGTGTTGGTGGTGGGACCGTAGACAGACCGGTGTCCGTTGTGGGCAGCAGTGACGTTGTTCTCCTGTGTTATTGGTCTATTCTAGCATTCGGGGATAAATAGTTCCAATGCTGAAGTGCTGACACTGTACAATGTGACAGAGGCGGACGCTGGAGAATATATTTGTAAGGTCTCCAATTATATAGGGGAGGCCAACCAGTCTGCCTGGCTCTCTGTTCTGCCGAGTATACCAGGTAACAATGTTTTTTAAAGCAAGCTGGATGTAGAAGCTGGAAAAGGTGGTGCTTTGGGAGACTGCAGGCAGCTTGTAGGATAACTCTTTGGCCTTGTGGTCTATGTGTAATCCTCCTTTGGTGACGCAACTGGTATTGCACCAGCAGCCATGGAAAAATTCCCACAATACTCTCTGTGTACCATAAGCACTGGTTTCTGGTGTTGGTCTTTGTTCTCTCTTGTGTTTGATGTCTTTGTGTCTGTGTGTTTGTGTCCAGTGTTGTTAATCTGCATACTAGGTAATTTACTTATAGGGTACTCATTGAATAATGCAATTACTAATTAGTGTGTATTTACACATGTACACTTGTGTGTATGTGTGTATAAATATGAACTGTTCACATAAGTACCCGCTGAAGTAGGAGTCAGGTCAGTTTAGTCACCGATGCCTTCCCACATCACGTACGATGCGCAAGGTGGGATGGTTTTCCAGCTGCTGTTAACTGATAGTAACCCACCAATAGCAATAAAGGCTGGAAACACAGCAACTACAACTTACACTTAAATCCATGTTAGAATGATCTTGCAGAAATGTGTTTATTCCCTCCTCATGTATTTCAATGTAACATTTTGAATGGAGCAGAGACAAAAAGCAGCACACAATGATTTATCTAGAACTCCGTCGTGGAAATCTGGACACTGATGCCCTGCTGTGCTCATCTTGGGACAGCTGGAAAGTTCATAGAATCATGGCATGGTTTGGGTTAGAAGGAACCCCAAAGCCTACTCAGTCCCACCCCCTGCCATGGGCAGGGACACCTCCCACTGGATCTCAAAGCCCCATCCAACCTGGCCTTGAACACCTCCAGGGATGGGGCAGCCACCACTGCTCTGGGCAACCTGGGCCAGGGCCTCCCCACCCTCACAGGAGAACATTTCTTCCTAAGATCTCATCTAAGGGCTAAGATTCACTCGGATACTTGCTGATACACTAATGGGTTTGGAGCGTGATGACTTGTCAAGCCCCAGATATAACAAGTCTGGAAGGAGACCAGGAAAAAACCCTTACAAGTTATTAATTTTTTTAACTCTCTTAGGTTTAGAAAAATATGTTTTGTTTCCATCTCCTGTTTTTTGAACCTTATGGGTCCAGGTTTTTTCCGCATCTCTGAGAGCCACAACTGATCTCTTTTGAACAAGACTTGAGCTTCCTTCCTCTCTCTGCACTGTTCTTCTTAGCAATCTTAGTATTCCCAGACTTCAAATTAAACTGAGATTGGGCAACACTGCACAGTGAACAATATTGAACTGCAGAGCAGTTGCAAAGGACCATTGGCTGCTTAAAACAGCTGCAAAGTTGTGTCCTTCGGAGCAGAATTTTCCCTTTTTTAACTCTTTCAGGGAATATTTTTATAGTAAATTCATTCCTCTGAAGCAGGCAGCTGCCCCTGAAGGCTGCCGCATTCTGTCCTACTTTGTTTTCTCTTTGTTTTTCTTTCAACTTTCTTGTTTTAAAAAACAAAAAAAGAAAAACCTAAAGCCTTGTGGGTTAATTTTTCCATGTCATTTGATTGCATGCATGTTTAGGTGGTGAGTTTAGGTCTGGTGAAGGGTGTCGATTACTTTCTGAGGTGAGCTGGGCCCTGTTGGTAAACGCCTTTTGGATGAGGGATTGTGGATGGGGAAGGAGCTTTGCATCTCTCCGCCTCTGCCTTTACAAAGAGCAAAGCCCAGTGGCTCCATCTCCCTATCCACAAGATTTCTTTCAATGTCTAGCTTTTTCTCTTGCTTCCCTCTTTTGTTTTTTTGTAGGCTGCCGGTGTTAACACCACGGACAAAGAAATTGAGGTTCTCTATATACGGAATGTAACTTTTGAGGATGCTGGGGAGTATACATGCTTGGCGGGTAATTCTATTGGGATATCCTTTCACACTGCATGGTTGACAGTTCTGCCAGGTATACACTGCTCTCTTTCCTTGGTTTTTCCTCTTTTGTGTTTTCCCCTTGTCCATCGCTGCAGAATTAGCACGGCTTCTGTCTCAGAAAAGGGCCTTTACAATGATTTTGTCTCAAAGCCAACGAATTAACTTGGCACATATTTGCAACTCCAAAAAACTTGACAACAACAACAAAAGGCAGGTGGGGGGCGATTGCACTCGGCTGAAATATTTTTACAGCTGGTAAGTGTTCCTCAGAAATGCTAAGGAGCTGCATTTCCTTAGCACTTCAGTGAGATGGCTGAAAGTCAGCGCATTAATCATTGTAAAGTTTTCCAAGAGGAGGAAATTCGAAGTTTCTTATGAAGCTTTGGGACTAATTTGGCCACAATCACATACTGGTTCATCAAAGTACCTGAGTTAATCAGCGTGCTTAAATTCACTTTTACCTATCCTCCAAAACTTTAATGGCAATTCTAATTTCAATGCCAAAGGCTTGTGGACAGAAGCAGTGCTTTCCATATCTTGGGGAATCGGCTCCGTGCATCTTTAAACATTGCATGCTCTGAGAGAAGTAGTCATTTGCTTTTGCTGCAAAGCATGTCTTGCTGTGCTGGGGTTGATGGTGTTTCTGTCCTTAAAAGAAACAAACATCAATGTGCTTTTATTGCCTGAAAATTGTTCTCAGCTGTTAGAAGATGTAACTGTAGCTGGTTTTGATGCTAGTCAAATTTTCTCGTTTATAACTGTTGGCAGCAGCCTTAGGAGTTCCTTGGGAAAAACAGGAACCACCTGAGGTTTGCTGGGTCATCTTGTGCTTATTATTAATTGTTAATCCTGAGTCAAAGGTGCCAAACCTGCATGTGCGTATTGCTGAAGCTCATAGTGTGGGAGTGAAGTGTTGCCACTCTCTGCTGATAATTTCTTATCCTTTATTAAAATATATTGAACAAGGCAATTTTATTACATCTCACTCTTCTGTGAACACAAAGCCTGCGTGGTCTGGCACCAAGCAGGCAGAGCAGTGCTTGTGGAGAGCTCGCTTCTGCTAGCAGTGTTTGCCTTTCACAAGTGCTTGAACAGCCCCTTTTTTTAACCAATTTTCTTGAATGAAATATTTTTTTATAAGCCTAGAATGAGGCACAAAAAAAATTTTCAGCTTGAACGTGCATTGCTTGTGGAGTGACTGCTGATTGCTGTGGAATGCTGTTTATCCAGGGGCTTGGATCCCCGATAAGGGATTAGGGACAGTGTTTGCACATGGAACTGTCTCAGAGATAACTTCAAAATGGTTTCAATCAGAGCAACAGCTCTGTAGAACCACTCCCCCCAAAATCTAATCTCGTAGGCTGGTAACCAGTGATAGGAGGGCACTGGAAATATGCAGTCCTCACAAAAGAGCGCTGGTTAATTAGCGCATTGCTCGCAATTCAGCTTTCACTCGCGCTGTGCTTTTTAATCCAGTAACTCAGAGGACCTCAAGGGAGTTTGGCACCGGCGCGCGCTGCAGCCAGTTCAGCGGCTGGGCTGCCAGGTCCTTGAAACACTCTTGAAATCCCTAATCTGAATTTAGAAACGTGATGAGGGACCGATTCCTCCTACCTTTCCTCTGCATTTTGAGATACCAGGGGAAATTTTGGATCAATATGCAATGCAGACTCAAGCCCAAATGTCTACTTGTGTATTTAGCCACTTTTCTTTTAGGCTAGCCCATTCAATGTCTTGTCTCTAATTGTATCTTTAAGTGGTTAATAAGAATGAGTGTTCTAAAGTTTGACTTGAGCAACAAAATGATCCTGAGCCTGATTTTGAATAGTTCAGTTTTTGATTTTCCCCTAAAATTATGCTTGGATATCCAATATATCAATATATGTAGATCAGCTGATCTGCGCAGACGATGTACATGTCTACGTGTGCATACATGCACAAGCTCACACTCAGTGGCAAACTGAGAAGTCGAGGCAATGGTCTAGAATAAAGAGGAATTCCTCTCAAATTCCAAGATGACCTGAACGTTTGCAGTATTCTTTATGTCACTGCAAGAAGTGCTGGTGTTTTACCACATCATCTCATTCCAAGCACTGTTACTGAGCTATGTGCGTACCGTGTTCTAACTCTGTGGTGTGATTGTTCCCTCCTAAAAACTGCCAATCCAGCTCCTGAGAAAGAAAAAGAGTACCCGACCTCTCCCGACTATGTGGAAATAGCAATTTACTGCCTAGGGGTCTTCTTCATCACCTGCATGGTGGTCATGGTCATCCTGTGCCGCATGAAGAACACCACCAAGAAGCCCGACTTCAGCAGCCAACCCGCTGTCCACAAGCTGACAAAGCGAATCCCTCTGCGCAGACAGGTAACAGAAAGTAGATAAAGAGTTCAAAGACCTTTTACCAACCAACCAAGCCAGCTCATCCTTCTGATGGCATGCTTTGGAATGAGCATTAGATCAGGTTGTGGTGGTGGCACCTTGGGAGACTGGTGTGGGGAGGAATTCCGTCTTAACGCAGCAGCGTGTGTCTCGAGTCAAGGAAATCAAGGCAGGGTGTTAGAGGAGAAATGTGAAAAATGGAATATGTTCTCTATTAGCAATCTATAAATGGACATAAAAAATGCATTTAAAGTATTTTGGGGCCTGATCCCACAGCTCATTAAAGGCAGTGGAAAAAATTTTACTGACTTAATGGACTTTGGAACGGAATCCTATTTAATTGTGTATTTATGATGTTTCTAAGGTGACTGTTATTGCAGTAACCAGGTACCAGATAGAGAGGTGTTTTCTAGGAAGAATTTTGAACACTGAAAGGAGGGAATTTCGTAGCAGAGCAGCCAGAAACCACTCCAAAATAGAAAAAAAGATGGTGATAAAGTAAAAATAGGGGAGATATTACATCAGATCTCAGTGTAATTAAGATGCTGATGCTTTTCAGTGAGGAGCAAAAGCAAAAGTCAGATTTCAAATGCACATAAGTGCATTTGGACATTATTAAGTTTTGCTAAACCCTTTTTTTCAGAGTTTCTGAATCTCCTTGTTTAGGAATAATACAGAGCCATCCCTCTGCTAGTGTGTTAGCCATCTCCCCCTAAAGTGCAGTATGGTACAAACTCTTCGGGTGGGGGACAGGAACTTTATCTGACTGAAAAATACTCTATTTTATAAGCAAAAATGTGAATTCTTATTTTGTCTGACTCGACTAGTAGGGTTTTTTTGTTGTAATTTTATTATTTTATTTGTTTGCTTGAGCATCTCGGGAAGTAAAGGGACTTTTGCTTCTGAGTAAACTGAGTATCAGAAAGAGTGATGATCAGCCCTCCACTCGATCTCTGTGGCTAAAATTCTGTATAGCTTTCTGGTCAGAGAAGGCTTTTCAAACGTTGTATGTTTAACCAGAGAGAGAGACATATCAGCTGCTTAGATAAAATACACTTGTTAGATTTCTGCCTGAATATAGAAGCATCATAATGACTCAGAGGTAAGTTGATGGCATAAAGAATGCCTCTGGTTTGGTGTGACCTCAGTATTGTCAGTTGGAAACGGCCCCTCGGAGGGAGAGCACTATTTCATTGCGTGTGACAGCAGTGCCAATCACTGCCCTCAGCTCAGTTATTGATCATTCAGTGATGCAAGATGGACCTGCTCCAAAGTTATTGTTTGCAGAGAGGAAAAAAGCTCTGTCGTGTGATGTGCTTGTCAGATTAGGTTTTATCGGTTCATTTTGGCTTTTTTAGATTTTCTTACAAAAAACAGTGTTTTGCTTTTTAAAGTGGGAATAATATTTTGAAAACCAGTGTATGTTTGAAAATGCAAATTCTGTTTTAATCCCTGAGCATAAATTCCACTATGTCCAATTATCCCGAGTGCTTGTTTATTAACAGGAGGTTCTCCTTGAAGGGCTCTCTGCTGTCATTTCTCCACAGAGGAAAATACAACTACTGGAAGCGTTCAGTGATGTTTTGATGATTTCACCAATCGCTTCAGCTGTTGTTTGTGTTAGTTGGAAAGGCAGGCTGAGATGAGCAATTCCTAAAATCTTGCTCATTGACAGTGCAGGTTCCTTAAATTCTCAGTGAACACCTTGGCTGCAGCTGTTTTGTTTCTGCATCTTTTATGGCTGGTTATGGGTTTCAGAATTGTTGTCACAAACTAAGAACTAAAGAATAATTCGGGATGTGTTTTCTTTAATCAGTGTGTGTTTCATTTAATCAGTGTTTGTTTCTGGGTTATTCAGCTCAATTTGTTTTGCTGTACTGTCAGGCTTACTCTTTTGTTTCAGTCTGGTTTTATGTATGTAAGGGCTGGCAGGGTTTTGTCACTGCACCTCTATTTATCTGTTGATCACAGAAGGTTCTCCTTTGCCTTTTTGCTGCACAGGAGAGGAACAGAGAAAGCAGCTGAGTTTTTGGGAGGATGGGTGAGAGCAAGCAGGGCGATGCTCCTGGCAGGTAGACTGTGAGCCAGGCAGAGATCTGGGGCTGGGTGATGGGATTTGTTGGAATTCCAGAGAAATGAGGCCATAGATTGAGGAATTCTTGATCTTATTTTCAAAGCTCTCTGCTGCTGGGTCAGGCTCCCTGAGGATCTGGGTATGAAAATAATCCTGCTGGACCAAGAGGCATTGGTAGGACTGTGATGCCGTCTTGTCTAAGTGGGATAAGAGTCTTGCTGAGTAACAACATATGGTTTGGGTTGCAGGTCTGGATTCTCCTGTGCTGTTTAGTCTGAGCTCCCACAGGAGATTATCGTTCCCCACACGCAGGCTGGTGTTCTCCTGCCAAAGTGTGGGTCTTTTAACATTCATAGGAAGGGTCGTGATGAAGCTGGGAATTATCAGTTCCCTCCCCCGACTACTATCTGAGACTGGGTTTTCGAAACAGAAAGAGCTCACAGGGCAACCCAACAAGCAGCTCCTCTTCTTTATATAAAAGCAGAGAGAGGGGCAGTGCTCTGTTGGTATTTATTAGCCACGTTCTGCAGAGAGGGAAAGGCAGAAGCATTTGTAGGACTGAGCACCACAAGCTGATTTGCAGTGTAGGCTTTAGGTGACAGGTTCACCGAACCAGGAGGTGAAGAGGAGCCTTCAATAGGATATAGATCTGGTTTGGAGAGCTTACTTTTCTTTTAACAGATAAACTATAATTGAAACAGACAAAAAGGCAGTCCCATCTCTTGTGCCTTGCCCAGTCAAGGTCGAATCCAAGTGTTTGTCATCACTAGAGCATTTTGGCAGTGCTATCACAGTTAATCTGTTGAATTTGGACCCCCTCAAGTTGGTGTAAATACTTGTATTAAATAGGGAGAAATAGAGGAAAGGTGGGGAGGGGCTCTTGATCAGGAAGTGCATAGATAGGACAAGGGAGAATGGTTTTCAGCTGAAAGAGGGGAGATTGAGATGAGATCTTAGGGAGAAATGTTTTGCTGTGAGGGTGGGGAGGCCCTGGCCCAGGTTGCCCAGAGCAGTGGTGGCTGCCCCATCCCTGGGGGTGTTCAAGGCCAGGTTGGATGGGGCTTGGAGCCCCCTGATCCAGTGGGAGGTGTCCCTGCCCATGGCAGAGGGTGGAACTGGATGGGCTTCGAGGTCCCTTCCAACCCAAACCATCCTGTGATTCCATGATAACTGATTTCTTATGCTTAGTATTTTAAATACATTCCCATTAATTTATATTTACTGTTGTTGTTGAGTCTAATCCTTCATAAAGATATAATGAGTGCCTTTGTGATGAACAAAGGCTGATTGGCTTAAAGGAAGGCTTACACTTACCCAGCAAAATAGCTGATTCAAAATGATGATGGCAGCTAGAACTTGAAAAAAAGAAAAGTAATCTGGAAGAAGTAGTGTAGTGTTTCAAGTAATATTGAGCTTTAAAAATATAAAATCATATACTCATTAAGGTTGGAAAGCCCTCTCAGCTCATCCAGTCCAACTGTCAGCCCAACCCCACCCTGCCTACTAAACCATATCCTGAATTGCCACGTCCACACGTTTTTTGAGTTCTTCCAGGGATGGAGACTCCACCACTGCCCTGGGCAGCCTCTGCCAAGGCTTCAACACTCTTTCATAAAACAAATTTTTCCTTTCATGCAGTCTAAACCTCCCTTGGCGAGGAATAAAATTCCATTTTAAGGAATAGACTCTGAAATATAATAAAAAGATTAATACCCAACTGTCAGTAGGATATGTTGCAAGGAACTTACCTTTATATCTATTTTAGTTTCTTGCTTTGTCCTTGGGTTTCTCTTTATGGGTAACACTGACTTGCCTAGCAATAGCTGTTTGTTGTTTTGTTGTTGTGTTTCACAAGCAGCTTTTTTTCATGAAGAGGCAGTGTGTGTGTGTTAAATGTCAGTATTTATCATTAGGAGTCCTCAGCTCCATGGAGTGCATTTAACCTTGTGTTTTCCTAGATCCAGCCACTCAGATGGGCTGTTCCTACCAACAGCTAACAGCATTACTTACAAATTCTATTTATAAACATATATGCATGTGACTTCAAATTAACTTTTCATTGCAGGGCCTTCAAACAGACTGACAGTTATAGGAAATCTCTGCGTGGCTGCTAAACTCGCACAGCGTGAGTGCCAGAACTGACAGATCTAGGCTTCAGGACTTGATATAAATCATCAGCAGAGGAAAACACCCTTCATAATCAATTACAGACAATTACACACTGCTCTGCAGCTGATTTTGCCACATGGTGTTTAAAGATTCCAGCAAAGATTTGTTTGTTTTAAATGCTCCACTGCTTAGAAATGCTTGTAAAGCATTATCTCAGAGCTGATTCAATACAGCATGTTGGCCAAAGGAAAAATCTGCTGTTAAAGTGGGGACATCTTCCTGCATTGCTGCGTGAGGTTTGGACATAGTGGGCTTTTGTGCTGTTGAAGTGCAGATATGGAGCTGAAGATCTGTCTGAGGCTGGTGCTTTTCTTGGTTCTGGCATCCTGAAAGCAGAAAGGAAGCACACAAATAATAGTTTGTGCTGGAGTTCTCCCTTCCTGCTGAGGTTAACGTATATCACGATGGTCCTTTCAGTGTTCTGCTCAAGTCACTCTGAGTTCTGCCTTCCTTGCTTTAATTAAGCATAAAATCATAGAGTCATTGAGGTTGGAAAGGACCTTGCAGCTCATCCAGTCCAACCCTCAGCCCAGCCCCATGGTGCCTGCTGAACCCTGTCTCCAGATGCCACAGCCACACACTTTCTGACCCCCCCAGGGATGGAGACTCTCCCACTGCCCTGGGCAGCCTCTGGCAGGGCTTCACCAATAATATCCAATCTGACCCTCCCTTTCCTTGGTGTAGTGTCATCAGCACTGAGTAGATACTGGAGATGTCTGATTCACCTACGTCAGGTGCCCTTCCTTGCTTCTCTGCCCTGGCTCTGCTGGTTTCCTCTACCTTGAGGAGCACGCACTGGTGAGCTGGGTGATTGGCCAAGCTCCATGCATTTTGACTGGATGTTTGGCTGCTGTTTCTGGGCACCTGGAGACACAGAAGTGGCCCTGGAGTCTGTAGATTGGCCGTGCACATTACAAGCTGACTGCAAAAGCTCAGTGTGTTGTGCCTGTGCCCTGTGCACCCCGAGGCCGTGCATAGGGCACGAAGAGCCTCCACCTACATGAAAGCAACTCCACGCTGAAACCAGGAGTGTCACTGGTTTTTGAACCTGCACAAGAAGGGGCTGGGGGGCAGCTCTGCAAGTAGGAAGCTGGAAGAAGGCTTTCTGTGTGCTATTACTTAAATGTAACCCATCAAGATTAACGTTGGCCTTGGAGTAGGTAGGGTTTTCCTCATTGTTTTATGGTGCACTTGAAGGCAATGAAAAAAGATGCTTGAGGGATGAGTTCAAAGGTTGATCCTTGACTATTGCAGAAAAGGGGGAAGGCCATTTGGAAACAGAAATTCTCCTCCAACCACAGGCCAGCCTAGGTTGGCTTCATCTTTTCTGGAGCAGGTTTTTATAGCCCTTGAGCTCCTGTAACTCCTTGTACTACTCCAGTTAATCAATCAGAAGAATATTCCCTGGGAGTACAGAACATTTTTCTTCTCCCAGACACTGAGTGGTTCCTCTGGATTTCTCATCATTCCTCTCCACATTAATGCACTTTGTTACCTACAGCATCTCCAGCCAATCATCCAATTATTGTGTGAAGTAAATGCATGCAGTGGTGTTAAAAGGGAAACTGGCAAACCCTTTCGTCTGTTTTTTTTCCTATACATTACTGCTGTTTAAACTCTGTGTTTGAAATGCATCACCAGAGTGTTTCAGTTTATTACAAGTTGATGTTTACAGGTTTTAACCATGCTAAGACTGCTGAATTCCCAGTGAAAAGATGAAACTCTGGCAGAGATCTGAGCAGTGTCTAAGGCAAATACTGTATTCATGGAAACAAAGGCTCCAGATCATTTTGAGCCATTCCTAATACATAAGGCACGTAATGTAGAATTTGTAGCTTCAGTTGCATGGCTTCCTGATGTCCCCTGGCATCAATGGCTGTAATGACAAAGGAAGGTGAGCAGTAAAGGCAATAAATCAGGACCTGCATAAAGATTTTGGTAGAATGGCTGATGGGTGGATTTTTGAAACGTGAAATAAGTGGTTGTCATGTATCAGGAGTAGGTTTGCAGTGAGAGAGACTTGAAAATGGAAACCAGAAATGAGAGACATGAACTGCAGGGGAGATTGTGGGGGACAGAGGAGCTGCTGCATTGTTCGTGGAGATTTGCACATTTCTTTGTACTGAGCGGTTCATTTCATGAAGCAACATTTTTAAACTAGTGAAATAATGAAAATGAGCAAGGAGTAATTACCAGGTCTAATTCCAGCCTGGGTTCTCATGCCCACCTGCCATGCAGCTCTGAGCCAGCTGTTCAGCTCCAGCAGGTGTGTTCCCCTCTAGGCTGGGCATGGCAGCGTCTCGCTCAAAGGGCCCTCTTCAGCCTTCACTTACTGGTTTATTTTGAGCCAGGTAGTCTGCCTTAATAGGAATTTGCTGTTTGCATCCCAAGTGGTCCCTCTATTTATTAGCCTAGAGGGATGTGCCAAGTGTTTATATTTGCTGAAAGGAGATATTAACATTAAAGATGGTTGGGTGGCCAGGGGAGAAATGAGCCCACCCCTCTTATCTGAATGGCAGCCTTATTTGTGCAGTTGTACTCTCTTGTTCATAGAGACCACATCTCGTATGCAGAAGCTTCTGATACCAAGAAAGCTCTGTCAGCCAGCTGCAAATTGATGACCAAGGTTAATTTTTTGACAGCAGTCCTCAACACTTTCTTCCTTTTGAAACCTATTTCCAGTCTTAATCTCTGGTCTTAGAAAAAGGTGTCAAGAATGAGATGGGCTTGAGTTGACCTACAAGAAGACCTGTCAACCAAAACAGGTTGTCAGAGTCATGATGAGAAATTTGTTTGAGAGCCGTAGCCTTGTCTTGTCCAAACACATTGTGTAAGAGCCTGACGTGGTTGCAAAACCTTTCAGCCCCATTCTGAGGAGCTCAGGTAATTCCATGGGCTGGGACACCTGAATTGTTAATTGGACTTGAAAGAAGGGAGCACTAAGTTGTGCTTATCAGGTGACACAGGGACAAGAGGATTTTGTGTTCATATCACTGTGTGTCTCTGATTTGCACTCTAATGCTATTAGGATGTGTTTGCTTATAATTACTTTTCCTTTACCCAGTTATAAGACCTCTGGAACAAAATTGTAGCCTGGTGGCACTTTAGGTAAGCAAACCTGGTGTCACAGTTGAATCCAGGTGATGAGGACAAAGGTCAAGGGGTGGTGGTTGTTCTTCTGATGCTCTAGGCCTCCAGCTTGGGCAGGGTCCTGACCAGGCTGGCCAAGAAGCACCTCCTGCTGCCCGATGTGAGGATAGGTACCAGTGATGATGCTGTGAGCCTTCAGCCTGCCCTGGCCACCTTGTCAAGGCCTGAAGAGAGAAGGAGGATTCACGCTTCGGGGAGGGCACAGAGTGGCAATACAAGCACTTCTGCTTTGTGTTTGTATTCACTTGAAGCTCGGAGGTCAGCAAGCAGCAGGCTGCTGCTTGCAGGTTTGAAGAAGGAGCCTTGTGGAAGAAAACACCATTCCCACCAGAATGAGTTTTGCTACATGGATGGGAATAGCTGCCTCCTCCTTCAAAGCAGTTATCATAAAGTACCTTTGATGTTCTAAGGAAACCGTGGTGGTGTTGAAGCCGATGAGAAATTGTACTCCAAAGTGAATTACATTTCAAAGCTTTGGACCTTGTAAATTATTCTTATGAGCTCTTCTCCTCATTTCCCGCAGAATCTTTGATTAAGAATCCAGTTAACTGAGAACCTGCGTATCCCCCAATTAAGGGGATAGCTTTTTGATGCTTTAGGTATTGAATGCTCAGAAAATATGTGAGAGAATATGGCATTTCCTAACTCCAGTAATGTGTGTTTGATCTTGATCATGAAAAATGTGAGACTTTGCAGAAATGCCATTTTTCAATTAAAAAGTGAAAATCTCAATTTAATAGCAACACAAAAAATAATAAATTATTTGCTGATTTGGGAAAAGAAGTGCTGACATGGACATCTAGAAGTGAGTGCAGAAGAAAGCTTATTTGGTGACCTTTGCTCACAGTGTGAGCTGCCCACTTAGATACCTGAGGGTAGGGACATAAATAGCCTTAATTGATTTAAAAAAGGTGAATTTGGTAAAGAGGGAAAAGTGAGTGAATGAATTCTGAGTGAATGTATTTAAAGTTTACATGGAGTCTGACCTATGGGACTGAGTTACAGCCTTGGCAGCAACTCGAGACAGTATTGTGCTTGGCAAGGGAGGGTGGAAGTGTGAGGACATAGAAACACGACTGGATTCAGCCACTTTCTCGTACCACTGCTCTGAGCTGGCTTGGTTATCAGGTGCTGCTGGTTTTCAGATACTGGGTTGAGATTACATCTCCTTTTTTTTCCTTCTTGCATCTTGCATTGCAACCACAGGTGTCTGCAGACTCGAGCTCCTCCATGAACTCCAACACGCCGCTGGTGAGGATCACGACTCGCCTCTCCTCCACTGCTGATGCCCCCATGCTGGCAGGAGTCTCGGAATATGAATTGCCAGAAGACCCCAAATGGGAGTTTCCAAGAGATAAGTACGTAGCCTTTTTCCCTTAACGCTGCCTGTGCACAGCTGGAAAGCACAGAGCAGGATGGGAGGAAGCATCTTCCCTGACGTCTCCCAGGGTTTCTCGAGTGAAAAAAAAATCTCATTTAGAATCATGGAATGGTTTGGGTTGGAAGGAACCATGAAGGTCATCCTATGCAACCCTGCTGCAGTAAGCGGGGAGATCTTCAACTTGATCAGGTTGCTCACAGGCCTGTGCATCCTGACCTGGAATGTTTCCAGGGATGGGGCATCTACCACCTCTCTGGGCACCCTGTGACAAGGTTTCATCACCTTCAGTTTAGAAAGTTTCATCCTAATCTCTAGTCTGAACCTCTGCTCTTTTAATTTAAAATCCTTGCCTCTTGTCCTATTGCTACAGGCCCTGCTAAAAAGCTTTTCCCCATCTTTTTTATCAGCCCCCTTTAAGTATTGAAAGGCTGCAATAAGGTCTCCTCAGGGTCTTTCTTCTTCAGGCTGAACAACCTCATCTCTCAGCCTCTCTTCAAAGAGGAGGTGTTTCAGGCCTTTGATCATTTTTGTGGCCTCCTCTGAACTTCCAGGACTGAAAGGGGCTCCAGGAAAGCAGGGAAGGGGCTCTTGATCAGGGAGTGCAGACGTAGGATGAGGCAGGATGGTTTCCAGCTGAAAGAGGGGAAGTTGAGATGAGATCTTGGGGAGAAATGTTTTGCTGTGAGGGTGGGGAGGCCCTGGCCCAGGTTGCCCAGAGCAGTGGTGGCTGCCCCATCCCTGGAGGTGTTCAAGGCCAGGTTGGGTGGGGCTTTGAGCCTCCTGATCCAGTGGGAGGTGTCCCTGCCCATGGCAGGGGGTGGAACTGGATGGACTTGGAGGTCCCTTCTGACCGGATCTGTTCTATGATTCTATGATGTAATTAAAGCTGTAACCATACTTCTTAATATAAAATAAAGACATGTAAAAGACAGATAATATTAATACAGGTAGAACCATGATTAAATGTAGAACTAAGGTTAAGAGGCCTTGAGGTGGCATTGAGAAAAATAACACCTTTTATCATGAACAGTTTCTCTTTGAAAATTCAGGGCTGTAACTTTGGGGTGGAAGAGCTGTAATTTTGAACCTTCTGACAACTGTTCTGGAAATTATTTTAACGATGTAGCTGAAACCTGGTGCAAAATGCTGTAATTGCCACCTGCAGTGTTCCAGTCAACAGTGGGGGCTGTATATGTGCTCCTGTCAGCCCGTGCCCTGCGGGAATACACTAAATGCGGAAAATTTTAGAGCGCTAAACATTTAAACCCAGCATTCAGCACAAATGGAGGTGGAGTGGATTTGCAATGAAAGGAGGCTATTTAGAGGCAGTTTATTAGGTTGGGGGGCAGGAGCCACACAATGAGGGGTTTGTTACGTTAGCCCGAGCAGGGCAATAGCACATAAATTAACCAGTTTCCAATGCAAATGTTTGTGCTTTACTGAAATCCTGAATTCAGTTTTAGTTCTGGAGAAAATGCGCGATGACCTCAGCGTGGCATATGCTGCCCTTCAGCCTTTGCACCTTTCTAAACTCATGTTTGCTATAGAAACCAGTCCAAAATAGCTTGAGGAATTCTCACTGAGGCAAAGACAGCATTTGGGAAGGAGTCAGTGTGCTGCCCTTGGGAGGTGCCACCTCTCGCTTCTGTCTTTTGCCTGAGCAGATAAGAGGGGTTTTCAAACCACTCAGCCCTGGTCCAGCACTCTGCTGACGATGGTCTGAACACCTCTCCCTGGATTTCATGGCAGGAAGACAGAAGTCCATGCCTTTAAGATGGACAGAAGTCCATCCCTGTGTGTGTCATATCTTTGAATCCTGCTTTTGACCACGGAAAGCCAAGACCGTAGGAACTCTGTTAGGAAGATGCTTATCTGAATCTGGCCCGGATGACATTAGCAGCATCAAACCCACCGAGCACCCTCCCTGCTGGCACTGCTTTGCAATCTTGGGTGATATTCTCTGCGAGTAAAGGAACCTGAATCTGCCCTTCAAGCACTCAGGCTGGAACCAAAAAAGATTTTGCCCAGAGGCTTTGAATATTCTCTTTTATTTTATCTTTTGATTCTCATGAAGTTAAGATTGATGTCTTTGTGTCCAGCCAAGCAGCTTTTGCAACCAGGTTTATGTGGTCCATAAGGTGCATTTTCCATAGCCCAGTTAATAACTGTTCTTTTCTTAAAAAGACTGTTTAAAAAAGCCCAGTTAATGACTGTTCTTTTCTTATGTTGGTAGTGAGATTTTAACAGAGGTTTCGTTTCCCTCCATCTCTACTTCCTGCTCTCTGAGCAGAGCACGGGGCTGCAGATGGGAGGTCTTCTGTTACCCCCATCCGTGACATTTGTGGCAGCAAAGAGCCTGCAGCCAAGAAACGGCCTCTGTGCTGGACCCAGCTGTGGGTACAGAAAGCGTCCCGTCTCGCCCCTGAAAGGATCAGAGCGCTGGGGGAATGCGTGAGGATGTCAGAGGAGCAATCTTGCTGTGGTGGAGGAGGCAGCTCGTAGGGGCTGCTGGGCTCTGCCAAGTGCTCTGTGGTGTGGAGGTGCTGCTTTTGTGCCTCTGGGCAGGGAGAGCATCGCCTCTGCGTGAGCGGAGCCAGCGGTGGCCGTGGCAGCTCCTGGCGGCGCGAGAGCATCACAGGCACCTCCACCCAGCAGTAACCCCTCCCCTGCACACTTGTCACGGGGCTGTTTTCCCTTCCCCTTCTCGTGCCTTCATCCTCCCTCTGTTCTCCCACAAGACAAGGACTGTGGCCACTTCATCAGCCACACGACAGCGAAACGGGGGTGATAATTGCCCGCAGCTGCACCCAAACACGGTGTCTACTGAGCACCCTGTCTGAGTCTGTGTCTACTGAGCACCCTGACTGAGTGTCTCTGCCCTGTCTAATCCCTTCAGTGCAGGAGTTCATTAGGCAAACGCTCATGGCCCACATCTCCAAACAGAAAGTGGGAATGTGAATTTTGAGCTCAAATTAAGCTGTGTGGGAGCATGTTTGGTTTTCTTGTGTTTGCACTGTGCTGTTATATCACAGGAGTTAATAACATTTAAAACATCCCCCTGCTCTCAATACCCCCCTTGCCCACACAAATCATCATCTGCCTGAAAGCACCACATGGCAAAGAAGCTTTGCTTTCGTCTCCTTGCCATCAGCATGAAAAAGAAGACAAGCAGCCGTGTTACAATGAGAGGAGAAGCTTTTGTGTTGCTGGCTGCTGCTGAATTGCAGCCATGGGCTGGTGCTTTCTGAAAGCTCTGCCCCTGCATGCTGTGTCTTGCCACTGGCCATCGAGCACGACCTCTTCTTACAAGGAGAGTGAGAGCTTGCACGCTGGGTTTAGCAGCTTCTCTGCCTGTACGAGGTGCTTGCTGTACCATCCCTAAGCAAACAGAGAATCGTAGAGTCTCTTGGTTGGAAAAGACCTTTGAGATCAAGACCTGTCCACTACTGAGTCATCCCTGAGCACCTCATCCACCTATTATACACCTCCAGTGACTCCAGCACCTCCCTGGGGAGATGTTCCAGTGCCTGACAGCCCTTTCAGTGAAGAAATTTTTCCTGATGTCTAATCTGAACATGTCCTGGTGCAACTTGAGGCCATTTCCTCTCATCCTATCTCTTATTATTTAGGAGAAAAAAATGGCACCCACCTCCCTATACTCTCCTTTCAGGCAGTTGTAGACAGTGATGAGGTCTCCCCTCAGCCTCCTCTTCTCCAGGCTAAACAACCCCAGGTCCCTCAACCGCTCCCAGAACTCCTGTTCTCCAGCCCCTTCCCCAGCTCTGTTCCCTTCTCTGGATGCTCTCCAGCCCCTCAATGTCCTTCTTGTGCTGAGGAGCCCCAACTGACCTCAGTACTCGAGGGGTGGCCTCCCCAGTGCCCAGTCCAGGGGCACAATCCCTGCCCTGCTCCTGCTGCCCACGCTGTGTCTGTTCCAGGCCATACTGCAGTGGGCATGAAAACGGATGCGCACCCGGCATCTCATTAGTTCCATCTGATAAACTCTTCACACCACAGGAACTTGTTGAAAGCTTTTTTATATCTAGCCCTGGAATTCTGCTGGGTGCATCCCTTCAGCAGATGCTGTTAATCTCCTGTTCCCACCTCCAGGCTGACGCTGGGCAAACCTCTGGGAGAAGGTTGCTTTGGGCAAGTTGTCATGGCTGAAGCAGTGGGGATTGACAAAGACCGGCCAAAAGAAGCAGTGACTGTGGCAGTGAAGATGTTGAAAGGTAAGAAAGTGAGGGAGCAGAGTGGGCAATGTGGCAGTTCTCATCTACAAAAAGTTTCTTTTGTGGCATCTGAACTCTGTCATCGTGGGGGGGGTCAAAGAGCACATAGCTGACCTCAGCCTTCGGCAGTCTGGGGTGTAAATCTGCCCCCCTGACAGCCTGTTTATCTTCAGCAGGGAGTATTTAGGAGCCAGGAGATGTATTAGCATCATGTGGGTCTCTCTGCTTTTAGTTCAGTTCATGTCAGAAGCTGTCCATGTGTAGATCCTCACCCATTCCGTCCAGCCTATTTATTTTGAGTTGAATTGTAAGGTTAGTTTACAGGAAAGGCATAATTATTGGAACTTTGATAGCTAAGGACAGCATTTTTATGCCTGAAATACCTATTTTGCCTCTTAACATTTAATACTGAAGAGATGCTCAGTCCATCAAAGAGGTTGAGGCTATTTTTGTTAGGGCACAGCATATGACTATGCATAATGTACAGTGTACACTGGAAATCCTCTCCTGTATTCTCCTCTTCGAAGCACAAATGTTTTACCCCAACTGCTGAGCCTTAGTGAAGTTCAAGCCAGCGCTCTAGAAAATATGGACTGACCCTCTGTCTTGTACAGATGATGCTACAGAAAAAGATCTGTCTGACCTGGTGTCAGAAATGGAGATGATGAAGATGATCGGGAAGCATAAAAATATCATCAATCTCCTCGGAGCCTGCACCCAGGATGGTGAGTAGAGAGAAGAAAGTAAACCAGGACTTTCCAGCAGGTCTGCAAAAGTCTCATTAATCATAATTTTTCAAGAGTTTTTAAGGAAGCAGTCATGCTGTGATGGGATTTTTAGATATTTCCCTGGCTTAGCAGCAAGATTTTAACTTCTGTCTTTCATTATACTTGCAGCTTTAGTATGGGGAAGGGCTTTATATCGTACAAAAACCCTCTAATCCCTTACTGTAGGGGAAAAATGCCATTTTAGAGGGGCTTTGCCCATGCCTGTCCTGAAATGTCACTCCTGCTTTAGTGGAACTTGCACCACATGACTTTGAAATGAGCACTTCTACTTTTTGAAGGCCACAGTGTTTTTATTAAAAGCTAACTGTGTCAGAGTGATGCAGAGTGGCATAAAACTCTGGGAATTCAAACAGTCTTAGGAAGCACTTTCCCCTTGTTTGAGTTCTCACAGCACATTCTAATTGAAAATGCTTGCTTTTTGATACATGGCATGGTCTGGGAAGAACTGGGAAGGGCTGAGGTGCTCCAGCTCCTCATGGCAGCTCTGCCACGGAGCTTTGGGCCAGTCGCTTTTCTTCCAAGGCGCGCTTACTGATTTCACAGTTAAACATTTATGAATTGAGTTGATTTGTTATAGAAAGCTAAAAAGCTGCTTTCATAAATACCTTTCACCCTGTGCCCTCACTCCAGTTTGCCCACGGTTCTCTTTATCCCAAGGTCCGTTGTACGTGATAGTGGAATACGCGTCCAAAGGAAACCTGCGGGAGTACCTGCGAGCGCGCCGCCCGCCGGGGATGGAGTATTCCTTTGACATCAACAGGGTGCCAGAAGAGCAGATGACATTCAAGGACTTGGTGTCGTGCACGTACCAGCTGGCAAGAGGGATGGAGTACCTGGCTTCGCAGAAAGTAGGTAGAACTCAGCAAGTAC
Source organism: Tapera naevia (assembly GCA_033556795.1). Lineage (NCBI taxonomy): Eukaryota > Metazoa > Chordata > Aves > Cuculiformes > Neomorphidae > Tapera > Tapera naevia. The sequence goes on along the minus strand of JAUMJJ010000173.1, from coordinate 531,453 downwards.
CGCGCAAAGCACACGGTGCCTGTTTGCTCAGCGCTGCTTTGGTTTAGTTCTGTTCTCTTCTCACAGTGTCACGAGGTTGGGAAAGCCCTCTGAGATCATCTAGTCCAACCTATGGCCCAACACCAGCACCCACTTGTCATTTAAACCACGGTCTCGTTTGTCTTCAAGAGTTTGCTGGGAGAAGGACCTTGCAAACAAGTTGCATAATCCACAACCTTGGAAATCAGTGGGAAAATTCATGCACTTCCAAGTTTTAAATCTGTCTCTAATGGCATTGCTAAAATGAGGTGCTGGATGGGTTGTTTAAAGTAAATATTATGTGCATGTCTGCACAAGTGGGCACTGGATTACTCAAGTCACGTTACTCCACCCGTGAGACAGCAGGTACTGTTCGCCTTCTGTTCCCAAATTGACCAAATCAGCTCAGGTAGTGATGTCAAACAAAAGAATTCCGTCGGTGAAAGGATTTACAGAAGGCTAACAGGCAGAGCTGAGAAGACCACAAGATGCCAGGGCAAAACTGTGAACAGAAGAGGCAAAAATAAATTGAGCGAATTAGTCACTTAAATTGGGTGCTTTGCTTAAAACTGGTGTTCATCGGGAGAGCAAGCTTGTTGAAAGGCTTTATTTATCCTGGCATGTCCCTAGGTGGTTATTTCTTCAACTTTTCTTCAAATGTTGATTTCTTTTTTTAACAAGTAGTTTTGTTAAATTATAGTTATGAGCCCTTAAATGGCCCTGTGTAACTGACTCTGTAAACACACTGTGGCTTGGTGGACACGAGTACCTTGGGCAGTGTTTGGACCCAATGTCCAAACCAGAGCACCAGGCAGTGATGATGAGCATTTCCTGCAAGGTGTGGAGTGCTTGGTGGGATTTGTACCCACTTCCAGTCTTGTCAGCTCCCAGGTGTGGAGCTGTGTTTAACCAAAGACCAGAGATGAGTGTAAACCTCCTGTTATGAAGAGTCATGATTGTTTTTGATTGCTTCTCTGCACTCACAGAGGTTGGCAGAGGGGCAGTCGAGGTCTAATTTTGTTTTTTTTTTTCTTTTGTTTTGAAATGATAATTCTTAGTGTGTGGCACAGACAGGATGACACCCAGACAAGATCTTCTCATGGAGTAAGCATGAGCATTGTATTGGGTAAAGCACCTCAGGAGACCTCTTTCTAGGATTAATGAAACATTTGTCTGGCAAAGAGCCATGTCCCAGGAAAACAGAACCGTTGTGAAAGGAATCAAACTGATCTTTTGATTGGGAAATCTTGGTTATCAGGCATCCTCCTGAGAAGCTCTGAGGTGCTGTTGTAGGACGCTGCCAAGAAGGTGTGCTGAGGTGTGGATTCACATGGCAGAACCACTCATCCTTGATCCAGGTCCTTGGCAAGCACAGTGCTGTGCCCAGCTCCACAGAACGTGGGGTATTGCACAAGGCAGGGGGTGGAGGGAAAACAAAGGCCAACAAAGGGAAACTGTGCAGGCCGGTTCTTCAGCCATCCCACCGTTCCTGTCAGTGCTGCACTAGCTCTTTTCCCCTCAGGGATCCATTTATGGAGCTGGAATAATAAGAGAGCTGGCCTTCTCACGGTATTTCCATCATGCAGGAACCATGAGAAGGCCATCTTGATATTTCAATCCAATAAATATCTCACCAAGCCCTCAAAAAAGCAGAAACCAAATACATAAGGAAGATTTTTGGGTGCCTAGCTTTTGCCTTACCGGCATTTTTTGCCCTACAAGCAATTGCACGTTGGAACTGAGAAGTTATTTTTAAGTTGAATACTGATGTTTTGTCTCCGTTGTTCCCCAGTGTGCAAGAACCACATCATTGCAAAGAGGCAGCAAATCATTGGGGCCTGAGGGTCAGCTATGAAACCAGTCAGTTATGGAACTCAATACTGGTACCAGTTTGAAGAGAAGGAGTCTTGGCTGTAAAACTGTAGGGTGTGAGAAAGCAGAAGTGTACTGACAGAAGATGATGGAGTTGGAATCATTTGGTGTAGTCACACAGAGGTGGTGTGTGTGTGCCTCCCCTATGAGGAGGGGCTGAGAGAGCTGGGGAGGGGCTCTTGATGAGGGAGTGCAGGGATAGGATGAGGGGAAGGGTTTTCAGCTGAAAGAGGGGAGATTGAGAAGAAATCTTGGGGAGAAATGTTTTGTTGTGAGGTTGGGGAGGCCCTGGCCCAGGTTGCCCAGAGCAGTGGTGGCTGCCCCATCCCTGGAGGTGTTCAAGGCCAAGTTGGATGGGGCTTGGAGCCTCCTGATCCAGTGGGAGGTGTCCCTGCCCATGAAACTGGATATGCTTTAAGATCCCTTCCAACCCAAACCATTCTACAATTCTGACTGTTTCACATCATATATTATATTATTATACCATAATGTGTCTTTATATCACCTTTTACAGCTTCTACAGGCAAACCCCTATTTTTAACTCTCTCACCTGTAACATTTATGTCACCCCCTCACAACCCTGTGCCCTGTGGTACCCTCACCCTGCTGCTCGGGGAAGGCACTTGTCTGCTGCAGATCCCGTGTCGTCCCTCATAGTCTCATTAGGGTACCTTGGAGACCACAGAGCAGCTCTGATGACAATGTGTACCTCTGGTTGGGCAACCCAGTTGAGTTCCCCGTGTCCCCTGATGTTCTTGCATGGTTTGAGAACAGGAGCAGGGAAGGAGGAAGGCTGACCTACACTGTTTCTGCGACTGTAGTGTTGCTGATGCTGCATCAGAAGGCTGATCTGATGCTCAAGGCATGTGTTGTCGTCTGGTCCTGCGCACACCAAGCCATTGCTGGAGCAGGTTTTTCCTGGCAGTTCCCCATGACTAACCCAGTGAGGAGCAAGAGATTTGCAGGCTCATTTTACCCAGGCAGGATAAGACATCTCAGAAAATTGCTGGGACAAGTTATAATGCAAGGAAGAGATTGGCTGTGGTACAGTTTTTTGTAGTGGTTCAGTCCAGCGTGTCTGTGCTTGTGCTGAAATAAAGAGGACAACGTACAGAGTGATCCAAAATTCAGAAGGGGAAGAGAAATAAGGGATATTTAACTTGAAAAGAAGTAAAATGTCCTGGGGGAATTCCAAATGCAGTGTTTCTTACTGCTGCCATCAACCCGAATAAGGCTCCTCAAACACAGGAATAATATCCAGAGCAGGCACAGCAGCGTTTTGGTGTCAAGAATGCAAATTTTCAGGATAGTGCTGACATGAAGGAAAAATCTCTGAGGAGATAACATTTTTAGTTTCAATATCAAAGCTGTTTACAAAGGCGAGCGGCCCAGCCCAGACTGTGGTGGTTTGGTGTTTGGTTTTTGTTTTTGTTGTCTTGGTTTTGGGGTGTTTTTATTGTTTTTTTTTAATTAAGTTGTTATAGTCTCATGGTTGAAGTCAATACACACATCCTGGACGTTGAGTTTAAAATTAAACACTGTGGATTATATTTTGTATTAAAACCTTTTATATTCAAAATGGACTGATCCAGACTGTTGGGTTTGAGCCCTGGTGAGATGATATCATTTAAGACAGACAATTTAATAAGGTGCTCATAATCAGTATTGGTAATGAAGATGCTGCAATACCTGTACCTGGGCACGTGTAACTGAGGGTGAATCACAAAGAGCCTGGCACAGCCTGGGTCATCACCCCAGCCTAGCACAATATAAGGTTTAAATAAACCAGGCTTTCCTAAGAGGCTCCTTAGGGCTGTTGTTCAACATGGAAACACCAGCTCAGGAGATGGGTTGTAGTAATTAACAGACCTATTTCACAGGCTTGTGGGGCTTCCCCACCTTGTGATTTAGTTGAAGTAGATTTACTTACGGTGTTGATTTCACTTTGACAGCAGTTTATTTCAGCAACGCTTTTATTTCCCTTTTGTTTTCTTTCCAGTGTATCCATCGAGACTTGGCTGCGAGGAACGTTTTGGTGACTGAAAATAACGTGATGAAAATAGCAGACTTTGGGTTAGCCAGAGACATCAATAATATAGATTATTACAAAAAGACTACTAATGTAAGTGGATAGTTTTCTTATCTCTGGAACGATGTGTTTCTTTCAATGATTCACTTCAGAACTATGGTTATAAACTTTAATGGGCTTCTGGTACTGCAGCCTTGCTTTGCATCGCAGAGAGAAAACAAGGATCAAGTGACAGTTGTTAAAAGGAGAACCAGAGAGCCTCTGTATTGTATGATTTATTAGAAATGCTAGAATGCAAGAACAGTTTTTGTGTGTCCCTGACTGCAGTCACTTGAAATAAGCAGAAATAGTCTTGATGATTCCAGCTTATTTTGGAGGAAGCCTGGGATCTTGAAAACCTCTGTATAAGCAGTGCTGGCAATAACCATCCTAAAACTCCTGTTTCCGGGTGGTCATTGCAGGTACACCTTTATGCCTTCTGCCTGTACTGAGCTTGTTAGGTACCACTTACAGCAGTGGGATCAGCCTGGGGCTAGAGGCAGAGAAAACTTGATTTTTATTCCCATTCTGTTCCCATTTTGCTGTTTAACCTGTACCAAATCAAGCAGACAAGATGTTTCAGATGTAGCTACTGATGCGTGGTTTGAAGAGTTTACACCCTCTTCGTGGGGCATCTCTTAAGATCCTGACAAACTACACTTTGGTTTTGATGGGGACTTTGCAGAACTCATTCAGTTCTAGTCTTGAATATTTTGTATAAATATAAATTAACAATCACATGAAGTGGCTTATTTAGAAAACTAAAGCACTAAGTGATTAATTGAATTTTAATGGCAGTATCTGCCTACATCCAGAAGACAAAGAACCCCTGTACAGGTGTGTCCACAGGAGAGGGAATGGAACTGACTTCATGTCTGATTCAGTGTGGTTCCTGGGCTCCAAGCAGAGCAGGCCCTGTGTGTGCAAAGCTCCAGTGACTGAGGTCACTGCGGAAGGTGGAACAGGAGAACATAATTCCTGGGTTTAGTCATCAACTCGTTTTTGCAGGAAGCCTGTTTACCAGAGGATTATCAATTGAGTTTTTTGTCTTTAAAGAGCCACAGTAGAATGTTTTTAATTTTGATCTGCTTATCCTATTGTTCTCTTTGCAAGCATTCGGAGAGTCTTCAATGCTTTTAATTTTATCTTCAATGTTTAGATATATTTTTTCCTAATGGTCTTCCTATTTTACTATTTTTCCCTGAAAATTTTAAAGGCACATTATGTGCTGTTTGAATTAGGAGGCTGTTCTCTGAGAACTGATTAATCTTTGAAAAAATTGATGTTGAGGCCATCCTCTAAATGACTGCCATTTCAATTTTCCCTCCCTTCCCCTCCAAACCTGCAGGGACGGCTTCCAGTAAAGTGGATGGCTCCAGAAGCTCTGTTTGACAGAGTTTACACGCATCAAAGTGACGTGTAAGTGGCCTTCTTTGAGTGGTGGGGGATGGAGGGTTGCTTTGGTCTGTATTTCCTAAAGTTTGGGCTGTTTGAAACGTGTTTTGCTGTTGTCCTTTACCTTTAAGGGTTTTCATTGTTTCACATATTAATAGATGGAGCAGGAGTTGCCCTTAGAAAGTGGGGATTTTATGGTAGGCTGCTAACCAGTGCTCTGTTACTAATCTGCCTGGCTTCAAAGCACATGAAAGGTGGGGAATGCCAGCCTCCTCCTGTCAGTGCGGAAGTTTCCCCCCCTTGAACTTATTTACGGATGCGCGGCTACAAAGAGTCTTATCTAATTTGCTTGGCTTTTGCCAAGCTCTGGACTTCCTTCAGGTTTAAAAAAAAAAGGCAAGAGAGAGAGAGAAAAGAAAGAAAAGAAAACTCCTGAAAACTTATTAGAACTTGTGCTAAGATTCGGGGTGATAAAACACAGGCTGGATGTACGGGAAGAGTTTTCTTTGGGTTTTGGAAGTGTTGTTGCTTCCCAGCAGTGCTTCACATGTAGGAAATCATCAGACTCTGACACTTCAGAATCTTTTCATGTGTGCACAGAGTCGCTGGCTGATGCAACCCCTCAGGATTTATTCTGCTTCCTATTGCAGTTTCCTAGGCCCAGTTCGTGTGTGCACGGTGCTTGACGCAGACGTGTATCTTTTATGCAAGGCAGATGAATATCTTATGGGTTTTATTCCTCCAAGAGAAGCTGTGAACTGTAAAGAGCTGGATGCTTCCCAGCATAGGTGTAAAAAGGTTATGCATGTCAGCACAGGGTTAAAAAGAAAAAGGGCAGGGTGGTGAAAATAAGAGGTAGATCCTCTTTCTTTAACCTGGGTGCAGTTCCAGAGCTACTTTCTCCTTCAGAAAAGCATTTACAGAGGCTTTTCCTGCAATTTTTGCATTATTACAAAGGAAACTGTATACACAGGTTAAGGGCAGATTGAACTGTTGTTTTAAAATAACATTTTAAGTCAATGTGAAGTAAACTGCTCCACTGGCTCAGGACTGAGAGTCAGTCTGAGCTCCTCAGCAGCTGGAGAGCACAGAGGTTGCAGTGCTGGAATCTGGAGCCTCTTGGCCTCATGGTGCCTTTGAAGATGGCTAAAGATAATATTATTGTGAATTTGTGCAAGCAGTTTGCTAAAATGCAGTGCTGCAGAGCTGGGAGAGCTGAGAGAGGCTGGGGAGGCTGTGAGCTGGTGCTCACCTGGCACAGCACCCTGGCTCTCAGGAGGTGGCGAGCAGGCAGGAACGTGGGGCTTAAAAATCATCTTCCTTAGGTTCCTGGCAAAACTTAATAAAATAATGATAATGAAGAGCAGAGTGATGCAAAATATTTGTGCTTTGAACAGCCTGCCTTTTCCAAAGCATCCTGCCACAGAATTGCAGTGCAGCTCAGCTGTGTTACTATGTTCTGTACATAATTAAGATGCTTTGAGCACACCAAACAAAGGCAGGGAGTGTGTTGGAGAACGTGCTCAGGTCAGTCCCTGTCACTGCCCAAGCACTGGATGAGCTTCACAAGCTGATGCCCCACGCAGGGTGGCCAGAGTTGGGCAGATGCTGGTTTAAGCATCTCCTGAGAGGGGCTTTTGGCCTGGAGAAGAGAAGGCTCTGGGGAGACCTTAGAGCAGCCTCCCAGTACAAGAGGCTCCAGGAAAGCTGGAGAGGGGCTCTTGATCAGGGACTGCAGGGATGAGATGAGAGGGAACGGCTTTAAATTGGAAGAGGGAAGATTTAAATTAGGCATTAGGAAGAAATTCTTCATGGTGAGGGTGGGGAGGCTCTGGCTTAGGTTGCCCAGAACAGTGGTGGCTGCCCCATCCCTGGAGGTGTTCAAGGCCAGGCTGAATGGTGCTTTGAGCCCCCTGATCCAGTGGGAGGTGTCCCTGCCCATGGCAGGGGGTGGGACTGGATGGGCTTTGAGGTCCCTTCCAACCCAGACCGTTCCACTATTCTATGCCTGCAGTCACTGCATCTGTCACAGCCACATCCCTGTCTTCAGCAAGAAGGCAGATCTTCTAATGCATGTTTCTCTTTGGTTTGCAGTTGGTCATTTGGTGTCCTAATGTGGGAGATCTTCACGTTAGGAGGATCGCCCTACCCAGGAATCCCAGTGGAGGAACTTTTCAAGCTGCTGAAAGAAGGGCACCGGATGGATAAACCTGCCAACTGCACCAATGAACTGTAAGGACCCTTGTTTGCTGAGTTCCCATGGCTAATGCTGCCCCCACTTTCAGACTTTGACTCTCAAACTGTGAATATCTGCGTACGTAGAGATGTAAAAGGAAGGGTCTTCAGGAGATGTTTAACAGAGGAGCCTTCTTTGCACACCCTGCTGGGATCCCGTTGAAAAAAAGAAGACATCACCTACTCACCAGTCTCCATCAGTGTTTTTACACCCATATTTTGGTTTTCTTTTAGTCTTATTAATATGAAAATTCCAGAATGGCACAATTGCCTGTAAGGTACATCAGGGTGGTTTTGTCCACAGCAAGATACATCTGAGAGTTTTGGCATTAACCCAGCACTATTTCCTGGTGATGAAGGGAGAGTGTGTGACCTTTCTGATATTTCAGTATAGCTCTTAACTGGTTTTAATTTCTTTTCCCATTTTAATTTCTTCATTTCACAAAGATCACAACCCCTAATATGCCAAAGATATTTAAGCATGTGTAGTTTAAAATCATGGAAGTTCCTGGGACAGAATGCTACAGAATCTGGTCCACAGAAAGGGAATTTCAGCACTGGGCAAGGAAGATCCAGGAGCAGAGAAGCACCTTTGTGTGAAGGGAGTATTGCACAGCGTTGGGAAGGGCAGTGGTCCCTCTGCAGGGCTGGGGGTGCTCACTGCTTGATCTGTGGTGAAGAACATTGTCTGTGTATGCAAAGGCTTGAGAGAAGGACACGTGATTTTAATTAAGTCAAGAAAATGTGTATTTCTTTCAGATATATGATGATGAGAGACTGCTGGCATGCTGTGCCTTCCCAGAGACCGACCTTTAAACAGCTGGTAGAAGACTTGGATCGGATTCTCACTCTCACAACTAATGAGGTGGGTAAATTGCTGATCAGGACAAACGCTTCAGGAGACAGATGGAATTTATTCAGTTATGAAATCCTGCTCAGGCTCTCTTCTTGTTTGTCGTTGTCCTCTGAGCTTGCATGCAGCTAAGCTATGTATCCTATGAAATCCTCTTTTTCTTGCCATGATGCCTTGATTTATGTGACTAAACAGAACCACATCTTTAAAGTGTTTTTGTTTATTTCTCATTGCATCTTTTGATGTTCCAACGTAGCAGCGTTCAGGGACTGCACGTGGCAGGCTGAGAGGCAACGCTTGTGCTTCAACACAGATCTCGCGTGAAGGAGAGATCGGAGGGTTCATGGTGCTTTTCATTTGTCAACTCTGATTCCCAGCCATGATATGTAGGTCAGAAGAGGAGCAATCATCAGTGGTAGATTTCTGATTACGTGTCTGAGAGTGAATTAGGTTCACTGAAATAGCCCTCTGTGGAGGGAAGGAGGGCCCACAGGGAACGTGCGAACAGCCATCCAATTATCCAAAGGTCCTGCTGCAGGTTGGGATGGAGGAATGCAAAAAGGTTTTAGTTGAAGAGCATTCTTTCAGAGATCTGAGATATTATTCGTGTTAGCAAGGAACACACTGATAAGGGTATCCACACAGGAATTGGTTCTCTTATTGCTAAATCACATGCGCCTTTGAGGAAGATCACAAGTGATGGAAATGGAGACTTTGGAGAGAAAATCCTTGGTGTCCTGGAAATATTTTAAAAATTCTTATAATTTTTAAGAAATTGTATGTGTAATGGAAGGGGGGAAAAAAAAGAACAAACCCCTTATAAATGAAAGTTGCAACAACTTGTTTTGGTTTGCCATGGTTCTAGGCCTTCTTTATAGCGAGGGGAAGGTAGAACAAAAAGATTTGGGTCACTTTATATTGGTCTTCAACATTAACTTCTAATTTTTTAGAATTGTTGGAGAAATAAAAACTGGATTATTAAGCAGCATTGGGATAAGCAGTCTGCAACAGAGATGACAGGAGAACCTGAGGTGCTGTTTTTTTGTGATCAGCGCCTGTCCAGGAGATACAGTTGGAACAGATTTTGGCTTCAATACCAGTTACAAATAGACCTGGAGGTTTTCTTTCAGGGATGGCTGGAGATGAGGGAGGAATGTGCACTCCCTGCAGAGCTGGTAACACCATCCATTAAACCCCTTTCCCCTCAACCAGTGCCACGTCCTTTCCTGCCTGGTCTCCATGTGATTTCCCAGGGCCAGTTGGATGTGGGTTGGCTTGGACTGGAGCTGCATTTGCAGATTCAAGAGGGAGGTTCTGGGCTGCAATTGCAGCTGAACAGCCCAGAACCTCCCTCCTGAATCTGCAAGTGCAGCTCCAGCCCAAGCCACCCTGGGAAAGGATATCATTGCTTTCTTTGTTGTGTGTTTTAACCAGCTTGCCTTCCCAATTCTCTACTGCTGGTGGACCTGGAATGATCTCTAAGGTAACCTGAAAAGGCCTCTAGGATTATATAAATTAGTTTAGACTGGAACCCTAGGGCAAAAAAAAGGGCTGGAAAACGCTCAGGAAGGCACCCAGTGTGCTCAGCCTGTGGCAGGATCCACTGTATGTTTGTTATCCTTACATGTTTATGAAACTTGTCCTTACGGATCGGCACCGCTGCGTTTCCCCATCACCCCCTGACAGTCTCTTGTTTTGTTTCATTGCCTTGACTTTTTAAATCTTTCTTTAATCTCTAATCTTTCAATGTAAGATATTGCTTTTGTCCTATTTATCCTGGACATGGAAAGCAACTTATTTCACTTGCCTTTGCAGCACGTATTATGTTCCTGAAAACTTTTCATGCTCTTACTTGGTGTTTCCCAAGAACTCCTGTGCATCCCATTGTCCTCCATAGCTTTGGAGGCCTCTGATTTTGTGTAAGCAGCACAGTTTTGGTAAAATGCAGGTCCTTCATGCTCAGTGTGACAGTACTTCTGCTTATCCTCTTCACAGTGGCCCTTTGCCCTCTCCCAGGGATACAGGGCCAGCCTGGTTTACCCAACAACTCAAAGAAATTGCTAGGGCAGCCAGGACTATATTGTAAAAGTAATGATTTCTGCTTAAATGGTAGTGATTTGCTCTTCTCCATGCAGAATCATCACCTGTTGGGGTTTTGGGGTATTTTTTGTTCTTTTTTCTCTCCAAAGGCCCCATTTCCCATGTTTCCCAGAGCAGTGAGCGATGTTTCCCCAAGCCATGTGAGCAGAAGTCACCAAGAGTCAGCTTTGTGGCTGTGTTGTTGTATCAACACCAGGAATCACGCTGATACTAGAAACTTCTTAAGACCTTCTGTGTGACTCTGGCCTTTGGCATTGGATAAGGAGGCTGGGGAGGGGCTAAAGATGCCACCTCCAATACTGAATTCATACCTGAAGTACATTAAGCCTTTTGATATGATGAGCCATGCCTGCTATCCCGTGAGAAAGCCAGGTTTATTCAAATGCTGGAATGCTTTCTTCTTCTGGTCACGTAGGACTGGTTTGCTAATAAATAATTACGTGTCAAGATCACCCTTGTGGGTTTTTTGAAAGACCAGGCAGCAAGATGAGCACAAATCAGAGATCCACACTGCCTTCTCTTGCTGCCTACGGTATTTGTCGGCATTTTAGATCTTACATTCCACACCCCTCCTTTTAAAATGGTACCATTTTTTACTCTAATATGGTAATGGTTGTGTCTGACTTTAAAAAAAAAATACATTAGCCAAAGTGCTAAATTCCCCCAAACTTAGACACAGCAGCACAAAATACTGACTGAGGTGGAAGACTTGTCTCATCAGAACGATCATAACTTGTGGCTTAGCAAATGAAGAGATTGCATTTAAATGAATGCAGCTGCCTTCAGAAGTTGAAAGGGAAGGAACATTTCAAGGGGGAAAATAACTTTATTCTCCTGCCAAAACTGTTGTTTTGTAGCGAAAGAGCCTCAACCCAAAACTTGGATTCAGCAGATATTATTTGCTTTTTTAATGACTGCTTTGGTCATGGCTACTCTGGAGGACACACAGACACACACACACATGACTGTGTACTGCAAAAACCCCAAATCTAGTGATTTTAATATTGTTTTCCTTTCAGTTCTTTTTATGCCACTGCATGTTGAAACACAAACTTAATATCACAGAATATAAAACAGACATTCAAAGTGACCAAAGGAATATAAAATTGGAAGTATCTTTCCCTCTCCAAATCATTACCATGTGCTAAAGCAAAACGGTTCTATTTAGGATGAAATTTCATTTTTATCATTGCTAGTGAAGCGTCTTCTTTTGATGTGGTCACGATGTTTATTTCCACTGACGCGGCCAGTGCTGGTGATGTTGGACTTCAGAAAGGCACCCTGGTATTGGTTTGTTTTTCCTTCCTCTCTCCAAGCTCCTTGCTTTATGAGCTCTTTAGCAAGAGGCAGCTTGGCATGCGATTTCGTTACAGAAACGAGTGTCGTGATTAAACTGTCCTTTTACCCACTGTAAAACCCAGCCAAGTCGGAGCAGAGGGAACGTGTTCTTGTCAGCTTCACTCACTGTCTAAAAATGCAATTTGTTTCCTCTGCCCTAGGAGTATCTGGACCTCAGTGGACCTCTCGAGCAGTATTCACCCAGCTACCCTGACACGAGGAGCTCGTGTTCTTCAGGTGATGACTCTGTTTTTTCTCCCGATCCAATGCCTTATGAACCTTGCCTTCCCAAGTACCAACACATGAATGGAAGTGTTAAAACATGAAAAGAAACCTTTCAGAGGAAGAGAGAAACAAGAACATCAAGCTACCTACCCTACACAGAGCAAAAGCTTTTCTCCAGGACCTGAATGTTTCTGCTTGTACATATAAAATATGGAAAAAAAAAAAGAAGAAAAAGGAAAAAAAAGAAAACTTGGAGGAAAGTAGTCAGAACTCACATAAAGAATCTCATAATCTGCAACTTTTAAATATTCCCAACAAAGAAGAATGTTTAGTACCCATCACTATCCATTTCCTGGCCTCCTGTGAGCTGCAACAGACTTTGTTTGTACAATGGACCAGTTGGACTCGAGGCAAACTCTGCGTCTGCCTTCCTTGTTTATTTTGTAATATTTGGAGAAAATATATGTTGGCACACACTTACAGAGCACAGATGCAGTATATAGGTGCTGGATGTATGTAAATATATTCAAAATATGTATAAATATATATTATATATATTTACAATGAATTATTTTTTGTATTGATTTAAAAATGGATGTCCCGGTCCTCCTAGCAGATTAGTCTCTTTTTTAACAGCTATTTGCTAAATGCTGTTCTTACACAGAATTTCTTAATTTTCACCAGCCAAAGGTGGAAAATACTTTGCTTTCAGGGAAAATGGTATATCGTTAATTTATTAACTAATTGGTAATGTACAAAACAGTTAATCGTTTATAGGGTTGTTGTGTTTTTGTAATTTAAATGGCATTTCTATGCAGGCAGCACAGAGAACTAGTAGATATATTGCTCAGACTTTACTAGTTTTCAGATCTTTTTTTAAAGAAGAAATATTTACAGTATATAACTAATTTTGGGGAATTAAACTTTTGATTTATTTGTGTTTCAAACTGCAGTGTCAGATGATTATTCTGCTCAAAAAACCAAATCCTTTAACAACAAAGGCTTTTACTGCCAATACCTGTCACTTTTAGCAAGGTTTCCCATGGCCAAATGCAGAATCATCCTGCACACAGATGAAAAATAAGAAAACAATTTTGAAGAGGGTTCCTAAAGGAAGGAAAGACATGAATTTGTCATAACCATAGCAGAATATTCTGTAAAGGAGCTGAGCTTCTACCCAGAGCTGCACATGCATCAAATTAACTGCAGTTCTCTTCCTTGAGCTGGATAATGGGTTCCAGATCTTTTGGCCTGGATATTTGCCTTTTAGACTGCTCCTCTATTGTAGCTGAAGTTAAAAAGAAAGCAGTTGTTTATAATGACAATTTGCCATAGGAATATCAGCATCTTTTTAATTCATGCTGACTCCAGTATTTCCTCCTGATCCATTCCATAGCAGTAGGTGCAGAACTGGCCTCTGCTAAAAAAGTCACTTCTTATTTGGCTCTTTTTACAGAAGTTGGGTGTTTTTGCTTTCGGAGCACTCACACTGGTGTGGCCATGGGACAGGAATGCAAATCACACTGGTTCATGGGGTGGTGGGTTTGGGGTTTGGTTTCTTATTTTTTATTTTTAAATTGGGTCAAAGAAGTATTAAAATCTGTTAACTTTTGTACTGACAGTAAAATGTTTCTACAGGTATTAATGTTAAAAATTGCAAAATAAATGTCATGCAGCTTATTTTTCCTAATCCTGTGTGTCATACAAAATGGTTTCCTGAACATCAAGTGATGGAACGCGTCCAGCAATGCTTCCTTTTGCCCTTTTTGTAGCTCCTACATTACAAAGGAATTCTTACAGGAATAATGCTTTTGCCTCTGTCTCATGAAATGTCAACTCATGAATGACATGAGTTATTTTAGCAAACGCGTACAGTCTTTGGTGTTTGTGGGGTGGGACTCTCTTTGCTAGAGAATGGGTTGAAGTGGTCATAGTAGAGACACAAAATATCTTCCCTTTTTCTTTAGTCAGGCTGCATCCTTTAATTAATGAGGTTTCTTGTTGCTACTGGAGAGGCTGGAGGACCACTTGGGTAAGAGCTTGTCAAAAACTCGGGTGGAGAGAGAGACATCATGGGAAAAGTATAAAAAGGGTGTTTTTTGCTTGAAAACAGGAGGAAGACAGCAAAATAGCTGGTGTTTGGGACAGAAATGGGGACTCTATGGTCACATTGCTGGGGCAGGTTGGCCAGAAATCTGTTGGACCTAATCCTCACCACACGCTATAAAAGCGCTCCTGATGCCGAACTATTCTTGGGTTTCTTTTCATCTCTCTACTTTGACCAGAAATCCCACACCAATCCCCAAAAAAATATCTAAAAAAAGAAAAATGCCTGTTGAAAACTGGTGTTTTCCAATGAGGAATTACACGATTGAAAAATTCCCTCTGGCTCCACTGCGAAACGATTGCCTTTCCCTGTGACCTCTATTAGTGATTTGCAGCCGTGGTTGCTGCTGTCTGACAGCAACCACAGCCTTCTTCAGGACACACGTCTGGTTTAAGATTCTTGTAAGGGCTGTTGGAAGATCTTGAGTCTTGCTCTGCTCATATTGAAATGGATTTAAATGCATCTTTACTCCTTTGTATCTTTTTAATGACACACTCAGAAACGTGAGGGAGAAGCCCCATTAAATAATGAAAATATATTTGGTTATCCTGTTTCTGCTTTAGGCAGTGTTTTCCCTTTAGCTTTGTCCATTGCTGGCTTGGCTCACAAAGATTTAGCTTTGCACCTTGGAGGCAGACCACAAACACTCTCTTATGTGTACTATGCCATTTGCCTAATTTTAGAGTGTAATCCCTGGATTACCTTTTATTCTTTCCAGCTATCTGAAGGCTTCCTTCTTCACTACCTGGTGACCAATTTCCTGCTCTAGTAGCAAGGCCCAGAAGCACTTGGTTTTGCAGGGAGAAGCAGAACAACCTCTGCGTGTTGAGTTGCAAGAGGAAACTCAGCAGCAGAACATAAATTCTGGCATTGAAATTATTTTTGCCATGTCCACCTTTGGCTCCTTCGTGAGAAGAAGGCATTAGGAATTTGGATTGATTTCTATCTCATCTAAAAGTAAAGTTGCTGTTAATAATGGGAGCACTAATGGAGAGCAGCATTATGTGAGGAAATGAATTTATATTGATAAGGATAATGAGGATTATGTTCTCTGTGTAATCAGTTTCCTGCAGCGTCTCATTTTTTCTTGTCACTTGTTTAAGTATTGATTCAAATCTACTCTGTGTAATATGTGGGAAAATATGGATGTAGAAATCAGGTTTGTTATGGCTGAAGTCCATGAACAAGTTCATATTGCTGGTTTTGGTTATTTTTCCATTTTTCAACAATAATATAGCAAGTAGCATGGGCTGCATAGGTCAGATAAGAATTTAAACATCAGATAAGAATACGGCTTCTGTTCTGTCACTTTTTTCTGTTGATTTCATATAATTGAATATTTATTTTGTTATGATTTTGCACAAGTAAGAGTCGAACTGTGTTCTGAGTTTTAAATTTGTCAAAAGGCAAGGAGTTTGAGTGTTTTATTTCTCATGTCTGGCCCTTGAGAAAAGAGCACCACAAAACCTTGAGGGGCAGAGTCAAAGATTCAGTGATCTCAATATAATTAATTAAACCAAGAGAGGGTTAAGAGTTGTCTTGATCAGGCTGTGTAGTTTAGGGACATGGTTTAGTAGACACGGTGGTGTTGGGCTGACAGTTGGACTTGAACTTAGAGGTCTTGTCCAACGCCACTGATTCTATGACTCTATAAACTGCTGTTTGAGTAAAATACCTTTTAATTGTAAAGGTCTCTTCCATAAAAGATCCAGATCCAGTGCCTGAAAGCTGGAGCAAGACCCATCCAGGTGAGGTGCCGTGCCTTTTGGATGGTAGAAGTAATCAGTGGTAGGAGCAGCATCCCAGGGGGTGCCATTGACCTTCCTCCAGTTGGAGCAAACACGATGTCCTGTGGCTCAACAGGGAGCAAAATCCAGCAAGTGAGCTGGTTGTGTGTGATGGTAAAGCTCATCATGCAGATCCTGAACTGCACGTTCTGGAGACTTCCCATAGCCTGGGAAATCTCAAGGATGTGCAGAGTGGCTGCTGGGATCAGTGCCTGGTTGTTACTGTTAAGGAAAGGTGAAGTCCTTTAGCAAGCCTTCAAGAAACCTTCCCGTGCTTTAGTTTCCTTTGGATGTTTTTAAGTAGCCTAGAGGCAAAAAAGTTGCTATTCAGCTAAGGAAAAAAGCTATAGAAGGGGAAAATAGCCAACCGTTTCTTGACAAATACACTTCTAGTTATCACTGTTCATATTGCTCAGAGCATTTGTGTTACAACCCAAATGAGGAGGTGGTAACAACTCTTTTGTCAGGCTTTTTCCTGATGCACCAACTATTGTCCCCTGCAACCACAGCACTCTGAGGGAGGATGGGAGCTCGTCTATTTCTTAGAAGCCTGGTACCGTTTACACTGACCAGCACTGTGTGCTGGGACCAGAAATGGTGAATTACTGGGCAAGTCTCAAAGGATGTCAAGGGAGGACTAATATTTCCTTGTGGCAGAGGAGCAACTGATCTCTCTGTGCTGGCATCAGGCGTTTGAATTCTCTCAGGCAATAAGGAGAGAGTGGAGAAACAGGACAGCAACCAGAGCCCCCGTGTCACTGCTGTCTGGGGAAATCTATGGCCCATTATCCTGGAACCAAAATGAAGTGCAGTTTATGGAAAGTAAATCAATACTGCCAAGGACTGTTGTAAAGACATCTTGGAGAAGGTAGCCAAGGTGCAATATTTTGTCTAGACGTGTTTCCCTGGCACAACCGCTCTCTTTTTAGGGCTATTCAGCAGCACACAGTACTTTCTTTCCCAGGAGTTTGTTGCCACAGAGATGCACAAGCTGAAAGCTGAACCCTGCTGTGGTGCTAAATTCAGCAAGGAGGGATCTGCCCTGGGGATGGTGGTGTGGGGGCTCGGAAGAGCAGGCTGAAAAGAGCGGGGGTGACACCACTGGTGAAAAAGGAGTTGCATCTTCTTACATCGTGCCTGAATTTCGAGCATTACCTAAGAACGTTCTGCCACCAGGAAAGGTGTTACTGCTCCCTTGGGAACCCACCACGTGTGCCTGAGGTGAGGTTTCCTGAGGAGAGCAATGCGGCTCTGTGGCAGAAGGATGTTGTTCTTTGCTGGATCAGCTGTTTTGGAGAAGACAGGGCACTGTCCAGTTCCTGCTGGTGCATAATTACTTCGAGACGAGGGACATTTTTGGTGGGACCTTCATCCTGGTGGTGCAGAAGATGCACGTAGAGAGCAATGGTCTGCAATGAGTGAGCAATGGGCTATGAGAGAAGAGGTGAGAGAGAAAAACTTGTGCAGTTGGCACTGGCTCTTAATTCAAACCATTCCCTGAAGAAACTTCAATTTCTCCTCATCAGCTCCTGGGAGCTGCCAACCCAAATGCCTCTGTGCTCACCTCCTGTGGAGCTGCCAGGGGGTTTGAAATGCCACTGCCAGCATGCATCTTGCTGGCACATCCAACTGTTCTGAAGCTTTTTCTTTCATGAGCACCCCATCTTCTCACCAAGCTTGTTGACTGCATTTCGTATACTTTTAAATAAGATGTTTTTAAAATTACATGCATTTTTTTTTTAAAAATCACAGATTTGGGAGAAAAAAACAACCCAGGATTTCTGCTAGGGCATTGTAAGTAATAAAAATTTGCCTATAAATTTTTCCAAATTCACGTTTCCCCTGTCATTTAAAATTTCTGAGACTTGTTCCCTGAGATATGTTATAACAAAGGGCAAAATTCTTCAGCTGATGTAATGGCAAGACTTCATTCATGTCAGAGATGTATTATTTATTTATCCTCTGGTTAATGAAATATGATCCATTTGTTTTTAATGTTCAGTACTCCCTTTTTTTGGTATTTTCAGTAAAACTAGTCTGTTTTTCTCTAATCATCCCTATAGTCAAGATCTGCACGAGGATTTTTTGTTGGTCCAGCCTTACAGGTTGCTAAATTTTGACATTAATGCCATATAAATGTTCAGTAGTCCTGAACAGACGTAATCATGACAAGGTTCTGGAAGACTCAGTAAAAAAAATGTTACTAACCAGACAAAAATTCTGAAAGAGAAATGTTTTCATTGTGAGTTAAAAGTGCTGGTTTGTGTTTTTTTCCCCTCAGTATCTGGCAGCGCTTCACTTGTTCCTCATTTGACTTTTCACTTCATTGTTCACAAATACTCTGTGGATCCTCGTCTGGCTCAACAGTTGGGAAGCAAGAGTTACACTCAGAGTGGTTCCAACAAGTCTTAAAGTCAGAATTCCATCACTGATCTTTCAATACCAACTGCCCTAAATATGAAAGATGTCACCTGGATCCAGCCTTGGATCTTGTAATCTCTATTTTTCCACGTGTGTAAGTTGGCTTCACAGTCGTGTGTTCTGTGCACTGAGCACTCTTTATTCTTGATGCTGCAATAAACAAGGAGGGAAAATCCTCAGTGGTTTCCTTTCCTCTTTGTTTCACTCGTGGCAGAGGAGATGAGGAGTGCAGAGGCAGCAGTCCCTTGCTTTTCATAGCACCACGGTCAATGCCTTCCTCTGGAGCCTCCTCCACCTCCTGCCCTCGCGCACACAGCCCAGTAGTTAAAAACCATTCCTCCTCAAAGAGTGTCCTATTTTGCTGAGATTTCTAACCCAACTGCAGACAGCCCTTGCTCCATTAATCAGCCTCCTCTGTTTGACAAGCAGGAGATTTATGGCGCTGCGTTTATGAAACCAAAATGCAATTAAACACAATCAATCAGTTCAGCTGAAGCTTCCAGATACTGCTGGCAGAATCCTTTTCAAACGTTGTTAGAGCTGGGGCTTTGAGAGGCAGGGAGGGAAAACAAAGCAAAGATGGTATTTTTTCCAGGTTATTTTCAGCTTCCAAATCCACCCCCAAAGGTCTAAATGCAGTTTTTAAGAAATAAAGAGCTAAGGCGAGGACAAGAACCTAGCGGTTTGCTTTTGGTGATGGGGTAGGAGTGAGGGTAAAAGGAGCACCAGTGATGAAGTGGTGAGTCACTCACGGTTGCAGCTGACGCGATGTCTGCTTTCACTCTGAGTGGCACAGCAGTGGTGAACAGTGTGTTCCTTTTTGGGGGGAACATTTCCACTTCATTAATTACCAGCAAAGACACCGTACAAACATGGTGAAGTTGCATGCTGAATTTGTAAATGTTTTCTTAAATAGCTTTTGAGTTTTGACTTCCACAGTGTTTCTGTGTACCCTCACTCCAGCAACTGACTTCCAGAAAACTACTGTCAAGCAGAAGCTTAATTTTATTTATTTATACATTTATTTGATGTTGAATGGAATTTTTTCCTCAAAGCAGCTGCTGTATTCCTAGAGTGAGTTCAAAATATTCTGAGGTTTTATTCTTCCATCTATAACCTATCCTTTGAAGAGAAATACCCAGTATTCCTTGAAGTTATACACATTAACAAATGCAGTGTCAGTGTTGTTATGTTTGTTGGAACTACAAGAGTGTGCAAGTTAGCACACGCTCTTCATATAGTGTGAAAAGGGGAAGAGACTCAGATATTAATGCCTGTGCTCCTTGTCCAATACATGTATTGAGTTGATCCTTACATAGCAGATCAAGAATATGTTCCTGTTCACCCTGAGGTAAGGATATCCCAAGAGTTTTTAACCCAATGGAAAAAGCCTGACAGTTTTCTGATAACGAAAGAAGACAGGATTTATCTTTTGCAGCAATAAACAAGTTTCTAGCACCTAATTCTGTGTTTGATAGTCAAGAAAGGCCACTAGTCATTCTTATATATTTATTTTTCATTATAATCCCATCTTTGTCTGAAGAACTTGAATTTGCTATGAAGCCAGAGCTCAAGACTCACCATAAAAGGGTAACAAGGGTCTCTCTCTCAGCAAAACCTATGTACATCTCATGCCATTATTGTAGGCCTTTGGCCAGCAGACACACAATTAAGTTTCTTAGGGTGCTGGAGTAACACAAGGAGGAAGTTGTCTCCAACGCTAAATCCCCACATTATGCCTTTTTTTTTGAAAGGCAAAGAATGTTTGAAGGGTGCAATACTTAGCTTTTAGCACGCCATTTCCATTTTACACATCAGTAACCTTCTTCTGGCCACGGACATCCAGATAGCGCTGAGCGTTTCAAATGCTGGGACCGTGAGCCTGTAGGAAATCATCCCCATGTGTTTATCCCCCACGTACTCGGCCATTTCATGATAATAATTAGTAACAGAGAAGCTCCACGTGAAAGAAACTTGTTGACTGTTTTGAAACGTGCAACCACCCAGAAAACCCATGCCCTGGCTGCGCAGGAGATGGCTCCAGAGCTGGCAAACACGCTATGTCTGAGCTCGTACGGCAGCCAAGAGCCACGAGAATCATAGAATCATAGAATCTTCCAGTTGGAAAAGACCTTTGAGATCATCAGGTCCAACCGCACGCATCATCTGCTAAACCACGTCCCTCAAAAACTCATCTACCACCTTGTTGCAGCCATTTTTGTTTCCTGTAATTGATAGGAAATGTTGGTTTCTCTGGAATCTCGTGGCAGCTAGTGGGTTATGGTAAGTATTTGCATGTGATGTGTCCGAAACTTGGTGTGATAGGAGGGTTATTGGTTGCAATTCTGGATCAGACTCCTACACCACCAAGCCCCATGGCTTGCTGCTACCAGTGCTCGGTTCCTGGAGCTGTTTGCTGCTGTTTGCTATCTCCAGAAAGGCTTTGAAGACAGTCACTACAACTCCAAGTCCAAGTCCTTGAGAGGAACATTGCTGTAAGGTTCACCTTCTCACCACGAGGAGCTTCTCTGCTCCTGGTGCAGCACCAGCCACCCACAGCTTCTCTGCCTACAGCAGCAGTATCAGGGGAAGAAGCAGCTGATGTAGGTAAAAGGGGCTTCTCCCACACTGCATTTTGCCCCCCAAAGGAAGCCCGTTCTTGTTAAAGCCCCCCCAGGTCTCGTGTGGCCCACCTACCTCAATGTCACCAGTGGCAGAAGCGAGCAGCTTTCATCTCCACCTTACTGGCTGCCACTTCACCTCCTAAAAACTGATTCTCGATTTGCTTTTAGAACAAATAAACACTTCCAGTGCCTCTGCAGTTTGATCTTCTAAAGACAGCCCCTGCATTGACCATACAGCCTGGATACTGCACGCACTCTGCTGCCTTTTGGGCTTGTTTTACGTTTTCCAATTGTTAATTATCTAATGGGTCCCTCAGGCCCCTTATTAATGGACAGCTTGCAGGGGAGGGCTGGGTTACTGTTTACCACAGCCCTCAATACTCTGGCATCCCTTGAGTCAAAACTGAGCTCTCAGGCTTCTGCTTGCCAAGTGAAATCCTTTTAACATGTTTATAATCTCCAAACACACGTTTCTTCATCTCTCAGACCCGGTCTCTGCGATTCAAGTGAGCATTTGTTGTTTGAAATCAGATCGTGATGAAATCTCTTAATAGTCGCTCTATGAAAATATTTTGTTTAAAAAACACTCAAAAAACGCAATTGGAATGAA
This sequence comes from Tapera naevia, assembly GCA_033556795.1. Classification (NCBI taxonomy): domain Eukaryota; kingdom Metazoa; phylum Chordata; class Aves; order Cuculiformes; family Neomorphidae; genus Tapera; species Tapera naevia. Next base: position 509,800 of record JAUMJJ010000173.1, on the reverse strand, counting down.
AATACCAGCAGCTGGAGCGTAGTTTGAAGTCAGAAGTCTGAGAAGCAGCTGGAAGAGTGAGATTCGGAGACACATTTCTAAATCGTCCTCTTCCTACAGGAACGTTTCAAGGCTGCTGTGTTTGGCAGGCAATGAGAAGGACCCACTTGAGCTCAGCCTTCCCTGACCGGTCGGATGGGCTCTTACATCTGTCACTTATTTGCAGAGAGCACAAAACCTCGCTCTTTTTCTGACTTTCACAAAGGGCTGTGATGAGCTCAACCTTCTGCCAAAGCATCGTTGCTATTGCTGCCATCTCTGAATAATGACTTGCTAATCGGTCGCTCTTTAGACCTGCTTCTTTGCAAAGTCAGATTTTTATCACTCTCTTCAACTGAAAGCTGCATTTTGGTATAAGCTTCCACCTGAGGCTATGACCTGCTTCCTCGGAGTGCACGCAAGTGTTTATTTTCACAGCTCTCAACAAGCCACCCACAGATGTGCAGTTACAAGTGGTGCAGATACTGCATCTCACATCTCTTCTTTGAGGAAGATCACAAGTGATGGAAATGGAGACTTTGGAGAGAAAATCCTTGGTGTCCTGGAAATATTTAAAAAATTCTTATCATTTCTAAGAGATTGAATGTGTAATGGAAGGGGGGGGGAAAACCCCTTACAAATGAAAGTTGCAACAACTTTTTTTTTGGTTTGCCATGGTTCTAGGCCTTCTTTATAGCAAGGGGGAAGGTAGAACAAAAAGATTTGGGTCACTTTATATTGGTCTTCAACATTAACTTCTAATTTTTTAGAATTGTTGGAGAAATAAAAACTGGATTATTAAGCAGCATTGGGAAAAGCAGTCTGCAACAGAGATGAGAGGAGAACCTGAGTAAAGAGGTGCTGTTTTTTTGTGATCAGCACTTGCCCAGGAGATCCAGTTGGAACAGATTTTGGCTTCAATACCAGTTACAAATAGACCTGGAGGTTTTCTTGCCCCACCTTCAGGGATGGCTGGAGGGGCAGCCTGAACCAACGAGGAGGGGCAACAAAGCTAGGGAGGGGTCTGGAGCACAAGCCTTATGAGGATCAGCTGAGGGACCTGGGGCCCTTCAGTCTGGAGAAGAGGAGGCTGAGGGGAGACCTCATCGCTCTCTGCAGCTCCTGAAAAGAGGCTGGAGCCAGGTGGGTGCTGGGCTCTTCCATCGAGTAACAAGGGATAGGATGAGAGGAGATGGCCTCAAGTTGTGCCAGGGGAGGTTTGGAATGCGTATCAAGAATGATTTCTTTACTAACAGAGTGGTGAAGCCCTGGCAGAGGCTGCTCAGGGCAGTGATGGATACTCCATCCCTGGAGGGGTTCAGAAAGTGTGTGCCCGTGGCACTTTGGTACATGGTTTAGCAGGCACGGTGGGGTTGGGCTGATGAGCTAAGAGGTCCCTTCCAGCCTTAATGCTTCTTTGAATCCTAGTTTTGATCCTGTGCTATGTTATGTGTGGTCATCAATTTGTGTGTGTGTTCCGCTGCATTATGAAACAGAGGCTATGTTAAGGAAAACTTGCCATTAAACCGGGTGGTGAACTGTGACCACCTGCTTTGGGGTGGCTTTGGGGGTATCTAGTTAAGTGCTTAGAAGATTAAACGAGTGCTTCCGAGTTTGTTGTAGCTACCCCAAGTCAGACCAGGTGATGTTCAACTGCACTGGGAGGAGTGAGCGTTGGTTCTCTGCTGTGACAAACGGATTTGTGTTCCCTGGAGGGCAGCAAAGCCCGAACAGTAGAATCATCCTGTTACCTGTCCCCATCCCATAGCTGAGAGCTGTGGGCACCCCACCAGCATGTCAAACAAATCCGAGCTTCTCGTTGTGTCCTAAGCGTGGAGCAAACCTATCAAAGCCAACAATTCTGGTGAAATGCTCAACTGACGGTGATAAAGCCATCATCATCTGTCTCCTTTCACCGTGTAATTTGCTAATGATGTTTCAGCCCATGGCTGGGGAGTGAGAGGGAGCGGGTGCCTGCCCTCCTGACCTCACAGCTCTGCTCGGGGAATCCTGCCCTTCTGTGACTTCTTCTATGCAAACCTGTGTTTGGTTAATGGTAAAAATAATTGTTCTGAGTTTTCATAGAAATGAGTTGGAGAAACAACGTGTTCTGGCATGCAGAAACCCCTAGAAATACTACTTAAGACTCCTGTTTTTCCAAAGACATAAGCACTGCGTGTGACTGCCTCTCCTTACCATCCTGAGAGTGCTTAAATGGGTGACTTTTAACTACAGTTTTGCTGCTGCTCTTGAAGAGTAATATCCCAAGAAACAGAGCTTCAGATTATCTATATTACATACTGATGTTGATTCTCAAATACTTTAAGGCTGAGAGGCCCAGGTGAATATCCTGAAATACAAGGAGGTTTTTTTCATGCGGCAGTGAGGCATCAGGTCTGGTGGCAGACAGTTCCCTTGACACTGAGTGGTGTGCAGTCACCTGATTCCTGCTGAGGTGCTTTTAGAATCCCATTTTATGAGGACAGGTCTGTACAACATTTGCACCTACGCTTTTGCTTTAAGTTTTGTGGCTTTTATCACTTCACTAATAATAGAGAGTGCTCTACCAGTGCAAGAGATGGGCAGTGAACAGTGCTGTAGAGATGATAGGTATGTGTGGAGAGTGTAAGAGTGGAAACCTTTTTAAATGGCTTTGGTTTTGGAGGAAGGCTGATGTTGCTACTAAACCTACAAATGAAAATGTAGTTATTTCAGAACATGGAATATAAAGATGTCAATATGCATATACAAACACACGTGCAATTGAAATGCTACTAGTGGGCATCTGGAAGTAGATATGCTTGGTTTAGAATCTAAGGCCATGCCAGGACTTCTAACAAGAGGCCTAAACATGGGAAAGTGAGAGTAATTTTCTAAGTTCCCCTTTTATCTACGTCCCTATTCCTCTGTGCCTTACACTGCTTGAAATGAAGCAGGGCAGCTTTGTGGGTTTAATGTCAGCCTTTTCATTCCTTTCTGACTTGCAGAATGAAACTTGCTGTTCCCATCTGCCATCTCTCTCTTTCCTAAAAATGCCCATGGACTGAGGCCTTGGCCTGGGGTAGGCAGGTCCCTGCCCTTGTGGGGACTCCCACACTGTCCCATTCACAGCCACTCTCTTGCTCCAGAGCTGTTAGGTTCCTCTGCAACACCTTGGGTGAGTCCTCTGCCTGTCTGACCTGCAAGGTGAAGCATGTGCTCTTCCAGTTATCAGGGTGTTCACAGGTTATTTTGGGGAGGAAATAAACCAAGAAAAACCCAACGACTCCATTCATCTTCAGTACTGTCACACACTTGACACGTTGTTTCACCCAGTACCTAGGAAAATGAGACTGGACAAACGGTATGGGTATGAAAATTAGCACTGTGTAGTCAATAAATCGTGCAAGGAATTTGGTATCTGTGTACTTAATCTAAATTTGTTAACACTGGCAAGATAAAGGTCATTTTGACTCCATGCCGACTCTTGCAACTGGGACGCTGTTCAGAAATTTGAGGTTTCTTCGTCCAGCTGTGTACATGTGCCTTGTTATCTAATACTTTAATTGCTAACAAAACAGTGGGTAGTAGAGAATATACTGTTCTGTGTCAATATTTAAGCAGGACTTTACTTATGGCTTAAATTTATTCACCTTGGAGAGAGAATTTTTGCCTCACTTGAATAATTGGGCAAGGAAGAGGCAGGATTTCAGTTTGCTCCTGTGGTTTGCACTTACTGTAGGTAAACAGAAAAATATGTGAGCTATTTTTGAAACCTGTGTCTTTCAGGTCCTATTTGGGTTTTGGTGAGATTTCAGGAACTGTTGAGATCTCACAAGGGCCTAGGACCTTTGTCCTTGTCTTCTTCCCCTTCCTAATGGCTGTAGCAAATTAGAACTCTCTGGCTTTTCTTGATGAATGCTTGCTTAAATTGTTTAGCCAAGGAGATTTGTGATTGTCTCTCCTTTCCTGCTCATCACCACTTGAAAAGCTGAACATGGGGGCTTCTGCAGGCATATGTTCAAGGGAAGCTCAGAAGAGAGAGTAACCTGCTCAGTTTTAGGTACGGAAATCACCACCCGTCGATGTCTTCACCCCATTCTCGGTGGCTTTTCCCAAAAGATATTGTTGCTTAAAACCTAAACTTGCTGTTTTCTATGTCCAAAAGTCTGATCTTTGCTGTGGAGGAAGTTAAAATAAGCGATATCATCCTACTCCCAGAAAGCCTTAAAACATTTGCAATGACAATTGAAGAGGAGTCTGTAAATGGATATATTTATTTTCAAACTGGAATTGTCCACATTGGAGAAGCAGCTGTGAAGGCTGCCATGTGCCGAAGCTCAATTTGGATCTCTTCACACGCCTTGCAGAATCTGTTTGGCTTTAATACCTTGAGTTCACCAATCCATGATACAATCAACAAACCAAATCTTAATGAGTGAAGTACACAACTTTCCTCCTTTAAGCTGCCTGAAAGTCTTTCCTGAGTTGATTCTGCTTCAGACTTCCCCTTCCATAATGCAAGTTTAATCCTTGGATCTGCTTTTCACCACTTCTGTGCTACACTGGGAAATGAAATAAATATGCAGCAAAATGAAACTCCCATATAAATACACAGAAGGTAGATTTAAAGGCAACAGAACTGGGGAAGGGTCTGGAGCCCAGGGTTCTGGGAGCAGCTGAAGGACCTGGGTCTGTTCTGTCTGGAGAAGAGGAGGCTCTTCAGCTTCCAGAAAGGAGGTTGGAGCCAGGTCTCTTCTCCCAAGTAGCAAGTGGTAGGATGAGAGGAAGTGGCCTCAAGTTGCACCAGGGGATGCTTAGATTGGATATTAGGAAAAAAAAAGTGTGTTGCTTGTTCCTTGCCCAATAGCCCCATAGAGCTTGTTACCCTTAACTTCTGTGCTGTCTCAACAAGCAATTATTCAGCTGGTGGTAAATTATTCTACATATCCTCATAGTCAAGTAAGGTTCTGAGAACCTTTTTATGATGCTTTCTTCCTTTATAAACCACAAATCCCCCTCAGAGCTGAATGTAGTCCTCACAGGCACACTCTTTAAGCCATTGCTCTCAATCTGCTCTGTGTCATACGCTGTTCTTAGGTAGCCTGTTCCAGATAAAGGGATTGGAAACAAATGGTTTAACTTGCAGAGTCTATCTCTGAAAGCTAAAATCACACCAAACTTTGTGTTTCTTTGAGACTTTAATCAGCCACCTTTTGCATTTAATTGCTATTTTGGCAGACTAGAGGAAGGAAACAGATTTTTTAACAATTTCATATCAATGTGAACCAGAAATAATAAAACGAGATGAAGACAAGGTTGTTTTCTAACTCATAGATTCTGTCCTTGCCAAGTATCAGAAGAGTTTTGCAAACATCAGAAGTGCGAGAAGCTTTTTTAGAAATGCTTGTTAGACTCCTTTATAACAGACAACTTTATGCAACTTAGACAAATGTGTGATACCCATTTAGAGCACGTCCTGCCCAGCACCTCTCACCTACCTAACGTTCCACTCCAGCTTCTTGGAAGGGGTGGTGGGGCTTTGATATGCATTGAAAAGTAAAAACACGTCACCCCCCTTTACCCATGAAAATTTACCTGTATATCCATAGCCTAGGTTGTGTTCCCTACAGTAGGCATGCACTACAGTGTGACTTTCACCTCACTGCTTGACATCACAGGCACAGCCTTGGCCAAACGCATCGTTATCAGCAAGGTCTGTCCTCTCCCAATCCATCCAGTAAAAGGCAGTGATGCTGTTAACCAAGAAAGTGGCTGTTTGTCATTAATATCCACTTTACCTTAAGTGTTGGAAACCTCAGAAGCTGCTGTTCCAGTTGCTTATAATGTGCTCATTGTTTCCTGTTTGGCTTATCTTTAAGTAGAGCACAATCCCAGGGAAGCACACCCACTCCCGAATGTTTTCCTTGGGAGCCAGCGACGCGCGCTGCAGCGTTTCCAGGCGATGGCGAGTGAGAGAGTGGTGTGTGTTATGGAAGGTGTGGGGGATGGGAGGAGCAGGGTGCAGGAAATTATACTCTGCTTTAAAGGCTACAGATCCAGCCAAAAAGCAGAGTTATGACACTTTCTGATTTAAAACTGTGCAGCCGAAGTCAGAAAGTTCAACCAGCAAATGCAAACCCACTGAGCTCTCCTGGCTTGATGGATGGCTTTTCAAGGCTGGTACACCTTTGAGTCCACCCTGACTTTCAAAAGTTCAGCAGCTAAACTGAAACTAACCATTGTTCAAATACTTCTGGAATGAGAGAATCTTGTTTACTTTAACGGTTTCCTCTCCTAACAGACCTGCTGGGTTTTCCCAGCATAAAATGTTTCTTCTTTATGGCATGTCCGAAAATGACATTATCCTTGGCTCCTTGGACAAGTAATTCTGAGTTTGTTGCATTTTATTTTTTAAATACTAAGTCTTTGAATTTATTTTAGATAATGCTAAACCTCTTAATGCAACAGAATGGCTTTGGAAGCTCCCTAGGTAGTGTGTATACAGGGGAGGTAGGAGCAAAACACGGCTTCTAATCTTTCTTTTCTTAAAAAAACTGACAAAATTGTGTACAGACACCAAATATGGGACCTCATTTTAGAATTCCTTTAAATTTCACAAGGATTCAACCTCAAATGCTAAAATTGAGAAGTCGTTTGTAGTGTTTGTAGTCACAGATAAATACTGGTGGAGTCCCATTTGGAGGCTGCTGAAACTCCATTTAAAAGCTGATCTTGGAAAAGCTCTGATATAACAGAACTGTCTTACAGTGATTTAAGGAGACTTCTTTGTTCTGAATAAAACGCAAGCCTTGGTTTAGATTTTGGTTTTAACTCTGAGTTTTTAATTTAAATGCAGTTTGTGAGCCATTGCTGACATCTCGCTCTACCTTGAGAAAAAGCAAATCTGAGACAAGGCTGTTTTTCTATTAAATAAATAAGCATTACTATTTCATTGATAGTTCTTAACTGAAAAGGTCAGGCCCATTGTTTCTAAAACAGTAGTATATGAATCTGAAACATAAACCACCAGTACCACCAGTGCAAACCATGATACAGTCAAGCATTTGTCACAATGAATGGGAAAATAAACAAGTTGTTCCCCCAAGACCTCTGTGCTATTTACAGCTGAATGAAAACTTCATTGAATAAAATAATCAGTTTGAATACTTCTCTTGATTGTTCTGTGAATGATGTTTGAGAGATGGTTTCTTAAACGTATTTATGCATAAAGGACTTGGCTTTTAAAAAAGCTCTAAATTAAAGAATAAGTGTAAATAAGGATTTATTTTTTCAAGTCCTTTCTTGCTAAGTCTTATTCTGGCTAATAAAGAAAAAGCAGGTTTGTCTAGGAAAGCAAAGCAGAAATGTTGGGTGTTCTGTGTTATGTTTTAGGTATTGTTCCCAACCCTTTAGCAATTACTGGTTTTTGTTGGTCTCTGAAAATGTGCTCAGTACAGAAGTTTGCCTGTGTGGCAGAAGGGTCTGAACCTGCTGATGTTTGCTTGTAGACTTGTAACTGACAATGGTTAAATACCTCCTGTGACATTCTGAATGTCACTATCTCATCAGCTAGAGATATCATGACAGAAGTGACACTTCAAAACAATCCAGCAGACAGCAAGCACATCTTAAGCAAATATTCTTCACGGACTGGGCTGCCTTGAGATGTCACTGACAGTTGAATGAGCCCTGTATCTACAGTCACTGCAAAATGCGCGTTGAATAAACAACCTCGTGTTCTTGCAGCTGGAGAAGGGAAAGGGGGCTGGTCTGTGCTTAGCAGTGTGCACTCAAAGCACCCTGCTGGGGCCAAAGCTTCAGGACCTGCTGCAAGAGGAGTTTTGGCAAATCCAAGGCAGAGAAGGAGTGAGTGGCATGGCCTGGATGCATCCCTTTCCCTTGGGAATTGTGACCTTGGAGGGACCGTTGCACCACAGCAGTCACTACTAGTGCCTTGCACAGGGGATCTGCTATTGGTAGCAGCAAAAAGTCTGAGGAGAAGATCATGAGAGGTGGAGGCTGTGGATGACTGGTTAGAGATGGACTATGCAGCTTTTCGAACATCATGGTGGTTGTGAGACTACCATCAGGTTTAGAAGGATTTGGGTTGTGAGACCACGAGTGAGTTCCGTTTCCTCACATAGATTTTAGTTACCTTTACACATTCTCTTTTAAAGGTGGTGGTTGTCTTTCCTTTGATGTTGTGTTCTACCTGTTAGTACAGAAACAATTATTTTCCTGCATTGTTTTTACAGACCAAGCAAATAATTAAGGCAGTTTTGTAATATTTCCATAATTAGATCTGTAGATGAAGGCAGCACTCTTGATTTTACATATCTTCTGAATTACCTTAGCGCATCAGCGCCTCCTTCATCTTCATTTTCCAAGCTATTTCACAAGCAGAAAGTGTCTGCCCTAAAGCTTATAAACATCTTTGAGCACCAGCTACGTGTGTTGTTGGAACAGCATCCATCACGACAGCGTCGGGGATGCAGCGGGGTGTTTGTCTTCTCTGCTCTCATACCTAGATGGTTGGCTCATTAGAACAAGTGCCTTATTGCTGAGCACAAAAAAATAGAGACACTGTTTTTATTGACTTGGATTTATAGCTCCATGCTGTAATCAGGCATTACAAATTCTTCCACAAGAGCTATAAGACAAGTTTTCTCATGAGAAGGTGGGGGATGCGAGCGTGCTGTCCTCCATTAAACAGTTGTGAATTTCTAGTTTAGTACAAGCTGGAGGGGAGGAAAGGGGACTTAGCAGTAAATCAGCAGGGCAACTCTCAGCCATAAAGTTTCTTGAGCAGTCAGAGCTGCCAGGGCTTGTTTGGATGACTTGTTCTTAGGCAGGGGGGGGTGGAAGAATGTTTATAATACAGCTGCAAACTTCTGCTGTCTCCAGTGTCATCATTGTTTACGTTACACAATAACGGGTGACAGAAACCTCCTTCCATTTCAGAGGTGACGTTTTCCTCTCTGACCTTGTTTTGAGAGGATTTCACCCAGCCAAGGGAGCAGAGATCTGGAACTGGCTCAGCCCTGCTGTGTGTTGGTTTGGTGTTTGCTGAGGTTTGGTAGGGATGCAGCAGCCAAGCCTGGTCAGGCAGGGATGGAGCTGGGGAGGGAGCTGTGGTTCTGACAGGGGTTGGGATCAGGCTCTTGGATGCTTTGTCTGGAGAGGTGGCACGGGCCGTTATCCATGACTTTGTGTTGAGATTGGAAGGCAGAAGAGTGCCAGTGCGCTTGGGTGCCTGGAAGTTCTGGGATAACCCACTCCGAGAGGCTACCAGCATTTCACTGTAAATCATCAGACCCTCTCCATTAGGCTAAGGCTGAAATGTTTATTGCTTATCTCCCCCTGTGAAATTTGATCAAAAAAACTCCATCACTGTACAATATTTCAGGTTGTCATCACTGGAAGCTGTGCACTGTAGTCGGAGAGGCTGTTTTCAGTAGGAGGCAATGCTTCAGAGAACCGCCCGAGTTGGGAGGGACACAAAAAGACCATCGAGTCCAACTCCTGTCTCTACACAGGACACTCCCAACACTCACCCCGTGGGGCTGAGGGCATTGGCCAAGTGCTTCTGTCCGATGGTGCAGCTGTAGGGGATGTTGGAGCAGCTTGGGGAGCAGACAGCAGTGCTGTCCAGGTGCCCAGGTGCCCTTACCTGAGCGAGCTGTGCAAATGCTGGAGCAGCGTAAGGAAAACCCTCCACTGGGCCTGCAGAAACTGCCCTGAAGGATGTTCACAGTGCACCTCGAGACAATTCAGCTGATGGATGTATCTTAAATCTGTGTTTTAGATGAGGAACTTGCAAATTTGTGAGAATAATACTAGAAATTACTTTTAAACTGTGTTTTGGGGGGGAAGTGGAGGAAACTAGGCCTGAATCAGGATTGTATTCCTCTCTTCTGAAATTTTCTCCTCACCCTTTCCTGTGTACGCTGTGTAAGAAAGACATCCAGTGTCCCCAGAGCTCTGATGCTTGAGATGAGTATCTTTTAAATTAAACCGAACTCAGCTTGATCTGTCTCTGTCTTAAATTTCTTAATAGTATGAAACACAGCCTTTAAACAATCTTAGACCACGGTTCCCCCTTCTCCCCTAATCTGAGCTGTGATTAGTGCTTAATGGACCTTGAAAAGCACCTTTATTTGTAACTCTTGTCTAGTGATGATCTCCAGCTTTCTGTTTTCTCTTGAAACCCAAAGTACTGGGACACGTTCTTGGTTATAATGTTCAGATAGGCTGTGGTTTTTTTCAGAACCACCTTCTTTGACAAATGATTTTATATATATAACTTCTTTTATGTCCAAAACAATGGACTTCTTTATGCTGGGCAGCACTGATAACCGTGTCCATTACGTGAATACTCCAGGGTATCAGGTGCCAAGCACTTTTCATGCAGGAGGACGTCTGAATCCAAGACATTATCCTGCATCCAAGGAGGGGCAGTGAGAGCAAGAGATAGCACTCTTGTGCTTAACTACATTTTGCTGCACAAAGAGCTCAGAAGCTCTCAATCTCATCCGGCATGAGTCAAAACAGATTATCATCTGCCATGTGTTGTTTGCTGAGATCCAGGGATAAAAGTATCCAGGGCCTGGTGCTTTAACAAAATCAAGCAGGCAAAGGCACAAACTGTGATTCCAGCAAGGTTTCTTTTATTGAATAAACTCTTGTGAGTCAGACTTTAGATGAAAACTGTACCAGTTATGTCTGTGCATCTGCCTATTGAGCATAGTCACACAGTTTTTCTAAGGAGTGACTTTCCAAATCATGCAGCCTCTCCCATACTTGCCCAGCTCAACTCAGATTAGAAAATGAGATGAAGCTCTCAGACCTGGAGGATGATCTTGTGGGACAGGAGACAGTTGTTATCTTTGCTAATGAGACTGAATCCATGTCATGTGCTAATCACAAACTAGGTGTCCACATTTAAACTCTAATTAAATTCCTTAGGAATAGATTGCAGTGGGATGACTGGTTTTCTCCACACTGGCACCAGATCGTAGTACAACTGGGCAAAGTTCAGCTATGTTTACACTGGGAATAAATCATTGGGAATGATTTATCCTCTATTGAGAGTGATGTTACAGTAGAGGCTGGGCATTCCAGCTGAGGCTGAGGCTGCTCCACTCTTGGGAGCAAAGTCAGGCAAGCCCAGTGATACAGGGTGCTCATATCAAACCTGGAGAGAGCAGGAATGACCTCCAGTGTCTCAGAAGACAATCCTTTTCAATATATTTTTAATTATTTTGAATAATGCTCACAATTTAATATACAATAACTGCTCACTTGGATTTATGTCATTTCTAGCTGTGCTAATTTTCTAGTAATTGGAACCCCTGGAGCTGGACCCCATCTGTTTTCTGCAGTTCCTATCATCTTAATATCTAAGGGCAGATTAAAAAAAACCTTTACTAACTAAATAGGATTTAAGTGCCTATAAAGCAAGATTTTCATGTTCCTCTTACCATTTATACAGTCAAGGTAGTTGCTTGGGTTTATTTTTTTAACAAACCTCTTTCAAAATGTAAGAGTGTACTAGAATTTTCTCGCTGGCCTGTGCCAAATCCTGAAAGGTGACTTAATCTGTTGCGAGTCCCTCTCAATCATTATGCTTTAAGCTTCAATCCATGACTCAACAGCTAAATATTCAAAAACAGAGTAATTTCTCAGTGCTTTTTCACTAAGTAAGTTAAGCAGGGTGACAAGGGCAGTGAAGTTTTGATTTCAGGAGATCAAACTGGAATGTGGTCAGATGGAGGTGGTGAAAAAATACTGACTGTACAATGTGCCCATAATTTACTTAAATATATTTCCAAATTAGAGTAATTTGGATTTCCATAACTGAAAGCTCTTTCAAAAACATTCTCTATTTTTAGTTTTATAGATCATCGGTGCTATTTTAGAATGTTTAGAATTACATGATTTAAGTCTGTGAAACAATTATCTTGGTGGGCAAAAATTGCATGGAAGAAGGAGGGAATTTAAAATATGTCATTTGATAAGAAGGAATGGAGAAATAGGAAAATATTTATCCGCATATAATATCTTCTTCTCAAAGGGCAACTAGAGATGCAGCCTGGGGAGATTTAAAGGCATCTAAAAGCCAAATAACTAAGGGCTATAGTAGATTGCAAGGTGAAGTAATGATTAAGAAATGAGAACCACAGACATTAAGGCAGGGAAAAATATGGTTAAAAGTTGTGGAGGATGAAGCCCTTTCACTTTCTGGAATCATTCTTCCATTCCTAGAGCACCTCATGCTTGATGCGATGCTCTCCTGTTCTAAATTCTCCTCTTTTAAACATTATCCTCAATAATCCCTGTTTGTTCATTTTAGACTTTTAGGTTAAAATATTTAGAGAATGATCATGCAGATCTCTGATGCTTGGTGATGTTTCAAGTAGTAGTAGCTCAGTACTACATTGTATGTGCACATATACATGTTCATTCTTCAGAAGATGGGATGGTTAATGCAGGCTTGACTTTGTTATTAATGGCAAAACGTTAGGTATTTTGGAAGCAGCAGAAGATTCCATGGCCTCAGGCTGTGCCAGGGAAGTTTAGATTGAATATTAGAAAAAATACTTCTACTGAAAGAATCGTGAAGCACTGCCAGAGGCTGCCCAAGGCAGTGGTATATTTGTGTATAGATATTGATAGTCTCACTTATATGGTAAGGAAAAATGATTCTTTTTGTTGCTGGTTGCTGATACTTGAGGTATTTGAAGTATTTTTTTGCACAGCTGTTTTTAAAATAATGCTAAAATTGTTTACACAAAAAATTACTGATAAGGACGAAGGTTTTCTTTTTACTACTCACTGAGAAATGTAACAAATGTGAATCTAACTAGTTAGGGCCACCCACAGTATCTGGTAAGAGGTAAAAAAAACATCCTCTCCCATTTTCCCCCATCACATATGTGGAAGAGACCCAGGCTGCTGCTATACAGGTTACCAGTCTGTGGGCAGAGAATTGGACTGATGGGTGCTGTATCTGTGTTGTACATCAGGGACCACGAGAGCTTAGCTGTGGCTTTAATATTTTTCATTATATTAATTAAAAAAGATTTACACGATGAAATCGCTTAAACAGAGGTTTAACTTCATTATTGTTGGGCTTTGCCAAAAATCCTACTGTGCAAATAACTTAGTTTTCTAAGTGTGATGCAGTTAAAACAGAAGGAGTCTTGCTAGCCTGAAGTGGAACAGGACAGGGGTATTTGAGGAGGATTTGCCCCTGAGCACCCAGTGCCCTTCCCCGAGGGAGGCGAGTTGAGCTGCAATAGATGCACTGGAAATGCTCAGCTGCAACTGGTTTGTGCCTTTAAGAAGAAAAATCTGATTCTGAAGGAATCACGGCCTGGGTGAGCAGTGGAAAGGCTGGAAAGGCTTTGCTGCTGTCATTTTTGTTCTGATGCCCAAAGATTGTACAGAATAAATCAGAAGTCCTTGTCTGTTGCACTCTGGGCTCTCTGGGCCAAGGCTGTGCTCGGCTGCAGACAAACACTCGCCGTGGGGTCGCCGAGGCAGGACTCGTGTTTGGGATGGAAGGGTTTCAGCTTTAATCCACTTGGATGGAGCACATTTCTCATTAGTTGCTAATTACTATGATTAGTGTTCATAAATATTAGTTTCTTAATTTTTATCTTTTGATTTCCCTTTAGCTTTGTTACTCCTTGAGCCTTCTCAGTGACTTCAGCACCTTTGCTCAGGAAGCAAAGCACTTATTTTTAAGCGTAAAAGTTTCATGAGCTAAACCACTTCTTGTTTAAGTAACTTGGGTTTTGTGACTCAAAACTGCCAGTTTGGATATTTATTATGGCAGTGACTGCAGCTAACATAGAAATAACTTCTTCCTTCTCCTGAGTCTGCCAGTGATGAATGAACACAACACAAATTAGGAGCAGCACACCTCATGTGGAGCTTTACTTTGTGAAATAACTCTGAGGAAAGAGATGTTCTTTGGTCGAGTGGCACCTTTTTCATAGAATCAAGGAATGGTTTGGGTTAGAAGGGACCTTAAATATCATCCAATTATACAACCCCCACTGCCATGGGCAGGGACACCTCCCAGTGGACCAGGCTGCTTTTTGTGCTTTTGGCACTTTATCTGGTGTTGACTGCTTTCCCAAATTATATATATATATAATTATAGAAATGATTATATATAAATGATTATAGGAAAAAGTTCTTCACTGAAAGGGTGATTAGTCATTGGAATGGGCTGCCCAGGGAGGGGGTGGAGTCACCGACCCTGGAGGTGTTTAAGGGGAGACTGGATGAGGCACTGAGTGCCATGGGTTAGATGATGGGTTGGTGTTGGTGTTGGTGTTGGGTTATAGGTTGGACTCGATGATCTTGGAGGTCCTTTCCAACCTTATGATACTGTGATATAATAATAGACAATTAGAATACATAAAATATATAATAATAGACAATTGCAATCTATATTATGTATAAAAAGGCAGACTGATGTTGTCTAAAAGGTGATTAACTCCTGCTCTGCTGTTTTCTGCTGCACAACCTTCTGTTGATCAAACCAACCGCCTCTAGATATTTATTTGTGGCTTTGTAAATAGTCCAGGAATGCTGTTGGGAGCTGTAGGGTCCCTCACCCCTCGTATGGATGGCATTGTCTTGCTGACAGATTGCTGCTCTGATGACAGTGGAGGTCACACTTATCCCAATCTCCTTATTCGCCGATGAGAGGCTACTGGGACTGAAAGAAAGGATTGCTTATTTCTGCTTTTCTCAGATTGTTCTCTCTTGGAGGGTGAATTCCTAAACAATCTTGCTGCTCTTAATGGAAAAAAAAAAAATTAAAAGAATCCCAAAGTGTTTCTTGTAACCTGCTTTGAACTGTTGGAGGCTCCAGAGGAGAGAGGGCTTCAAACAGAGCCTGTCTTGTGCCAGGAGGCCAGGCTCAGCAGCCTGGGGGTGAGGTACAGAAGCAGGGCAGCGCGTGAGCCTTAATAAAAACACTGCAAACCAAACGTTAGCGCAGGGTGGTGAAAGAGCT
Source organism: Tapera naevia (assembly GCA_033556795.1). Taxonomy (NCBI): domain Eukaryota; kingdom Metazoa; phylum Chordata; class Aves; order Cuculiformes; family Neomorphidae; genus Tapera; species Tapera naevia. The sequence continues at coordinate 494,766 of JAUMJJ010000173.1, read as the reverse complement.
CAATTTTTGTTTTGTTTTCACACATTAGGTTTTGCTTAAAGCGGACAAGTACCAGGGAGAGCGTTCTGAAAAGAGGCTTTGTATGGGAGCCCGGGCTCTATCCATCAGGTTTGTCGTTTCAGGAATGCAGCCAGATGTATTGACTTACCCGCGGTTGCGTTGGTGCCATCTGGCCCGCTGGAGGCTGGGCGAGAGATGGGGAAAATGGAGCAGAGAGAAATGGCCATCGTGCCATTGCCCTCGCTGCTTATGCAAAAGAGAGAGGGGGAGATGTCACTTCTTGGCAGGGGGAATGCTCTTTGAGAAGAAAAGATAAGGTTTTAAGGACCACGAGTTTCAAACCCAAGTATTTATGTTTAGAAGTAGACTTGGGCTAGTGGGAGGTGTCCCTGCCCATAGCAGGGGTGTTGGAACTGCAGGGGATTTAAGGGCCCTTCCAACCCAAACCATTCTATGACTTGAAAGCCAGGCCTCACTGCTGTAATTTTGTGTGGATTTTTTTTTTTTCTAAAGGAAAAATGCTTTCAAATCCTACTGTTCTGAGTTGGAGAGCAAAAAACACGCTGAGACTCTGGCTGATCCACTGCACATTTCTATTTATTCCTTCTCAGTTCTCCCCAGTACTGGTTTCACTGTCTGAACTGCTGCCTCCTCTCTGAACTGAGGTTTGGAGCCGGGGTAATGTCTACTGCTGACCTGTGAATGTTTTCATAACTTCTGGATCATTCCAAACATATCGACATCAGTCTCTGAGCAGAACATTCCTGGTACAACAGTGGCAATAATATGCTCCTTATTTCAATACCAACACTCCTCAATGTACTTATTGTAATGAATAAGTGCCAGGGCTGTAGTATTTCCATACGTTTCATTTAGCAAGATGTTTTTCTTAATATCTGTAGGATTATGGTGAGTGTTAACGTTTATTGGCAGAATAAAAGCATTTTCAGTGTCATAATGTGCTACAGCGAAAGGGTGAGAAGTGAGGTACGATTTTAACCATGCTTATATTCATAATTAATTCTGCAATTAGTCTGCCTGAATCAAAGGCTGGAGGTTGCCCTCTTTCTGGGAAGTGGTGTCATTTTTTTCACAGTACCCAAACTATTCTATGATTCTGTAAAACTCTGGGTCTGAACCAGCTCCTGCTGGAGTTAATGACAGGTGGACTGGCTCCTGTGAGAGGCCAGAAAGCCATTCCTGAGGATTTTTAACAGTTGTTGAAATTCAGAAAACAGACTTCAGGACTGAAAACTAAAACAATGTAGGTATTAAATTTGATTATTACATATAGTTCTTCAGTACTCTTTCATAAATATCCTGGTTAGTTCACTGTTGCTGTAAAAGTTGTTAAATGTCATTGGCAAAAACAGTGAAACAAAGGAACAGAATCTTTTTTTAAAAAATATTTTTTTAAAAATATCTTCTAGTTCTACTCCATTCTTTTTGGGTTTTTGCCACTTCAGATAGAAAGCTCTTGAGGGCAGGAAAATGGAACTTTGTGAAATGCTGAACTACTTGAGTGAAGTCAGTGTTTTAGCACTCCTGACCACATGTGTTAGAAGAATACATGATAATTTTAGGATTTCTACAGCCCTGAAACTTCCATTCTAGCACTGCCAGGGTCTTCACTGTGGGGTTTTTTTTTTCCCAACAAGATGAGAAACACTGGCACCAATGCTGGAAAAGTCAACAGTGACTAAATAATCTTAAAAGAAGATGTAATGTTCTTACTCATAGCAAGCCATTGAGCTGTGGTGAAAGAAGACCCAATTCAGCCCTCATTAAAGGCCAGGAGAGAGACTTCTGTCCTCTGTGGAGAAAGCTGGTTTGTGCCTTCTAAGGAAACATTGAGCAGTGTCACCTGAGCAGGAGCGTGTTCTGAATTGGGCTGGGATAGAGTTAATTTTGTTCTTAGTAGCTGGTACAGTGCTGAGGTTTGGGTTTAGGAGAAGAGTAGTGCTGAGAACACGCTGATGGTTTAGTTGTTGCTAAGAAGTGCTTACACGAAGTAAAGGGCTTTATGGCTTCTCACTGCTTGCCAGCAGGAAAGGAAGTGCACAAGAAGCTGAGAGGAGACAGAGCCAGGACTGGTGTCCCAAACTGACCAAGGGATACTCCATGCCATACGGTCTTGTGCTCAGTGTACAAACTGGGGAGTTATCCAGAGGGCAGCAATCACTGCTTGGGGATGGGCTCAGCATCAGTTGACCTGTGGTGAACAACTGTTCTTGCATCACTTAGAGTCACAGAGTCGTGTTTTTCTTGGGTTTTGTTTTATTTTCTTGTTTTTTGACCCTTTATTTAATTATTACAATTTTATTTTATTTCAGTCACCAGACTGTTATTATCTCGACCCACGAGCTTTCTAACTTTTTACTGTTCTGATTCTCTCCCCACCCCTCTAGGGGTGTGGGGGTGTGAGTGTGAGAGAGATGGGCTGTGTGGTGCTTAGGTGCTGACTGGGGTTAAACCATGGCAGAGTGTTTGCTGGTCCTGCCCTGTGTGGACACATCCACAGCCATAGAGGGTACAGAGCTCCTTCAGGGTTGCACCTGTGCTGTGAAATATCCCCAGGGACTGAATCAGCTCAGATAACACGCTGCCTTCTGCGTTTGGGAAGGTGTTTATCACGTTTGTGAGAGCCCCTGTGGATTTTTTTGTGCAGTCCATCTCCCGGCGTCAGGATGGAACGTCATAAGTTGTCATGATAAAGTTGCTTCAAGGTCGTTCTGTGGAGCTGCTGCTTCTAAATGCCCCTATGAGGACAGGCTGGGAGAGTTGAGGTTGTTCAGCCTGGAGAAGAGAAGGCTCCAAGGAGACCTTAGAGCAGCCTCCCAGGACTGAAAGGCGCTCCAGGAGAGCTGGGGAGGGGCTCTTGATCAGGGAGTGCAGGGAGAGGATGAGGGGAAAAGGTTTCCAGCTGAAAGAGTGGAGATTGAGATGAGATCTTAGGAAGAAATGTTTTCCTGTGAGGGTGGGGAGGCCCTGGCCCAGGTTGCCCAGAGCAGTGGTGGCTGCCCCATCCCTGGAGGTGTTCAAGGCCAGGTTGGATGGGGCTTGGAGCCCCCTGATCCAGTGGGAGGTGTCCCTGCCCATGGCAGAGGATGGGACTGGATGGGCTTTGAGGTCTCTTCCAACCCAAACCATTCCATGGTCCTATGAACACGTCTGCTGAAGAGCACTGTATGGTTTTGATGCCACTTGTTTTTTATTCACTTGGAATAATCTGGAAAATATTATAAATAAGGTTGGGTTTTTAATCCCCATAAAAATTGGTGTCTCTGGTAGCAACATCAGGATTATTCCTTCAATGAATTAATTAAAGGACTTAATCTCTGTGCTTTTCATTTTGTAAATTCACAATGTTGACATTATTATTGTTAACAGTAATCTTATGATTATAAGCAGGAAGACAGGAGGGCTCCAGTGTGTGACACATAGGACAAAGTGCTCTTCTGGCCAGGAACCGCTCACTGAGAGGGTACAAAATATTCTGGGAAAAGAAACACTGCCATTTCTCTGCAGGGAACTTCTGCCCCTGCAGAAGTTGCCACCAGATATTGGCAGCCCTGCCAGAAACAGAAATATTTCCAAAACCCTGTGGGTAAGTTTTAAGGGAAAGAAGGGAAACCACAGATTTTAAAGTTTAAAGCAAAAATGGAAATATGACGGGAGGAGTCATTGGATTTACATTAGAGGCTGAAAAATTGATTTGGGAATAATAATTTTCCTACCTACTTTTCTCACTCTTATTCAGGTGAACTAGAAAGTAGTCCAGCTTGCTTGAAATTTTGAAAAATCTTCAGAAATATGTGATGATGTTCTATTTAATGAATGATAGTACAGGTGGATAATGTGCATGAGAGGGAGACATAAAGAGTGTGTGTATTTTTAAGTGGGGGATGATGGTTTTGAAGTGTGTGGGGTAGCAATAGCCACCCACTGGCCCTCCCAGTAATGTTAATGCAAATAACAGAACTATGGAAGAAAAGAATAAACAAATTAATAAATAATACTAAATAAATACAGGTGATTAAATATACTGATGAGAACTATGTAAAGCAGAAAGTCTTCCATAATTTTTATTGTTCATTTAACATGTGTACGTCTTCTATACCTACACAGGTGGAAACACATACCTTCTCCATAAGATTAAACAAGGGTGTTAAAGAGGGTTGGGGGAAGGCAGAAAAGTTTTGTGTGTGTGTATTTTATTTTTCCTTACTCTCTAGAGTGATTTATTGTTTTATTTCTATTTCTTTTTGACTGCACTTCCAGCACCCAATAATGGAGAGTGATATTTGTCAGTGCTCAGAAGGCACAGATACTGCTTTTTTTGGCAAGTCAGATGGGATTTTAATACGAGTTTTCTTTGTATACCCGAAAATTTAAGAGAAGAACACATGGAAGGACTCCCTTAAATTTCTAGAAATTCAGGAGCAGTGTGTAGGCAAATATTTAAACCAGTGTTCTAGTAGCCTTTGACAACTCTGAAGTCAGTGGATGTTTTCCTCATGACTAAGAGAACAGTATTTTGTCAGGCTGTTTTTTAACATGAATGGGCCTGTGGTAGTGACAGAAGGGGTATTTACAGTAAAAAATGGACTGCCAAAAGGGAGAGCTGTGCAAGGGACAGCTCTCACGTGTTCTTGCTGGTGCTGCATGACCTGCCCTTATTCCACCGGCCTTTTATCATGTCTATGTGAAAGAAATGTGTTTTTGTCAAGTTCTATCTTTGTAGATAGAGCTACAGATGTGTGTATATGTGTATTGTAGATAGGTAGAGCTCTAGCTTTGTAACCTTTCCTACAGAGCTCCCCCATGGGCTGATGATAATACACAGTCAACCACCTTTAGGGCATTGTTGGGTCAAATTGGACAAAATGCAATGGTTTCCAAAACTTAAATCCACTGTACAGGCACAACGACCAATAAAAGCAGGTGTAAGCCCAGGCAAGGTAAGTCCTTGTTGAAGTTTCACAGTATCACAAGGTTGGAAAGGACCTCTGAGATCAAGTCCAACCTATAACCCAACACTAACACCAACCCATCATCTAACCCATGGCACTCAGTGCCTCATCCAGTCTCCCCTTAAACCCCTCCAGGGTCGGTGACTCCACCCCCTCCCTGGGCAGCCCATTCCAATGACCAATCACCCTTTCAGTGAAGAACTTTTTCCTCACATCAAGTCTAAACTTTCCCTGACCAAGCTTGAGTCCCTGCCCTCTAGTTCTGTCCCTGGTCACCTGAGAGAAGAGACCAACCCCTGCCCCACTACAACCTCCTTTTAGGGAGTTGTAGAGAGCAATGAGGTCTCCCCTGAGCCTCCTCTTCTCCAGACTAAACAGCCCCAACTCCCTCAGTCTCTCCTCGTAGGGCTTGTGCTCCAGCCCCTTCACCATCTTCGTTGCCCTCCTCTGGACACTCTCCAGCATCCTGACATCTTTCCCAAACTGGGGGGCCCAGAACTGGACACAGTATTCAAGGTGAGGCCTGACCAACCTCAGGTTCTTTACTTTGTGAAATGGTTTATTATGCTTAGGTGATGCACTCAGTGTCTACATATATATTTTTAAGGGTGGTCTTGCTTCTTTTGCAATTGATTGACTTCAGTGCTAAGTGCATTCACCAGTTACTGGCAGTAGTACTTTGAATTTCAGGAGATGTAGTTACCCTATTGTTGTGCTGTTTCCTACCCCCGCAGCAGTGACAGCTCCAGAAAGCCTGTACAGAGCACAAAACCAGCTTTAATTTTGTAATTAAAGTAATTTGATAATGCACACAGACCAGTGGGGCACGTGTGTGCACACACAAATACAAGAGTATCATGTGGAAGCTCTTAATGAAACCCTTATGATATGAATAATGCTCAAGTTACAAACACTACAGCTTATCTGTTTTGTGTGGGAGGTGATAACAACTCTGCAATTCAGTCAAGGTAGGGAAGCAGTTTTAGTAAACATAATACCTGAAAGCAATTTTCAGATTAGATGCTGAGTTCTGGTGTATGGTGATCTCCAGAATAGCTGCGTTGTTTCACGTTCCAGGTTGTGTTGGTGCTTTTTAACTGTTAGTGCTGCAGCGCGCACACCGCGTCGGATCCCTTTCAGTGTGTGGTGCTCAGGTGTGGTGCAGTGACAGGGCTGGAGTGTTCTGAGCAAGCTGTTGGAATGCACCTTAGACTGGATATAGAAACATTATGTGGAAAATGTGGATATTTAGATGAAGCATAAAACTGGGATACAGCAGAAGTCTGTTTGCAGATGGGCACGTGGTGCAGAGGAGAGAGCTAGGGAAGCATTATTTGCCTTGTCTTGCCCTAAAACAGATTAGGAGTACCTAAACACTCCGTCTTTGCTTCTTACTTTTCTGTTAGCCAGCACTTTTGGCTGCTCTTTCAGTTTAAATAAGCTTCCCTGGGCTGTAAGTCTTTAAGGCTTTTCTTCATGGCATGAGGACTTCTGAACATGCGAACAGGCTCGTCTGGAGTTCAGTCCAAAAGTTGGCCATTCCTATTTGGCTTTTCCTACTAAAATTTGGAGCTTCTGGGAAGATGGAGAAATTATATCTTTCCTACCACCCATGCTGCAGGTTCCCTCCACCTGAACTCTTTGCTTCTCCAAAGGCTGATATGAAGTTAAGTAGAAAAATCATAGAATTGTTAAGGTTGGAAAACACATCTAAGGTCGTCAAATGGAACCATCTACACTTCTGCTTTGTCTCCTTTTGCACCATTTGCCTAAGGACAAGGAACAATCATCCTTAATCTCTCTGTATGGTGAGGAATGCTGCTCAGCTCCTCCCTTAAGCACCTACAGGGACAATCCAGCTTTTCACTGTTGCCATTACTGCATCAGACCCTCAGTAACAGAACAGTATTGATATTATTCTAAAAGACACGGGTTTATTATCCTGACATAAAGGCCTCAGACTATCAAAATTCTTCTTTAACCAAGCCAGGAAAATAATTGAAAGCATATTTAGCTGTGTGGATGTAGGAACCTGGAGGAATTTTGTTGGGTTTGTGGTTAGCTGAGGAAAGATGTGGAGAGACATTGGTACAAGCCATATATTCACGTTCCTGAAACCTGAGAGAATACATTTGACAATAGCACTCGCTTTAAAACATGAATATGAGGTTCTGTAGGATTGTTCTTGTGTGCCTTTGCCTCATTAATATTTTTGGAGAAAGAATTTTGGTCCCTGTTCAGGATTTGTGCAGGGAAAGCAACTTGGACCTTTTGAAGTCGATACGCTTCTATCTTCCCCACAATTAAATGCTCCTCAGGTGTTGCTTCGGCTTAACTGAGACTTTTACCCAAGCAGAATCTCTTTGCAAATGTTGCAGTCACTGCAAACTTTACATTTGGATCAAAGCATATTGGCTGGCTCTGTGTTATCACCTGACAACATCATCATAGGGAATATTAAGCTGTCAACAGCAGATCTGAAGGAACCATTTTCCCGGTCTGCAGTGAATTATGGAGGATGGGAGTCTATCACACATAAAAGTCTTTCCATTTTCTAAGGCTGTGTCTAACTGTAATAGTTTCAATCTGACCTCAGACTGGATTTCCCTCTTGTTTTAAATCACACTCAAGGCATCTTCTGCCAGCTCAGCTACAAGATTTGTAACAATTCAACACGTTTGTGTATGTATTTGTTATTTTTCGAGATGTATTTAAGCTTGCATGTGCCAAGCCTGCATCTGGAGAGAGAAGGGTCTTTTTGCTCAGACTCTCACCACTGTTGTGTGTCTCTGTCTCTGGTTGCCTTCTTGATTAATGCGCTGTTTGCACGGCTTTGTGCTCACACACGTCGTTTGGGGCTGAGCGTGGGTCAGTGTCAAGTGGGGCAGGATTAGGATGTGGGAGGCTGCTAGCATTAACGCTTAGCCAGTAGGATTAGGCTAAAGCTATAATTGAACAGCTCAACTAACCTGGGATTCATCAAGAGATTTGCAAAATCACATTACAGTGGTCCATGAAAGGAACTGTTAAACTGTCGAGGCGATGCTGTATTGCAAAGCTCTAATTGCAAAGAGGCAGGGTTGAGCACTCATCTCATCTTGCACCTACAAACCTAAGAGTCTTTGCTGCTTTTGGCATTGCAGTCTGTGTCTCTGGATGTTTAGAGATAGTGGGGCAATGAGACATGAAAAAGTGTTTTGTTTGAGGAAGTTCAAAAAATGGCAGGGATACAATAGCGTTTAATGAAATCCCATTAGGGACACACGATCTGGGGGAATTTTAGGGTCTCGGAAGTGATAACAAGTGTAAAAAAAAAAATCTCAAAGGGCCTTTAGAAAATGTTGTTTTAAGATGAATGCATAACTCCAGCAATTTACTATTTGCTGAGCCTTTTTCTCTAATCCTCCCAGTTTGTGGGCTGGGGAGGTATTGCTGGATAGAGAAGATATATCAAAAGATATAAATGTTACCTAGGTCTGTGGTGGCCCTCTGTGCAGGGATGATGTGATAATACACCACAAAGATGGTCCCTCTGAGGTTGACAGCTCACCCTGAAACTCTAGTGGGCGGTGCTGTTGAAAGGTCCACAATATTGACAAAGTCCTAAAGAATGCATCCTGTTTTCACCTCAATCTGCATTCCAGCCACCACATAATTGGCAGATGTTAGAGCAGGGAGAGCGATTCCAGTGTGCAATTTGTCTTGGCTGCTCTCAGTTTTTTTGGGGGGGTGGGGGGAGGGAATGAAATAATAACTTCTGATGACATCATAGCTCAGAAAACTGCTCCCCTGGGGGGTGATGGTGGGGTTTTTGCTCCATCAGCCTCACGGATGTGTATATTTGTACTGCACTGGCAGTGGGCCAGTTTCTATGATTGTTTTATTGGGTGTCCAATGTTATTAAGCCTCTCCGTGGGGTTTTTTTTTTTCCCCTCTCTCACTTTTTGCTTCGGAGCTGCATTTCTGTAACCAATTTGCATGACTTGATGTCAAGTTTCACGTGCCGTGTGTCAACTGAATTGCACGTCGGGTCTGAAGATGCAAAGCCCTTTGCGTCCTTCTCGGTGGCTCTGTGACATTTGATACTCAACTGCTGTGTGCAGTGGAGGAATTTAGCAAGTTTCCAACTGTTTTCCATGTCTTGAGGACATCCATGCACAGGATAGATTAAAAAAAAAAACCTGTAAAGACCCAAAAAGGGAACATTTAGGGATAACTAGCAATACAATTTATATCCTGCTGTATAACAATCCTCTTGTGTTCTGGCTTTTATGTGAGTTCAGCAATTGCATTATTCTCTTGATTTATGAGGGAAAAAAAGTCCATTCTTTATGTCTGTGAAATGCATAACACAGTTGAGTCGGGATGTTGTCTCAGGAGAACCAGAGGGGCACTGAAGTACACAAATCATTAATAAATTATCATCGTAATAATGTCAAGCTGCTACACGCTATGAAATCCATAATGGGCTTGAGGTTGTAAAAATATGTATCTTTTCTTAAAGCCTTAAAATACTTTTACTGTGGGTTTGTGTTTTAATTTAGCCATATTGATGTATATCTAAGGTTCAATAAAAATACCATAACGATGTGGGCTGTATCCCATTCCCAGAAAGTCTGAGATTCTAGAGATTCAGTAATAGCACCAAATCTGACATCTTACTTTTCATCGGTTCCCTTGGTCCCTCCATGGGCCACCCATGAAGTTTTCCAAAGGTAGTGCAGAATTTTGTCTGAGGTGCTTTTTGTTCATAGGAATAGGTGTAAAGAGTATAAAGAGTACAATTCCCTTCATTTCTCATGTTTTGGTAAATCCTAGATAACAGAGTCAGCTGTGAATGCCTTCATTCTGCTCTTCCCCCCCCCAGCTGAAGGGAGCAGAGCACAGGTGGTGTCAATAGGGTTGGAGTCAGGCTTGTAGTTAGGATAAATTTCCTTGTGCAAGTGGCACTATGTTCAGAATGCTTTGAAGTGTTGGTTTCTCTGAGTTCACAACAGTTCGTTTCAGCTCCAAATAAAATATTATCTGATTTTGCTGGCTCTGCAGCACCAGCCCTTGTAGCAGTGGAGCTGTTCTAATTCAGTTTATGAATCCAGTTTTCTTACACTGGGTTCTTTATTGGAATTCGTACTGAGGTTTCTTTAAACACAGCTTTGCACTGAAGAAAAACAAAGGGGTGTTTATATAAGACAATAGGGCAGACAGCATTTAACTCAGAGGGTTGATTGGAAGTTTATGCAGCTAAGACAAAGGGAAATGAACACCCCCATGTGGTGTAACCTCTGCAAGAGTTGGAGCTTTGTTATTTTAGGGTTTGAACTGCCATACCTCTTAAAATTTGAATTATTGAGGAATATATTGTACAACGTGTACTTTGTTCGACAGAATGCGAGCACAATGGTTTCCTTACGTTTTATAATTCAGAATTCATGCAAAGCAAGGCAACTTCCACCCTTTCTGAAGCAGTTTGCAGTGTACCATGAATGTTATTTATCCCAGTTCTGACACTTAAAGAACTTTTGCCAGTGGGTTTTTTTTCCCCTCTAGCAATGTCAGTATTAAGGTTTAAAACAAGCCCAGCCACTGAGCAGAATCCCTTAAACATTCCTGCTGTAATTCTGATGGCTCCATCTTCTTTCCTTCTCCTTGTCTGCTTTGTGCAATTCCAAGTGCAATAGCTCCTTGGGGCTCTTTTGGAGATGACAAAACCGTGTGCAAGGAAGGGGGAGGGCAACAGGGAATTTCAGGACCTGTGTGCACGGGGTGGGGGGTCCAAAGGATTGCAACTTTTACTCTTTCATTTTCCAGCTCCTTATCACTTACTAATGTCCTATGGTAATTGGTTAATGAATAGAAAATTAACCTGTTTATTAACAGGATTAAAAGGAAGTTCTTCCTTAATACCCCAGTGGCTGCAATATCTATATCTGATTGCAAAGGACATGTCTGTTATACATTGGAGCTGACAGTCATGTGGCCCCACAGGACTGACCTTGGTACAACACTGCTGTGAAGCTGGAGTAAACCCAAAGAAAGTGGTGAACAGCGTCTGCTAGATGAAGGATTTATTTCTCATATTTTTGTGTTTGTGATGAAATCTAAGTTAAAGAAGAAACAAGCAACTGACAGGAAAAGCAATCTGAAAAGAGCTGATATTTGGGAGGGATAGGAGAGAATTATAGCTGCAGGGCATAAAAATGACTTGATGTAGAGCAGGCTGCCCGTCTCCGCTTTCCAGAGTCAAGTCCTTGCTGTTGCTCAAGTGTGGTCGCTCTGATACAAGAAAGGAGGGATGAGGTCAGGAGGAGGTGCTTTGCTTCATCTCTTCTGTTTCAAAGAGTCCTCAGAACCACTTTCCTTCCTTTTGGTCTGAAATAATCTTCTGTCCTGCAAGGCATTAATTCATTATCTGAATAGACTCAGAATCTTCCAGTTGGAAAAGACCTTTGAGATCATCGAGTGCAACCGCACCCATCATCCGCTAAACCACGTCCTTCAGTGCTTTCTGCACAGGGGTTAGGGTGTGTCTTTATGGGTAGCTCAGGAGCAAACATCGAGGTCTGAGAGTGTCTGATGGCCTGGTCTGAGTTGAGTACCAATTGCATAAATCGGATTTGAGTTAATGCAAGTAACAGATGTTCTGGAGTGAAAATCCTTAGAATCTTAGTCGGGTAAGTGAAAACCTGGAGGAGTCATCTAGTCCAAACCATTGGTGACGGGGTTTTGCCTGATTTTGCCTAAGAAAGAAGTGGTGGGGAAAGGGATATTTAATATTCTCTCCTGTTGATACTGGAGTCAGACTTCCCACCCCATTCTGTCTTCCTCATGGATGGATATAACAGCCCCTACTTGTGCTCCCCAGTAAGTCACGGTGGATCTCGCCTATCCTTTGAGACAAGCATAGAGGAGACCAATGGAAAGGCACAAGCTGACCAGGAACAGTCAACTGATGTAGCCTGCAGCCACCCTGCTAACAGATTGCCACTGTAAAACCTTGTTTTGGTTAATGGGAGAGAGGCAAGTTTAACAGGCAAGCACCGCCCTTCCCCACAGACAGGAGGTGGCTGTGAAGTTATAGCCCATGCTTTATTGAGCTTTCTCCCAACTCACACATCATCTTTAGGCTTAAATTGTATAGGGAATATTTTATTCTAAGGGATGTACAGCACTTACCAGTGTTTCAACTGCTAATAAGTAACTAGAAATATACAAGCTGAAATGTATGCAGTGTGTACGTTTTTTCAATTAATAACATTGAATTTTCTCAGAAAACAGGCGAATTCTGCAAATCCATTTTCACAAATCACCTTCAGCTGTGCTGTTTATTAAGTAGAATTTGCAGGCTTGAATCTTAAATATATTGAAGTGGTGTTTGCCTTATACAGAAGGAAAAAGTAATCCCTCGATTGTTCCTCTCCTAAGGGCTTTGCCTGCGTCAGCTCCCTCCCAACCAGCCACAGCAAGGTTATTTTTAGCAAATGGGAGACTGAAAGTTTAATTTTGAGAACTTCAAACAAAGTATAAATCAAGATAGTTTAGTGATAAAAAAAGCTTGGCTGGGGACTTCTATTGGCTTTTCTGTATGAAATACAACATGGGGGTTGTTTTTTATGGGCACAAATGTTATTTTTCACTGGCTGTCAGAAATAGATTGTTTCAGCTTCTTGTTACAATTGACCATTGCGATAAGTCCATGAGCTTGTCTTTTTTATCCATTAGACTGGATAAACACTGGGATTCTGGTCAGCTTTTAAATCCTTTACATTGCATTTCCCAGAGGAGATAATCTTTTTATTTACTTGTGTGGCAACTCTTTGAAATACAACTTTTTGAATCATCTCCTTTTCTCCCCAAAAAAAGTGTTTCGAATGAACCAAGGGCTTGGCTTTGTGTGTAGGTTTTGAGGGCTAAAACAATTCCTTAATGTGGAGACATGCTATAAGTTTAATTAAACACTGGGCTGCTACAAGCTTAGGTCAGTAGGTTGTTTATATCAGCAGTGCTTTCCAGAAAAAGCTTTGACAACCAACTGCTGCAAATATCTGCAGAAACCCCCAGTGAAAAAAATCCCCGAGACTAATTCACACAAAAGTAAAGAAGGAAGATCTGAAGACCCTGTCTCAGCTTACAGTAATTCTGGTTTCTTTGTGGAATAATTGTTTTGATGATCGAAGGGAGCTGTCTTGAGCTTTTATATACTTGTTATTTTATAACTATTTAAAGCTACACCAGAGATTTGAATGTGAAATACTTTCTCAATTTAAGGCAGACCCTGGGTGAGGACTGAAGAAGAGATTTAAAAGAGACACAAATAGAATATTTCTATGCAGGACAGGTATTTCTTTGGGAAAATCTTGTGAGAATTTGAAGCAGGACCAAGAGAGAAAGGTAGTGGTGCGAAAGAGATTACTTCATTGGGAGCTGTCAGCCATGGTGTTGGATCCACTGATGCTGTTCTTGATGTTTATGGAAGTTAATTGACCAACAACTATTGAAAAAGAAAAATTTTAGGAAATGTTTTCATCCTGGTATTTGTGAGTAGAAATTCAGCTGCTTAACACAGATGTATTCTGCCCTTTGAGACACTTGAATAGCTCGAAGCCTTCTCCCCTAGAGATCTTTTGTCTGATTTACAGTTCCTGTGAAGGCATCTCAGATGTTCTGGAACGTTTGAAATAGCACAAGGTGCTCACACTGGGGCAACTGTGACCACTGTTCTAAGTTATGAGCTGGCACGAGAACTTAATTAGCCTTTACTTGGACAAACAATTACAATAACCATTGAGACAGAAGAAAGAATTGGGCCTAAGCCAGTGTGTTTCTATTTAAGTATTATCTGTATTTAACCTTCCTCTGCACTGGTTACAATCTTATTTTATTCTCTCAAGACTGATTCTTCTTTTCCCAAATAATCATCTGGGCTACCTGACTTTGTGCATGGCTATCAAACTCGCAGAGTTAGGAACTCTGGGGAAAGGTTAATGTGTTCTCCTGCTGATGATTATGCCAGAGTGGGCTAAGTCTGTGAAATATAAATACCCAGGATGCCAAAGCAAATATTCTGATTCCCTTGAACTCATTAGCTAAAGTTTATTTTAGATGTGATGGGATGGTGGTTGTTACTGCAGAATAGAATAGATGGATAGATTAGGGTGGATGGAATTCATGCATAAAGCAGGTCAGTATCTATTAGAATGTAATACTTCCTTACTGAAAGCTCAAAAATAACTTTATTTATGAACTAATTCTTAGAGAGAAATAATTTATTTGATATTTCATCGCTTACAGGTCAATTTTTTTCTTTCAATCCTTTCTGAGTTTCTACCTTGAGCAGGAATATGGTAAATCCATTACCTGGCTCACGTTTCACGTTAAAAGGGGAACGACAGCAATAATTCACCATAAGCAGCATAAGGGAGCGTGAACACCGTGTGTAAAGTTGTGTAGCTTATGGAGCTTAAAGCTAAAACACGAGCAGCACATCAGAACGTGAGGAAATACCTGGTGCCTTTTTGTTTCTTTCCAAACTGCAAGTCTGATATAATTTTGTTTACAGACTGAGCTGCCACCCAGTCTCAATTAAACTGTGAGATAACAACAGCAGGAAATTCTGGAAAGATAAGTTCAAGATGGTTGCTACAACTGGACTTCTCTGAACTGATTACAGCTATAATTATATTGTGAAACATAATAAAGCTGAGATGCACTTAACTTTTTATTAAAAGGAATAGAAGAAAACATCTAATCTCCCCTTCTGTGCCGTACCCAATACATTCACTCTTGAACTCGTGTTTAGAGCTTGCAAGGGATGAGGTTTATTTGAACTGGTGGTGTTTTGAGTTCATGTGGGTTTCTGCCTTCAGCTGCAGAATGTACTCCACAAGTTCTCGTGTCACTCGGCCTGGCTACGCTTTCTGTTGCCGTGCCAGGGTTTATCACCACTCACTTCTGGACAGTGTTAGTGGTGCAGTCGCTTCCTCTCTGCCAAACAAGTGTAACATTCACCAGACTTCCCTGCGTGTCACGGGGGGAGGCGAGCACCGTTACCTGAAATGGTAAAAAAAATCACAAATAAGAAAAGTTAATCCTGTTTATAGAAGGAGTTTTGATAGATGCTGAACCCCCTTTTGAGAGATTAATGCAAGGACAAGTAGTCATTTTGGATTTCGTAGCAGAATTTCAGCTGAGTGACTTTTCGCAGTAGTCAAGATTTAAAAAAATTAGAAGTGAGCTTCTAGTTTTCATCTTTTACTGCAACAAATTCTGTATTTTGGAGGGAAATGAAAACCAAGCAAGCGAGTGATGGAGTGGTGAAATGAGTGCTGTGTCAGCAAACGGTGTGGGATGGCTGAGGTGGGAATTGTGGTTGGTTGAGAATTGTCCAAGTCATCTCTTGTCCCTCATAATGTACAAAATTATTGAAGGCGCCACAGAGGAAGAGGTGGGAACTATAAAACCTTACAGTGAACGCCAAGGCAGGCAAAAGTGTCTGTATATGCACAATTTAAATTCTGAGAAAAGATTATTTTAGGGATTCCTGCGGAGCAGAAATAGCTGTAGAAGTTTTGTTGAAGATGAACACTGTTACTACTACAAATTTCTTAGCAATTAGTTAAGATAGTGACATTTACCTTTGGAAAAATACTGCTGTGCTGCCAGCTGCACCAGTTAGAGCAACTTCCCAAAGATTACATCTTTTTATTCAGTTATTCATGCAAGAAAGGGTTTCTGTTCCTTGCAGTTGAAGGGAGAGGCTGTAAGTCGGAGCCTCCCAGTCCTTCGTCATACTGAATTGAGCCAGTTCAATGCACTGGCCCAGAGGATCCCCTTCTTTTCTGTTGGTATTGGTTACAAGATTGATGTCTGTTGGGTGAAGCAACCTTTTTGCAGAGTCACCTCCACTATTTGGAGAGCAACAGAGGCCAAAATCCTCAATAGGAGATAAATAACTCTGCAATCTTTACATTTTTTTCCAAAGGCAGTTTGAAATGGAATTTAGATCTAAATGTATGTTCATTATTCTAATGAGACTTTTTTTTAGAGTGGATTCTTTCTCCTGAGTCTGGACTGGAAAACCCATCTCAGACCAAAGAAAGCATCGTCAAGGTTTATTTTTTGAAAACCAACCTTCCTCAAAAACATTTTGTTTGACCAAATCTATGCCTCCTAGATTTGTCCAGCTGTATTTTGGAAAGCTCATTACTTGCAAGGTCCTTCCTTCAGGCATTCAGCAGTTAATTATGTCTGAGGGTATGAGAAGGAAGAAGAGGTTTCTGTATCTCTGGAATTCATAGCAGGTCCTGCGTCATTGTGAAGTGGACAGGTCAGAGCTTGAAAAACTGAAGGATTCCGTCTGCAAGGAAAGGAAAAACAATGCTTGGCATCTCCCAACCTTCACTACTCCTGTTTTGTCACCACATTGGCAATTCAGACTCATTTCTAACAATGCACTTGCACCCTTTTCCCATTCAACCAGTCCTCATCTACTCTGTGGGGAGGAGGGAACCTGGTATCTGAAGAGCTTACCCAGACTGAAGAACTCAGCTCGGGAGGTCTTGGTTTGGCACAAAATCTGAACTAAAAGAGAGAATGTGCCTTTTAGACAATCCAGGGTAGATATGCTGTTTGAAACCACTCTAATCTGCAGCCAAAAAGGGGACTTTGGACTCTGTAGACTCAGGAACCAGGATTTTCAAAGGAAATTCAGAAATGTCTCCGCAGCAATGCTTAATGCTTATAGTGAAAAGTCAGAGAAATGGAAATTCAGTGCTCATTAGCTGCTAAATTTTCTTCAGCTACTGTGCAAAAGCTCTCAGCTTTAAATAAAATGAGCTAAATTTACTGTTCTTCACTACACAGTAGCATCTTGGTGTGATTTACAACCAATTGTCAGTTCATTCCTTTGAGTTTCCTTTTTTTTGCTGATTTAAATGGACATTTAACCTGTTAAACAGCTGATGCCTGATACATCTACTTTTCACTGAAGTATTCAAGGATGTAAACCCCTATAAAATGACAACTTTCCCAAGGAGCTATAGATAATTCTTTCTGAATATTTCACATAAAATTGAGCAGCAAGGCAATTGCTTTTAATAAGTTGCAACCTCAGGTTAATACTTCAGACTAGAATGTCATTCATACATTTAACTTCAACTGCTCTGGCCCTTTCTTAGAATCAGAACTATTTTGACAGTAAGGTTTTATGGAAAGCTGTGTGCAACAAAGACTGAAATCCATAAGGTTAACATTTTCTTATATGCTTTCTTCAAATGAAAGGTATTTCTGACAAGGAAAAACTAAAACCTGACCCACATCTTAAGGGGTGCACTGACATCATTTGAGATTAATTTATTATTTATTCATTCAGTTATTTATTCAGTCTACTCACGTGCTTTGGTGCTGGAACTCCATTGCAGCAGCAGCTCTAGAAGGGCTGGGTGAAGCGTAGGTGGTCACAAAAAGTCTTGCAAAGATTCTGCTCAGCTTGGGTGTGAGGCCCTTAGGATTTCAGGACAGTCTAGTGAAGTACAGATCAAAAGGCATTATAGACTGTCAGGACTGAGACTGAGCCTCGTTTCATGAGGGAGTTGTGAGAAGGGAGAAAAATCAGAGGCTGTAGTGATATTTCTTCAGTAATACCCTGTAGGAGATCAGTATCATCTTCAGACTTAGCTGGGTGTGGAAGGAATGACCTGCTAAGCCAAGTCTCCTTTCTTTTTCCAAGGCCTGGGAAACCAACCCCAAATGATCTTTTAAAATGCGGTTTAATGACCAGGCAAAAGTTGAAGTGTGGAAAATATATGACTGCAGGCACCTCTCTGTGCTTGCCCTCTGCTGCAGTGGCTGAAGAGAACCTACCCCCCTGCCCAACAAAGTGGAAAAGCTCAGTCAAAGAAAAAAGACACCGGATTAAATGTTTTTTTCTCTCTGTGTGAGCGTTCTGCAGGGCCAAGTTTGAGTTTAGTAACAGCAACACCACTTGAATTTAGTGCTGCATGTTCCCCGTGAGCTAGAGGGTTGGTAGGAAACCCCAGGCACTCAGTGTGGAACCCCAAGGGAAGTGTCAGCTCTTTGACTTCAGCTCCTAGGATTTGGTTTGAAGGTTTGTGTAATACAACTCTGTCTTTTTAGTTTTTTATTTATCATACACGTGGTAAAATGAAAGGAGTTTGCAGTGAGATTGGGAAATATCACATGCAGCAGAGGTAAAATGTGTGACCTGATACTGAAAATGCCGGCAAATAAACTCTCTAAGACTCATTTTGGAGTTTTAGAAAGCAGCTCCTCAGGGCTGGACACATGAGGGAATGATTCACTCATGTGTGACAAGACAAGAGCTGGGGACAGAATGTGTATCCAACTTACACTCGTGTATAAATTCTCCCAGCAATCTCATGCAGATTCTACTACTTTCCAAAGGGTAATCTTAATTTTATAATGAACTTCACAACAGCCAAGTCTCTGCTCATTAGAGCTTTGAAGCCAGTTTTCTGTCCAGTCTTGAGTTCTTTAGATAACTGAGGAAATATTGTCTGGGAACTGCACTATTCTAAAAAAGCCATGGTATAAGAAGAGCAGTCTGTGTCTAACTCTCACAAATACTGCCACTTAGGTATGTCTTAACTGAAGGTACCTGGAAAACCAATTCTACAGAAAACCAACTCTACTTAAGTAAAAATATTCTACACATTGCAATAACAGCCACTTCTTGTATCAACCTGGTTTCTCTTTCATTTATTTCCCCATAGATGTGTATTTTTGGTGACCCTTTGCCTCTTTATTATATGTTTGGTTTAGTACCATGAGACATCATTGCATCTTACTTTATTTTGCATTGTTTCATTAACCTTGCTGTGAACAACTTTTTGTGGTACTGTGAAAAACAGGCATCTCCTTAGAGGGGGTGATTGGGATTAACCTATATTAGGTGTTTGTCCAACTACTCAGATACCTAAAGTGGACTCAAATTGAATAGTAGAGTGAAATATGCTTGGAATAATTGTCATCAAGTAGGTGAAACTCGCATCCCTGCTTAAAATGTCATTTGAATGAGTCACCAGGCAGTAGCGGTTCCTGCTAGTGATAAACACAGTTTCTTAGTTGAGATTTTTGTTCATACCAAAGGGATGTGCTGGCAGAGTTGGGCAGGATGAGAGGAAGTCAGAAAAGTACACAAGAAACTCTTACCTGGCAATGTCAGCGAGACCTCTCCCTTCGCTCTGTGCCTGTGTGTGACCCAGAACTCGCCGACGTGTGCTTTGAACTTCACCTGCAGCCCTTACTCACACCACATATTTTAGAGCAGACTGCTGCAAGTGGCTGCTGGAATGTGATGGATGTCACCGTGCAAGAAAAGACCCAAATCCCTCCCGGTGTGCAGGTCTCACATCTGCTGGGAGGGTGTTCAGTGGTGGCACCCACGTGGCTCAGCACTTGGTACCAATAAGGTTTGAGAGAAACTCGGTTTTTATCTGAGGAATTATTGCTTTGTGTCATGTTTAAACTTTCTCTTCAGTTTTTTTGAAGTGGAAGAAGCAAATGTGGATCACAGAGCTAATGGTTTAGTAGTTAATCATTGGTTTCTGACTAATGGCACGGCTGTTTTGAGTACGTTCAATCTGAAAATCAGTCTCAACCCTTCAGGTGTTTTACATTTATCATTGCACCCAAGCAGAGCTTGTAGGTTTGAGAAGTTCACGTTGCAAGGACAGCTGCTACTCTTGTAGTGGTCCAAGGACTTTTGTATCTTTGTAAGCCACTGCTGAAAGCTTTCCATGAATGTTTTTTAGACAATAGGCTGTTTTCAGGATGCTGGTCCTTTCAGGAGATTGTGCTTTTGCCAAGCATAAGCTCCTGGCTCAGCCAAGCAGTGGGAAGGGCAGCTCAGGTACTCTGAGGGATGCTTGGGAGTGAACAGCTGCCTCAATATCATCATCGGAAACTGCTGCTTCATGTATTTATATGAAATATATATGTATTCATATATTGCTGTCAGTGCTTCAGAATAAACCTTGTGTTGTGGCCCCAAAGACTGTCCCTTGCTGGATCTGTGCTTGGGGTGGCCTCGTGCTGCACGTGGGGTGCACAACTGCTTTTTCTTCGCCCTGGATGTGCAGGGAAAGCACTGCCTTCCCCTCTGTCCTCTCTCTTCTGTGAGCCCTGTTTTCGAGGAGAGGAGGGCTCGCACCTGCATCAGAACAGAGTCATCTTCTTTGGAACATTAAGAGCCAAAACACCCAGGGCAGTGGTGCTAAAAAAAGGAGGTGTCTTCCCAGCACTGACAGCTCTGCAGATGTGACCAGACTATTCTTTATAAATTTATAAAATCTGACTGTGATCATGCAGGAGTAGGTTATGGTACAGTATTGCTTTTTCCTGGCTGGGTGGCTTTGAGGCCGTGATCCCAGGGAGACTTCCACAAGAAGCTTTAGGGAGTTGTATGGGGTGGATTATTTTTAAGCCCAGTACTTGGGGAAGTATTTTTCTTGTAGTTAATATAAACCAAAGGTTACACCAGTCTGTCACTGTAGCCTCAAGACCATCCTTTTTTTGCCAAGCAAACACAGAGCTGCGGTTTCATAATTGAGGCTAATTGTGTGAGAGGTTTGTACATAAATAACATACCAAAGGGGTAGAACCAAAAGAATGGCTTAGGTTTGGCATTACACTATTGGAATGATGGTGCTGTATGTTTCAGGAAATGGAGCCTGGGGTCCCCACCTCCTTGGTGTCCCCTCTGGGCAAAGCACCAGATCCCTGGCTGGAGAACAGTTGTTAGGAAATGAGGTGCCGTGAGGATCCCTCACCAGTGCAACAAATGGGGGCTGATCCAGTTTTGAATCCCAGGAAGCTGATACGTGAGAAGTCAAGGCTTGTTGTGGTGGTGTTTGGGGTTTTTCTGTGGCAGTTTGTGGGTTTTGTGTTCTGGTTTTTGGTGGGGTTGTTTTTCTATAATATCTGGGAGCAGGTGTGGGGGATATGCAAGTAGTTATATAATTTTATTGAGGGGAAGCATGGGACCTGCCTTCCCAGTTGTGTCGAAACTATTGGAGATCCTCTGACTTTGCTCAGAGCCCCTGGGACACGAGACAGCTCTGGACTAGAAGCAAGGGAGATGCCTCAGTCCAACCCTTACACCTTCTCAACTGGATTCCAGTGGCCCCATCTGACCCATGGGCAGCACAAGCCCATTCTGTCACTTGTCCTTGCAGGCACATCTTAGGTCTCCAGGGGTTTTAAATACCTGTGAAGTTCGACTTTGTTTCAGGGAATGCAATTCTGTAGGTGCTTTGGGGAACAACTTTCCCAATGACAAATAATTGACTAGAGAGAAGGTCACACAGCTTTCTCACGCTGATCCTTTGTGTGGCTTTTCTCAGTGTTTATTTCCCTCTAAAAAAGAAAAGCTATCCCAGTCTTGGCAAAAATCACTGTGTTTGCCTTGATTTTTTTTATTTGCTCAGCAGGAAGGCTTTGGAGCTGTTCAGAATTCTATAGGAAAGGTGCCAGAACAAGGGACCAACTAATGGTGTGTGAACTTGCATAAAACAAGAGGAAAAGTAATGCCCAGACTTCTCTCCTCCTGCAAGGTCTCTTCTATAATTCATGGCCTTGCTAGGGTTTCTTGCAGAAACAGGATACAGCAAAATCCTTTAAGATATACAAACCTGCTATTTTGGTGCTGAAAATATGGGAAAACTAAGAATATACACACCATGGTAAATGTCATAGATGGGGGGAAAAAAACAGAGTTATTAAGTGCCTGAGTCCCTTTAGGGAGACTATGACAGAGTCAAGACAGATGTGTGTGAATAAATCTTCTTTTAACGGATGACACTTTGCTCTGCTGGGCTGTATCAAATCTATTGCTGTGGTGTCTGTGCAGCTTCAGCAGCAGGAAGCTGAATTGCCAAAGAGGTAATATCCTGAGTCTGATCAGTGTATCCTCATCAAACAGACTCTAAGCAAGAAGGATAGAGTGTCCCTCAAACCAGATTGGATTAAACAAGCTTGCTAACTACCCATAATTTCTGTGAGCTCCAATAACTGTCTTGAAGGGCAAGAAAGAAGCAGGATCATGGAGTGCATCATTTTGGAATATCACCATCTCCCTGAACATTGCCCTTAACTCTAATGTAGTGATGAATGCATCGCTACAGTTAATATTCCATTATGGACCTCATTTTCCCAGGGTCTATAACTCACCCATAATAATTTGCTGAAGGTTGAAACTTGGCAGCAAGGGCTGCAGACTGGGAATTAATTTTGGTAACACTGTAATAACTGCTCTTTAATTAATGTTAAATGAAAATGGAATTCCTAAGGAATGACACACAGCAGCCATGCGACATGTGGAATGAATTCATCATGATTAGTGTTTTTAAAATGAATATCAAGAGTGGTAAGTGGGACTTGCCTTTTATTAAGAAGTGTTGCCAGTGTCCTTTTATTGATAACTGGCACCAAATTGCTTTTAAAGGAACAGCATGAGGAAAGCACCACCTGTGTGAAAAGGGAAAGGAAAGCAGGCAAACAGGTCTTGTGTTCTGTGTGCAGGTAAGCAGGGCTTAATCCCATCAGCCCTGGGGTTTGTGCAGTCTGGAGTCGTTCAAGGTAGCCACCTACAACCTCCCCTACTGCTTGGGACAGGGCTGCTTCGAGTGGGAAAACTGAAGACCTTTATCAGTCCCTTCCAGCCAACCTGCCTCTACTTGCATGAATAATAGGAAAATGTGGGGTCTGGATTATATGGAATTATACGTGGAGTTACCTGTGATGGAGGCACGGAGGCATTTCAAGGCATTCTTCTCTCGCAAGGGATAGTGATAACATCCATCCCCACGTTGCCATCAGGGAAAGAATAAAGCAGGAAGGGGTAAAACAAAAAGTGCCATCCAAGGAAGTCATTCATTTGGTGGCAGCCAGGAAATAGAATCACAGAATCATTGAGGTAGGAAAAGCCCTCTGAGCTCACCCAGCCCAACCATCAGCCCAACCCCACTGTGCCTGCTACACCGTGTGCCAAAGGGCACGTTTCTTGAACACCTCCAGGGTTCTTCAAAGGCAATACAAGGTGAACTTGTTAATTCACATTATTTCCCTTCCATGCTCTTTTCCTCGTAACACCTTTGACTACCACTATGGAACAGCTTTCTAAAATTTAGACTTCTATTCACTGCTCAGGGATAAACAGCTATTGATTAAATTTTTGTGCTGATTTCATTAATCTTGGACAGCAGCACTAAAAAAAAACTAAGCAGATGGGCTTGAAGACTCTTCATGGAAGTGCATTGATGAGCACTGGATGGGTCTTAAAAGGTTTGATGAATACTGCTGTGGCTTCTACACAGGAATGCCAGAGGATCAGTTGGGCTGCCAGGTTTCCCTTACCAAGGGTTTAGTGAAGCTCTGCTACATAGACTGCTCTGGAGTGGAGGGAAGAGACCACCTGGGAAACAGCCAAGTTCATTGGCAGGGGATGTAGGAATAAATGCCCCCCAGTTCCCAAACAATTTCTTGTGGTGGTCTACGAAGAGTCAATATGCCGAGCACAGTAGATGTTAGAGTACCTCATGCAAGAAGTTCCTGTGAGCTGGACCACAGCTTCGATGAGGTAATAATGACTCATTCTCTCCATCAGATGGTTCTGCCACTGTATCACGGTCAGCCCAAGCTGTCCTTGTGTAGAGAGGCCATAAATCTCCTGATGTCCACATTCCATGAAGCAGCATGGCAGATACAGTGTGCTAATAAGCTGTCCTGATAAAAAAATTATCATGCAGTTCACAAAGTGAAGTATTTTGATTTTGGTTGAATTGACTCAGAAAGAAATAATAAGTTATGTGAATAAGAAATTTAATTAAAAAAAAATAGTCATTTCGAGATACAAAATATTAACTTGGCAAAAATCATATAAACACACGTCCCAGGAAATTTCTCACCAGCCAGGTTACTGCTGATTAGATAAAAGGTGGAACTTATTCCCAAATTGTCTGTCTCCTTAGGAGTAAATAAATGGCAATGTTTTTGTCAGGCTGTTGGATGAATTTCTTGCTTCCATGGTGTTGATGGCAGGCACAGCAGCCAGACCCTATGCTTCTTCCTAGGCCATCACAAAACCTTCAGCTGACTGTACTCATTTTAGTAGTGATTTCTCTTTGCTGCTGCTTTCTAAAGCTTATATGATAGACAAAATTGCCATATTATTATCCTTCCCAATATACTCTGTTCCACCTCCTGTGATGTTCATGTTATCACTCCACATGTCTCTGATGCAGCAGGAGGACATCCCACCGAGCACAGACACGCTGGTGTCCAACAAAACAAATGATCATGTCTCAAATGATCTCTCTTTCAATGTACGTTGAGTTTTCTTGTAAGGATGATCAGGCATCGTGATAAATGAAGAGCAGGATAGACAAGATTTTTTTTTTTTTTGGTGGCAGATGTAGGTGTGTAAGAGCCTGGATAAGTTCTGGTATTCATAGAGCATCTTTTTCTGTGGTAGAGAATTTGAAATCCAGAAAGATTTGAAAGGTATCAAGTCCCATCACCAACACCATTGTATCAAGGAAAGAAAACACATTGGAAGAATGAATAAAATCATAAAACTAAACCTGCTTTGACAATTACCACCAGCACATGACATCACCAGCCATGCAAAACAACAGTCATTTGGAATTGTGTCTGCATCATAAATCATAACAGAGAAGATATCTTTCCTTCACTTCTTCCATATTTCACTCAGCCCAAGGGAAGGGAAACTCTCTATGTTTTTCTTTTAAATTTGAGTTTAACGTAATTGCCTAAAATATCTGCCCAGAGCAGTGGGGGCTGCCCCATCCCTGGAGGTGTTCAAGGCCAGGTTGGATGGGGCTTTGAGCCCCCTGATCCAGTGGGAGGTGTCCCTGCCCATGGCAGGGGGTGGAACTGGATGGGCTTTGAGGTCCCTTCCAACCCAAACCATTCCATGATTGTTAAAAGATAAACAAAAAGGAACTCAAATTGGCTGTTTCAGGTGATTTCTTTAGATAAAATGCCTACCTCTTAAAATTTCTGGAATTATTCTGCTATTGCAATTAACTATGCATTAATAGACCAGGAGAGATCAAACAAAGAGAGCCCAGACTCCAACAGATGGCTTTGGGTCCCACATGTACCCCTCTCTCCAACAATCTGTTTGCCGTCCAGGTGTATTTTTCTGGTGATCATTTATTTGGACAGACATAACAGCGCTGCTTTCCCCAAAGAACAAGTGATGTGCTCTGTGGGGTGAAGGAGAAAGCAGAATAATATTGGCTGTGCGAGGTGAATTTTGATGTGCTCAGAACTAAACATTCTTTGAGATCTGTGAAAACCTGAATCAAGCTTGTAAGAAACGCAAAGGCAAACTTGCTCTGCAAAATACATTCTGTGAGGATGTGATTTAGAAAACATCTATGAAACAATCAAAATAGTGAAATAGACCAGAGGTGATTTGTTTTCCATCACTGACAATGGCTTGTAGGACAGGCCTGAGGAGTTTAGGGATGCAAATATATATTTATATATATAAAAATATATAGACAAATATACATATATATATACAAAATATATATAGGAATAAGAGTGGGGACATCCAAGAAGGAATGCAAAAGGAAAGAGAATACCTTGAATTAATGCTGAATTTCTTCTTGCTTGCCTGCAGTGGCACATAGTTAAAAAACTAATCCTTTCAAAAAAGAGAAAGAATCCTGCATTCCAATAATGAAAGTCTATCTGAGATCCAGCCTACCTTGCACACCATCTGAATTAGTGGAAAATGCCATGGTAATTTGTTTTCTGGAAAATTTGACCACATTTAATTTCCAATGTCTTCCATCAGACCACAGCATTTTTGTTTTTAAACTTGAGTGGTCTGGAAATGGAAGTGAAATGTTGTGTGTGCCTTGAATGAAAAGCAAATAAAGACTAACAGCCCATTTCAGCTTAAAAAAATGACCCTACACCAGACCACATTTGTTCTCCCTTACTGTGAGAGCATCCTATGTGTCCAGAGAAACGACACATTTAATGAAAATAACATCAGTTCCTTGTGGGTTCTTGAGGTTGTTTGTAAGAAAAGGAAAGAATAGGAAGATAGGTCTTTGTGCCTCAACGTGGTGTGTTGGAAGTTGAGGGGAAGCTTGGTGCTGGTTTCTGTGCACTGTTTGAGAGATGTGGGACAGGATCAGACCTCAAGAGAGCTTCAGGTTGTTTGTGATGTGTGTTGCACAGTAAAAAATGTTTCCCTGTTGAGTGGAATCGCTGAGGGGTACAGATCCTAGCGAGGGTGGAGCTCCCAAAGAGCAAGACTGGAAAAGCCTGGGCTGGCTGCTTACCCGAAGAGCTCTGTCTGTCACAAATGAATAAGGAGGAGAAGGCAGTCTGAAGGTTGAAAATAGCTGGACATGCTCCAACAATTTAAACTCATCAATGTGGAAAATAATTATGTACTGACAGGTCTCCAGGGCAAAGAGAAACAAGGGCTTCTGTTAACCCTTCATGGTTCCCACAATCAATTTTTTGTTTAATTGAGCAGTAGTTGTAGGCATTTTCATACTGTGTGTAAGAAATTACACTTATTTTGTTTTTATTCAGGAGGTAGAGGTCTTTAATACTTAGCAGGAGGAATTAAAACACAATGTTATTTTGAAAAATCAAATTGCCCAGTACCACAAAATTTCAGAAGTACCTTGGGTTGGGTAGATCTTTTAAGTCAGTTGTCAAGTGTGGGGTATAAAGCTTTGAGCAGAGGGAGCAAGAGAAAGGGAAGTGAGCACAGTGTGAATCGGGTTATTCGGGAAGTTATTCCAAATAAGAAAATGCAGTTATGTGTTTGCCTGGAAGGGTCAGTGGATGGGCTAAATTGGTGCCAAATTTGAGGGTCCCAGAGCAGGTGGTAGAAGGTTTTTCTCTGGGTCCATCAAAAGCTGGACTAAAGATGACACACAGAGAGCTCAGTTAATAAAATCCAGGTATCACTGAGGAAGATGTATGCAAATGAAACCTTGTAGTGCCAGGTGTCTAGATCCTTTATTTAATAAGGGGGTTGGCAGCAGCAATGTCTAGTAAAACAAGATGCAAACCTACTTCAAGGCAAAGTGGAGCACGTTGCCATTAATCTTATTTCAGTGCTGGTGCCAAAAGCTCTGAATGCCCTGAGCAATCAGGTTTATCTGATTGTCCTCAGCACCCAACATGCTGCAACCTAGAGCAAGCAAATTAAATATAATCATATCAGTGCACTGAAATTACACTCCTGTTCCATACGGGGCCTGTGGGCAATAATCATGTTGTTATCCATTTATCTGCTTCCCTCTAGGAAGATTTCAGACTAAACTAGCCAGAACAAATGCAAAGGCTCTGTCATCATTTCAGGAATTGAGGTGCCAGAGGCCTTCTAACACCTCTGGAATTTCTTGCTTTCCTGCCAGAGAAGGAGGGGATTCTAGGACTGCTTGTTTTTTGGGTTTTATTTTAATTCCCATGTAATGCTTTCTTGTGTTCTGTGCTCAAGGTAGAGAAAAATAAGGCTGCAGTGTTCGTGGCCTCACTAACAAATGTGTTTCCTCTAAATACTGATTACATGAGGCTGAGCAACATCATGTTGGTGCTTCCACTTCGTTCTTCCCTTACAAGGGCAATATTGTATGGGCAGTAATTTGTCAGAGATACCAAAACCAGCTTGGGAGCAAAAATAATCATGAATAGGATGAGTGGGTTCACTGTTCTCACTTGTTTCAGGGGCTTAACTTTTGGAAAAGAGCCTAAAAAAATATCGATTTAAAAGAAAAAAATAAATAGAACCTGGGGCGTTTGCTAGGGCCAGACATTAGTTCCATTTAGACCCTAAACCATACCACAGTTAATTGCAGGTCTGCTGCATGAGCTTACAGGAGTAGTAAAAGCATGAAATTTGATCTAATCAGATGGGCAGGGGAACCGGGTGCTTTGTGCCAAGGGAGCCCCTGGAACAAGAGGACAAATGTGATGCAGAAAGGTGCTTTTACAGCACCGTAAGGAAATTCTTGCAGGACTACTTGATCTGTAGAGAAAGCAATGTGAGGATCTGCTGTGGTTTAATCCCAGCCAGCAGGTAAGCACCGTTGCACAGTTTCTCCCCTGCCTCAGTGGGGTGGGGGGGAGAATGTAGGAAAAACCCTCATGGGTTGAGATAAAGACAGTTTCATGGGGCAGCAAATGGAAGAGAGAAGAATAATAATAGAATATATAAAATGAGTGATGCACAATACAATAAGCTGGTGAAAGATCTGGAGAACAAGTCTTATGAGGAGCAGTGAGGGCCCTGGGGCTGTTTAGCTGGAGAAGAGGAGGCTGAGGGGAGACCTCATCGCTCTCTGCAGCTCCTGAGAGGAGGTTGTGATGAGGTGGGTGCTGGGCTCTTCTCCCAAGTAACGAGGGACAGGATGAGAGGAAATGGCCTCAAGGTGGCCAGGTGGGAACGAGGGTTGTCCTCTAGACAATTTTTGGCCACCTTACAGTTGCAGTGATGAGATTCTGGTCATGGTAGATCATTTATGTTTACATTTGAATCAAAGGTTCAAAGAGAGATTTGAGGAAAACTAATTTTTCTCCTTCTGAAAGAAATGCAGACAAAAAATAATTAAACAATTAGTCAAACTTCACTGAAATAGTTCAATTAAAAAAAAGAAGAAGAAGAAAAGATGATTTTGTTTGGCTTTAAGCTGAGATACGAGATAAAAAAAGCAAACAAACCAAACCTAAAAATGTGTTTAATTCATAATGGAATCTTCCAACTCAAAATCAGGAAAATTTGAGAAAAGCAAGCAGAGTTCATTAAAATCCCCAGTGTCTTTCCTGGTAAAGAGTAATGGGCAGTGTTTTGTCTGCCACTGTTCCCCGATCAATGTGTTTGAACATCAGAAGACTGATCTGCTCAAGGCCCCTCACTGAAAAAGCAAATCAACCCAGAGTTCCATGAGTTCTGTGAACAGCAAATCCTGACTAGGAGCGAGTTCTGCCGGGTGCTGGAGGCTTGGCCATGGTCCTGGGCCTTTCACCAGTGACCCCTCAGGAGGTCACCTCACAGCCTCCTGGATGCCTCCCCTGAACCCGGAGAGGGCTGCAGCCTGGAGTATCCTGGCTGATCTCCTCTGGCACTGGAGAGGGATTTCCTCGACAGCTCTACTTCTTTCTCTTTTCACCATGCCCTCGTTGGAACAATTACACCATGGCCCTTAAATTACAGCATCACAAAACCCAGCACTAGAACTATTTAGGAATAGCAAGTGTGAACGGATGAAGTGGAGCATTAAAGAAGAGCACAATCTGATCAGTCAAAGGACAGGGACAAATCCTGTGTTTGGGAACAATGAGCTCATTATAGATGTGCCACACAGCTCTTTGAGCATTCATGGCTTGTATAAACATTCTTGGCTCATTTAAATAGAAGTTCTGGCTTTGTCCACGTGACACTTTTGTTTCTTGCATCCTAAAAAGGGTCCATTAAATAAAGCAGGAATTAAAGGGGAAGACCATGACTTTGATTGTGATATAATTTGGTAGACAGTTAATTTGTAATTAGAGTGTGTTTACCTTGGTCAGATTGTCTTATTTCTTAATATTTATCTGGTATTTGGTATTAGACCAACGCTTAAAGAAGTGGAAAGGTTTACAATAGCCTTGAGCACTCTTTGACGCAGAACTGAACTTTTGTATTCCGATATTTCAGTCCTTCTTTAATCCAGTTTGGGATGAAATACCCTCAAATGAAAATGCTGTCTTATGAAAGTGCTCAGAGATGTGGTTTATGGTCTGGTAGTGGACAGGTACAGTTGGTCTTGACAATCTGAAAGGTCTTTTCCAACCACACATTTCTGTGATTCTATGAAAACAATTTGAAGTATACAGATAAAAAGCATGGGTTTGAGATCAGAATAGCCTCTCTAGGCAGTGAGTGCCAACTGGGATATATAAGACCCCATATTTCCCTGTGCCTTTTCTGTCCAGCTGTGCTCTTGGTCCTTGATAAACTGTGTGGTCTTCCCATATAGCTGTATCACTGTAGCACCTCGTTAAAAAGGATTTAAAAGAAACTTCTTTCTCCTCGTTTTTTTTTGACCTGAAAAACCTATGCTGTCAATTAATTCAGAGATCTTACAGATTCTCCTATAAAAAAAGGAAATCAGAGTCGTTTGTCTTGTTTGCCCAGGTAACCTGTGCTGTCGTTTTTGCTTAAATTCACGACACATTTTGGAACTGTTGTAGCTTTTTAAACCCTCCTGTAGAGGTGGAAAAGGAGGAATAAAATGCTATTCTGGAACTGTCTCTGTGCATTTGAAGCCCTTAACATTTGTGCATGCCTCTGGTCAGCCTTGGTGATGAGTTGCTATAGTCCTAGCAGCTGAACCTATCATTAGTAAGGAGGTAGAGAGAGAGGCACTGGGGGAGGAAAGAGATGCTTGGACACGTGGTGGGTTCCAAGCACATTCTTTGCCCAAGGGAAGAGCCCTTTGGGGTCCAAGTGCTGCCAGCCTGCAGAGAATGTGGCTCGTGTCCCACTCTAATCCCATCCAGCTGCTGCAGACAGAAAGGTGGAACCAGTACATCCTTCCCTCTTGCTGCAGGGTCTGATCCTGTACCAGGCCAACAGCAAGGCCTCTGCGCTCCACAGTGGGCGTGGAGCCAAGCGGTGCTTGTGCCTTTAGACCATGCTGTGGTTACCCCTGAACACACAGGTTTTTTTAATCTCTGCCTTTTTATGTCCTTTGATTTGTTCACCTGTTTTGCTTTGACAAGAATAATGTTGCTCTTTAAGGGTGCTGCCCACTGGGTGAAGAAACCTTACTGGTCGCTTTATTCATTAAGGAAGTTTGGCAGCTGAAAGTAAGATAGTTCTTACATTCAAAGAAGGGAAAGTCCTGATGCCTGACTGCTCAGTGGGATGGAAAACTTGTTGCCTAGCTTTTATTGATATTTTTGTTCTCTGCAGAAATATTTCTTCTTTCTTCCAAAATATTATGATAAGCAGGAAACATTTACTTATTTAAGCTTTGATCTGACTAAGAGATAGAGTGGCACTGTGGTCAAGTTCAAACAGGATAGATATCAGTGAAAGCCACAGGTGGCAAAGAAAGTCATCAGAATGAAGCCAGAGGAAAAACAAGTTTCATAGAATCATAGAATCATTTGGTTGGAAAAGAGATCATCGAGTCCAACCGTACCTGCCCACTACTAAACCATGTCCCTAAGAAATTTATCCTAAACCATGTCCCTAAGAAATTTATCTATCCATCTTTTAAACACCTCCAGGGATGGCGACTCCACCACCTCCCTGGGCAACTGCTCCAATGCCTGACTACCCTTTCAGTGAAGAAAGGGTATCCAGTCTAAACCTGCCCTGGTGCAACTTGAGGCCATTTTCTCTCATCCCATCAACTGTCACTTGGGAGAAGAGACCAACACTCACCTCGCTACTTTCAGGCAGTTGCAGACAGCAATGAGGTCTCCCCTCAGCCTCCTCTTCTCCAGGCTAAACAACCCCAGCTCCCTCAGCTGCTCCTCGTAGGCCTTGTTCTCCAGCCCCTTCCCCAGCTCCATTCCTTTCTCTGGACGCTCTCCAGCCCCTCAATGTCCTCTTGTGCTGAGGGTCCCAAACTGACTCCAGTACTCAAGGTGTGGCCTCACCAGTGCTGAGCACAGGGGCACAATCCCTGCCCTGCTCCTGCTGCCCACGCTGTGTCTGACACAGGCCAAGATGCCATTGGCCTTCTTGGGCACCTGGGCCACTGCTGGCTTGTGTTCAGCTGGTGGGCTATGCTGGTTCTGAGAGGCACGTGTGCTGTGACTAACGTGACACGGCGTGTTTGCGGTGCCATTCTGTGCTTGAAACTTACCCCTTTCCTGGGAGTGTTTTCTTTTCTGTTCACAATAACCCGGGATCACGAATGCCCAAAACAACTGTAGAAATTGCTGCTGGGTTGTGAACAAAGACCTTGGCATCTTTGAAATATGGGGGCCCAAATGTGCTTCTGAACCTCCGCCTTTGATCTTGGACCAGCAACGTAACTTTGGCACGGTGCGCAATAAACCCAATCCTATCTGATTAGAGGAAGGTTGGTCACCAAGGATGGTGATCAACCATGCACCTCTGGGCTGAGGTTCACATCTGGAGTTGGTCCAAGCAATGTCTTCATGCTCCAGTAAATCAGTGAACCTCACCAGATTGCCTGTATAATAAGAACTTGTTCTTTTAAAAATATCAGGTCAGATTTTGATGCATAGTTAACTTCTTGTTGTTGAGCTAGTGGAAAATATGCTACTTTAGTCACACAAAGAGGAGCAGGCCCAGAGCTTTGGTCGCAGCCTGTAGTGCAGTAATGTTGGTGTAAGAAAGATGGGGTGGGGCTGAATGCATGTTACATCTGAGAAATTTGATAACTCATAGGAAAAGAGGCTCCTGCTGTGTGGTTGCCCTTTAATTTCAGTGGAACAGCTATGCCAGGTAGTTAAGAATAGAAACGTTATGTAGAAGCAGAAATTTATATACAGCTAGAACGTGGGTTTGTGAAAAAAATGAGCTGTATTTCAGCGCTGAATTCAGTTTGGGGTATGTGATCTACACATATGGTATCTGTTCATTTGAGAGCACCACGTTGCCTGTCATTTTGTCTTTGGCTGCTCTTTTTATTGTTTCTTGTAATGATAAGGAAATGGATTGTCTCGGCATAAATGAGTGCCACATGGACCGAATGTGCAGGAAAAAGTCAGCTTTTTTGTTATGTATTGCTGAAACCCCACTGCGAATCGATGTTGGAGAAGTTCTGAGAGTTTGTTCAGATTAGCCAGCAGCTCCTCTCCAGCCTCTCTATAAACAGGAGTCGAAGCTCTTTTGCTGAAGGAGAACCTGCTGATGACTGAGTGACAGAACCTGCACAGCCCGGGCGCTGTTCTTTTATTGCTTACAGCAAAATAAGTGAATGGTCACTGATTTCCCCAGCTTTGCTATTGCTGTTTGAACTGAAACAGCTTGGATAGGCTTTGAAGTGAATAACAGCATTTATCTTTCTATTTCTCATATATTTTTTCAGGGGAGTCACTAAGCAACATTAAAATTCTGTATGAAATCAGAACAGTTCTTCAGCAAATTCTTTATTTCCCCCTACTTCCCCGTTAATGAGTGGAGTTTATATTCGGGAGCAAGATGAAGTTCTACTCTTTTTTTCAAAGTGTTTTCAGCACAGGTGTAAGTTCTCATCTCCATTTTCCCTCTTTCAGCTTAATTGTGCTGGTAAATGATGTTCAAGAGGCAGTGGCAAGCCCCCATGCTCGGGCTGGTAGCTACCAGCTTGCACCCAAAGCTGGTGGCACCACCAGGACACGTTGCTCTTCACTTCTTGCATCACCTACACAGCAGAGTCCTCTGTGAAGCTCTGGCTGGTGAATGATTTCATTCCTGACCCCAATCAGAGTCAGACTCCCACCACCTCTACCACTACAAGAGGAGAGTTCTCCAGTGAACTTAATCCAGGAAAATCTGCAATGCTTTAGAAATGGAACAGACATTTCTGGAGAGGGCAGGCCGAGATGTTGCAATGTCCGTGTTAACCCAAATTGCATGCTCCAGATTTACGAGCAGTTTGAGCTCAAATGGAAAATACCTAATAAATACAGCATATATTAAACCAACAAGACTGTACAGGTATTAAATAGTCATGTATAAATTGCTCCTTAACTCTCAGGGTTTATCAGAGAAAGATCATGTTTCCAGTAGAAGTTTAGGACCGTTCAGTAGGATAACGATTCCTCTTGTAGAGCAATGCAAATTTATTAAAATATTGTTCAGTGCAGGAAGAAGAGTTGAACAAACTGTGCCTCTGCACGTCTGCCAAAACCTTATCTGAAGCAACAAACACACGCTAGGATTTGTATCTGTTGTTTGAGAAAGTGCACCTACAGCTTTTGAGAGACCACCAGGACTTTGTGTGTGTACGAGTCCATTGCCACATTGTTTACCAGAGAGGTTACAGCACCAGATGCTGTAAACTGACCTACACTTCCCAGGGCAGGGAGAAGAAACCCAAAAGGAAAGCAAGATTTCAGCAGAATACTGTAAGAAATGTTAGGAAGTCAAATGAATGTCCGAGGGCCGTCAAGCATTAGGCCTTCGTTTCACAAATCTCTTCAGCACAGGCTTAATTGTAAACACACGTTTACGAACATCACTAACCAGCAAAGTACTTGCTTGGAAGATTAATTTGACTATTACATTATAGTTTAACAATAATAATTTATTTTTCTTCTCCACTTAGAAATTTTTAGCCAATGTAAAAATAAATAGCACAAAAGAAACAAGATTTTGCCTTTCTTTGGCGCAAAGGGTCATAAAATAGGAGGGGTCATGTGGCAAATGTGATTTACCTGAACTTTAAGTACTTTGAAAATGAAACACCAGGAACAGCATAATCAGTCAGGAGAGCAATTAGGGACTCCATTACCACTCAAGAGAAGCAGCAGAGACCATAATCACTTGCCTGAGGAAATGGTTTTCACACACGTGCTGAATGCAGTGTTTTCTCTGCCCATGGCAGTGTGAGTAAGGGAGTGTCTCAAGCTCTTGACAGGAGTGAGAGTAACACATAGGGAAGGGGCGGTTATTCAGGGCAGCTGTCTAGTCATAATTTATTCATTCTGCCTCATATCTGGAAGTAGTTGCTAAAAATGTTCAAAGCCTGGACTCGTTCACGGTGTGTGGAATGCTTCAGTGCCTGGCGAGGTTGTGCGATGCGTCCGGCAGACCGAGGACACCAAGGAACATTTAGCTCTGTGGTACAACAGGAATTGCTGTGGTGGGTTGCTAGATGGGACACCTCTCCTTCTCTCTTCAGGAGGAAACAGAAATGTCAGCAGGGACAAAGATTATAAACTGTGGTTTTTAAAAGCATCCATGGGATGGAAATTTGGGGTGGGGAAAGGCCAGTGACTCATGTGCTCCATGTGTATCCTTGTACACTCGTGGGACGTGATGAGCATAGGGTCTAGTTGGCTCCAGACTGGACATACTGCTCCATGGCAAAAGGATAGAACAAAACTATTTGAGTTGGAGGAGGATTGTGGTCTACTCCAAATGTCATATACAAAGGTCTAAAGCATTCAGGAAGAGCACTTGGGCCAATCATCTTTATTTGTTGTCCATGTTCTGTGTTGACAAACAAAGTGCAGGAGTATTTTAGGCTCCCGTACAAAGTCTGCTCTGTTCAGAGGAAGAATCCCAAGAGCTGAAACTGAGGGAAAGGAGTAACAGGTGTGACAAGGACCAGTCAGTTAGGCTGGTGGGTCCCTCCCAAGAAGAAGGGCTAGGTGGGTTTCCTTCTGGGCTGGGTTGCTGAAGGGTTCAGGGCAGTGTACGGGCTCTGAAAGGAACCCAGCTGCTCTAGGATCACAAACCCAACGGTTCATGGGAATTGCCTGACTGGCTACGTTTTAGGCCTGGTTTCACGTGGCTGAAGGTGATGTTTGCTGACAACTGTTACCTTAAACAAATATTAGAAGAAAATCAGAGATGAGAAAGTGATGCAATGCATTTAACAAAGAACAGCAAAAGACTTTGAAAGTATTGAGAAGGGGTCTGTAAATCACAGCAAAGTGCAGGTACATCCATGGAAAATAAAAACTGAACGATGACTTCGATATCTCAAGTTGGAGGCTTCCAGCTTCCTTTCCCCTACCCTTTTTTCTTTTTTGATGAGACAAATGAATGATTTTTAATGCCCATGAAAGGCAATAAATAAGTTCATGGCTGCACTCTAGTATGATGAAAGATACCAGTCAATATTTATAGAGGATTTATATGGCAAACAGACGGAGAGCAACTACAGGTCCACAATTCTGTTAGCAAGCCCTACTTTTGACTTAGACATTTTTCTTTCAGGGCAGCTTTTGTGCATTCATCAAAGATGCCCAGGCATCCAGTAGCCCTACTGCTCTGACAGGGTTGGGGGACATCTGGAAAACTGGACGTGCCGCGTGCATTAGCGTGGATGCGCTTTATAGTTTAAGCATGGTAAATCTGGAACATCCAGGAAGTCTCTCCTCAGGTTCCATGTGCTGAGCTGTGCACGTGCACAACAGCTGCTTGTGCACCAGTGGCTTCCTGGCAACTTCCTAGAAACCTCTTGGGGAAATATGAGAAATATAAGAAACTCATTTTGCTGCAGCATTCGTGCGTAAGACCAGCGCACAGCAATTCTCAAGACTATGTTTAGAGTGAAGAACAGTTATTTAATCATATACTTTTTTCATATCTGGGCAACAAAGTTTAGAGGAGATTTGAAAGGCAAACTAGAGCTGCATGTCTAGAAGTTTTGGCTGTGAGTCTTAATCTAAGAGTACAGCTCAGCACAGACTCAACTTCAAGTTCCTAAGTGATCTACAGGAAAGCTGGGGAAGGGCTCTTGATCAGAGAGTGCAGGGATAGAATGACAGGGGATGGTTTTAAGGTGAAAGAGGGGAGACTGAGATGAGATCTTGGCCCCCTGATCCAGTGGGAGGTGTCCCTGCACACGGCAAGGGGGTGGACCTGGGTGGGCTTTGAGGTCTCTTCCAGCCCAAACCATTCTGTGAAGTGTTTTTCCTGCCAAAGGTAACCACACACCAGGGAATCCTGCAGCAGACAAGAATAAGGCTAATCACACAGTAAAAGGTGAAAAAAGAGACCCTGGGAGCAGCAGCTCCCTGAAAAATACACTCTGGCTTGTTTGGGCTGGTGATAACTAATGAGCTTTAGATCTGTTGCTTGCTTTTTTTACAACATTTTCAAACTGCCTTCACTAAGGACTCTGTGTTACAATGAAGGATGTTTTCCTTTACCTCTGTGTTCCTCCAGTGTGGTTTCTGCTTAGCAATGTTCTCTTGAGCACTGGGAGAAGGAGTAACGTATGCTGAATATTGTTCTTATCCTGGTGGGAATTACGGTTTTGTTTTGACTGCAGTGCAGTAGAAAGTGTCAGGATGCCCAGATTTAGCACTTAGGTTAATAATTCAGGCAGTGGGAGTGGTGGGGTGTTTGCTTTATCACCAGCCATGACCTATCATAAAACAAGCTTCTTCACGATGCTCTTCCTGACTGGAGCAGACTTTGAAGTGACAGGGGTCTTGATTTGTCTTTTCATCATGGATAAGTTTGCCCAAAAGGTCCAGTTCTTATGTGCACATAATCTTGTCAGTTCTTTTAATACACTCCTTGGGTCAGTTTTTTCCTTTTGTGTTCAGCATGATCTTGCTGTATCAATTTTCGTAACTGGCTCTCGGCAGATCCAGTGCTCTGCAGCTTCAAGTGTCAGATTGTGGGTGGTCCGTTTCATTTGAGGCATTTTGAGCCAAATGTGAATAGAAAACAGCTTTTGTTCTGCAAAGTTGGATTTTACTCTTAAATACCTACCAGACTGTAATCATCCACACATCACCCACTGCCAATAAATAACCTATTTTATTATCCAAGTCACTACATGGAGAAGAACATTTTTGCTGAAGCTGGCCAGAGGCAGCAATACACTGGGTCATGTTTCTTTTTTTCTATATGTAAGAGTTACATATTTTATTTGAGTGGCAGTGATGTGATTATTTATTTTGTTATACAAGAAGAGTGATGCTGAAATCAAAAACAAAGTGGAGTTTAAATATACCTGTGTTATAAAGGAGAGTGAAATCTGGCCAACAGAGCTTTTCACATGCAAGGGAGCAGAATTTATGTGTAGGATAGAGAATAAGAAAGAGTTTGATAGCCATGATCTAATTTTCCAGGAGCACTTAGTGGAATCCTAGTCTGCATGGCTGAGGCATAGTAGAGGTGCTTACAATAGCAATGTTCTCAGCTGTCTGGAAGCTCATAATTGGGGTGTCAGGTAAAGTCAAACAGGTGGATGAAGGAGGTAAGCGGTGCAGAAAAAGCTGGCAGAGGAATTAATGCTGTACAGTGCAGAATTTAACAGAAGAGCAGAAGCTTGGGCAAGTTATTCTCCCAATCAAAGTTTATCAGCAGTGATACAGAACCATCCCAGCAGGGCCAAGGCTAAAGAAGGGATTTAAGAGTGTAAATAACGTTCAAGCTTTCTTCCCTCCCCATTCAAATATTTGTAAAGTGTTTATTTTCCCATCTTCTCAAATTCCCATGGGGATACTGACAGTGCAGTGTCCAGTAGCTTGGCCACACAGCCACTGCAGCTCTTGATTTGAAAGGATTTGATTGGATTCTGTCAGAAGTTTTTGCTCCCAAGGGGCTTTTCTATTATTTTTATGATACATCCGAGTTATCCTTGCGATGCTGTTCCCTTTCACGGAATCTCACAGCTCCAATTTGTGGCTCCCCAGAGAGTCCTTAAAGCACAGATGAAGGGCATTGGGTTAAATCTCATTTTACGAAGGAACCTGCTTTGTATAATTTTCCTTATTTTTAATCGATCAAAAACGTGGTTTTGGCATATTGTGCACAAACAAATGCTGTTCTGGGTGGAAGCCTATCTAGCAGTTAAAGCAACAGGTTGTGACTCAGTGGGTGACGGGGTCAGCCTCGGGATTCCTAGTTGAGCATTTTCTATTGATTTATTGTGTGGACTTTGTCTTCTCTGTTCTCTCATTACTTTTGTGTGGGTGTAATTACACCACACAGAGCTTTTCTCATCCCTTTTTAAACAGGTGGGAGAGTTGGATCAGAGTGCCCATGACCTAGGACTGCTCTGTGCAGCTTTGGGTGCCACGGGATAAAAAGGATCTAAAGCTATACTGTGTCCAGAGGAGGGCACAGAGTTGGTGAAGGGTTTAGAGCAGAGGCTGTGCTATTTAATTCTTGTGTGTGTGCTTTCTCCCTTAAAATCTATTTCAGTCCCATGAGTTCTCCAGTAATTGCCAATGCAGCACCTCCAGCTGACTCTGTGGTCCTGCCCAACCTTCCTAAGCCTCTCATTTCTGCCGTGGACACACAGTGTAGCACAGGGATGTCCTTCAGAGCTGAGCTGAGTTTCCCAGATGTCTCCTTGCTGGGCACCAGTGGTGAGGTTTTTGTGATGTGAAAACAAGCTTTAGGACTCTGAAGAGACTATTCTTACATGTGACAGACTCTGTTATAAACACTCCTTTTTTGTTTGGTTGGATTTTTTTGAAGTGGGGAACAAGCAGAGAAGCAGCCAGGCTTTGTGATCTGCTGTCAGGGCAAAGTGTGGCAGGATGGACTGTGTAGACCCTGTGGTGTTCTGCTGGCACACAAACCATCCCTGTTTCCTTTGTCACCTGTGCTGTCTTGGTTTGAAAGGGCAGCAGGAGAAACAGTGATGGACAAGAGTATTTTGAGGGTACCATTGCATGGTACTCCCAAATGGCAGGACATGATGTGGTGGCTGATGTCTTGATTAGCTCTGCCAGAAAGTTTACCCCTTCCCTTTCCCCAAGCAGTTCTCCCTCTGTGGGGAGAAGGAGGAAAACGAAACAGGAACAAGTAAGTAGAGAAGGAAAATAATTGGCTTCAATTATGAAAACTGTAGACGAATGATATGCTGAAAGATATTTGAAATATTTCTAATGGTGATACATATGTTTCCCCTCAACCACCCAGAAAAAGCTGTGCAGCCAGACTCTGTGTCTATTCAAGGCTGTCTTTGGATATAGAAAAGCAAATGTTTTTAGGATAGTCCTTCAGCCCATTCTTCAAAACAGGGATGGAGCAATGTGAGCATTTCTGCCTTAATCAGTTTGCAATGAGAGAGAGATGTTACTCCACAACTCATTCAGCAGAGCTGTATGTGAATAAATCAAGGAGCAGTGTGGAGGAGACATGAGGTGAAGATGAATTCACAAGCAGTTATTAAGTGCTCTAATATCACCAAAATATTTCTTAGCTGTATAGGGCTGGAAAAAAGTAATGGACATGCCTAAGTAGTGGGTCTGGAAGTTGTCTGAAGTGACCTGGCTCCATTGGGAAGCTGGTGTGCTCGTGTATGTGTTCAGTTTTCTGGTCTGAATTGAGGTTTGCATCTGGTTTTCTGTTCCTTTGGTGAGGTACCAGCTTTACACAGCATCCTCTGGGATCACTCTGCCAGTTATCCCGAATGCTGCTGAGCAGAAAGGCATGTGAACGTCCCACGGGGACTTGTGATGAATATTAGCATCCTCACAAATCTAATGGAAAGCTGAAGTTGACTGAATTTTAAATGAAGCTCTACCCAGTTTGGAGCATAGGTAGGCCAAGAAATGTTTTTGCATTCTGTTGAGTCTCAGTTTAATGCCAAACACAGCGCAGGGCATGCCCAGAAACACCTCCAAGTGAACAGTGCTTTGGAAAAGGAAGGTGCTTCTGGAGGTCATATTCCCCCCAGATCAATTCAGAACAGGATTGTAGGTTTGGATTTAAGAGCCTCCGTTCTGTGTAGGTTTAGGTGCATAGTTTATCTTCCAGAAATTCATCTCTCTCTGCTTAACGTTACCTCACGCTTAACTGAAACCTTTTTAAAACTTTTAATCTCACATACATGCTCAATGTCACAATACATCCTCTGCCTTTGAGGCAGTTTTACTGACGTTGTTCTGTTCCAAACCATTGCTGTAAGTGATAAACAGAAAGCAAATTGCCTGGAAACATCATCAAATGTGATGATAGCACACTGTGTATGAGGCGACAGCTCAGCAGTGCCATAAAACTCCAGCTGTATCTCAGTGTTGATGCGCTCAAGCATTCAAAAATCCCGAATCAGGCCTGAAAAAATCATCAGTGATTTAAAACTTCTGAGGTATTTTAAAGATTGATTTTGTGAGTTGGGCTCTCTTACTTTGCCTCATTTTCTGGTCTTGTCACATGTGCTTCACGTTGTTGAGTTTCCTGACGGCGACTGGTGTCAAGGGTTACTTTTATAATGGAAGTTACAAATGGAAATGGCTTGAGTTATTATTCAAGGAATCTTTTGATTACACAAGCCTGGAATTCTCACAAGAGCTGTGGTGGGCAGTGGTATCTGCTGAACAGTGATGTGGCTGGCAGAGAATATGTTCTCTGGACTCAACACGTTTGTGTCATTCCCCAATTGAGAAGGAACCAAGAGTGATGGAGAGAGAAGCGAAGCTGAGGCTGTTCTTCCTCCTCAGATAAGGGGAGGGTCAGGAGTGTTTAATCTTTCTTTATTCCCTCCCTGTCTTTCAGCCAGCAGTTGGTTTGGAGGAGAGGGCTAGAGAAAAGCAGGCAGGCAGCAAAGATGAGTCTCATCTTTACCCAGAAGGTCCCACACCAATTGAGCTTCTGGATGAGTGTAGCCTGCTCCAGACCTCAGGCTAGAAAGGTGACTTCTACTTTTACCAATCATTGAAACAAGTCCTGATTATCTCTTTTTCTTAAAAAAATGACAAATAAAGCCACTTTCCACTACAACTCACAAATAAGCCATCTTTAAAAATTTGGTACCTGGCTTAGAAATCTCCACAGGGCAACACTGTCACAAAGAGAGTTGATTGAACATCGATGTACACTTTCTTTCCTTTGGCTTGTGCTACCCACCCCTTCCACTGACCAAATGTGTTTACACCAAAAATGAATAGAGAAAACCCCTCATTGTGGTATACAAAACCCCCAAGAGTGGTGAGAGGGACCAACCCAAAATGCTCATCAGAATGACTCTTGTGTGGACTCTGTGAATTCAAAAGGTTAAAAACTAATCCCTCAAAACCTGGTCACTTCTGGCAGTTAATGACCTGCTAGTCTGCTAACCATCAGGAGAGGAAGCCAGGGGCAGTTAACACTTTCAGAAACCCAGTTGTTGCTAACAATAGTAATGAACCATATCTTGGGCTTGTTATTGTGCGTATTGGAGGAGAAACAGAATCAGGGCTTCAGAAAGATGGTGAATAATTAAAATATTAAGGTATAGAGGCGAGGAGAGCAATAAATGCAAGCCCAGAATGGAAGTGGAGTATTACTAATACAGCAGGCAAGCAGGATGGTGTCAGTGTGACCCCGAGGTTATTCTAAAGCTGGGGGCTGGATGTTTCCTTCCTGCAGTAAACACGCAGGAAGAGAAGGAAGAAGGAAAGGGGGCTGCAAATAGGTGCTGGCAGTCACTTTATGGGCTTCCCGTTCACTTGTCCTTCGGGCTGTCACAGCAAAAGCTCTTGCAAAACTGTGGTGCCCCAGAGAGGCCAAAGTTTCTCAGGGAAAGCTGGTCATGAGAAATTTATCCCTTCTCAAAGTCTCCATCCAGTAGCTCGTGTTTCTCTGCTTCCCACTAACAGGAGCCTCTGTGGATTATTTCCCCACAAGAAAGAGCTCTGCAGGATTTCCTTTGGCCTGGTGCTAAACCCAAGGCCATGCTCTGCACAGCTCTCACCTAACAGAGCAAAGCCTCAGAGTCACTCCTGTTCTGTTTCCAGCCTCTTTATATTCTTATTTTGTGTAAACAGCCGTAGGATGCAAAGGAAGCATCAAAGGAGATCCTTGGGGTTTCTGCAGTTGCCTGTGAAGTTTCAAGGACAGACTCTCATTCGTCTATAGTTTTTTGGTCTTCTGGTTGCAGCAGTCTGACCCCTCTCTGCTCAGTGTTTGTGAGCCTTTTTAATAATAGACTTCTCTAGTGACTAAGGTAGGACCTTGAACGCCCTTGCTTCCATTTACCTCTTCTTCCAAGAAGTCCATCAAATTATATTTAAAGACTTAGAATGCAATATTCTTGAAGGCTTGGCATATGAACTCCCCCTTTCTTGTTCCTCATCAACATGAGTCTTATAATTGATTTGTAGTAACTTATTATTTTTATACATATATCAAACTTTGAGGGGGGTTGGAACTGGATGGGCTTTGGGGTCCCTCATGACCCAGACTTTTCCAAGATTCTATGATTACCAAATGTTTTTGACAGCACCACTGGTGGTGCAATCGTGTCAGTTCTGAGCAGGCACTGTCTGAGATGGGTGGTATCGATGGCTTCTTTGTTCCTGGGACACTTTTCTTTCTCTTTCTGTCAGACACCAACATCTGTACAAAAAAAAGACTTATGATTTCAAGTTAGATCAATGCTATTAACGGGCATAGGGATGGGGACAGCAGCAGCACGGGGAACCCACCCTGCAGTTGGTACCGAGTCAAACCTGGGTTCATATGAGCATTCCAGAAGGATTTGGCCAATGCCCTCAGTCACACTGGGTGAGTGTTGGCAGTGTCCTGTGTAGGGACAGGAGCTGGACTTCATGGTCCTTGTGGGTCCCTTCCAACTCAGGTAATTTTATGATTCTATGATTCTTCTCTACTGAAGATTCAGAAATGAGGAGCGGTGATTTATAGGCTCTTGACAAATTTCCATCTGCTCTCATTCCACGTAGGTTTTTTTTCCCCCTTGGAGTTCAAAGGCTGCCTACGGCTGTGCTGTGCAGCCCTTGTGATGTATGGCTGTCTCCAAGGCTGTCATAAGTTCTAATTTTAACACTGACTGAGCTCGAGGCCTTAATTCAAGACCCACCCCGAATAGCTCCAGCAAGCAGGAAATCTATTCTGCTATAACCCAGCAACCGGTCAGTTTATGAACACACACACAAACCAGTGTTAGTGAAAATAAACCAAACAACGCTCAGAAAAAGTTGAGC
The DNA here is from genome assembly GCA_033556795.1 of Tapera naevia. Lineage (NCBI taxonomy): Eukaryota > Metazoa > Chordata > Aves > Cuculiformes > Neomorphidae > Tapera > Tapera naevia. The sequence continues at coordinate 451,183 of JAUMJJ010000173.1, read as the reverse complement.
GATGGAGAGAAATTAATATTGGTATTATTTTGTATAATTTTCCCCTGAGCACTGCCTTCTGCTGCAAAGTAATTTCATTTTTAGTCTGTGTAGCAGCATTTCGCAAAGAACAAAGCATTGGGTTTCCCTGACTCTGCATTTTTGAGGTTTGTGTAACTGCATATTCCTCAATTTTTCACACTTTTATTGTGGAGAGCTGCAAATCCAGACATGGAAAAAATAATGGAATTTAGTAACTTGTTCCACCTTTAGTGCTTGAACATTTATCATAGTAGGGACAATATAAGATGTACACAAAAAAAAGTAGTGATAGATGCTAAAAGTCTCATAATGGAACATATAAGTTTTCTAACACTGAATCCAGTTCCTCAAAGCAAATATACAATTCCCAGTGTGACAATAAGGGGCAAATACAGAAGTTCATCAGTCAGTCTTTAGCCTGTTTCCCACCTTTCTAACTTAAAACAACCCCCCACCATGTATTCTAATTTTTCTAGGGAGAAATTCCCTTGCACTATTCTAATCCTGCAAACACATCAAAGTCAGCTTCTAGATTGTCTCAATATTTTCAAATAAGATCCTTTTTCAGGGAAAGTGCCTTGTTTTCAAACCAAAGCTGTACATCAGATATTCACTTCCTTCACTAACATTTGGTTATTTTAAAAATGAAACGTTCATTCTTTATAGATGGAGCTGAAAAGGGAAAATAAAGGGCAAAAAACCCAATAAAAGTAATAAATTCACATTATTTCTCTCTTCCTCCTTCTGTGCCCTCAAATGCCAAGATGATTTTTTCATATGTCCTGCATAAGGGAAACAATTTCCAAATTGTTGAATAAAACAGCTTTTCTGAGTTTTGACCAGATTTCATGGGTCTTCAGTCTCTCAGGACTGCTGGCTACAATTTCCTTCCCCACTCTGGCTCGTTAGTGGCGTGGTCTCTTTTAGGTTCAAAACGCAGCGATGATCTCAAATGCACTGACGGGTTGAGCAGCCCAGTTTTCCAAGAGGATTGCTCCTGCCTTCCTCCTCCTGCCGGGGGATGAATAAAGCCAGAAAATTAATGTTTAGAAACTGGAGAAAGAACCAATCACAGGCAAGAAGTGAGAATCAGCAGTTAAACCAAACTACTCGGAGGGAAGGCAGCGATGGGGAAGCAGAGGTCTTGGTGAGATGAGTCCCATCAGGCAGAAGATAAGGGGGGTGCTTTGAACTTGGGCTGGATGTAAAACCAACGGGGGCTCCCAGGGCTGACCTTATTTTGAATTATGATGATCCTAACAGAGAGAGTTAAGTGAAAACCGATGGAAGGAAAACAGGACTGCAGTTAACTGAAAAAAGAACGCATTTGGCTGTTTGAAGGTCCATATGTAAAAGCAGAAAATTTCAGTGGATGGCCACAAATAATGAGAGGCATAATTTATCCGAGAAACCAGCCTTGTGGCTGACAGCCACAAGTGTAGCACCGTGGTCTCTTTCCCTAAGTAGTTCCTGGACTTGGGCTTTCTTCTTATTTCTCCCTATGGTAAAAAAATCTTTTCAATCAAAGCTTCTTTGTAATGTTAGGGCTTCAAATGCCTATTAGAAAAATTCATAATCAGAAAAATTCACTTTTATACTCTATTTCCATGGCTTCAATTCAGAATTTACTGCTGTACTCCCAAGTGCTACTGGCAATGTTATGACTATATTTATTGTGATAGCAGTGTTTAATAATTATAGTATCAAAGAGTCTCAGTTATAATCCCTTTATTATAAATACCTTATGAATAAACCCAGTTTTTATTATTGAAAGATAAGGCTGGAAGCAGCAGTTACTTTGAAGGGCAACATAGAAGCCAAAGGTAAAAAAAAGGCCAGGGAGATTCCTAAAAGGTTCTCAAGAGTGACTGCAATTATTTTGCATTTTACCACTTGTTTGTTATCTGAAACAGCAGGGTTCAGCTTTAAATCAAAAGCTGCTTAATGCTTTTTAATTGCCTGTTAAACTGGGCAGATTTTTGCTATCATGACTCACGGATTGGTATTCTGACCATCTGAGGGACTTTGTTCAATGAGGTTCCACTGATGGTCTCCTTTGTACAATGCAAGCAAAGTGCTCTGCTGCTAAGTTGGGCAGAATTAGGCATAGACTATAGAGGATTCCAGAATTAGTTCCACTGCACGACATGTGTTTTCAGAAGTGGAAAAGCCCAGCGTGCAGCAAGATGTTTGTGATTTCTAGGAAACACAGCAAAGATTGGAGAAAGTTTGGGTTGCAGTCGTTCTGCAGCCGGTTCTCCTGCCAGAGAGAGAGCTTTTGTGAAAGGACTTTTATGCACAGCCTGTCAGGTTTAGTACATCTAAATAATTTATAAACCTCTAGGAGGTAATCCCTGACCAGGCTTAGCCATTAGAGCGATCATAATATTGGTAGTAGGTCAGGTTTCCATATTGTAAAGGGAGCCCCGAGTTGTCAGGCCGTGTCACGGCAGTCAGGACTCCGAGTCCAGACTTGCCTAGGAACGTAAAGTGTGTTGTAATTTATTACTTGCCTGATGCAGCTAATGTAGGCTCTCTCTACTTTGAATCAAGGCTGATATTTGACTAACGGGCCAGGCTTTTGCCCATCTGCCCTGGTGCTTATGTATATTAACTTCCTTATCCTTGCAAGTGCTCAAAAAGTTTTATTGGAAAAAGGCAAATGTCAAAAGTGTAAAGTTACTTTAATAAAACTGACCGAGATCAAGTTTCCTTGCTGGTTGCCTGCCATTGAAAAATCCCTTTGTTAGCTTTTTTTAAAGTTCCTGTGACAAAGAGAACCCTTTTCATTTCTTTCTATCAGACTGAATGGGTTTAATTAAAATGTGAAAAAAATTGATTGTCAGTCTCATAGAGAAACTTTGGGGGCACCTTCCTCTAGAACCTGCCTGATTTTGAGGTTATCATTATTTTAAGGCCAGTTCTAAACCTTATGGGTGTAGAAAGCATGAAAGATCAAGAAAAAAAGATTAATTACTGAATTTTAAATTGATTGTATTCTCCCATTTTGCAAGGATGCTGATAAAACTTTCATGAAAAACGGAGAGAGGGAGGAAAAGAAAAGAAGAAGAAATATAGTAAATGTGAACAGAATAAAATGATTAAAGTAAATGAAAGGATTACTGTGCAGCTGGAAGGAACGATTAATGTAGTGTGCACTGGACTGATAGTTGTAGGAAATGCTCGTTGTCCCCACAGCTGCTTTGATTGGCAATATTGAAATTAGCATAAGGAGGCAGCAAGAGCAAACGCAGTGTCCAAGTAAATATTCCAGTATTTGGCTCAAAAAAAATCATGGTTATGGTTTTGGACATCCACTGTTTAAATTGCACTGGGTTACTGTGGCATGTAAAGTGCTTGGCATGAGCAAATATTTTTTGCCAAAAACAATTAGACTCCACTAAAACAGAGACTTTTTAAATGCTTGATGCATCTTAATGTTTTGTGCATGAAAAGAAATGTGATTGGGAGTGTAAATAGAATTTTGGTGCCATACAAATGTTAGAAAGGTAATAAAATACTAAGAAATGCTTAAGCACAAGTTAAACTTCACAAGGAAATTACCTTTACGGGAGCGCGGCAGTGCGTTTAATTTCACTTAATAATGAGGTGCACAGAGGGCAGGTTGGAGGCATCCCAAGAGACTTGACATCCAGTCTCCTCAGCCCACATCCTGCCTTTTCCCATTGCATTGGTGTGTTGTGCAGAGTTGTGTCTCAAAAGGAGCACAACTGCCAGCTCAAAACCTGTTCTGGCATCCCCTTGGTGATGACCAACATTCCCATGTCTTCATAGGTTTGGACCTGTTGGACTGGTTCACAGTGGCTCTGTGTGTTCAGGAAGAAGACATTAGTAGTGAAAATCGTCTCTGGTCTCAGTGCTGTCCTCATTTCAGATAACCAAACCTGAGGCAGGAGGGAGATAAGGTGCTTTACAAACAGTACCTCAAGAAGCAGGAGATAGAGACAAACCTACCACCAGCAAGCATGGACTCATTCCAAACATACTTTCTTTTTATCCTCTAATCGCTCTCATTTGGTTCTCTTTGTTCCTTTCTCCTTCAAAGGAACAAAATGTCCAGTGTGGTCCTTTTCAAATAGGGTTCAGTAGAAGATTTTTGCCAAAACCAATAAACAGAAGTGGCAGGAGCTGTGTTAGAATCCTACCAGTTTTTAAAACACAGAAGGAGAATTAGTACGGCCTCGCCTTGGGCCAAGTCTGCTAATTTTCTGCAGTGTGGTGTCATTACTAATTTAAGAAGGATCTCAGGAGTTGATACAAACCATCTGAGCTCAGAGTTGTAGAATTATACAGGCATTCCAGTGTTTCTGATGAAAGGAATTAACAGGGAGGCCAAGACAGAGGTGGGAAGCCCGAAAGGTGTGGGAGGCTGAGACAGAGGTGGAGGCCAAAAGATCATAGAATCATGGAATGGTTTGGGTTGCAAGAGACCTCAAAGCCCATCCAGTTCTAGGCCCCTGCCATGGGCAGGGACACCTCCCACTGGATCAGGGGGCTCAAAGCCCCATCCAACCTGGCCCTGAACACCTCCAGGGATGGGGCAGCCACCACTGCTCTGGGCAACCTGGGCCAGGGCCTCCCCACCCTCAGCATGTAGAATTTCCCCCGTATTGGATTATAACATACAGTAGGTGAAGTATGGCAAAATTTAAATTTGGGTCAAAGTACAGATTTCTTCAGCTCAAATTTAGATTACAAACCGATGGCTTATCTTGTCTCCTGGAGTCTTTAATTACCCAATCATTTCTTTGGGTCGTTTTTCAAGGTATGGCCCTCTGGTTTTGTGGAATTTAAACAGGGAAGCCCTGCCTTTAGCTACAGAGACTGAAAATGAATGTCTAAGAATAACACTACGTTCTTCATCTTAGGTAGAGAAAACCTAAAAGCAGATACACAGAGAGTTCCTAAGTGTATTCTGAGGTAGGATATTGCTGCTACATTTATCACAGTTTAATTTACTGAACTAATTTTTAAAAAACATCTCTGATCTTTCATTATAGAGGAAAATCACAGTCAGTGGAGGGTATTTTTTCCCTGCTACAGTCAGGAAAGGAGGAGAAAGCTGTGTGCAAATAACACTGCTTAATTTTAGCTAAGTGTGGGCAAGCTTCACTGTGTCAGTTAAAACTCTGAATCAAATACCTTGCCTGGATGCAGTTTTTCACCTTCAAGAAGCTCAGAGCACTTTAAATACACCGAAACCTCTTCACCCCATGTAGTGCTGCCCAGAGGGACAATGGAGCTGTTGTTCGGCCGTGATGGAAACGCTACACACCAGCAGAGGCAAGGAAGTCAGGAATAATACACTATATTCAAATATAACTTTTAGGAGCATTTAGGTAGGCCTGGAATTTGGCCACAAGGCTCAGCTTAACAGCTCTGCTCTTGTGAGAAGTGGAATAAGATTTTTAATTTTTCCATTCCGTTTCCACTAATCTCCACAAGCGGTCATGAGGTTTTCCAACCCAGCCAAGAGTCAAGCTTTCCAACAGCACACTTCCTCTTAGCAGTGCATTACCAGGGCACTTCATCAATGCTGCTTCAGTTCAGACTGCCTCCTACTCGACTGCTAACCCAATTTCCCTTCACGTCACAACTTCCCATCTAAAAATGACCAGATAGCCCGACCATCCAGGTGATGGTCTGATGGTCTAAGACGCAACGAAAACACAAGCTGAGAGCCTGTGTCTTTTTAGAGAGGCCTTTAATCCACCCTCAGGAAGTCATTGAATCACTAATGTTGGAAAAGACCTCTAAGATCATTCTGTCAACCCTCAGCCCAACCCCACCCTGTCCACTAAACCATATCCCAAAGTGCCAAGTCAAAGTGCTTCTTGAACCCCTCCAGGGGTGGAAACTCCTCCACTGCCCTGGGCAGCCTCTGCCAGGGCTTCACCACTCTTCTGGTAAAGACATTTTTCCTAATATCCAATCTAACCTCCCCTTTTGCAACTTGAGGCCATTTCCTCTTATCACTTGTTACTTGGGAGAAGAGACCAACACCCACATTGCTACAGCCTCCTTTCGGTACAATTTCTGTCCTTTTACAGGCTAAGTTTAATACAAAACAGCAGTTCCCCCAACCTCTAGTAATTTGCTATTTAAAACATGAAGGGCATTTGGATAATAAAGAAGATAGAAGCTGTAACAGATGATTTTTTTTTACAAAATGGCCATAGTTTTTTTGAGGGCCTTTGCTCAGTTCTGAATCCAATTATTGTCCGTATATCCAAAAAAAAGAAAATGCAACAAAACCATACGCTAAAATCATCTCAATATAGAGCCAAAAATATTTACTGTACTGTACACAGAGGCAGGAGTGAAAACCTGATGGTAAGTGACACGATGGGGAAAGGTAGTGCTGTAGCTGAGGAAGGCAGAAAGAATTAGTGACAGAATATTTTGCTGTGAAGTTCAGTCTGTGTAAATATTTCCTTGCCAGATGCTGTATTTAATTAAGATGGCTTTAGCAAAAATTCCACCCCCCCAATTAGAGTACAGTATTTACATTTCTGGACAGAGAGACTGATGTTCTAATATTCTGCTATTCTACTATGTACTATTCTGCTCAGAATAATTGCTGGTGCCTGATTTCAGGGATGTTCTTAATTGGGCAGTTCTGTTCTTTAGGGATTATCTGTTGTGTCTTGCGTGGGTTCCAGCTGTAGGACGTTACGGTCACTGTACCTCCTGACAGGACTGGGAGCTCTTTCAGTGTCATCCCTTCAGGCTGCTTTACTTTCTAGCAAGACAAGCAACTAAAATGTCCTATTTGCAAACGCATGCTTTGTATTTGAACTAGAAGAGAGTGCTGTGAGAACTGTGGACAGGTAGCTTTTGGCAGGTAAATATTCATTTTTAGACAATTTGGAATAGTTTCTGCTTGCAAAGGTTTCTATTTTATCTTCAGTGAGTCCAAATAATTTTACTTTTGATCTTTGTCTCATTTGGAAAAGAAAAAAAAAAGAAATCTGAAATTTAATTTCTGGAAGAGACTTATTCAGATGTCTCTCTCCTCCATCTATTTTAATAGCATCTCAACATCTTCTATAAGAATAGATCTCTGACTGCTCATATCTAAACTTTTAAAACCCCAGAACCATATAACTCAGCTTGGTGAAGTGAGGGTCTGATATGCACACATCACTTTGAGACCCAGGTTATTCCTGCTTGGTGCTGAGCTTTGGTGTTTGAACACGGTGGCCTGTGCAGAGCTATGTGGGATTTTGTGTCCTGGGGATAAAGTGGGGATCAAGAATCATAGAACAGAATCATGGAATTGTTTGGGTTGGAAGGGACCTTAAAGATCATCCAGTTCCAACCCCCTGCCATAGGCAGGGACACCTCTCACCAGATCAGGTAGGACTGATAAATCCTGGGAACTGATAGAGGGAGACACAACAATTCATAAAGAACCTCAAACTTTAGTCTGCCCAAGTTTTCTTGAGTTGCAAAGCACTTTGAAAGCCTTCCCAGGTGGTGACAGTCATAGAGGCATCAGCTGTAGCTGGTAAAACCCTTCTGGACACGGTGAACCATGACGATGCCCTTGCTGTGTGTTAGTTCTCTGAGTACCAGGTCACTGCCACTGTCCACAGCCAGCCCAGCCCTTGGTCATGAGGGGATGCAGCACTCACTGGGAAACTCATCATTCATCTTCTTTCTTTTTTATTCCTGAGTGTCTCAAAGGAGGTGGAAGAATAACCATGATTTACCTTTTAAAGGGCTGAACTCAGCTCTGAGATTTATAGGTGCTTTTGGAGGTGTTGACTTTGATAGGTGTTTATCTCCAACATCCTGGAATGCTTGGCTTAAAGGTATGAGAAATCCAAACCAAACACTAAAAGTGACAGTTAAGCCTGCCTGCCATCCTTTCTTTTCTAAAGTCACTTTAAATAATAAATTTTATTGGTAAACAGTGCTGGTAATGCAGTTTTCTAAGGCAAAGTCCATATTTATTTCATTCTATAAACGGAACATGGAACCAGCCAATATGAAATGAGGAACATTAATGCTGCTTTTTCTGGAAACTTGCTAACAAACCCAAGAATGATGGATTTACTGAGGGTGGACAGAACTGAGGTCTTTTAGCCACTGGAGGAAATGACTGCTCGCCCTTCTGTTATGTGATCTCTTTGTCTTTAGACAAACGCCCTTGTGTTTGTGCACAGACAAACAGATGTTCACTCTGATGAAGGCTATTTGTGCATGTATTTAAATGATTAAGACCAACATTTTCAGGTGTCAGGAATGAACCTCAGCAGAGCCTATGAAGGCTCAGCACACTTCCTGAGGGTCTGGCACTTCCAAAGATGAAGCACTTATACTGAATATGGATTATAAACAACTGTGGTTGGGAAGTTCAAAAATGTATGCACAAAATTTTGTTTCCAGTAGGCGCCTCTTTGGGACTCTTGGTCTATTTGCCTTCTGACGCTGCCTCTTGGAGGTCAGGGGAGATGTTTTTGTTGACTTTTGTGGTCACTCCTGACTTACGTACCATGCAGAAGGGTAAAATGCATCTAAAAACATTCCACTTCATCTGATGTTGTTTCAAAACAATCTCCAGTCAATTAATTACGGCCCGCAAGCTCTTCTTTCATGGGGCCACTTTAAGAGTGCTGAGTCACACTGTTCAAGCTTTGCTTTTTTGGTTGTGTTTCCTTGGATCATAACCTCGGTGACACTTGTGCCAAGAGGCAAATGGCTCTGTGAGAGGGTTTAGTCTTGTGTAAATACCCTGAAGAGCCACTTGCCTCAAAGCAAATACTGGAGTCCACTTCAGACTTTTAAAAGGTATTTTCCATCTGATGTAGCTCAACACAGGTATTCCATGAGAGCTACCTGCAACCCAAGCTTAGACAAAGTATTGGCTGTTGTAATCTCATGGCCTGTTAGCCATCTCAGAATTGTTAAGGTTTGAAGACACCTCGAAGATCATCCAGTCCAACCACCAACACAACACCACCGTGCCTGCTAAACCATATCCCAAAGTGCCACATCCACACAACGTGCCTTTGGAACGCCTCCAGGGATGGAGACTCCACCATTTCCCTGGGCAGCAATTCCTCATCTTGGTGTGTGCCTTCACAGTATCACAAGGTTGGAAAGGACCTCTGAGATCATCAAGTCCAACCTATAACCCAACACCAACACCAACCCATCATCTAAACCATGGCACTCAGTGCCTCATCCAGTCTCCCCTTAAACACCTCCAGGGTCAGTGACTCCACCCCCTCCCTGGGCAGCCCATTCCAATGACCAATCACCCTTTCAGTGAAGAACTTCCTTCTCACATCAAGCCTAAACCTTCCCTGATGAAGCTTGAGTCCATGCCCTCTAGTTCTGCCACTGGTCACCTGAGAGATAGGCCTTCCAACAGTTCCTCATCTTGGTGTGTGTGCCTTCCAACAGCTTCCCAGGAAGAAAAGCATCCCAACATAGGTGGCCAGCAAAGCGACTGCTAGTAAAGGTATCAGTAGAGAGCAGCACCTATCCTTACTTCTGCTACATCTTCCCCTCCTGCAGGAGGGAAGATGGGACAGGTTAACCCCAGCTGGGGGGTGGGTGGTAAGAAGTGCTTGCACAGGCAGACACTGGTTGCAGCTGTGCTGTTAGAGGTCACATTCTGGTGGAGACTGGTGCTGATTTTATGGGCACTTCTCCATTCCAGCTTGATAAGTAACAGGTTAACTTAAACTGTGTGTGGCTTCACACCTGCCTGCTTGTCTGTAGATTAGAACAGAATTTAGAAGTCTTAAGCAGCTGTCAGGGATCTTGTCTGCTGGAGATCTATCAATTAAACCAGGATGTGACTCCTGTGTTTGCCATCTCCCAGCTGAGATGTGCATCTGCCTGCATCCTAATTTGAGCATGACTGCGGTGAGGCAGGAGGCTGCTGGAGGTAATGCCAGTGCTCAGGCTTGGATCACGCAGGGCAGGGATGGATGCTGGGACAGCTGTGTGCCTCTGGCCTGCAGAATCAGGTCCTGTGCAGTGTTATTCCATAACCTTGGCACTTTACCAGTCTAATAGTTCTGCAGCAGTCAAGTGCCGCAAAGTAATTACTTTGCTTCCTCCTCTAAGGAGAGGAAGAGAGAGATTGCAACATTTGAAATTTCAGCAAAGGGTTAATTCCCCCATGACCCTCTCATACAATAGTTTTACAAGGTTGGAGGAGGGGAATCTCTCAGTAATGGTGTAAAAGGGGGTATATGCCTCTCCATCACATCAGTCTGTTGCCTTATTTACACAGAAATGAGCTCTGACTGTATCTCAGGCACTCCAAAATAATGTGTGCCTCTTAGAAATGCAGGTGTTAAAACTCACTTCTCTCTGTTTCAAGGATAGCAGTGGGAGGAAATCAAAACCTTGCAGAAATGCGTTTCCCCAGTTTGCTATTGTTCCCAGAATTTACTGTTTTCCTTCTGTTGTGTCTAATTCAGAAAGGCAGGTTGATCCCTTCACAAGCATCAACCTGTTTTGTGACATGAAAAAGAGTTGGTGCAATCACTTATCTCCCACATTAGCTTGGAGTGAGCTGCTCTCCAAGGGTCGCCAGCTTGGACGGCTCCCTTGGTTGTCTACCGAGGAGAATCACTCCTTGTTCCACTGTCCCTATGCCAGGAGATGCTTCCAATGAGGTAATTGTTTTGATAGCTTGACAGAAAAAAAACCCAAAAAACATTAGTAACCAAACAGTCATGCATTGCTGAGGGGCATTTGTGAAGGGAAGATGAAGTGTATCCAAAGCTTTCCGTAAAACATCAAGGCACTGCTGAATAATTTGATGTTACACACTTGGCATTATGGGCTGATGACGTAAATTCCAGTGACTCTTTCATAGCTGTTGTTCTGAACTGCTGTGCTCTTACAGTGTTTGAATCTCCATTGCTGCATTAACTCTGTGTTTAAGGGAAACAAAATAATTTCATACCTCCGTGACTGAAGACACAGTTGGCAAAGCATAAATTGCTTTTCTTGGAGCTCCACGGACTATTTAAACTGAATCCAAGAATCTGTCTGTATGGGGTCATTTATGTGGCTGCAGGAGACATTCACAGTGAACCCTGAACCAGCTCAGACTTAGCCTGGGTTCAGCACTTCCTACAAATGTCAGGGTCAGCCTGGGCTGGCAGAGCCCCTTGGCTGCAGGCTGGGGGTTGTGGTCAGGTTGATGCAGTGGCTTTTGCCCTTAGGTTAATTGCTAAGCACATCGCACAGGTCCTCTGCGTCCTCAGTGTTCAGGAAGATTCTGGGGCATTGGAGGCTTTGGTATCTGTCAGACTTTGCCATTTTCAAGGCCAAGTGTACCTTTCTGTACATCTGAAAAAACTCTTGTTAATGCCAGACAGGGGGACAGATGGGGCCCTTAACAATTCCTTATTGATAAAGAGCTTGGATATCAATATGGAGTTTCAGAGGTGGACATGCAGGAATATGTGCACATCTATCTATAGAATCACAGAACGGTTTGCATTGGAAGGGACCTCAAAGCCCATCCAGTGCCACCCCCTGCCATGGGCAGGGACACCTCCCACTGGATCAGGAGGCTCCAAGCCCCATCCAGCCTGGCCTTGAACACCTCCAGGGATGGGGCAGCCACCACTGCTCTGGGCAACCTGGGCCAGGGCCTCCCCACCCTCACAGGAAAACATTTCTTCCTAAAGTCTCATCTCAATCTCCCCCCTTGCAGCCCAAAACGATTCCCCTCATCCTCTCTCTGCACTCCCTGATCAAGAGCCCCTCCCCAGCTTTCCTGGAGCCCCTTTCAGTCCTGGGAGGCTGCTCTAAGGTCTCCCCAGAGCCTTCTCTTCTACATATGCTATTTGCATTTATTATCTTGTCTGACTACAGTGGCATCTGAAGTTTCACATCTTAATGTCTGAGGTTGCGAGTGAGACACCACAAAGACCTAAAGAGTTAAAAGACTAAGTTTGAGCCCAGATTTTTCTCCAATTTCTTGAGCCTGAAAGCCATTTACACTGTTTGTAGTGGTAAAACTGTCTGGTCTGATCCTTAATGCAACTCCATTAGTTTTAGTAACAAGGTGACCATAAAAAGTTCCTGATACCTTCCACTGCATCTGCCAGTACTGACAACACAGAAATTATTTGTTTACTCACAGTTTCTCCACAATTAAGGTTCTATCACATGCCTTCTCGACCCCTGCCCATATACCTGCAGAGTTCATTTAGATTTTATCACAATCTGATCTGCATTGCTGTTTTTATTCCCATTATGAGAACCTAAGGCTGGGGAGCACAGTGGTTGCTTGGGGAGCACAGGATTTGCTGGGCCCCTGGCAAGTGCTTTCATTTCTCCAGGCTTGAAGCCAGCTTGGTTCTTTGAGGCTCTGCCTCTTCTTGTTCCTTGTCCTAGACAAGATGGGGTCTGGATTACATTGCCTGTGCCAAAAGCTGCCTTTTGCTCACTTTGGGCTCAAGGAGGTGAGTAGTGCTGGGGCTTCTGCAGCTGGCCTGGGGTCTTGACTGCCTGTGCATGGAGATCTGGCTGCTCATGGTTGGGCTTCAGCACCCTTTGGCATGGCCCAGCACCACCAGTTTCCTCAGAGTCTCTGTCTTCACATAGGATTAACCCCCAGTCCTACCATATAGACAGAAATTTTGGGTCCTTATTTCTTGACTGCAAGAATCTAAGCTGATGGTCTACCTAGAACCACCAGCTTCAGAGATCTGGAAATTGTAGGTGTTTGGTGGGAGGAGGCTGTAGGCTCAGGTTATAAATGAACTCACCTTCCCCCCAGTCTCTCAAAGGAAATCTCCCTGTCACAGCATGGTGTAATGGGAAGAAGAGGTTTATGGTCTGGACAAAATGAGATCTGCCCATACGAGACCTCTCACTGTTCATAACTCAACGTACCTCAAAATAAGGGACAATGTCCTCTCTGTGTGAGAGTTTCTTGTAAACTTTCTTGCTCCCCAAATCCCCATTTCTCTCTGTAGAAAACCCAGGATCAGATCTGGTTGTTTGGCTGTATGGAACTTGTAAGGCAACCTCTTTTTTGCTTCACATCTCTACCACTGTTATTCTTACCCCATCTCCAGGTGGGGCCACACGCTTTAGCAGTAATTCTCATGATAAAAGAGATAATGTTGGGTATTTTTAGAAGGAATAGAGCAAGACCTACTGGAATAGGTGGGACAAGTAGCTACTAATTTGTCTAAGTCTTCCCAGGGCTGACTGCAGTTGTTCCAGGAAAGGGCTGTACCTGTTGGCCCAGCTGACTTTGCCAGGAGCAAGTATCTTTCTAGAGAACGTTAGCAGAGAGCCTGCAGGCAGTGAGAGAGGAATGAGCAGACTCAAAAGTTTTTTTGCAGTCCTCTCAGGTTTCACCAATAATTTCCCACCCCTCCTCATGGATTTCGATGTGAATGCTCTGGTACAGCCAATAAAAAAACAAGCAGGGGATTAACGTGCGGGTTCATCAATGCTGGACCAGGATGCTGCAGGCTTTGTGACAATGCAAGATGGTACCAGGTGGTGCCAAGCCAAATTGTGCTTTTCATACCTCTGAATATTTCACTTTGGAAAGGTCTTTTGGGAATTGCCTGATGTGATGCAGATGGTGGCCAACAGCACAGTATTTCTGCCAATGGAGTCGTCTTGAGGAGGGTTGGGGTTGGGCTCTGGCTCTAGCAGATAGCCTGTGTCTCATCCACAAGTTTGGAAGCCAAGCAAGCCAGAAAGGACATTACCCCAGGTGTTAGGTGTGCCACTCACCTAGACATACCTCAGTCACCACCAAGCCTAGAAGAATCCAGCCCATGCTATGTAAGAAATGCCTGGTACCTTGCCACAAGCATCAGCACTCATCTTGAATCTTGCTGGCAGTCTTGCAAGTCCATCAGTACCTGGAGGGGTGAGGAGATTAAACAGACTGAGGTAAAAGCTCAGGGGGTGGCTGTGCAGCTCTGACTCCAAACCTGGTGTCTTCTCCCAGGGAATAAGCTGTGCACAGACTAGTTGTTTGAGCCATGACTCAACTACTGGTGCTATATTTCTGGCTGTGCTCAGATAGAAAGTCACTGTTCTGCTATGATCATTAAAAGACCCCAAAGCATATTTTGCAAGAGTTTGGGTGTTAGTCCCTGTGTTCTGGCTGGATTACCCAATGCCTTTGCCTAAATTCCCACCACATTTTCAACTGGATATGTTATTTCTTATTCTACTCTTTTCCAACACAGCACCACAGCTAAAAAGGGCTGTGTTAGCACCCATTGGATCCGTGTGTGCCAGGGCTGGGTGAGATCATCCTCCTAAAGTGCAATTTTTAAAGTGTATTGAGATCCTTTAAAATGTGAGATGTAATGTAAGAAGGGTTTGCTTTCATCTCCCCTTTGCCATCTCAAATAATCAAAATGCCCTCTACAATAACAAGGCGACGTCTTCCCGTCACTCAGCACAGATTATGTAGCACACTTGATGTTAGAGTACCATAAAACACTGGGCTTAGCACTGTTCGAGCCAGGCATGGGTTTAGTTTCTTCTCTTATGCTTCAGATAGATCCAATATAGCTCATGTAAAACAAGAAAGGTTAAAATAAGCAATCAAATTCATTTTACTTGCTTTTAAAAATATTTAAAGGTTTTTCTCAATTTCTAACTGTAGCAGCAACAAGTTTCTGCCTTTTATCATAAGGGATAAAGTTATGGCTTTGTTTGAAGCTGTCAGCCCTGCACAAGAAGTGTCAGAGAAAGACAAATTTGGGTCAGGCATTGCCATTAACCAGTGCTTTTTTCATAGACTCATAGAATTTCTTGGTTGGAAAAGAACTTTGAGGTCATCGAGTCCAGCTGTACCTGCCTGGTACTAAACCATCCCTGAGCACCTTGTCTACTGATCTTTTAAACCCGTCCAGGGATAGCGACTCCACCACCGCCCTGGGAGCCTCTGACAGGGTCTGAGAACCCTTTCAGTGATGAAATTTTTCCTGATGTCCAATCTGAACCTGCCCTAGTGCAACTTGAGGCCATTTCCTCTTGTTACTTGCCGAAGAGACCAATACCCACCTCTCTACAACCTCCTTTGAGGCAGTTGTGGGCGTGATGTGGTCTCCCCTCAACCTCCTCTTCTCCAGGCTGAAAAACCCCAGCTCCCTCAGCCACCTTACATAAGGCTTGTTCTCCATCCCCAGCTCTGTTCCCTTCTCTGGACATGCTCCAGCCCTCAATGTCCTTCCTGGAGTGAGGGGTCCAAAACTGAACCCAGGATTCGAGGTGCAGCAGAGTGCAAGGGAAGGATGACTTCCCTGCTCCTTCTGGCCACAGTTTCTGGTACAGGCCAGGATGGTGTTGCCCTTCTTGGCCACCTGTGCTCATTGCTGTCACCTTTTGGCTTTTTTTTCACCCAAACCTGATGTTGAGTCGATCCAGGCCAACAAGTCTAGAGAGTGACGCGTTTTTAAAGCAATTCCGTGATTTAGGGGAGGAGTTTTCACTTGTTGTTCCGTGGGATGTGTCCTCCTCAATGACTTGTAGGGTTTTGATAGGCATTAACCCCAAAAAACTCAGGCGTCTCTGAAAGGCGATGCGTGTGGAGGTTCTCTAATACCAGTCTGAGGAGCAGACTGGTATTTTGTTAGGAATCTAGGCCTAGTTTGGGGAGAATCAGTCTCAGTTTCTGTTTTTCATAACTATGACCCTAACTTTCATCTTCAAAATTTTCTGTAATGTGTGCTCTCTTTAGTTTATCGTGGCATGGGTCAGGATGAAAAGGGAAATAATCAAAGAGAAGCAGAATCTCAACTTGCATGGGTGAAACCTTATCCTGTTTATTAACTTTGCTCTGTGAGCTCCAATATATTGTGCTTGGATCTCATAACAGTCCATTTTAGAAAATAATAGTCAAAGTGAGTGTTTTAACCAGAGTTTGAGGGTTTTAATATAAAATGGGCCTTTCCTTTAAATTGATTGCAAATGTGCTTTCCAAATACTTTACTTTGTAGAAAGAATTCTTGGATGAACTCCAGTGACTGGTACTTTCCAGCTAACTAAATGTAGATGATTCTCTTTTTAAATACGCCTTGAAAGGCTTTGTAAATCCTGGCTGGACCGTTCAGAGCAGTGGCCTGTATGGAAGAGGACGAGTGAGTCCTCACAGCTCTCACTCCTCTGTGAAAGAGGATGTCCCTGTTTTGAATGTGAGACAGAAGATCTGACCTTGGCATCGACTGCAGAGGACAGGTACAGGGTGTAGGTGTGTAGTGTGAAGAGCAGAGCTTACAGCTACACTTGGATCAGCACATCCTATGGAAAACTGCAGAGAAAAATAATCAATATGGTAACAACAACAACAATAACACCAGAGAAATCACAATCTTTTCATTATGTAAAATAATAAGTGATAGCTGAAAGAGGGGAGATTTTGGTGAGATATTGAGAAGAAATGTTTTGCTGTGAGGGTGTTGAGGCCCTGGCCCAGGTTGCCCAGAGCAGTGGTGGCTGCCCCATCCCTGGAGGTGTTCAAAGCCAGGTTGGATGGTGCTTGGAGCCCCCTGATCCAGTGGGAGGTGTCCCTGCCCATGGCAGGGGGTGGGACTGGATGGGCTTTGAGATCCTTTCCAACCCAAACCATTCCATGATTCTGCACAACACAATCCCTCTCAGACTGTAATGTTTCTGTAGGTGTCCACTGGGGTTTGGGTTGGTGCAGGTGGAAGAGTACAAGTGATTTGTTGAGGCTCATTCAGAAATGCAGGGAAAGAGAGGAACCAGGCTTTCAAGCTCCAGTTCAGAGGACAAATGAAGGCTTTTTGTGGCACGGGCATTTCATGAGGTGAACTGAAAGCTGCTTTTCTTTCATCCTATATTATTTGAATCTAAGGGGAAAATGGGGATAATAATGCACTGCAATCATTTTCTGTAGCACCTGCTTTTGACAAAGTCTCTCTTCTGGTGTTGAAAGAAGCCAATTTCTCCTTCCTGAAATATTCAGCAAACCCTTCATCAAATGGATGGGTGAATAGAGGCATGATTTCCATCTTCATTAAATTAAGGTCAGGTATTTGAAAAATCAGTCCTTTAATAATGTATAAATATTTTCTTCTTGAAGTAACTGGCTGGTTTTCCCCACAAGGACTGGTTTCTACATATTGTAATAAAAGCAGCTTATGATGGAAGAGCTGTCAGTGCTTGTATACTTGCAGATGTGTTCTTTGATAAGACTTAATTATCCATCTTAGCAATTTTCTACTTAATGTATTTTTAACATTCTTCAGAGCTTGAAGTGATATATCTGGGTTGAGGAATTCAAGCCAGCTATCCATAATCTTGCCTTGATGATCATTTAGTTTTAATTAGGCTAAATGCAATATAGAATATAATTTTCTCAATCCTGCCTGTCTTTAATCCTGCAAAAGAAAGTATATTCCTTCATTTTCGCTCAATCAGCTCTAGAAAATGTGTTTAGTTTTTAAAATATATTTATAATTGAGTCTCCAGCTTTAAAACAAGTTTTAACTTCTCTATTTACAACAGTTTTTATACTTCTCACTTAAGGTGGTGGTAAAAATTTTTTTAATGGGATAGGCATTCTGAAACAGACAGAATAACAGCAAATATTTACTTTTAACTTCACTGAGAGGCTCAGGCACTCTGCCACCACTTACAGCAAGTTGAGAAAAGCAGTTTTCTATCTGTATCCACATCCAAGTCCCAAGCAGCTGCTTCAGACTGCACTTGCGAGGAAGGGGAAGAGTTGTCAACACCACTGGCTCTGCACAGAGCCTGGGAATTTCAGCATTCCCCTTCTCAGGATGTAGCGTGGCGTCTTGGCCTTGTACATCTTTTTTATTTTTGCTGAGAAATGGAGGAGAAGGGGATAAAAGCAAGAGGAACAAACCCAAACAAGTGGTGGGAACCGTTAGACCTGTGTGCTGGGGCTGAAGCCTGGCCCCTACTGGCTTCTCCCCTCAACCAACTCATGGGGCTTCATGAAGGCTTTCCAGTTAACACTTGTTTGTGGTTTATGCAGGAGAAAATAGTGTTTGGTTACAAACACGAGGTATTAATGCTCATGCAGGCTCTGCACTTGCACTGGGTGTGGGTGGATTGGTTTATGAAACAAATCCATTTGTGCCGGAGAATACACTTTCCATGTACCATCGTAGAGACTGAGCACAAGCCTGTGCTTTTTTATGGTTGGAAGACTTCCCTGCCCATTTTGCTACCAAACCTGGGGGCAGGTTCATCAGCAGGGACAGGCAGATATCAGTTTTGAGGGTCTCATGCAAACCTTGCAGGCAGTAGATCATGTGCACGTGCAGGTGTTCTTCTCTCCCCGCCCATCCTCTTCATGTCCATTCAATGGAGGTGGAAACAGTGAGTCTGGTGGACTCCTCCAGCTGAATGAACTGGTTGTTGCCCACCAGGCAGATGCTTTCAGCTGAGCTCTGTCTGCCATCCTCTGTCCAACACAGCGAGCTTCAGCAGCACACGCAGCTGTTTGCTTCTTTATGAAGGTGTATTAAAGTACATCTTATGATAATTGAATCAGTTATCCAGGAAGCTTCTTCCCTAATTACTTTAATTGTATTTAGATGGTGAGGCTGCACTGGTAGCACTTGTCTTTCTAAAGCTCTTAATAGAGACGACTGAGGTAGTGGAGAAAACTACCTCAGTGTTGCTTCTTTACAGTAACAGCCTTGGCACAGCCCATGCCCTTCGCCCACCCGTGCCACCAGGAGCCAGGGCCCTGGTGAAAAACATGGGTTGCTTTCAACTTGTCACCTGGAAGTTGAGGATGGCTGAGGAGGTCTCTGGCAGGGTGTGAAGTATCAGTATATCTGCATTTCTGTACAGATCCTTGAATGTGCCGCTCCCGTCGCATTAATGGGTCACGGAAAGCTTTGCGTGTACATTCCCTCCAGACTTTGGGTCTGACCACGCCAGGTAACACAGATGTTTGCTTCCTCTGAGCAGAAGGCCCTTCTCCTTTGCCAGGGTTCTACTTCCAGCCCATCTCTCAGCACAGCCCAACTCCCTGCAGGCTTCTTGTGCACAAGGACATAACAGGAATCACAGATTTCTGTTTTTCTCTGTTTGTGACAGACGTAGACACTGAAATTCCCCAAAATGGTCTCAGAGATAGTAGGAAAATCTTAGGAGAGGCAGTTGTGTCTCCAGAGCCCCAGGATGTTATTCGTGATCTGCTGTCCAAATCAGACCTGAACTGGAAAGAGCTCCTGAGTTAAAATGCTCTCAGGGAGAGCAGTGCAGGTGAGAACAGGTAATGACTGTTTACATAGACACAGTAAAATCTATAATATTTTTATTAATTATTTATTAATTATTATTAATTTAGTTATTAATTATTATTAATTTATTATTATTATCTAAATATTTTTTATTTATAATTATTTTATCATAAGAAATTTAAATCAGTCTCTCTTCCCTTTCTTCAAATGATAAATGAGAATTATTTTAGGATCTGATCTGCTGAGTTATCCCTGCAAAGCCTCCATCAGCTGCCTCGACACGAGCAGCCAGTGTACAGCAAAGACAATAAAACCTTTAAAGCCAGCCATAATTTGCCTTTTCCCTCTCATTATGCACACGCATGCACTATCAGCACTACTGGAAATGGCACACCTTACTGAAACAAGGGAACCTTCTGTATGTGTATGTGTGATTATAAATAGGAAAGAGGGGGAAGAGGCTCATTCCAGGGAAAATAGGCTGATTTTAAATAGGAAGAAACTGCCAAATTTCTTCTGCTGTAATCTGTAGCATTAATAATACACTTATCCAAATGGTAAATTGGGGTCTGCATAGATTAAAATACATTAAATTGATTTTTTTTAAAAGCCTTTCTTGGAAGATACTGTTTCACAGTGTGTTTTATATCTTTTCAAATATTTCAGCTTCTAGGTAGCACGATAAAGTTGCAGAAATAGTCTGTAATAAGTCTGAGCTCAGAGTATGATTAGACTCATAGAATCACCCGAGCTGGAAGGGACCAAAAGGATCATCGAGTCCAACTCCTGTCCCTTTTATTAGACAAGCTATGTGAGTTTTCAATATGTGTTCAAAATTATAAATTTTCACTGGAGACAACTAAACAAGTAATGCTGTTTATCAGAGCAGGGTGATTCTGACTGTTGTCATATTTTAAAGGGATAAAATTCACAGATAGGTGGAAAAATCTTTAAACATAGACTTATGATAGATTTCATACACAAAGAAATGTTCTGTGAATTTATGGGGCATATAAAAATATACAAAGAGAGAATAAAATAATAGGTGATATGTTTTCCCTTTAGCTCTGTAATATGTACTTTTCAGTGCAAAATTATGGCATGTTATTCTTGGAATCCTGGGCCATGGTAGTACAGGTAGGAAAAATTCTTTCAAATGGAAGCATTGCCTGTTATGAACAAAATAGACTGTGTTTCCCTCTTTATTTTTGTTCTATCTGGTCCCTTGTCATGCTCATTACAATACCTGCCATGGCAGGGACACCTCCCACTGGATCAGGGGGCTCCAAGCCTCACAGCCTGGCCTTGAACACCTCCAGGGATGGGGCAGCCACCACTGCTCTGGGCAACCTGGGCCAGGGCCTCCCCACCCTCATTGTGAAGAATTTCTTCCTAATGTCTAACCTAATTCTCCCTCCTTCTCATTTAAAGCCAGTCCCCCTCGTCTTATCACTACAAGCCCTTGTAAACAGTCCCTTCCCAGCTTTTCTGGAGCCCCTTCAGGTACTGGAAGGCCATTATGAGGTCCCCTTCTTCTCTTCTCCAGGCTGAACAACCCCAACTCTCTCAGCCTGTCCTCACAGCAGAGAAGCTCCAGCCCTTGGATCATCTTTGTGGCCTCCTCTGGACCTTTCCCAATAGTTGCACATCCTTCTTGTGTTTGGGATTCCAGAACTGGACACAATACTCAGGTGGAGCATAAGGCAAACCTGAACATGGGGCAGTTAGAGCAGGACAGTTTAAGTCCATCGCTACTGGAGTTGTAAAGTTTGGATCAGGGCTCTGCAATTCCCAAACCCTTGTGCCCCATGGCCACTTCCCACTGGTGGTTTCTGGTTGTTGTGACTGAAAGCTACCCTGAAGCACACACACACAGGTCCTGCTGCTTCCAAACCCATCTGGGGGAAGAATTAGCCCCATATCCACAGTGAGATTGGTTTTAGCACGACTCAGACACATTTTGCTTGCATGTGTCCCTTATTACCTCCATCGCGTTGGCGCGTGTCCTTTGTTTCTTCATTCCTCCCTCCAACCCTGGGCTGAATAATGCAAGATGAGTCACTGATAAAATGGTATTTTAGGAAAGAACACGAGAAGTGAATTCAAATTCATTGGATAAAGAGAACCAGCTCTGCTTCCTGAAAGCAATATGGAACTGGTTTCTTACTACCAGGTAATCTCATCAGTAATGCCACAAAATTGTTGGTAACACATCAAAAAGCATCTTCTGGGAAGGAAATATGTTGCATGGTGGTGTTGAACCTATGTATTAAGTGTAGAGCATCCTTTTAAAGTACATTTTGTTAATCTGGAAGGTACTGTTTAATGAGTTGATCAGAGGGCGTTCATATAGACGCCCATTCATTAAACCTACAGCTGCTAAAACACATCTGTGCCCTTTGGGGGCTGAAGAAGGGTTACTCAGTAAAAATAAAATAAAATATGCACAGATCTGAGAGGGATGGTTATGTGTTCATAACTTAGCACTTCAAAACACCAGCAAACAAGTTGTGTATTTAACACCGCATGCATTGTATGAGAAATACTCACATATATATATAAAAATTCAAACACAATTGCCTTTGTTTTTGAAGGAATTATTTTCTTCTTCATGGTTTGTTTTAGTTTACTTGGTTGTAAATTGTTTTGGCAGGGTCTGGTGAAATGTAGTAAGGGAAACGATGCGTTTCCATGCATATAAAACAGGAAAATAGTGGGATTGTGGACAAACAAAGTCTTCCATTGTAAGTAGTTTGGTTTTCTCACTGTTACGAAACCTTTTGTAACTACAACAGGCATTGTGATCTGTGAGCAATTTGGTGCCAGCTGTGCATTGTAATAGTAGAAGTGATCTCAATAGCTTGTTTATACCCCAAAACAGCTCTGAGGCTCTCAGAGAGAAGGGCTGAAGGCTTTCCTCACCTGAAAATCCTTGGATAGACCAACTTTTTGTGGAAAACAGCAAAAAAAGAGGGACTCTCAGTGGTGGAAGGGGCTGATCCAGCACACAGGACATCTCTAATCGCTGATCCTATTGAAATTGTTGATGCCAACATAATTTAGAGCTTCCTAGAGGCTGCTCTGAGTTATACTGGGATGGTGGGAGTGTGTTTATAGCATCATATTGGTTTGGCTCTTCCTTCCCACTGTGCTTTTCTCAGCTGCCAGACCTTAATTACTGAAAACAATTAGTGTTCCTACCACTAGGATGACATGTGTTCTCGTGAACTGACTCTTAAAATCAAGTTTTAATATTTTGCTATGAATTTCAGAAGGGTTTTACTGCCTGGACAAGTGCAAGTAGCCCACGTGCAATAACACAATGCCTTTGTATGTGCTCAGGAACTTCCCTGCTCAAATGGCTTTGGGTAAACAGAGACAAAATGAAATGCCTTGTCCACAGCACACAGAGTAACGTATCTTTATTTATAATGTGTATATTTATAGGGTGTGATGCACAGATAGATGAGCATTTTTGTGCAGATGTATTTCTGCCTTGCTCTCATCCCCCTCTTTTATCTATAAATATCATTTTAAAAAGAAATAGGCTTTGAAAGAGGCAAAAGGCTCTGGTGAAGACTTTCAATACGTTGAGCTCTTTTTCTCCCTCTTTGAAAGGAGCAGTCAGTCATAGCTCTTGTTTAAAGCTAAGCTAATGTCTCTGTGGAGAATTTCAAGCTCTCTTTCCAACCACCACCAAGCCAAGCATGGTTATTATCTGAGTTTAATTCAAATCATATGAACCTTCAGAGGTTTTTTTGCCATACTAAAGGTTTTTTTTCCTTTTCAATCTGGTGACACAGTCAGCAGGTTATGGGCAGACCCCACTCACATAAAGGAGCAACTCTGTGAACTTTATAGCTTGCAGGGTTTTCCAGGTTCAACGATTTATTCTTTTTAAAAAGACACACTAAACAGTCCCATAACCATGCAATAACAGAACATCACTGAGCAATTAGCCTTGCCTGAGTCATAAATGGGAGAAGAAAGAAAACAGGAGTTTGCAGAATTATCCTTGAATGGCTGTGTCTGGAAGAATAGTTCAGCCCTTCCAGCACAGCTCGTGCTCTCTGCAGCTCCTCTCCTTCCCTGTGTCATGCTCATTCTGAGAGCTGGTTTTCCTGCATCAAGGCAGGTGTTTCCCCACAGCCCTGACTCTGCCCACCTGGAGAGGCCATGGAGTTGGCAAAGGGCTTAGAAAGGAGGTGGTGAGGAGCAGCTGAAGTCACTTGGTCAGTTCAGCCCAGAGAAGAGGAGACCTCATTGCTGTCTGCAGTTTCCTCACACTGGGAGGAGGAGGTGCTGAGCTCCTCTCTCTGGTGACCAATGACAGGACCCAAGGGAATGGCAGGAAGGTGTCAGGGGAGGGTTGGGTTGGACATTAGGAGAAGGTTCTTCCCCCAGAGGGTGGTGGAGCACTGGAACAGCTCCCCAGGAAAGCAGTCACAGCCTGACAATATTCCAGAAGCCTTTGGCCAACGCCCTCAGTCCCACAGTGTGAATGTTGGGGTGTCCTGTCCAGGGACAGGAGTACGGCTGGGATGGTTCTTGTGGGTCCCTTCCAGCTCAGAACATTCTGTGATTCTGGCCTGGATGTTCTCCAAGGACAAGTCTCCTCAATTCTCCAGTAGTTTGCAAGGGGATAAGAGCAATAATTTCCCCCCTACTTCACTGCAGTCCTGTCAAGCTCAATGAATGTCTTCTCAGTGCATGGACATCGGAAGTGCTATATAAAAATGTTAAATGCTGTTACTTCCCAACCATAGAGCCAGAGTTTACACTATTTGGAGGAAAGAGGATGGGGGATAATTACAGCCTGAACCTTTAAAATGAGGTTCTCCGGAAGGGCACGGTCAGCAGAACAGCAGCCACATCCAGGGTCTCCAAAGACCTCTGTGTTTATGGGCACTCCATGGTTAGAGGTCCTGGAGGCTTTCCAGACCTCTTCCCTCCACCTCTCCAAGTATGTAGAATATTTCCAATTAATACTCCTTGCATGGAAAGTATGTTGAAAATCCTTTCTCAGCACAATGTATATCCAAATCCTATTCCATAGGTTGTCTTATTTCTCCCCTCCACACAGCACTGGCTGTGTTTGCTGGGCTTTCAGGGCTTTGGCATCACTGCTGGGTGCTCTCCTGGCTCTTGGTTCTGCCCACTGACCTTCTCAGTGCTCCTGTGAGCCTTGTTACTTTTGATTGGTGTCAGATGCATCAGCCTGGATGCATACCCTCTCATTAATTCCCAGTTTAGTGTGTTTATACTTCTGTTCAGCGAAGCCAGGGCTATCCAGTTTCTCAGAAACAGCTCTGATTTATCCCTTTGGATGCTGCCTGTATTGCCATATTTCAGATTCATTTTTGTAGTGTTGCATTTCACTGAGTGGATGTTTTAAGGAAAAATTATTGTTGCGTTGTAGCAAAACCCACAGCAACACAACAATATATTTTGTGTTTGTACCAGAGAGCTGGAAAAGACAAATTGCAACACATTGAGAGTGAGTGCAACTGAATGCAAAAGCCTGCCCTCTAGAAGGACCAAAGGGAAGGCCTTGGAACTGAGTTTGAGCAAAAGACCTCAGAGAAACTCTGATCAGAGCACTCTGCTTGAACCTCTCCTTGTAACAAGTTGTGTGCTGGTCTGATCTCTCTGCAGCTTTCTGGCTTCAGGTTTTTAAATCACAGTTTGGGAGTTTAGAAACCAAATCCCGTTAAAATGAATGCTCATTCTGAGTCCCTTGGCCTTACAGTTACACCCTGATGTTGATTATGATAATGTAATAATCTCTCTTTGGAGCTGTTCCTCCTCAAGTCACGCAGCAATGACTTAACCATAGAACCATGGAATGGTTTGGGTTGGAAGGAACCTCAAAGCTCGCCCAGTTCCACCTCCTGCCATGGGCAGGGACACCTCCCACTGGATCAGGTGCTCAAAGCCCCATCCAACCTGGCCTTGAACACCTCCAGGGATGGGGCAGCCACCACTGCTCTGAGCAACCTGGGCCAGGGCCTTGAAACCATCCAAGTTTGCACTGCTCCTTGCAAGCCTCATCTCTAAGTCACTTTGTATTTGTTTGCAGTGTAACACAGGCACTGTGACATCTGTCTTTAATGCAAATTAGCTTCCCCAACTTCACAGGAAAACACTGTTTCCCAATATATCATCTCAATCTCCCCTCTTTCACCTGAAAGCCCTTTCATCTCATCCTGTCCCTGCACTCCCTGATCAAGAGCCCCTCCCCAGCTTTCCTGGAGCCCCTTTCAGTCCTGGGAGGCTGCTCTAAGGTCTCCCCGGAGCCTTCTCTTCTCCAGGCTGAACAACCCCAACTCTCTCAGCCTGTCCTCACAGCAGAGGGGCTCCAGCCCTTGGATCATCTCTGTGGTCTCCTCTGGACTCACTCCAACAGCTCCAGGTCCTTCCTGTGCTGAGGACTCCAGAACTGGACACAGGAATCCAGGTGGGGACTTACGAGAGTGGAGCAGAGGGGCAGAACCTTAATCTGCATCTATTGATATTCTAGGGTGATATTTTTCCAATAAAAGACAAACGATGGCAGTGAAAACAGCCATGATCCATATTTGATAAATGATTTACATTAACCTTCTTCTCTCAATCAATGGCCTAAATACCAGCAGGAATCACGTGCTCGAGAAGGATTTTAAGGGGCAATAATTTTTTTGCATTAGTCCCATAAGAAAATCATCTGGGACTGAACACTATATGACTGTTCAAAATGTTTCTTATTAAATTTGCCTAACATAGATTTAGCACAAACTAAAATTTGGCTTTATAGGGATTTTATAAACTTCTCCGTGGAAAGCCTGAAAGCTGACCTTTGATAATGGTTAAATTCCTGTTTAAAAAGGGGGCTGAAGGCTCATAACACGGGCAATTATTAAAGAGCTGGCAGTACTTCTTTTCATCTTTCATCTAAGTGTAGCTGGAAAGAAAGGTATGTTTAACACTACTTTATACAATGAGCCTTCTGATTTCATTAAAATCAGGGGATATAAAGATTGGATCTCACGGGCTAAGGTGAGGTGTCTGCTCCAGGGATACAACAGGCTGAGTGTTTTATAAAAGAAGACCATTCTGCTTCCTTCCACACCTCTTTGGAGAAGATGAATGCTGTGGGATGTGCGAGTGCGTGGCCAGCCCAGGGCTAAGGCTGCCCTGGTGGTCAGGGCCTTGCCACGGGCCAGGGGGAGCACTGGTGGCTTCACCAGCTCATTAAGCCATTCAAAGCACAACTGAATGAAAATTGCTGTAGCCCTGCACATTTTCCCTGTGCTTCATACCTTCTGTTGAAGGAGGAAAGCAGTGACATGTTCTTGCAACAAAGAACCAACCCAATTTGTTTGACATGGTGGAAGTGGACTTGCACCTTAAGCCCTGCTGTGCCAAAAACCTGAGGAGATGTGACACATTATCACTTTTGGTGTAAGATCCAACAGATACAACCATTTTACCATATTCCCATCTCCTCGTTAGTTTAGGTTCTGCATTGCTTGGTAATGTCTATGAATAATTACACCACTGCTTTGTTTAGAGAGAGTTTCAGCTCAGGGAAAATCTGAATCTGCTTTTGATTTCTTTCTTAGGATCCCAGAATATGGGAAATTAAGCAGTTGGGAACCTTTATCCCATTTGGGCAGCAATAAAAGAATACTTTGAAATGTACATGCAACCTTCCAGCGGGTTCCAAATTAGGTGCTTGTGCATAGTGGGTGTGGGAAGAGCAAGAGAGGCATCTTCTGATGCCACCTGAGCATATCAGAGCAGGACTGGCCTGGTCTGAAAAGGGAGAAAGCAAGAGCAAGGGTCTCCCTGTGTGTTACAGAGAAACCAGAACTGGGGTCTTCCCATACTTTTCATTTTCTTGGTCGTGGCAGAGGAGCAGAGAGGCTGGGTCGGTCCAGCCCAGGGTTCTTGTCCCTGGACAGTGATGGAGTAGGAGAGAGGAAGAGGGGAGGGATTCCATCATTATGTGTCTCCTCAACTGCTCATCACCCTTTGTAGAGGTACTCAGGGTTGGGGAGAGGCTTGGGTTATTTTAAGAGCATGAGAATGTAAAAGTTTAGAATAATTACACGCTAGTCAGAATTAATAGAATGTAATGAAAGTGGTATTGAACCTACCATTATCTTCAGCTTTTTACATTTCCTCTCAAACCTGCCTTTCTAACTGGCATTTTTTTTAATAGGCAATATTTGAATACAGAGTTATTACTGTAATGGGGGTTGCCAGAATTCTTATGATAATTAGTTTCCTCCACCTAGATTTTTGAATGTCCATCCCACCATTCCAGGGGAAGAAACCATGCGAAATGCTGATTGTTAAAGACCAACAGGCTGATTCACTGTTGGAACTGCAGTTGGTTGTGTTCAACCAGGGCCAGTTAATGCACCTTCTGTAGTAGAACAAAAACAACAGGAAAAGGTTGTTTGCTCATTGGCTCGTTTTCTTTTCCTAAAATTCCAGCTTTGGAAATAATATATGAAAGTAATCGTTGTACTTTTGGGGTTTATTTTAGCACAGCCTGTACTGCATAAAATGTCTTGAAAAAATGGGTCAAAGCTGAGCTGATTTACACCAATAAAGGTAGATGTTCAGTAAAATTCTGCTGGTATTTGTTAATATAAGACTTCTCCATTACTCCAGGCTTTATTTGGGTATTTTTTTGCTTATTTTAATGCAAAATATTCATTGCAGAGTGATGATAAGGGTGTCAAAGTAATCTGTACTGATAGAATAAATACCCTCTTGCAAAGTTCTAGGCACCTATGAAACATAGAGTGTGCATGTATGTGGGTAAAAATGTTATAGAGAAGTTGCAAAGTATGTGCTGCTTCAGGAGAAACTGGAGAAAGAGTAACGACAGAAGTGCCACCTGGTGAGGTGTCTCAAGATATAAATAGCTCTGGTTGAAAATATAACAAAAGCTGTGCTATGTGATCTTGTGCTTGGATCAGTCAGGGTCTGTGCAAGAAAACAACTCCCATATATTATATAAAATTCTGAAATACATATTTCAAAATCTCTGTGTATTAAAAAAATCATGTTTTATTTATATACTTATGCTAAAGATGGCTCTTGCCATTAATTTATGAGGAGAAATGGTGTGAGAGAACACACTGAGTTACTGAGTGTTATGTGGTCCCTGTAACATTATACTGAGTGCTTCTAAACTCTTTGTTTATATATGTGAATTATGAAACACTGATATTTCATGTAATTTTGAACTTGAAGCATGAATGATTTTTCAATCAGGATGCATTCTATTAATCTGAGCAATTTTATTTTAAAGACTGAGAAAAGATACACTTTATTTTCCGTGGGACTGGATTTCAGTGGAATCACTTGAGATTGTGGGGTTTGGCTCAGGGCTGAGCAAAACCCAAGGGGATCCTACCAGAGAAAGGCCCAGCTCGTTTCATTCATTTCAGATCCTGCAATTGCAGAGCATTAAGGAGCTCTTCCATGAGCTTGGGTTTCCCTCCTGGTCTCTATGTGGCTGAAATAAACTTCCCCTCCTTTTTGACTTGGGTTTCTGCCCCCTCCAAGCTAATGCATAAAAGAAACGGTGGAGGTGGAGAGAGAGAGCATTTTCCTTCTGACTCTCACTCCACTCGTAGGTGTGTCTCATGATACACTCGCTATATAATAAATGAAATTTCTTCACATGCCATAAAAATTAGTATTTAATTGATCTTGCACCTCATTGGGTGCCTTGAGGTTGGTTTGGAGTGTTCTCAGCCTGCGTTCAGGATGTGCGTTTCGGGGCTTGGGTCTGATGTTTCAGTCTGAGCAGCCTCCGGGTCTCCTTCCAGGAGAGCTTGTGCTTTTCCTTTCCTGCAGAACCAGCCGTGTGGCCCCGAGCCAAGGTTTCCTTGTGGAGGGCTGAATGAGCCTTTCAGAGCTCTTGGCAGACCCCACAGCAGTGCCCACGTGTGCCGAGAGGAAAAAACAATCCTGAGGCCGCGGGGCCGAGGAACGGAGCTGTGGGTCAGTTCTAGTCCCCATCTGCACAAGCTCCTTCATCATTTCCTAAGCAGTTACGGAGGCATAAGATCTGACCACTGATTTTCCTCCCTCCTCTTGGCCCAAGGCTGTTTTCTCTGTTGTCTTAACTATTCCTTGCTGAATTCCCTTGCAATCCTACCCTTCCACAGGCTGTTTCCGTACCAGCCTGCCCGCCCGGAGTCCTTGGCTGTGGCAACCTCAGCCTCCCTGGGGACAAAGTCCTTAAAACATTGTCCCATCCTGTTATTCAGAGCTCACTTTGTTATGATAAATCTGGTCCCTCTTCCATACTGAGCCTTTTTAGGTAGCCCCACAATTCATGCCAAGCAGCATCTCTTAAAAGAGAAGTGAATGCTTCAAAATCAGTCCTCGTTACTGTACCCTGAGCTGTTTCCAGTCCTGCTGTGGGTGTCTGTGAAACAGAACCATTATGTTAAATAAATATATGCTACTTGAGGTCATGTTGGTCTGTTCTAATTACTGAGTTTTGCTGGGTAAAGCTGGCATCTGCAACAAGGGAAAGCTTCTCGATTTGTAAATACGTAAATAATTTAATGTGGCCATGGAAAGAAAAGGAATTGAACAAAGTGTGGCTTTACTAATGTGAGCTGAATGTCCATGAGAACAATCTGCACTGTACAAAGATCGGGGTTTCATGTTGTTTGACAAGCAGCATTTGGAAGTATATTTATGTTTTGATAAAGCTCTACTGTGTCAGCAAGGCAGCTCTTGTGGGTGTTTGCTGGTGGCAGCACGGGGCCTGTCTGAGACCTGGACTGGGAAAACATCTCCAAAATGCTGAGATCTGGAGGAAAGAGGAGAGTTTGAAAATGAATGCAAGGTCAAGAGATGTCAGTGCAGCTGTCTCTCTCTTGCTGTCAGGCCAGGCATGCGTGAGCTCGCCGTGGTGCTCGGTTCCTCCGCAAAGCTCACCCTGTCAGTGGGCACGGGGGTTGGTGCCCTGGGCCCGTCTCAGGGTTCAGCTGTGCTGCTGGCATTGCTGGAGAGATGCTGGTGGTGGTTGCCCAGCAGTCTCAGTGCTGTGCAATTACCATTTGGAGGCATAAAGACATTTTCTCAATATGTAGTTATATTTCGTGTATCAATCCTTATCGTGCTCTTTTAAGCATGATCAGTGGATAATGGGAGGTTTAGTTCCTGTTTCTCACTTTTCTGGGGTCCTTGCACACGAATAGGTGCTGCTCACGTGGCACACCAGTTTAAAAGCTGGTAATTTACTTTCATTTGTGTGCATAAATCATTTTAACTACTAGGAACTTTTATTCTAATAAGATACGACTGAAAACCTTTAAGAAACATCTTAAACATCTACCTAGTGAATTTAACCAAAAGCTGTCTTGCTTCCTCCTAGGTTTTTATGGCTATGAATTAAATTTATTATGCAGTAATGAACCATGCAGGATCTAAACTGACCCAGGATTTACTTTAATGGATCATTAACTTGTCGAGTTCCCCCTTCTCATTTCTCCCTCCCAATATTTTCTTGTCTTGCCAGAATTCTCATTATCCTGGCTATTAATCCATTTATTAACTTTAGACAAGGATGTATTTCATTAATGAATGCTTAAAAATTAATGATGGCTCAAATGAAAAGCCTGCTGTAAAAGAATAGAATGCAAATAGGCTTTTCAGGTATGGGTTTTATTTACACTCCCAGTGGGTGGCATGTGGACAGTGGTAGGACTGGTACTGAAATCACAATCGTTCCAAAGTCAATTCAAGCTATTTAAAGTTTGCTCCTGACCTCAGCTGTAGATTTACAGAATTCAATCCTATATCTTTCTATAATGTTGCTTTACAAGTAATATTTTAGATCAACCACAAAAGTAATGTCCATGAAAATCTCAGTTTTTCATCCCTTTTGGGCTTCAAAGGGAGAAACTGGAACTGCGTTTCTGTCAGAAGGAAACGCTGGAGCCAGTGTCACTACTGACAACCTCCTGGTTTGTCCCTGATTTTCCTGGAAACTGTGACCAAATACCTAGGACCTGGTTTTCCTAGAAAGCATGACTAAAGCTTTAGAACCTTGTACTGCTGAAAGCTTGGAAAATATACATAATAGGAATGACACTGGTATTGGCTGCTCAGATCCCAGCCCACAGCATGTACACAGAACAGGGGAAAATCCCTACACCAGCCGATGAGTTAAAGAATTCCTGCTGTTATCAAATCATGTCTTCATCATCTGTAAATAATACACTTATTTTCCCTTTCTGTAAACATTTCCCAGCAGACGCTACCGAAACAGCCGAATAGAGACACACACACTACTTTCTTAAGGCCCTTCTGTTCATCGTGCCTCCTGGGAGGCAGCAACATCCCAAAGCAGATCCTGAGAGCCAACAGTTCTGGGTTACACACATTTCAGGACCATTTTTTTCTTCATTCTGCTTTGATTCATTCCTATATGTGTTGCTGTTAAGGATTTTGAGTTTCGCACATATGTTACCATTCATATCAGTTTACATCACAAATTATCATCCCTCTGGCTCACACAATATCAACCTTGTACAAATCGTGAATATCTAACAGGAGTAAGTGATGCATTTGGCTAATTTACATTGAAGACAGATGTCACAGTGTCTGTGTTACAGTGTCAACAAACACAAAGTGACTCGGGGATGAGGCTTGCAAGGAACAGTGAAAACTTGGATGGTTTCAAGGCCCTGAACCAGGTTGCCCAGAGCAGTGGTGGCTGCCCCATCCCTGGAGGTGTTCAAGGCCAGGTTGGATGGGGCTTTGAGCCCCCTGATGCAGTGGGAGGTGTCCCTGCCCATGGCAGGGGAGTGGGACTGGGTGAGCTTTGAGGTTCCTTCCAACCCAAACTATTCTATTATTCATGGAACTTGAGTACTGAACATTGTGAAAATATAAGTGAACTACTATCTATGTCTTGGCGTGCACATTCCAGTCTAAAAATGGGGGGTTTTGTCATCTAATTTGCTAATTTGGTTAACTTGGGGATTTACTACTTAGTTTTGTTTGCTGTGGATTTGATGTCATCTTGAGTAGAAGGATTCTTCTGGCTGCTCAGAGCAGTAGACCTATAGCATCCTGATGTGTCCTGACTTCATGCCAGAGGGAAGTCTGGGTACCCGACAGCTTTTTTCACTATATGTTGGGTTCCATGAAGAGGAAGCCCCGGGATGCATCTTGTAAGTGAGCCACAGCACGATCTGGCCAAGTCCTCAGTTTGACCTACTGGAGAACAGGTCTCCACGCAGAGCACCCTCAGTACCCAGCACAGGTGAAGTCTGTGTCACCTGATGTTGACAGCAACACTTAGGGCACATTATGAAGTGTGAACTGGGCATGAAGAGCTATTATATCAGGCATGGCAAGTTTGAATCCCTTTGGGGAGAATGGCTGTAGTCTAGAAGATGTTCCTCACCTTTTTGACCATTAATAGATAACTCAGAGGTGTATCTTGATTCGATGTGCTCTGAGTGCATCTGCTGAGTCATTTATCTACACTGTGGGCATGGTTCCCTTATGTGGATGCCCACTCAATCACACACATGTCTAACAGGGCACATTAATCTTCCTGGATTCAGTATCTTCCCTTAGTATTGGTTTTATGCCAATGCCCCTAATAAATTCCATCTGTAAGCTTCATTCCCTTGTTACAATGCCTGTATCTCCGAGTCAGCCTTTTAATGAACACAAAACTACCTCAGCAAGTCCACGACCTAAAAATGACCTGCAGCCATCTCAGAAGCATTTGTGCTGAACCACATCACAAGTTGTTCTCCCTTTCCAACAGCTTCTGGACCAGTGGGAATAGGCAAAGCACTTTTCCCATAATCCCTGGCATACAGGCCCGAGGCGAGCGGTCTCAAACGGGTCCAAGGTTTCAATGCTTTCATCTCAAGGCTACACAGCACTACTTAAGAGCCTCATCTCTGTCTCGCTCATTTTATTCATTTGAGGGATTTAATGTAAAGTCCTGGCATCATTTCAAAGCATGTTCTTTAAGTTAATAAGATTATAATATAATAAGGAAAATAATAATGTATTCTCAGTGTTGTAGCTCCATCGTGCAGATTGGTGGGTAGACCTTCTGCCAGGTCACCTTTGTTACATTTAAGAGCAATCATAGATCTCAAAACCTCATGGAAACTGTAGCAAATTAAGATCAATAAAAGCCGTCAATTCTAGTTTGATGGTGTTTATTATTTTTGCTTTCTTTGAAGAGATTTACTGCCTCTTGGAATAAGCAGAAGAAATAAACGAGAAGACTGTTGCAACACGTTTGCAAATTAGGAAGCCTGGGTTTGGGATTTGAGTGTGGCAGCCTGGAAAATGGTGCTGTTTTTCTCACCTGATGGCCTAGGGAGCTGCTGCAGTTCTTATCAAGGCAGTGGCACTCACTGGGTACGTTAGGGATAGTGGCAGTGCCAGCTCAGGACTGGCAGCAGGTCCCTGCAGTGTCGGTGATGCTCAAACCTCTGCCTGTTGGCATAAAACCTAGTGTAGCAATTTCAAAATGCTTCTTGAGATGTCTGAATCAGATGAGAATGTACATTCTTTTCTTCAGCCTTTGATATTTGCCACTATTCTGATGGATGTGAAACATCTGTTTAGAGCATCTGAAACAGAAAGGGACCTTTGTTGCTTTTTCTCACTGGTAGACCCTTCCCAAAAGAATTCCTCTGCATGAGGAAACAGCTAAAGGCCCTTTAGAACTGTTTAAAAAGCCCCAGAGACTTGTGAGATTATTAGACAACTGCATTTTATTCTCTCCTTAAGTTTTCAGAGATTACTTCACCGCTTCTTAATTCTTTGCTCTCACTCTCCTTGTGTTCAAAAGTCCTTGATGCTGACGTGAGAGCAACCAAGGATGCTGATTTTGCTTTTGGTCTAGAGATAACCTTGGTTCTACCAAGCTTTTAAGGATCTGTAATTTGCAGGATTTTTCTTCAACAGCAGACAAAAAGGAGAACAATAAAGCCCTAGTATGAGAGTCAGCCTTTCTAAGATTAAAGGAAGAAGACACTATGCGATTGAATTGTTAAAATGCTTTTGCAGAGTGGGCAACGGTTGCAATACTTCAAGTTAAATATTAATCTTCTTTTGTCTTTCTCCCTATCATCACCTGCTTTGGGAAAGCCCTGGCAGAGGCTGCCCAGGGCAGTGGGGGAGTCTCCATCCCTGGAGGGGTTCAAAAACAGTGTGGCCGTGGCACTTGGGACATGGGTTTAGCAGGCACGGTGGGGCTGGGCTGAGGGTTGGATTGGAGGAGCTGAGAGGTCTTTTCCAACCTCAATCATTCTGTGATTTTATGTGCTACAGCCTGGAGTATTCGAGATGCTGTACCAGAATTGCTTGTATTTATTTACTGGAATTTATTTACTGGATAAATCATCCCCCAAGGTCACTCGTCATCATGAATACAATTTGCAACAGTCTTCTCTGGAAGTTTATCTCTCCTTAGTGTCTTATTGGTAATTAAATAATTTTAGGAATATAAAAAGCTAAAATACTGGACTGAATCTGAAAGTTCTAGCCTTTGGGAGTAGATCAGTCCTGAGAGCTTTAACTTTTTAGGTGCTAAATGATAGGGGAAAAAAAAAAGCTAGAAATTTGAGCTGCTGCATCAGTTAGGCTATTGCATATACTAGAACAATACCACAGCCGTATCTTACCTCAGCAAAGCTATTTTGCACAGTAGATACCCAGGGGCACTTGCAAATCATTTGCTTTCTGCAATTTATGTAAGTTAAATAAGATTTTCCTCTAATAGATGGAACACCTGTTATTTTTGCCTAAGATACGTATTAGTATTCCTTTCATTTAATTTCTCCTTCGATGGTTATTTAATCTGTGTAAATCAATTTATAATCCATTATGCCATTTTTGTATTATATCAGTCATCATTTATTGATTAATCCATGAGGTTAGGATGTAGGTAAAGCTCTTCTCAACAATTTGTTGTGAATGCCAACTTTTCCATATGTGTTCCTGGTCTCAGCTGAGGTGAAAGGGACACCAGTTTGTGTTTCCAGTGAGTAGCAAAGACTCCAAGATAACAAAACCCTCTGGAAAGACCAGGAAGATTTGCCTCCTGCCAGTCAGGTTCTTTTAAAGACTATTTTTACAGTAGTTTGTATACATAAAGCAAAAAAAAGATTAGTTTTTTGTTTAACTTCAAAGGGAATCTTTCTGCTCTCAGCTTCTTTATGTAACAATGAAGTGCCTAAAATCCGAATTATCTGGAGGCTAGAAAGCATCTCTCCAGCCACAGCACCAAGGAGATTCCAGTAGCAATAATTAATCCCATCAATTGTGCTGGTTTCTCGAGCACTGAGGTACAAAGGGATCTCGATTGGTCACGGGTCCCAACAGTTGTACTGAGAAAAATATTTGAAATGTATTGTTAGGGCAATTTTCACAGCTATACAGAAAAATACCTTGGTGTTGGCTACCACATGGTGGAAATCTGCTTTGTGCTATAGAACCCTCCGAAGCTGTGTGGAACTGGAGATCCAAATGCTCTCCCTAAGCGTGGCTGTGAGGCTCTCCACGTCCCGTAGCTGCGTGGTGAGCTTGCTGGGAGTGAGCCCCTTCGTGTGTTGTTGGGCCAAGGCACGAGGACAGGCCCCCTGCCACCTTGTGAGCAAACGTGTGCTCCCTTCACCCAGGGGCTGAGCTGACCATGGCCGGGGTGGTGCTGAGCCCGTGCTGACACCATGGGGAGAGCAAAGGTGCTGCTTCTGCTTGGCACCGCGTGAACATCCCCACAGCTTTGGGTGGCTCGTAGCTCGGGTACAACAAAGCTGGGGGTTTAAGGTCTCGTGGAGGCAAGATGTAAGACCTCAATATAACACCTTTCTTTGGTGGCATTGCCCTTCCAAAGGCCTTTGTCCCCAGCTTAGGTCTGCACAAGCTTGTTGCAGAAGGGAGGAACGAGGGGGCTCTCTCTCCTACCTCTTGAGCCCACGTGTGCAGTGTGGAGATGTCCCTCCCCACCCAGGTGGGAGAGGGCCCTAAAGAGCCTCCTCCAAGGGTTGGGCTGAGGTGGGGCTCTGCGTTTCCCCTCCGTGCAGTTGGAGCTGGGCACGCTCTGAGCTGCCCAGAGCAACGAAAGGATTGAGCTCAGAAATAAGGGTGAAATCTCAGGCCTCCCATTCAGTCTTGGAGCACCTCAGTCCCTGGAAGTTGTCTCTTGAATTTTTACGTTGCCTGGGAATTCTGAAACTACTTTTGTAATACCAGTGTGTTATTCTGGAAGGAAAAAGAGCCGACACCCTTAGAGCTCTGCATTCTAATACTGTTCTGAAGAGCTGAACTGTCAAACGTGGCAATAATGTGTTAGTGTGTGTGAAAAGCCAACGGCTCCTTTTTCACCTCTGTGCACCTTCAGGACTGTTTCTACAAGGGAGAGAATGTGCTTTCAATTATTGCTCTAATATCCCCTGTGGGTGAGGGAGTGGGAGAAGTTTGCTCTTACACATAAACTGTTGGACTCATAGTCTCTTAACTCTCAATATTTAGAGAATTCATCCTGTGAATCAGAGCAATTTATTCCATTCTGTGCTATACATTGTTATATTTGCAGTAGTTCATGTCTCCCTTCTATGTATTTTCATGTAGTCCCATGCTCCTCTGGGGAAGCTTGGACCTGAAAAAACCTACTGGGGAATATAAATGCTCTGCCCTTTTCCAGCTGACTAATGTGAGCTGTAAAACACTTCAAAATACAAAGGAGACTTAACATCTGGTCAAGTTTACCCATCATAAACACACCTGAATGAAAAGTACTTCTTGTTCGGTGGAGCAGAGCCAAATGAATGATGGACTCAGACAGACATTTCATGTTGTTGTAGGCAGGAGCTCTCTTCTTGCATTTCAATGGCTGAATTAGAGGTAACTTGATAGTAAAATATGCAGGTAGCCTCAGGACACATCATATATTCTTCAATTGTGAAAGCTTTCTGTAATTAAAAGTGAAACCTAATTGCAAACTCCCCATTCTTTTTCTAAAATGTCAAGGAATTGATGTTTTTCAGTGTGGTTGTCAAGTCAGCCCAATACCAACGTCAGGTCTGGAGCAGTGGTGCCAAATTTGTTTTCATAACAAAATTTACGCTCTGAAAACTTTCTATTTGGGAAGGGGGGAAAAAAGCAATATTGGAGATGGCTCTGATGGATCTATCAGCATTGCTTATGTTTATGGCTTTCATCATGGTTTTCCTGGTGGTGTTAGCTTGTCCCACTGCAAAAATAGGCATCCAGATGGCCAGCTTTCCTCCTTTCCCTACCCCTTTTCTGGGCAGGTGGCTGACAGCTCTCCTGCACCGCCCTCTGTGCTTGCAGAGAGCAAAGAGCCTCAGCTGGGGGGAGCAGAAGAAAGCTCTGAGGGACTCAGCCAGGGGGGAAAGGATCCCTTCGTACAGGGTGCTGTAGCCCCTCGGAGCAGAGGGCAGGAGGTGCTCTTCCTGGGGGAGAGAGGGCTGCCAAAGGGGAGCTCTGAGCCTGCTCCTGCGGTCGGGGGTCCTTGCAGCATCTGGGAACTGGATCTGGTAACGATGCTGGGGGGAAAACATCCTTTTGCTTCAGCAAAACCCAGTGGCTCTAACTGGTACGACCGTATCAGGTGATGATTGTGGCTGAGGAGGAAGAAAAAGAGAGACAAGTCGCCTTTCTCAGTCAGAGCTGTGAGCTCTCCTGCTGGAGTCAGGCTCTGCTGCTGTGACTGAGGCTGTTTGCAAGCAGCTCTGCAAGAGGGGCTGTTTACAAACAAACCTGTGGCCCAACATGAGTAAACATGCCCGTGTCTGCCCTTATATAAATACAAATCAGCCTGGAGACTGGAAAGTAAATACAAACAAAATTCCTTTGCTCAGGAGGAAAAGCAGGCACAGAGAATATTTGAACTGTTTACTTCCACCCCCCAACCAACATCTAAGCATCCCTCTGGAGGTTACGGTGTATTATTTCGTACCTATTTCTACCAAACCCTGGTCTATACTAGAAAGAAAGGCCTTATCTTCCTTCAAAGAAAGGTTACGTGTCTGCTGCTATAACCTGCATTTCTTCCTGCCCTTGTTGAGAATCACTGCTGGCATTTAAATCCCAAGTGCAGGCAACAGCACCATCAGGTCTGGTTCTCCCTGTTCTGCTTTCATCTGCTGCCTTTTGTTATCCTGATGAGAAACTTCAGGGACAGGAGCCTTCGCTCGGTGTTCTGCAACCCAGCCTGTGACTGAAACTTAGAGTTCTGCAAGGAGCACATCTAAAATTAAAAGCCATAAGAGTTTATTCTTCTTTTATTTGCAAAGGGATAGAAAAAAATAATAAAAAGCAAGGCGAAAAAATTTCAACTTGTGTGTATTCTGTAAAACCTTAAGAAAACAACCTTAAGCGGCCCCAACCAAGTTGAACAGTATTCTTTGAAAAAGAAAACAGCCCTAAATTGAGTGGAATTTCAGCCTCAGCTTTGAATTTCCTGGCTTTTGTTGGGTTCTTATATACCCTCATTATTTCAGCAGTATGTTGGTTTTGGTCTGACTTGTATTTAGAAATTGTTCCATCCAACCTTTTAGATGTCTACTGTTCGAAAATGATTCATTTCTCTTTGACTCCATGAAGAAAATTTGCACAGTGGGTCTTTTTCCTGCCCTTGGTGTGTCTCTCCCTGCTCCAGGTCCCATTTCATTCCACTGTAATAACCTGTGTGGTTGCCTTGCAGCTCTGGAGTGGTTTGCATTTCAAACTGGGAGCTGTACCTTTGCAGGGACGTGGTTCAGGGAGATAAAAAGTCATTTTGCTGGCCCAGGATGAACTGCCTGAATGCACCAGCACAGTGGTCCAAGGTGGTACTTGGATGGGATGCTGCCAGTAGATGTCAGCTCAGGTACTGAGTTATCCCAGCGAGGTTTGAATAAATAGTTGAGATAAGGAATTAAAAAAATCATATACTTAAATTTAAATTTTAAAAATATGTTTAAAAATCTCTTTATGATACAATTTTTTTAGATTATTAGCTGTTCTGCCAAAGGTGTTCCATAGGTTTGCACAATAGTAGGAGCAGTGGTCTGGGCTCCCTGGCCCACTGGACAGGCTGCTGTCAGTGCTAGAAAACCAGTTATCACTTCCTGGCGTGATCGCCCTGGAGCAACACTAAGTATCCAGAGCCTTCTGGTTTTTGGCAGTAAATTATGGATAATCCTCTAATTTAAGTTTATGAAGGTCAGGAATCATGTACTATCCAGAAGTGGAAAATTTATAGCATGCCAAGAGGTGTGGTGTCTTTCTGATATCCATGGCCAAGGCAGGGATAAAACCATGTGCCCAGCCTTCCTGAGCCCATCCAGCTTGGAATGGGGTTTGGGCAGAAGCTCATGGCATGGGGAAAAGACAAAAAGGATCGTTGGGGTACAAAGCATCTGCTGCCACATAGATGATTCTACCTGGAGTCCTGTGTCCAGTTCTGCAATCCCCAGCGTAAGAAGGGTATGGAACTGTTGGGAAGAGTCCAGAAGAGGCCACGGAGAGGACCTGAAGGTTGAAGCACCTCCCATGCGAGCACAGGCTGAGAGAGTTGGGGTTGTTCAGCCAGGAGAACAGAAGGCTCTGGGGAGACCTTAGAGCAGCCTCCAGTACTGAAAGGGACTCCAGGACTTTTCACAAGGGCCTGTAGTGACTGGATGAGGTGGAACGGCTTTAAATTGGAATGGAGGGAGATTTAGGTTAGACATTGGGAAGAAATTCTTCATGCTGAGGGTGGGGAGGCCCTGGCCCAGGCTGCCCAGAGCAGTGGTGGCTGCCCCATCCCTGGAGGTGTTCAAGGCCAGGCTGGATGGGGCTTGGAGCCCCCTGATCCAGTGGGAGGTGTCCCTGCCCATGGCGGGGGGTAGAACTGGATGGGCTTTGAGGTCCCTTCCAACCCAAACCATTCTGTGACTCTATGAAGTAACAGGACAGAACTGTTTTATCACTTAGTTATTCCCAGTACACAAGTCGTGTAGTTTGGTGGGAGCTGTCACAGCTCTCCCATCACAGTGGTTACTGCCCACACCACTACAGATTGGAAGTGTAAAGCAGGGACAGTGCTTTTTGCTTTTAGTTTCTCTGGCAAACATAACCCATCAAATCACCTCTGTCTGCCACAGATGTGATTCCAACTTGATTATATTACAAGTAAATGTGTTTGGAATGCTGTCTGGCTATCAGCGTTCTGTCATTAGAGGAGAGAAAAGAAGACCAACAGCAGACAGATATTACTATCTAGGCTGTAATGAGTCCCTAAGGACAATTTAAGGGGTAATAGGAACAAGCCTCTGGATGGACCAAAAATATATCAGTCAGATCTCCTCTGCTCTCCAGTTTCCTTCTTTCTTTAAACTGTCAGCACTTTCCATGCTTTTTGGCTCAAAACTCCTGTCTCCATCTCTCCTAAGCTCTGTATAGAGTTTTACTTCCTCACAAAGTTTTCAAGAAAGCTTAAGAGGATTCTTAAAGTGTCGTTTTGTACGTGGTAGTAAATCCAGCTGAGCGGGATGCACTAATGAATTTGTCAGAATTATATGGAAGAGATGTGGGGGAAAAGTTCACCTTCTAATTTGTGCCTCTCCAGCGGGGAAGGATCTGCCAAAAGGCAGAGCGTGGTGTCTCTTCCTGGCTAATGCCTTTCTACAGAATCCACCTGGCTGCTAATGCTAGAAAGGGACCATTTGTTTAAGGCAGTGGATACTGAACAACACCTAGAAGAAGGGATCAAGTGTGTGATTTCACCATGGACAGCTTTACTTTTACTTTGCTGCAGGAAAACTGATGTTTTTGTTTTCGTGACTATTTAAATAACTCTGTCTCCAGTCCCAAAATATTTTCCAGTTCAAACAGTCAGTGAAAGAAACCTCTCTCCCTTTGATGGAATAAAGGTGGTTTCTTGTTCTAGCTGTGCTCTTTCAGGTGTCTGTGAGGACACCTAAGCCCAAGTTTCTAGAGTTGACTTGGGAAAAGGGCAATTCCAACAGTCAAATACCCATTTGGGTTTTTTTCCATGCTGTTTGGTGTCCCTGTGTTTCTCTCAGCACTTAAATCAAGACACAGAGAGACAAGGTACCATTAGAAACATGCAGAATATTGAATAGTAGCATGTGATGCCTAACAGGGAAATAAACATTGTCTGAGATAGGGACAGTGGGGAGCACAGTGACGGAATTCAGAGAAGCTGCGGCGATAGCTATCAGGCATGGCATGGCATCCAAAGGGATTGCTGTGCCTTGGATCCTGCTTCAGCTTTGGGCCCCTCAGCACAAGGAGGACACTGGGGGGGCTGGAGCACATCCAGAGGAGAGGAAGGGAACTGGGGAAGGGGTTGGAGAACAAGTCCTATGAGGAGACACTAAGGGCCCTGGGGCTGTTTAGCTGGAGAAGAGGAGGCTGAGGGGAGACCTCATCACTCTCTGCAGCTCCTGAAAGGAGGCTGTGGTGAGGTGGGTGCTGGGCTCTTCTCCCAAGTAACAGATGATGGGATGAGAGGAAATGGCCTCAAGGTGCACCAGGGGAGGTTTAAATTGGGTAGTAGGAAAATATCTTCACTGGCAGAGTGGTGAAGCCCTGGCAGAGGCTGCCCAGGGCAGTGGGGGAGTCTCCATCCCTGGAGGGGTTCAAAACCATGTGGCCAGGGCACTTCAGGACACGGTTTATCAGGCACGGTGGGGCTGGGCTGATGGTCAGACTGGATGAGCTGAGAGGTCTTTTCCAGCCTTAATGATTCTAGGATTACTGTGGTTCTCAGTCTATGTAAAGGTGGCCTGGAGGATCTGTTGTAAGGCTACAGTCTTGTCTAAGTTCCTTTGTTGATTTGTTATGTTTTTGTCCTGTGGAAATTACATTCTGAAAGTGAGATCCAGGTAGTGCTTGGTACCCACTAACTATGGTGCTGGTTCAAAGTGGATATTAGCTCTGTGTGACCATAGGAGTTCACAAACAATATTTCTTCTTTATGTGACATAGAAGAAGTGAATTCTCAGAGAATTCTTGGATCCTGCTCCATTTTTCCAAGAGCAGCTCAGACCTGCCGAATGCTGCAGAGCAATCCCACCTGTAGTAGAGGGTGGAAAAGCTTGAAAAAACTCCACACCACTCCAGACCAGCAAAGGAAAAGCCAAGGAGCTGTCAATATTTCTATTTAGACCTGGACATGCATATTTTTCTTTTTTGTTTTATGAGGGAGGGCCAGACAGGGAGAGTCAAAATCTTGTTGAGCTTAGGGCAAAAACAGCACATTTCTCTGCATTTTCTTTTGCTTCCCTCACCATTCCCTCCATTGACTTTGGTTCAGCTCTCCCTGGACCAACAAGCGCTGAGGGTGCCTATAAAACTCGAAAGTAAAAAAGAGCACGCCTGCCAGGTGGGATTTTTTTTTTCCCCAAGTGCTTCCAGCCCTAATTTTCACCACATGTGAACAAGTGTTTGCAGTTTTAAAGATGTGTTGAGTAATTGCACATGCGAGACATCTTCTCTTTAATGCACCCAGCGCGCTCAAAGTTCTTCCGTGTGAACACCCCTGTTAACAGTGGGGCTGTGGCCTCTCCCTTGTGCTTCAGTGGGTGCTGCTTTGGGTTGAAATTCAATTGGTAGCACTTGCCTGTTCTCATTCCCTTAGCTTAGCTAAGGAAAGACACTGCTATGATCTACTTCTCTTCGGATCAGCCTAGAAAATCTCTCTCTAGAAGGAAGTGGGAAGTCTCCTGCAATTACCATTACTGGAGGTACCATTTATTTTTTTGTATCAAAATAGGAGAGAAGGAGGCTTGTAGCCTCCTCTGTTGGATGAGGTGGTGAAGCAGTGTGCTGATTTTACACACTGATATGAGGGAACACCACCCTATGCAAAAGGGCCACAGAGATGATCCAAGGGCTGGGGCACCTTTGCTATGAGTTGTTCAGCCTGGAGAAGAGAAGGCTGTGGGGGGACCTCAGAGCAGCCTCCCAGGACTGAAAGGGGCTCCAGGAAAGCTGGGGAGGGGCTCTTGATCAAGGAGTGCAGGGATAGGATCGGGGAGTGGTTTTCATCTTAAACAGGGGAGATTGAGATGAGATCTTATGAAGAAAAGTTTTGCTGTGAGGGTGGGGAGGCCCTGGCCCAGGTTGCCCAGAGCAGTGGTGGCTGCCCCCTCCCTGGAGGTGTTCAAGGCCAGGCTGGATGGGGCTTTGAGCCCCCTGATCCAGTAGGAGGTGTCCCTGCTCATGGCAGGGTTGGAACTGGACGGGCTTTGAGGTCCCTTCCAATGCCAACCATCCTGTGATTCTATGAAAAGGGGTTTGTGATCTGTCGAAGAGATGAAATGTGTAGGATACCTGGTCACCTTCCCTGTGACACCACAGAAACGCTGTGCCAGAGCTTCCACCAACAGTCTGGTTGAGTGTCCTGTAGGATGGACTCGGGACACCATTGGCAAGAGAGTAAATCAAAGACAAATGGGTTTGGTGATGAAATACAAATGGTAGAAAATGCGATTTGAAAGCAGGGGAGGGACTAAATGTAATTGCTGTGAGACAGGACTCAAATAACAACAGTGTTTTCTTAGTTTCTTTAGGTTGTTGTATTCTTCTGCCCCTACTTCTGTGCCAAAGTGTATGTGCTAAATGTGTATCAGCCCCAAAACTGGCTGCCTTTAATCATTGCTAGAAATAGAATTAAAAACAATGTATTGTTGAACGTCATGGTGAGAAAACTAGAATTACTATTTTTCCCTCCACTAGTCTGAAAGTGTTGTATGGACTCCTGTTTTATTTGAAATAACCTCTGGTAAATAGCCCAGTAAATGTATTGTAGATGTTAAAACTCTAACTAAAAGTAATTTACTCCTAATTATTTCTGGAGAGTAGCTGACAATGGCCTGCTCTGCACTGCCCCTTGCTTGGGCAGCACCGTGCCACCCCTCTCTCTTTACTAGGCTTGGAGGAACATCAAAGGTTCCTACAACAAAGGCATGGTTTTCAAATCCAAGCAAATGAGCCGCAAGCACACTTACATTGATTTTTATGCCGTGATCAAAGGTTTCAGTCGAGATCCCCACCCTCCGGGGCAATGTGCTGTACCAGGAGGGCACAGTCCTTGTCCCACAGAATGCCCTGACTTGAACCAAACACAAAATAGAGGCTGCACAGCTGTGGCCAAGTGGTGATGCCTTGGGACAGCCC
This sequence comes from Tapera naevia, assembly GCA_033556795.1. NCBI lineage: Eukaryota > Metazoa > Chordata > Aves > Cuculiformes > Neomorphidae > Tapera > Tapera naevia. Next base: position 406,724 of record JAUMJJ010000173.1, on the reverse strand, counting down.
CCTCCAGCAGTCGTGCAGGGTGACCCTCTCCAGCAGGTCACCTCTTCAGGAGCTTGAGAGCGCGCTTGCCCTTTCCCTTTGAGCTCACCCGGCTGCTCCTGAAGCTGCACATGGAAACGCTCATGTTTCCCAGATCCAGGGGTCTCCAGTTCAACCTCTGCAGATAAACTCTCTGGAGATGTGCTTACAGCTACAGCGTGATTCGAGGCAGGAAAAAACAAGTGAGCACTTTTAGATTATCACCACCCTCAGAAAGAAATCTGTTCGTTAGAGTTCTGACAGGCCCAGTGATTCATGAGTTGGAAGGAGGCTAATATGCATTTGCAGATATAAACCAGAGCTGATCAGAGCAGATTGAGTTCCCTCAGTAGTAGCTTATTACAAAGAATTAAAGGTAGCAGTGGGATCTGCATCTGAAATTGGAGGAAACTGCTTGGCCAGGAGTGCCTTGGTGCTGTGATTGTTTTTAACGTGAATTGCTCTTTTCCCTTGTTGGTATTTGCGCTGTGATGTGTGTGTGGAAAGCAACTGTAACACTTCTCCAGAACAGTATAAACGTGTCATATTAAATTTCGCTTGGAAATTAAAAGGTTTCTAATCAGCAGAGCTGTGGAGTTCTGGAACAGCCTTCCAGGAAGAATGGAGGCCAATAAATATAACCATAATGAAGCCTGAACAGTTCATAAAAGGGATTATATGACATAGTCCTTAGAATATTAGGGGAGTGAAATGGATGATCTATGTGGTCCATTTTCCAAATGATATCCCTGTGTCTGGGAATTACAGCCATCATCCCACAACACATTTTTGCAGCTAACTCTGTGATAGTTGCTCTGTGAAGGACACTGGACAGTAAATCCCAGAGTTCCATGTTATGATGTCTTGTATTACAATTACAAAATTCCAATTGAAAAATATATGCTATGTCAAATGATTTTAATGTCACCATTTTATGTGGGCAATTGAGGTGGTTGTTATAGGACTAAAGGGGATCCAAGGTAACACAAGACCAGCTGTAGCAGCTTAGAGGTCCATTTAACCCAATGTCTTCTCTCTCACTGTGGCTGAAAGACTTAATGAGCAGAACAAGACTCTGGTGGTTCTTCTTAGAAGTACATTCCTAACTTCCAAAAATTTGATGTCTAGGGACTTTCCAGAAATCGGGTCTAGTTCCTCTGTGCTTTCTAAGCCTTCCACTCCTCCTTTTTAACACATGAAGACTTCTGACATCCTTGTGCAAAGGCTTCCACAGCAGCCCTGCATGGATAAGCACTTCCTTTTGACTTGCTACCTGATTGTTTAATTTCATAGAATCAGAATCAGAGAATCATGGAACGGTTTGGGTTGGAAGGGACCCCAAATATTTTTCTAACTATTAAGTATTCCTGAGTGAATGTTAGTAATCACAATGGACAATATAGAAAAGGGAAGCTTTTTTCACCACTCTGGAAAACATGACTCCATGCAGTGCCTATGGAGGATTTACACTTCTAAGGTTTCTTTGAACAAGAAAATGTAATGGTATGAAAGACATAGGAGTGTTGTTGCAACACACAGCTGATATTTTAGTTTATTCTACTAAGTTTACTTTTTAGATATCTCCATCACTGTGGATATTCATTCTTTCCCCTCTCTGTTTAAAGTGACCTATCAAACTGACTAAAGCATTAGCCCTTTTGCACAAAGCTCTAAATCCATCAGAGGAACTGGTTGTGCATGAAGGCAGGTACCACCAGACACTTTAAACAGTGCTATTGATGCAAGGTTCCAGTAGAATGCAAGGGTTTTTAGAAAATGGTAAAGCTTGTGAACGGTTTTGTAATCTTTAGAGGGATCCAGACTGTTAGAAGAACAAGTGTGAAATGCTCTTTTCTTTGCTGTCCCCAGAGACACAAACAGCAAAGCCTCTCAGACTCAGTCTTCAGGTGTTTAAGACTCATCAGGTCATTGATGCAGAGCAATGTTTGGGCCTGGTATTTAGTTGTAAGCAACACAAGCAAACAATGGTGTTTAATTTAGTCTTATAAGCTGATTCTCTCTTCCACATCAGTTTGTGTTTCTCCTGCTGAAGTTGGTGCCATTCACCATGCAGATGTGTGGGTCTGATATTGTCACAGAGGAGAATATATTGACCCCATATTTATTCCAAGAGAACAATAAGTCAAGTTGTTGCTTTCTTTACTGGAGAAAAGCTCCTAAATAGTTTGAAGTAATAACTTTCATAATGAATTGATCTGTTTTCACAAGGAAAGGCCTTTTTGGTTACAGTACATTTTTCCCCATCAAAGGAAAACAACCCCAAAACAACAGTGTGTACACAAGCTTTGTGCTTGTACTCACTCTTGTAAACAAAGCAGCTCCTGCTGCACATCCTGTGGGAGGGAGACCACCCAAATGAATATTCGAGAGACACATTTGAAAATTCCTTTTGTAAAGCCAAAATTTTGACTGAGCTTTTAGGAACTTGACTTTTTGTGCTGCTGGGGAAAAAACAGTTCAGCTCTTTGTTTGGTGCATTCTGTGGGAGAGAGGCACAGATGCTCTTTCCTGGAGAATGTTTTTAACCATCAGTGCTGTTATTTAGCAGCAATAATAAATGATAACATGTTGCACTTCTGCACTACTTTAATCCAAAGAGCACTAAATTCTCAAAGAGACTCCTCGAGGAGAAATTGTGGGTACTGCAAAGGGCAGGTTTTCCCCTGCTAGGATGAGCTGGTCTGAGTCCACTGGCCTCAGTAGAGAGAGGATGTGCATCTGTGCAAGTGTCTTAACTTAAATCAACACAGACCTAGACCTGAGGGGAAGCAGTGGCAGGAATGTGGCCTTAGTGATGGAATGACTGACAGAGGAGGCAGGTCCTGCCTGACCAACCTGATCTCCTTTTACGACCATGGGACTCGCCTGGTGGATGAGAGGAAGGCTGTGGATGTGGGATACCTGGATTTCAGTAAGGCCTTTGACACTGTCCCCCACAGTAGACTCCTAGGGAAGCTGGCAGCCCGTGGCCTAGATGGGAGCACTCTGTGCTGGGTTAGGAATTGGCTGGATGGCTGAGCCCAGAGAGTGGTGGTCAATGGTGTCTCATCCAGTTGGCGGCCGGACACCAGTGGTGTCCCCAGGGATCGGTGTTGGGTCCAGTCCTGTTTAATATCTTTATTGATGCTCTGGATGAGGGGATTGAGTCCATCATCAGCAAGTTTGCAGATGATACCAAGCTGGGAGGAAGGGTTGATCTGCTAGAGGGTAGGATGGCCCTACAGAGGGACCTGGACAGACTGCAGAGCTGGGCTGATTCCAATGGGATGATGTTTAATGAGTCCAAATGTCAGGTACTTCATTTTGGACACAACAATCCCATGCAGAGCTCCAGACTGGGGACAGAGTGGCTGGAGAGGAGTCAGGTAGAAAAGGACCTGGGAGTGCTGGTGACCAGGAAGCTCACCATGAGCCAGCAGTGTGTCCAGGTGGCCAAGAAGGCCAATGGCATCCTGGCCTGCAGCAGGAATAGTGTGGGGAGCAGGACCAGAGGAGTTATCGTCCCCCTGTACTCGGCACTGGTCAGGCCTCACCTTGAATACTGTGTCCAGTTCTGGGCCCCCCAGTTTGGGAAAGATGTCAGGATACTGGAGAGTGTCCAGAGGAGGGCAACGAAGATGGGGAAGGGGCTGGAGCACAAGCCCTACGAGGAGAGACTGAGGGAGTTGGGGCTGTTTAGTCTGAAGAAGAGGAGGCTCAGGGGAGACCTCATTGCTCTCTACAACTCCCTAAAAGGAGGTTGTAGTGGGGCAGGGGTTGGTCTCTTCTCTCAGGTGCCCAGGGACAGAACTGGAGGGCAGGGACTCAAGCTTGGTCAGGGAAAGTTTAGACTTGATATGAGGAAAAAATTCTTCACTGAAAGGGTGATTGGCCATTGGAATGGGCTGCCCAGGGAGGGGGTGGAGTCACCGACCCTGGAGGTGTTTAAAGGGAGACTGGATGAGGCACTGAGTGCCATGGTTTAGATGATGGGTTGGTGTTGGTGTTGGTGTTAGGTTATAGGTTGGACTTGATGATCTCGGAGGTCCTTTCCAACCTTGTGATACTGTGATACAAATAAATAAGGAAGGGACAGCTGTAACTTGGGGTCTAATCACCTCATTTGTTATGGGATAAATGTTCAAAACCAGTGTGCCAGGAGAGGTTTAAATTGGATATTTGGAAAAAATTTCTTCACTGAAGGGGCCATCAAGCATTGGAAGAGGTTGGTAGGGAAGTGGTAGAGTCACCATCTCTGGAGGTGTCCAAAAGCTGTGTAGATATGGCACTTAGGGACATGGTTTGGTGGTGGACTTGACAGCGTGAGGTTTATGGTTGGACTCGGTGATCTTAAAGGTCTTTTCCAACTTAAATGATTTTATGAGAAAAGGGAAGCCTTTGAATTTCAGCAGACAGTAGCCTATCTAGCAGTCTGGAAAGCTGCCACGCTTTTCTTTTCTGCAGGTAATGTAAACAAATGGTGAATCTTTCGAATGAGCAGTTGGTTTGTAAAGTGTTTGGACAGAACTGACAAACCTGACATGTTTGTATCTTGGTCAGATACATTAGGGCAATGGTGCTCTGTCAGAGGTGTCTCTGTATCACCCCATGGAAATAAATAACAGGAATAACCAAGGAGGAGGAAGCTGTTAGCATTGGGTTTGGTTTTTACTGCTACAAAAAAATGGGAATGAAAGTCTAAGAAGGCCCTGCATTCAAAGAAACCTTGGAAGAAAACATGCAAGGTGTTGCACAGAGCTGCAGCTCCTCTCTGCCATCAGATGTGACCCTCCATTCACTGTAAAACCTGAGGTGATGGTGGCTCTCATGCTGGACAAGAAGTAACTGAGAGATCTGGGACTGTAAGGCAGCTCTTCATGTCTGGGATAACAACTGTGGGAAAGAAATACAGTCATTTTCTTTGCTTTTCAGTCGTGTTTTCCATGAGCATTCATGGATCTGCCTGCTCCTTATTATCCCCACCATAAGAAGGATGTGGAACTGTTGGAGTGAGTGCTGCGAAGATGATCAAGGGACTGGAGCACCTCTGCTGTGAGGACAGGCTGAGACGGTTGGGGTTGTTCAGCCTGGAGAAGAGAAGGCTCTGGGGAGACCTTAGAGCAGCCTCCCAGGACTGAAAGGGGCTCCAGGAAAGCTGGGGAGGGGCTCTTGATCAGGGAGTGCAGGGACAGGATGAGAGGGAATGGCTTTAAATTGGAAGGGGGAAGATTAATGTCAGACATTGGGAAGAAATTCTTCACAACGAGGGTGGGGAGACCCTGGCCCAGGTTGCCCAGAGCAGTGGTGGCTGCCCCATCCCTGGAGGTGTTCAAGGCCAGGTTGGATGGGGCTTTGAGCCCATGGTAGGGGATTGGAACTGGATGATCTTTGATGTCCCTTCCAACCCAAATCATTCCATGATTCTGTGGTTCTATTACAGAGGGATCTGGGGAGGGCTGTAAGTGAGGGAACTGTGTGTGACTGCTCTTTGTAACCTATGGGTAGTACATATACCAGAGTATAAAGCTTCTTGATCTGGATTAGTAGTTTTCTTTGTCAAACAAATAGAGCTGGAAAGGGAGTGAGAGGCTCAGGTCTTCTCTTTTTATTGCCATGCTTTCAGCATCTGCTGTTCTTCCCAGTGTGGATGTGGAAAAGTCAGGCAAGTGAAGCAGGCACGCGCCAGCGTGACGTTATCTGAATCACTACTGTAGTAAAAGAATTGGATCCAGCCTTGGTTTGACCTGGGAGGCTGGGACAGCCCCAGGCTGGGAGCCAGGAGCTGCTCTGGCCTCCGGGGTCTCTCCTGCAGCTGGAACCTTTATGCTTTTGGGTGTTTCTGCTTGCCAGGCTCCTTGGCTACTGGCAGTTTTCCACATCAGGGCAAAGGAGCAGGAATCAAGGGCAGCCCAAAGCTGCTGCTTTTTTACCCAGAAACTCTGTGCCACCTTCAGGGCTGGAGAAGAGCAAGGGGTAGATAGACATGGTTCATACCTTCAGAAACCACTGTGCGTTTAACCTGGTGAGAAAAACATCTGAGCCATCACTTCCTTCAGGCCCTGCTTAGTGAAGAGCAGGGGTGAGCTCCCAGACAAGGGTATTTTCTTCATAAGGCCCATGGTGCAGTTCTGGTTTTAATATTCCTTTTGATTATAGAGCAACCCACTGTTTCTGAGTATGTTTATTTGGTTTTCACTCTTCATTCCTTTATCTTCAAAGTCTGGTTCATGTAGATATTAAAGGAATTGAAGAAATAGCTGAAGAATAGAAGAAATTTAAATATCTGACATGCATTGAAGGCTACACAAGTTCTTGCCAAGTTTTCTGATTTTAGCAGTCTTGATTAAAATGAGAATAAATATACAGGTGAAAAATGTGACCTGAAAGTTTGCACTATTTAAAGAGCTCCTTTTATTTTTTTCAAATGAGCTTTAATAGGATTATATATCTACTTTTTATAATATTGAAACTGGCATGCTATTCAAACCTACAAAAACTTTTCATAGTTGTGTTTAATTATTTCTCCTTCTTTGAAGCTTAACATATTTCCACCATATGGCAAGCATTTAATTTTTCCTATTTTTCTAGTGGAGCTTAATTTAAAATGGTTGTTTGGTTTAGCAAAAGCCTTCAACCTGTCTTGCAAGTCAAGGGTTCTGTAAACTTATTCTTCACCGTCATCCTGTATTTTTCTTAAAGACTTGCTCCAAAACCTGCTGAAGTCAACAGTTCCCACCACCTTCAGTGGACTTTGGACCAAGCTCTGTGAGAACACGACATGGAACCACAATACATTGATATTATCATAGTTTCCACAAAACTAGTGGCCATGTGCCACGTGGAGGGTGGTCTTTTACACCATCCAGAGAGAAATTAAGCCAGCAGGCACATAAAATGACAGTGGGAGAAGAGGTCTTTTATCAGCCAGTTCTCAGAGGAGACTGTCTTTTGTAACCTGTTCTGTAAAACAGGCTCAGTGCTTGTCCCTTAAGCTTGTCCCTAGGCAGAGCCCGCTTGCTTAAGCTTGGATTAAATATATCTTCTGGGTGTGTGTCTTAAGTGGACTGAAGGCTTTGAGACATTTTCAATCACTGGATCATCATTGGTGGGTTGCTCCCGCTACTGAAACATTTACTAAATGCAGTTTGCAAACTGGAGGTGAAAAGTGACTTTTTGTGCCTCCTGGGAAAGCACTGAAAGTGTATTTCTGTTAGTGAAGGTAGCAGTGGGCAGCACCTCTCCTTGAAACAGTCACGTGTTCAGAAACAAATAGCAGATCACAAATCTGATCTGAAATTGCATAGGAAGAACCTAAAACACTCTGAAAACATCATCTGCTGTTAGCTTACAAGAGACCAACATTCCTGGAGAAGGAAGTTATGCCAAGGAAACAAGTAAATTTCATATCTTGCTACTAAACAAATCAGCCTTGCCCAGTGGGTCAATGCTCCCAGTTACAACCTGATAAACATTATCTAGGGGAAGGAGTTGTAATATGTAAAGAGGCTTCGCTTCACGTGACAAATGATGCCTCTTGGATACGTTAAAGAACACCTGGGGCAAGCTAAAATTCAATGTTTCTAGGTCCCTTATAGCTATTAACAATGCCATTCTTTCTATAAAATAGATTATCATCTCCAATCCCTCACACCATTTCATTTAAACACAAAGTCACTTTTCCTTGTAAGAAAACATTCACATTGTTAAAATTAAGGGTTCCAGTTCTTAAGGCTCATTTCTCATTGGAGGCAGGTAAGCAACTGAACTAGGCCCCTGTGCTGTTATTTAACCACCTCTTCAACTGTGTAGCAGTTGAGCCAAAAAAAAAAAGCTGGTTTATATGGAAATGAGAGAGCCTTAAAAAGTTCTCACCTAACCCACCGTTCATTGTGGAGCTGTTTTGTAACTCTGTGTTTTGGTTTCTTGAAGAAGTCTTGGTATTTTCAGGTGGGTTCAGAAGTGCTGCCTACACCAGAATTTTATTCTGAGAATAAAATTAGGAGGCAGTATTTCTTTTTATGCATTTGAGTGTCCTGAATCAAGTAACTCTGTCATGAATACAACATAAACTGTAATGTTTGTAGATTCCAGGTTCATGCTTGAAATAAAAACACATGCTACAGGCAAAGAGCCACTCGGCAAGGAGAGAGAAGCTTTGATTCCAGGCTCTGGATGAGTGTTTGCTTAAGGATATTTATCCCAGTTCCCTCAAAATCAGGTTTTATGGTCCCATGTCCATACATCTTTTCATCCATCAATTTACCCAATAATTTTTGAAACCATTGCCCCATCATCACAAAACTTGGCAAGAGATTAGAGACCTCCAAGATAGAAAGTTTCCATTTAACATTAAAAAATGACCTGTTTCATAAGAGGAGAAAAAGTCACTGCAGTATCTCCCCAAGGAGAAAGGCAGAAGCTGAAACTCACCTGGCTGACAACTAAAGTGGATCAAGTGAAAGGCAGGAGCCCAGCTCCCCTACTGCAATGTGAATTATGCCTCTACATTCAGCATTTAGAATAAACCTCTACTCTTTCTAAAGAAAGATTTAATTCTTTTTAGGTTTTTTTTTGAACTGATAATAAATGTTTTTGTTGCTACAGTAAGAAAGCTTTGATTGCACTTGATGAAGTGGGTGAAATTGTGTTCCCACTTACTGCAGTGGGAGTTTTTGCACCACTAGCCAGCACTTCTTGCCCTTTCTGAATACACAGTGCAGCTGCGAACGCATCTGTGGCTTTGCTTTGTTTCGTATCACATTGTGCATTGCTTGGTTTGGCTGTCAGGCAGAGGGGGGACAAGGGGTAGGAAGTTGTTGCTGTATCTGTCATCTCACCTGCAGCACTTCTTGAGGTCTCTATAAACTGTATATTCTTTGGCTCTTCCACAAAAATGCGAGGCTGTTCCGATAGAGCTGTAACCGATGCGACATCCGCTTCGTGCAACAGAGATTTCGTGTAAAGATTAGTCAAAAGAACAAAAGGCCTTTCTTCACATTCATTTATTCATTGCATATTCAGTTTACACTCCTTCAGCAAAAACAACCCAAACTCTACACACAGAATGAACTCTTCCATTTCAGTCACATAACAGGAATTAACAGGGCGGGATGATAACCATTTACTCGAGACATGGAGACTAAATCGATGTGAAAATGATGCAATCAGTCCTTGTTTTAAAAATCATAACATCTCAGCAAACAAAATTTGTTTTTCTTCCAGGAAATCAAATAATTTTAATTATTTTTTTTATTTCCATAGTCCTTTAATTTAAAGAAAGTTCCTTTCTTCTTTCCCTCTGTCTTCTATGATAAATGATTTCTCATTATAATGTAGTTTTCTTTCTTCCTTGGGCCATTTCATGTCTGACTTGAACAAAGGGATCTTCACATAAGTCATTATACTCTGTCTTTTATTTTTCTATCAAAATCCTAAGGCTACAGTCAAAAGGACATGAATTATGATCTTGAAAGACACAGGTCATCCATAATCTTATTAATATTACTGATATTTTATGGCACTATGGACGTTGAGAGATGAAGTTCTTTACAGTACCTAAATATGATTGCACTGCTCTGATGACCCTGCAGCGAGGTGGCATTAACCAGCCTGTGCCCCAGAAAGTCTCAGGGAGTCAAATCTGATCCACAGGGAGGAAAGAAAAAGAGACAGAGAGGGAGGTTTTGATTGGATATTAGGAAAATCTTTCTTTACTGACAGAGTGGTGAAGCCCTGGCAGAGGCTGCCCAGGGCAGTGGGGGAAGTCTCCATAACTGAAGGGGTTCAAAAAGCTCTATTCCTGGTGTTTCAGGACGCCAGGGACAGTGGGGTTGGGGTGATGGTTGGACTGGATGAGTTTAGAGGGCTTTTCAAACCTTACCAATTCTATGATTCTATCATATTGTGAAATCCAGAGCTCATAAAATGTAGCATAAAGATCAGAGTGGGGGGATGTCAAACCTGTTTCCTGATATTCTTCTTGTTTGCCTACTCGAGCAAACAGGGACACCTCCTAAAAAACAATCATCTCCCGAAACAATTTGTGTTTTCCTTCTTAGGTAGAACTGAGGGGGTACAGATTTGTATTTTCATACATATAAATTAAAATAGCCCTTTAAAAGTACCAGTGAACAAAAATAATCCTATAAAAATTCACATCTTCAAATAATTCAGACTTCCAGATAGCCAACCCAAACTGAGAAAAAGAGACAAAAGGGAAAATAAAGAAGGGAAAATAACAAGGTGGAAGATCATGAAGGGAAAGGAAACAGCTCTGAGGAATTAAAGGTAAAGAAGAGGTCTGAGAGAGATAGGATGCTGTGATAAATGTTTTCCCTCTGTCCAAGACCAGGAGTCTGTGGCAGAATCAGAGCACTCCTATTGCTAATAAAAGTGTTGGATGCACAAAAAACACCTGCATGTTCCCGTGTCAGTGAGCTCAGTTTGGTTCTGTGATTAATGTCTGTGAAGTAAACATGGCCATAAAAAGGGAGAAGTTTATTTTGTCCCATTTCTTTTATTTCCACCCAAAGCAATTTCATTCTTTGCACATTTCTCCCTGTGCCAGTGGCCTTGCTTCCAACATTTTGACTTTGGCAAGAGGTAACCTGAGTCAATAAAAAAGAACTCCCAAGTGTCGTGTGTGATAAAGACTTGGGTGCAGTTTCCCAAATTACTGTGAGGTAAAATTTACTGAAGAGCAGGCAAAGCACCCTGACCTAGAAATCGAGTCTCTGCTTGTAAAAGTCAGAGGGTAAATTCTTTGAAAAAAGCTCTTACAGGCATCTCTCAGCTATGTCCTGTCCTTGCTTAAATAACTGAGAACTGGGACAGATGAGAACATTTCCATAGGCACAGGTTACAGATCTACATGATGGAACTAAATCACTTCACTCTCTTAAACAACATTTCTAATTTTCACTTATCAAGTATTATGAGCTATAATACAGCTTTTTAAAGGTAAAAGGAAAAGTAGAATAACAGCAACATGAGATATGGCTCAGTATGTATTTATTTTACTCTGTAATTCAAGTCAGCCCAATTGTGCTGCAGGGAATTTACTTTATGCAATGCTGAAGCTTGAAAACTACACCCAAAATTATTTTTTGATCCTATTTAGTGAGATATATTAAACACAGGAATGATAGATTCATTTGCATGTTTTTATTTTTCTATTCTTCTCAGCTTGTGCCTAAATCCTGATTCAGGCAGGCTTTAAAATATCATGGAATCATAGAATGGTTTGAATTGGAAGGGTCCTCAAAGCCCATCCATTCCCACCCCCTGCCATGAGCAGGGACACCTCCCACTGGATCAGGGGGCTCAAAGCCCCATCCAACCTGGCCTTGAACACCTCCAGGGATGGGGCAGCCACCACTGCTCTGGGCAGCCTGGGCCAGGGCCTCCCCACCCTCATTATGAAGAATTTCTTCATATTTGTAGCAAAGCAAGAGAAACATCTTTATTAGACTTGAAGGCAACAAAGGGAGGCAACGAAGGAGGGCAACGAAGATGGGGAAGGGGCTGGAGCACAAGCCCTATGAGGAGAGACTGAGGGAGCTGGGGCTGTTTAGTCTGGAGAAGAGGAGGCTCAGGGGAGACCTCATTGCTCTCTACAACTCCCTAAAAGGAGGTTGTAGTAGGGCAGGGGTTGGTCTCTTCTCTCAGGTGGCCAGGGACAGAACTAGAGGGCAGGGACTCAAGCTTGGTCAGGGAAAGTTTAGACTTGATGTGAGGAAAAAGTTCTTCACTGAAAGGGTGATTGGTCATTGGAATGGGCTGCCCAGGGAGGGGGTGGAGTCACCGACCCTGGAGGGGTTTAAGGGGAGACTGGATGAGGCACTGAGTGCCATGGGTTAGATGATGGTTGGTGTTAGTGTGGGTGTTGGTGTTGGGTTATAGATTGGACTTGATGATCTCAGAGGTCCTTTCCAACCTTATGATACTGTGATTTTCTAATGTGAAAACTAAATTTTAAAAGTAGGCATTGACTTTTTTAAGGTCAAAGTAGGAGTTTCTCTGTTGACTTCTGCAGGTCGAAGGAAAAGATCTGTAGCAATGACCATTTAAGAGTTTGGCTTCTGACCCCATCATAAATCACCCCATGGCTGAGGAACGGTACTGAACCACAGACAGGGCTGGAAAATACATGAAGTAGAGCTCTGCTTGCATCTTGCTGATCTTATCCCAATCTATCCATTGGCAGAATGATTGATGCCATTTGTTTTCAACTCACACCATTTTAGCTCCAGGAATAACTAAACAGAAATGCTCTGTTTTTTAGAGAGATTCACTTGGTTAAGCTCTCAGCACTGTTTCCCTCATGGCAAAAGGAATGTCACCATTAAAAATAATTACAAGTGTACAAGAAACTCCATAATCTGAATTAGCAGATGCACTGTATTTTCTACAGAAGGCAGAATGGGGTGTGCTTTGTTCTGTGCTCAAGGCTAACTGAATTCCTCCACTTTAGATAGTTTGGCGTTAGTTACCTGTAATTATTTTTGTCCTTTCATTGAGATTTATGTTGGTCTGAAACATCCATTAAAACCTAATTAAATCAGCTATTTCCTTTTCTCTTAGTCCCGTTCAATGCTGAGTTTGTTCTCATTTTTTCATGTTTAGGTATTAATCTTATAAATGTGTAAATCTCTAGAGAAGAGGGATTCGCAGGAAGCAAAGTGATGTGAATGAGGTTTTATGCACTCAAGTGGCTGGATATTCAAAAGTATTTAGAGATCTTGTTTGATGCCTTTGAAGATCTGTTTCTGGGCTCACTCTGATACTGTCCCACTGCTTATGGGTAAACTTTCCCTGTGAGTGAACCTTGGGATCACAGATTTCAGCCTTTGCCCCTTCTTCCCTCACCCTGCAGGGGATGTTTCTCTTCATGGCCCCAGGGGCCGAGCTCAGGTCTCAGAACAGAAGTTCAGGCTCACAGCTCCACAATATCCTCACTCCAGTCCTAATGTGAAATAGTGATGGCTATTGTAATTGGAGGATTAATACCAATTAATAACTGTCGTGGTTGTGAAGGGGGTTTTGATCCTTTCTTTTTTTCTCCCTTTTATTTTTATATGTGTGTATTTTAATCTACTTTTATGCTTCATTTTCAATAAGGAGCGAAGATTTGCTCTCTGTGAATTCCTTTGTAGCTAAATTTTCCAGCTGCAGTGTCTTTAATTACATCTCTGACAATTAATTCATAGAAACCCCATCAAAACTGAGAGTTGTGCCTGTGTAAAATTGGTTTCAACATCACATCTGCTGTGTAGTTAGAACTAAAATGTACACATTTTCAAAATCCCAAAGAACCCAAATATTTGGTTTAAATGGATTTGAGCAGGGTCACCGCAATGTCTCTGAGATTCCAGGCCTGAGTTCATCACTGCTGTGTTTAATTCCTCTTATATAATCATAAAAATTAAAAAGTAACCAGAACTTTTTAAGCTATGAGCAGAGAAAAAAACTGATGTTTGGGCTCCAGAATTCAGTGTTATTAAAAAGCACAACAGGGGCACACGTAGGCAGAGGATTGTAATGCCTACAAGTTTTCATTATGCAGGAATATGAGAATGCTGGTAACTGTCTCCAGAATTCAAGTCCTCCTCGTAATGCTGACGTGCTTTAGTAATTTTAAGGCATTATTCTTGAACTTGTTAATTTGCTCTTAAATTGCAGCATCTCTTTCACCAGAGTTGTGTGGCGTACACTCATCACTGACCCTGGCCTACAGCCTCAGTGCTTCAGAGTGCCTCATTCTCAAGAAATTGTGTCTTCTTCACCAATACCAGGCCCTTTCCCACACCTCTTCTATGCTTTTGCAAAGCGTGTTTTAATTCTAAGCAGCCCCTCAGCACACAAATCTCTGAATTAGTTCTGAATTCTGCCCAAAGGACCAAGGGGCAGTGCATGGCAGAACAGAAATCCCCTGGGGCTGCTGCAGCATCACTGGGCACGTGGAATCCAACAGGAATATGCATGGAATACATAGATACTTTTTTCATCCAAGCAGTGGAGCAAAAGTGGGTAATTTAAAAGAAAAACCTCTCACACCACTGTTCTGTGGAATAAAGCAGGTAGTCTTCACTTCAAATGCATTTGTAATTCTGGTAGTCGGTTTCTATATTAAGGTGAGGGAGCATAAAGCATTTAACAGAACCCTTTGATAGTTTTCCCTGCTAATATCTAAAGAGAAGCAAAGTGAATTTTTGAATCTTATGTTGCATTTTTAAAGCTCTTCACAGATGTATTTTTAATGCTATGAAAAAACATTATTAATTCTTTTAATTGCTTGAAATGCTGTCTGTTACAATAACTGGGGAGTAAATCATTTCAGCTGGAATTCAGTGGCAGGTAACCAAACCAGAGGATTCTAGAGGCAAAACCAAAATACAATTCAAAGAGTGTCACATAAAATCATATTCACGTAAGCAGGAATAAGAGGGTTTGTGCTGCTCATACACTTTATATTATAAGAAACTACTCGATTGTGTACAGGAAGGGAGTGTGGATTTACAGAGGGCGATAAGAGATCATCTGCTCTAGCCCCAAAGTGCCCTGAATTCTAAAGTCTGAACCTGCTCCACATTTCCACTCCTGTTTAATTTATCTCTTGCTGCTCAGGAGATGAGAGTTGTCAGGGGCTGATTCCTTGGGGTCACTGCAGTTACACCAGGGGTCCCTTTCTCCCAGTAAGTGTCAGCATTGTTGACTACCAGACACAGGAAAGTGTTGCAGGGCTGCACACTGCAAACCTGAGACACCACCTGCTCTCCAGGGCAGCTTTATTTCTGGCAAGATGTGCTACAGCCCTGAACAAAGCATAGTTTGTGCATAGGAATGGTGAGGGATGATGAAGCTGGTGAGGGGGCTGGAGAACAAGCCTTATGAGGAGCTGCCGAGGGACCTGGGGCTGTTTAGTCTGGAGAAAAGAAGGCTGAGGAGAGACCTCATCACTGTCTACAACTGCCTGAAAGAAGGCTGTGGTGAGATGGGTGCTGGGCTCTTCTCTCAAGTGACAGGAGATAGGACAGGAGCAAATGGCCTCAAGGTGCACCAGGGCATGTTCAGATTAGACATCAGGAAAAGTTTCTTCACTGAAAGGGTTCTCAGGCCCTGGCAGATGCTGCCAGGGAGGTGGTGGAGTCCCCATCCCTGGAGGTTCTTAAAAGACAGGCAGATGAGGTGCTCAGGGGTGGTTCAGTAGTGAACAGGTACAGTTGGACTCAATCTCAAAGGGCTTTTCCAACCAAGCCATTCTATGATTCAGAAGGTCATGGACAATAGTGTCTTTTTCACTAGAACTACCCTCCAAAAAAAGAACAGAAATGTTTTAGAGTTGTCTTTCTTTTTTGGTAATAGTTAGCAGTGCACCTTCCATTAAATACAAAAGGATGAGAGCCATATCATGAGCCAAAACCAGATCTGGTGGAAATCGATATTCAACATCTGTTTACATCAGCTGGGAGCTGGGAGCAGTGCTGTAAACTGAGCAGTGCATCCTGAATGGGAAATGAGTTTGCTGCAGATATTGGGGCTGGGGGAATACAGAGCTGGTTTTCCAGCTGCATTTTTTCTTCTCTACGTCTTGGATTGACTGGGACAGTAGAGTGAGCTCAGCCCCCTGTTAGAAGCTTGTAATACAATTTCTTGTCTAACTGCCAGTGTATAATCTTATGGGTAATTATAGTTTAGGAGCACATTACTTCAGGAAACTATGATTAGTGCAGTAATGGTTAGGCTAAGATCTGAAGGCTTTATTCACTGCTGGTAACTGATCAGGGCAAACTCTAGAAATCACAGGGATCTGAAGCATGAACAGATTCATTTCTCCTGCTGCACGTCCAAAGAATATAAAAAAAAGGCAATATAATTCCTGCTTTGGCATTTATGGGGAGGGAGGGGATGGCAAATGTACCTCAGTAAAGTGTCCCACTGCTGGATTGCCTCGAGGACCAACAAGAGCTCACTTGTGTCCTTTATTTGGCTCAGACCCTCCACGAGGGACCATCTTCCAAAGGAGGGTGTGTAGATCGATGGCTTTATCACTCCTTAGAAATGTCCCCTTTCCCAGCCTACTTCCTATATTTTAAAAAGTGGATGTGTGTCATTATCTTAGACAGCATTGTGAGCAAGAGATCAAAAAATCTGCTTTCCCATGAGGCATTCGATAGATGTGATTCATTGCCCCAGCTTTCAGTCATCTCTAAGCCAATCTAAGACTGTGCCAATGCTTCAGCTTCCTTTTGTAACACAAACAAGGGCAGAGGCACTGCCAGAGGCCAATCTGCCCCTTTGTCTTTGAACTGTGTGACTGCAGTCACTGGGTTATTTTGGAGGCCTACCTCTCAGACAGCAAAAACGAGATATTTACTCCAAAAGGATTTTTGATGAAGGCAGATGGAAATATTAGGGGAACGTGATAAGCAACATAGCTAAGGGCAAAGGGGAGGGCTTTCTAAACACTGCTCCAAAGTTCAGATGATGTTTGGGCTTCGGTTTCTTTTTACTGGGAACATGCACAAGACATAAACTGTTTAGTTCACCCTATAAGGGTACTATACAGTATGTTTTGTGTCTGAATTAAGAGACAAGTAACTGCTTTTCAAGACAAAGCCACTGAAAAAGTGATCTTACCTTCTTTCCTACAAGCCAAGACACGAGTTGAAGGATTTGGGTTTTGTTTCTCCTCTCACAAGTGAAGACATCACTAAAGAAAGAAATTTCTTCACCCTTGGGATTAAGCAGCTTTTAAATTTGTGAACAAAGCAAGCTCGGCCTGGCTCTTGGGTGGGTGAAAAGCTCCCATAAAAGAGACAGTTCCAGAGATATAGGGCTGGATTGAGGCTTTATTGATTTTATCATACTGTTCCTGCCGAAGAGCACCAGCTGCTTCTGAGAAAAGGGCAGGAAGCCTTACAGAAGGCAATTACGAAATAACTCGCTGACAGGAAAGAATTCTTACTAGTCCCCATTAATTAGAGGTTATCTTATGTCCTGGAAGCACGAAGGCTTACATCCTCTCCAAAAAGATTGTCATGCTATTCATCATTTTTGATCTTCCCTAGCTTTGAAACTGCATCTTAAAGCACATGTTTCTGGGATCAGCTTTCAAGACTTAACGGCTCAAAACGAACAGTGCTTATTTACAATGTATGCATAAATGTTTGTATAAATCATACCAAATTCTTCATTCTATCACAAATTATGGCTAAGGATAACAGAAGTGAGTCATCTGGCACCAAACACCAAGCAGAGCTTTGAGGACTTCCCTCAAATATTCAGTAGAACATAATCATATTTTGTAACAATGAAGTATGACAATCAAGATGAGTTTTCCTACTTTAAAATCTGCTATTAATTATTAACTAGATCAAGCTCCTCTCCACTTATTTGACCTTATGTCAGATGTGTTTGGGAAATTTCCATCTGCTTGTCCCTGTGTGGCAGATGATGCCAGGGCACACTCTTGGGCTTGTGTCTGACAAGCAGAAATATGAACTAGATGATTGTAGGCCTGACAGTGGAGACTGCAGACGTGTAACAGTGGTGGGAAACACCCAGCCAAAGTTTAAATCTAATGCTGTGTCATCCTAGGACACTCAGACTGCCTTGCAGTTTCCCTCAGTGCTTGATACTGCTACTCTTCTCACAAGTAGTCTCTAGAGCAGCGCTGCCGTGTACGAGCCTGATCGAGGTGTAGCCCAAGAACTGGGCCACGCTGCTGAGAGGGCAGGCTGAAAGAGCTGGGGTTGTTCAGCCTGGAGAAGAGAAGGCTCTGGGGAGACCTTAGAGCAGCCTCCCAGGACTGAAAGGGGCTCCAGGAAAGCTGGGGAGGGGCTCTTGATCAGGGAGTGCAGGGATAGTATGAGGGAACAGTTTTCAGCTGAAAGAGGGGAGACTGAGTTGAGGTCTTAGGGAGAAATGTTTTCCTGTGAGGGTGGGGAGGCCCTGGCCCAGGTTGCCCAGAGCAGTGGTGGCTGCCCCATCCCTGGAGGTGTTCAAGGCCAGGCTGGATGGGGTTTGGAGCCCCCTGATCCAGTGGGAGGTGTCCCTGCCCATGGAGCTGGGTGGGACTGACTGGGCTTTGAGGTCCCTTCCAACCCAAACCATTCCATGATTCTATGATTTCACCATCCTGCTTTCAGATAAATGCACTTTGGGTGAGGAAAGGCGACTGGAGGCTGACCATGCTCCTCTTAATCTCCCTTTATCTCCCCATCTTTCAAAGCAGGTTGTGTTTCAGTTGGTTTATTCTCAGGTTTTGCCTGGTGATAGTATTGCCCTTGCTGCTGAGAGCCATCTTCGTGCAGTACAGGATGATTCAGCTGGGACTGGAGAAGTCCTGACCTGCCTCTGCATCCACCAGCTGGGTGAAAGGACCCCCTTGGCCCCTCTCTGCCTGGAAAGCACCTCAGCTATGATGCCTCCAGCTAGATTTTATTCCACTTAGGAGACCTCTTTACACCAAAGGGGTCTGATCCTGTCTTGCACACTTTGAGCCCTGTCAGGCTGTCTGGGTTCAGACCAAAGGACTGCTTTCCATTTCTTGTCAGGTACGCCAGCGGTTGCCCTCTCAACGCAGACAGACCTTGCCTTTGTCTCCGTGGCACACACGGGCCCTCCTGCCCCTCTCAGCTCTCCTGGGGGGGCTCTGTGATTTGTGTGTTCTGCTGGAACTTCCTGACACAGCTGTTACTGAACAGACACCCAGAAGGAAATCAGCTTTCACCTGTCACCTGCCGTGTGCGTGTGACCTCTCTTTTCCATCACATTCCATTAATTTCTTTCATCATCTCAAGGGCTTTTCCACTTTTGCTTCTTTTTCTATTTGCTCCTGTGGGAAGTGTCATTTTCCTTTGTAGCTGCAGCCCTTTTTTTGTCTTGTTTGCTACATCAGCCCTACACACACAACACCAGCTCCTGTTTGTCCTTGGGAAGGGTATCCTTTGGCTTCAGGAAGAAGGTGTCTCCATCTGTGTTGCAGTGGTGGCCTTCCTACGAGAAGGGTTACCTTTGGCACCCACCACTGCTTCCCAGCCTGGCTCTGCAGCTCTCTGCTTCCTGCAGCAGCTGTTTGGCTCACAATGCTCCATCGTTTCTTCCACCTGACTGACCCAGTGCAGCAAAACAGCACTGACTTGCATAAAAACATCTTTTTATGTGACCCAAAGACCCAGAATTCAAGCATAATTTACACTCTAGAGCAAGAAAAAAAAATCCCTAAATGCATAGGTAGAAGATTTCAGATGGAAGAGGCCTTAATGAGAAATTGTGTACTCCACACAATGGTTTCACATCACACAACTTTCATTTACACACTCCTTTAAACTTCCCAGTGTAAATAAACTTTAAATCCATACTAGTTATGATTATGGAAACACACAGCACTTAAAACAGCAGTGCAACTACCACAAAAAAAACCCCAAGAAATTAAGCTACAGCATTGGATCAGAGACCAACTGCTGGTGGGGAAGATCAATATTGCTTGAAGCTGTGAATCATTCAAGCCCGATTCTTCCCAAACTTACATCAGATTGTTATTATTATTACCAGAACTCAGTGAAGTAATTTCTGATTTCATCTGTACAATGTATTTTTATATATCTAAAAGGTCTGCATTCAGTTCTGGAGCCCTCAGCACAGAAAGGACACGGAAAGAGGGGAAAATGAGATGAGATCTTAGGGAGAAATGTTTTGATGTGAGGGTGGGGAGGCCCTGGCCCAGGCTGCCCAGAGCAGTGGTGGCTGCCCCATCCCTGGAGGTGTTCAGGGCCAGGCTGGATGGGGCTTAGAGCCCCCTGATCCACTGGGGTGCCCCTGCCCATGGCAGGGGGTGGAACTAGGTGGGCTTTGAGGCCCCTTCCAATCCAAACCATTCCACGATTCTAGGAAATCTATATAGAACCTGATTGGCTCTTGACTTCCCTTCCACTGAATGCTCACCTGCAGTATTTTCTTTCCTCTTCTGGCCTCCACTGCAGCCCAGGCCTCAGCAAAATACAAAGCAACTCAGAAAATAGCCACTTTATTTCCAGTATCTCAAAGGGGTCACTCTCCTGGGAATCTGGAAGCTTAAGGTTTCTGGGGAAGGAGGGTTTTGTGGGGGCAGCCCTCCAGCTGCTCACAGCAGTGTTGGACTTACTTTACAGAAACTTCCTTTCTTTGGAGGATTTTGAAAGCGTGTCTTCGTGCTCAATGTGTTGTTAGGTACTTCCCAGAGGAATCTTTCTGTTCATGGCCTGGCTTGGAGAACATTCCTTAGACGCAGTGTTGGTTTCCAGCAAGGTCCTGCCCAGCTCATTTTGGTTTCCATGCAGCACAAAGAGCTCATGTGACTGGTGCAGGGTGACTGGGATCTCCCTGTGGTGGTAGATGGCCGGTGTCCTCCTGGCCCTCTGTCCTCCTGTCTGACCACACAACCACTTATCCTCGACGCTATAAAATTCTCTGAACTTCTCTTCTTGGTTCAGTTCTCTTCATGGCTGTTGCACCTTACTCACCACGTTATTATAACACACACATAATTGCTGTGTTGTTCCAGCTCTGCTGCTTTTTTTTTGTTTCCTCTCTGGATGAAACCTGAACCTATTTAAATTCAGTTAAATGTTTTTCTTCATGCAAATAGTATCAAAATTTGGCCAAATTCAAGGGGATTTTTATCCAGTATTTAGGATATCTAGTGCAATCCTGTCATCATTCCCTACATACATGTGTTAACATTGATGTTTAACAGTGTCAGTGAGGCACTGCTTTTGTGAGGACACAAAGAGGAGTTTTTATTATTGTAGCAGTAATTTCAGTGCTCACTTTCATCTGACCTTTATCAGCTTCCATCCAGAAAGCTAACTCTTGCATAGTTAAATATACAAAGGTGCACCCACACACTTATCTCTGCGCCCATACCCATCTCTACAAATAAACATTTCCAGACAGTTCTGGATGGTGGTGAACTGCTGTGACTGAGAATCAGGAGTATGGACCATGTGGACCTCCACGTGCCCATCAGAGGAAGTGGGAGCTGGTGAAAATGATGACATTGGCTATCAGACACCAACACTTGGTACCAGAAGCTGTCGTGAGGAATACAGCAAACTACAGGTGAGAGAATATGCAGGGTAAGTGTTATAGGTCTGCTGTGGACCCTCAGTGATGACCAGATTCCTGGCTTGGATTTCAACATACCCAGCAGAAAGATGTACTTCTGAGAACTGTTTTTGGTTTACATGAATAAGGAATTCCTGTTTCTGGTACCACCACGAGTGGCATTTCTTCTTTTCAAAACAATGTTTTCTATAAAAGGTGTCTCAGAGAACAATGACTGGGAAGTTCAAGTATTAATAAGCTCTGATTTTAACATTTTTTCAAATGTAAAACTTACCTGTATAATTTTGTATAATTTTCTAACATGTTGTCAATTCAGTGCACAAAAAATGGATGAACAGGAATGCTCAGGATCTGTTTTTTGTAGACACTTCACTCCTAGACAAAGTGAGCTTCTGGATACTGAGCACCATTGAAGACCTTGCAGTAGGATTTAGCAGTGATGTGAAGGGTCTGGAGCCCAGGGGTTATGAGGATCAGCTGAGGGCCTTGGGGCTGTTTATCCTGGAGAAGAGAAGGCTGAGGGGAGACCTCATCCCTGTCTGCAACTGCCTGAAAGGAGGTTTAGCGAGGTAGGTGCTGGGCTCTTCTCCCAAGGAACAAGTGATGAATGAGAGGAAATGGCCTCAAGTTGTGCCAGGGAAGGTTCAGATTGGATATTAGGAAAGATGTCTTTACTGACAGAGTGGTGAAGCCCTGGCAGGGGCTGCCCAGGGCAGTGGGGGAGTCTCCATCCCTGGAGGGGTTCAAAAAGTGTGTGGCTGTGGCACTTTATGACAGGGTTTAGCAGGCACAGTGGGGTTGGGCTGAGGGTTGGGATGGATGAGCTGAGAGGTCTTTTTTTCCCAACCTTAACGATTCTATGAAGTGCCAGAGGTTGGAAAAGAGCTTCTTGGGGCCTTCCCAGTATCACAAAACCAGCACTGGCTGGAACTCAGGGATTTTTCTGACTTTTCAATCAACTTGTTTGTGTCTGTGGGTACAGGCCCACTCTGACTGTAGTCCTCCAAGGTATTTATGCACCTCGTCTCCTCGATGTAAGAGCTTTAGTGTTAGGCATTAAAGAACTCAAATCACTACTCCTATCTACCCTATAATGTCATGATTTTGTATATCCAGGTCTCTGCCTTCCAAAACACAGAAAGATGAGCACAGTCTGACAGCTTCAGCAGGGTGGCTGGGGAGCAACTGCAACCCAGAGCAATGTCCAGCATGGCTTAGAACCAGGAGATATGGTCTTAGTCCTACCTACCATGAGCAGAACTCTAATTGTCTGGGGGTTTTTAATAACAATCTGGCTTTTTTCCCCCGATTAGTTTTTGAAAGTGGCAGCCACCTCACCACGTTATAAGCAGAGTGATGTCTCAGCGTGTGCTGGACTCAATCTGGGAACGCTTCCCTCCTGGAGGCCTCCTGGGATGGGATGGGGAGCAGATACCTTTGGGGACACAGTGGAACAGCTGACGTGCCAGGCTGCTTGGCAGGGTCAGGGCTGAGGCAGTGCTGGGTTTGCAGAAGGGTTCCAAACCAGGGGAAACTTTAAAGCCAGAAAGTGACAGCCATGTGTAACTGAGAGGCCTCTGAGGTGAGGCAATAAATGATTAGTGGTTTCCATGATCTCACCTTTTGACTGAGCTGCCCTAGTCAGCCTCTGTGACTGTTTACACAGAGCCAGCCCTTAGAAACCTGCTCAAAGTGAGGCCAGAATACACGCTCTGAATAAGAACTGGTCTTTCAAGGGTTTTTTTAGATGTTTTTGGGGCTCTCACAGGACTTCCTCTCCTCTCTTTTATCCTGCAAAAGGTAAAGCCACCATCCCTGATGCCTAAAAAGGGAAGGATATTTACCCTTCACCAGGTCTCACTGCTTTACTGACCATAGACAAAGCCTTGTTTATTAGGAAGGGTTTCCCTGAGCAGTGAACAAGAAGGATGACTATTTCTCTCTGTTTTTGCTAAAACTCCCAAGTACATATTTGGAATAGCACGGGCTCAGGATGTTGGTGCAATAAATTCTGAATCTGGATTTGTCCAATTTCACGTATGTGCTTTCACTAAATTCACAGCAGGGACTCCCTGATTTACACATCCAAAGTCTGGACCCTCAAAAACCTAAGGAAGATTTGCAGTTGTCTAATTTTTCTAGGTGTTTGGGTACCGGTGAAGATTCCAAAGCACCTACATCCCTGCCTCTGCACAGGAACTGAGCCTTAACCTCATTGAGCAGGCTGGTACCTATCTCAGCCTCAAGCCACCCTGGGCTTCATAGGATTCCCTGCCTGTCATTCCCAGATAGATTTGCTCAAAATTTACCCATTTTTACAGAAGAAACTAAGCTTCCTTTCAGGTCCGATCAGATGTAAAAATAGGCAGTTGAGGTCACACCATCATTTCAAGTGAAAATGCTGGTACCTCCCTCAGGAATGTAATGACTCAAGTCCCCAAAGAAGACAAAACCAAATAAATAAAAACAATAACAGACTGAGAACACCTTAATTCCAAAGCAGTGCTTTAAAATATTTAAGTCCTTTCCCATGCACCACAGATTAAAATACCTGTAATGTAAAACCCCAGGAATGTTTTTTTCCTCTGGTTGAGGTGACTCAACCCTTACTCCCACTGATGTGCTCTAACCCTAACTGCAAAAAATTTCCTGAAGTGGGGAGTTTCTCATTTTAAAGGTATTTCACTTTGCATGGACTAGGTAGTCCTTGGGCAACAGACTGTATTTGAAAATTGTGCTTTAGCCTGTGTTTAAGGATACTAATCTTCCTCAGACCAAGGCTGGTTGTCCCACACAACATAGACTAGCAGGTGGGTTGTAGGTGCTGCTAACAGAGGAAGAAGCTTCTGTTTATTGACCAAGTATTGGAGCCACAAGCCCCATATTGGGTTTTTTAATTAGTTGATTAAGAAAGACTGCTTGGAGAAATGTTGGGAGCAAATGAGCTGCCCCAGCCAGCTTGTGAGAAGACAATGAGAGGAAACGGCCTGAAATTGCACCAGGGGAGGTTTGATTGGATACTGCGAAAAATTTCTTTACCTAAAGAGTGGTGAAGCCCTGGCAGAGGCTGCTCAGGGCAGTGGGGGAGTCTCCATCCCTGAAGGGGTTCAAAAAGCGTGTAGGGGTGGTTTAGTAGGCAAGGTGGGGATACTGAGAGAGTTTGCTGTGGCTGTCAAACTAAATGTGGTGCTTCTGTGTATTTGGGCACGGTCTGAACACATCCAGCTAACCAGCCACCTTCCAGTATGAGACTGGTAGATGTCTTAGTTTCTGAATCTCAGTCAGAGGTTCTGGAGGATATAAACATGCTCCGTTTGCTCTGCTCAGGCCTTAGGACACGTTCAGGAGCAGAGCACTGAACACCTGCAAAATCAGTGGTGTCAGTGGTGCCAATACAAATTGAATGTTTCCCTCTTTTATTTTTTTTCCCCCTGGTTGATTCTGTCGTGACTAAAATCTCCTGAGTTTACTTTCAGGCTCTTTAGTCAAGTGTTGATTCTGCTTTCCTGTTTGTCTTTGGCTGAGATTTCACGTGAATGCCAGGGTAATACTAAAGGTTGACCTAATAATTAGATATCAGAATGAGGAATCTGCAATGAATTAGATAATGAATGAGGCATCTTCCCAAGGCTGTACCCACCACCCTGTCTGATAATAATTGTCAAAGCTTTTGACCAACTGAGCTCTTGATTTCCTGGTTTCCTCGAGGCTTTTAGACCATCCTTGCTCTTAACACACTTTGTTCATAAAGCCCTGTGGGAACCCTGCAACTTCACTGCCCTGGGCAGGACTGCTAAGGGCAGAGCTAATCTAAAGGTTCTCTTTTTAACCCAGCTTTTCTGGCCCAAGCTCATCCCTGTGGTTGCCCACACGTTTGAGAGGAAGGCCAGTTCTGTATTTCAGAAGTTCACAAGCCAAGCTGCACTGAAAGGCCTCTTTAACTTCAGCCTTAAGCATCCTTAGCATATCATTAGGGAGATTAGCAAAGCCTTTAGCACCCCACTGGATTTTCTTCTGTATGCAAAGGCCTGGCAGATCAAAGGGAACGTTACTTCAAATAGCTTGTGAGTTATCTTGTGCTTACCCAGCACAGATGACCTCTCAATCATCATATTTTCTTCCAGTAGTAACTCCTCTTAAGGACAACGGTTTATCCTCCCCTATCCTTCGTTTGACCTTTCCAGCTTTCACAATATTCTTTCCTAAAATGTATAATGAAAAGAGGTGACAAATTAAATACTTGGTAAATAGGATGTGTTGAAAATAAGAAAACGGTTGCAAATCATCTTTACTGCATGGTTTTGCTAATTAAGTCACTAAGATGAGTGAAGTCATGTTTATTGTTTATAGATTTCTCTTGTACTTAGCAGAAACTCTTCCCGAACACTGAGGTCAATGATATTTAATCTTCCTTGGCTTTCTCCAACCAAGATGTGAACGACTACAGAGGGCTGAAAGGTTATTCCCTCTTCTGGGCCGCATCCATCTGAGGGGGGGTGTGGACCTTTAGACCCACAGAGACCTGGAGACATCAGCTCAGGGGTTTCCAGCTGCAGGGCCCACCCACCGGGGCCGATCGCAGGCAGAGGGGCCTGATCCGTAAAAAATGCTTTATATAAAAGCCTAATATTCATCAGTTTATGGTATTTTACTCATTTTACTCATTTTAATCTATATTTAAATTTCCTTCAGGGGCTTGTTATTTATTCTGTAGGTGTGTTTTAGCATGCTTTAATGGGAAATTCATTTTCATTTAGTCATCCTGAAAATAATTTCAGGGTTATTACTTACAGTTAAAGCTAAATTGAGATATATGTGCAATGACCAAGGAATGTGTTTGTGTAAATAAAACATTTGACCTTTACCTTTTTCAAAATTACAGCAAAGGCAACCCCTGGCTAAAGGACTCATCTGAAGAATTAAGAATCAGGTAAATAATCATTATTCCAACATATCTGTTTCAATTGAGTATCAGCTGCCATTTCCATTGTAAGTGCTATTTTCATGGCTGTATAATTTGATGTTTTTCATTATATGGAGCTTAAACTTTACTTAGTGCTCTTAACAAATAAGCATGGCAATTAAAAGTTAAACCACTAAGTAGTCAGGGCTCGTTCAAAAGGTGTCATTTACCAATAAAGGGATAAGATTTCTGTTCTGAGGTTTTCATTCAGATGGTGAGAAGGAAAGTTATAAAATATTTTAGATTGGCTTGGTTTGAATTTAATGAGTGTGACATTTTAACAGCACTTTAGACTAAGTATTTTGTGACTCCCATTCTTTTTTAATGAACTTCCAAACACTGCCCCATTCCAACAGCTGGGAGATGTATCATCCACCAGATACCACCAGTCGCTCATGCTTAGACTGGACATGTAAACAGCTTAATGCTAATTAGCTGCAATCAAAATCAGGATCAGACAAAGAAAATACACATTTTTTATACAGTGATCCAGAACATTTTTAGTCAGGACCAGAGATATTTTCAGTAGTTGTTTGCAGTGAAATGCCAAATCCTGTCTCATTTAACTTAGTGATAACTGTCTTTTAACCGTGACTGTAAGAGATAGAGGAATGTGCCCTTCATGCTTTGCTGTCATGGAAATGTTAAATTTATCAAACTCAAGTGACCTACAAAGGCCTGGAAAGAAAGTCATTAGACCCTATTGTTTTCAAGAGATAAATTCCAGCTATTGGAGTTTACTGGTCTAAGAGGAGTTGTGCAACATAAATAAATCCATTGTCCCATGAGAATTTTTGTCTTCGTCACTGTTGCCCTCAGAAGCACAAATCAGAAGTAGAGTTGATGAACCTGTGAGGTCTGTGCATATGAAAGCCAACGAGATGATTATCAGGCCCTCTGGAAGTTGAACATCTGATTTTTGCTGCACTTGTTAACAGGGAGTGAATGTCCAGAGTTCTCTGTCTTATTTTGCTGCTGAGGGATTGATTCCTTCACATCACAAGGACTTTGAAAAAGGGGTGAGACTGTTTTGCTGGCTGCTTGTATCCCAGCACCAGAGAGGGGAGGTGTCCTTTCCCTCCACACACTGACCTGGCAGTCAGCAGGGTGTTCTTATCAGTTCTACCACAGACTCCTGGCTGTGGTTGTTGGGTTATTTAGGTGCTCTCTGCATCCTTTATTCCACATCATAAGAGAGGGGGCATAATATTTATCTGCGTGACTATTTATTAACTGTGGTGTGTCAGAAAGTGTGCCAGGCACCTCACAGCAGCCGTGGAGATCCCTGTGCTCAGTGCTGTGACCCTGTGGGACACCAGCTGGATGCCACCACTGTGACAACTCCCACTGCGGGGTGAGGAGGAGGGGGCTCCTGGGCAGAGGTGCCACGCGTCGCTGATTCACCTCATGCTGTCAGGTGTTGTTACCAGTCAAGAGGGAGGTTGAGAGATTGCTAAACATGGCCTTCAGGACAGGGCATAAGCCCCAGGGACCAGGGAGTGCAGGATGTGGCACAGACCCACCTTCATCTGGCTGTGCTGAAGGCTACTGGACACCACTGTCCTTCTCATACTATGGGACCCCAGCTTCTGATCTTCCCACACCAGTGCATCAGACACAGTGTTTGCACCACTGATTCAGCTGGCCCACTAGAATCATAGAATCATGGAATGCTTTGGGTTGGAAGGGACTTCAAAGCCCATCCTGTCCCACCCCCCTGCCATGGGCAGGGACACCTCCCACTGGATCAGGGGGCTCAAAGCCCCATCCAACCTGGCCTTGAACACCTCCAGGGATGGGGCAGCCACCACTGCTCTGGGCAACCTGGGCCAGGGCCTCCCCACCCTCACAGGAAAACTTTTCTCCCTAAGATCTCATTTAAAACCACTTGTAAAAAAAAATGTGTTTTAGTTCCACATGAATCACTTTTTCCCACAAGTACTTCCTGAGGGTGAATCTTATTTTAATAATTTAGTGGGGGGAAAAAACAAAAAGGAAGGGAAAGTAAAAATAGCTATCTCTTTTCCCTTTATAGCCAAGACTTAATAAATTAATATAAAAAATAATTTCTCTCCTTCTTGGCTCAATTCACAAGTGCTTCCTTTTTCTTTTCCCCACCTGAGGATGCACTCACAAGTGCCTGGGCAAGGCAGATGAGAGCTTTTTCCAAGCCAAAGGTAACATCATTGGCATCTAAGGTCAAGGTCTCCCTCTCATAACCTCAAGTTTTTCACTTGCTGACCTGATTTCTATTTGTAGTCTGCTGGCATCACTTTGGCTGCAGATAAGAGGGTGGAAAACTAGATAGTTTTGATATCTTGATACTTTCATTTGAATCCAGTACCCATCCCTTTTCAGGATCTTAATGGTCCAGGATCTCTGTATCTAGTGGCGAGATTTCTGCCTGGGGTGGAAGCAGAGATGATTAAATTCCCTTCACTCAGTTTCATTTGGTGCTGAACCCCTCTCCAAAGGTTTGATTTAGCAGCTCAGGCCTCTCCTGGCCATAAGCGAGCAGTGCGACACTTGCCTGCGTGTGGTGCTACAGGACCCCTCCTTCACGTCTGTCTGCCTGTCTGTCTGTCTGTGCTGGCTCTCCTGGGCGAGGGGACACAACACCCAGCAATGTTGCTCACTATCATCATCCTTTCCTACCAAGAGGAACCCCAGACTCAGGTTGGCTGCTCCCCCATCCCTCTCAACACCCTCGTTGACCTTGTTCTTGCGAAGAGGAACCCCCTGGAAGCAGCAGGAAGCCCGCTGCTCTGATGGATCTGAGGTGTAGGGGGGCAGTTCCTGTCCCAGAAAGTTCTATAGATTGCTGCTCCCAAGACTCACCCGAAGGCACTGGGCCTTCCTCCCAAACTTGGGGTGCAGAGCAGGAAGGAGACGTGTGATGCTGGCAGCGAGCTGGTGAACCCTCACTGGAGGGAAGAGAGCCCTGTGGCAGGCTCCAACCACATATCATTAGCATTCCCAAAACTCATTTCCTGCCAGGAACAGCCACTGAGCACTGAAAAATCATAATTTCACGGTAGATTGCCACGCAAGTTGAAATAAATCCCTGAAGCAGGGCACCACATGCACTGTCCTGGAGCGTGGCAGGCAGCCCCTAGGAAGCACTGGAGATGCTGAACACTCTGTCTAAAATAGGCTTTTTTATAGACATTAATGCTTTTTAAAAAATGTATGTGTGTATTTATGTAAATGTGTCTATATAAGGAGTAGATAAATACCCCTGGGGAATACAATTCCCCCTGAATGATAGTTATTACTAGGAAGAAATACGAGACTCCATTCCATCTCTGTGTCAAAAGGCACCTTTAAGGATAGGGCATCACTAAAAAAAAAGCTGACAGTGAAGTTTTATCTCTGCTGCCTCCAAACAGAAAATGAGTGAATATTGCCTGATACCAAGCAATCATCGAACAAATTTACAAAAAGGACCATGAGCTACACACAATCCTGCTTTTGGTGCTATAAGAACATGACCTGAATGTCTTCCTTATCATTTACTGCACATCTTTCCCATGAGCATATGTTTTATAAGTATTTTTAAATATCTAACATGGTTTTGCCACTGTATTTTTGACAGATAAGTTATTTCCTTACTGAAGTCTAAATTTTTCTGAATCAGGTCTTTGCACTCAGTTACAGCAAACAGAGTAACAACTCCTAGTAGCAAGCGTTTAGTTCTTATCATGATGAAAGCTTGAGACTTTGAGGGTTTCTCTTTTCATTTCTCTGTCAGATTCAGCAAACAAGCAGTAATTTTCCCAAATGAATCTTTTTTACAAGGAGTATTTGCTCAGAGAACTTTATTGAACACAGCTTGTAGAGAGAAGCAGCATTATGAGGCTGAGTTTGGATTAGATAGCAAAAACTAAAAATTAAATTAAATAACTAATTTTCACACTCTGCTCCACTGTGTTGAGACTCCACCTGGAGTTCTGTGCCCAGTTCTGGAATCTCCAACATAGGAAGGACTTGGAACAGTTGGAATAAGTCCAGAGGAGGCCCCAGAGATGATCTGAGGGCTGGAGTACCTCCCACCTGAGGACAGGCAGAGACAGTTGGGGTTGTTCAGCCTGGAGAAGAGAAGGCTCTGGGAGACCTTAGAGCAGCCTCCCAGTACTGAAAGGGGCTCCAGGAAAGCTGGGGAGGGGCTCTTGATCAGGGAGTGCAGGGATAAGATGAGGAGAAATGGTTTTCAGCTTAAAGAGGGGAGATGGAGATGAGATCTTAGGAAGAAATGTTTTGCTGTGAGGGTGGGGAGGCCCTGGCCAGGTTGCCCAGAGCAGTGATGGCTGCCCCATGCCTGGAGGTGTTCAAGGCCAGGTTGGATGGGGCTTTGAGCCCCCTGATCCAGTGGGAGGTGTCCCTGCCCGTGGCAGGGGGTGGAACTGGGTGGGTGTTTGATGCCCCTTCCAACCCAAACCATTCCATGATTCTATATTTTATTTTTAACTTCTTTTAAGCAGACCTGTTTTTTGCTTGGCCAAGATGCTTTTTCAAACTACTTCTGTGTGATGTAACTTGTTAAAATATTATTAAGGAGCAAATCTGGATGCTTGATCCTTTGCTACACAGCCTGTGCCCACAACGAGGACACACAGATTGATTACCAATGTGAAAACAGAGGTGTGAGTTTGTGCTGCAGCAGCAGGTGCATTGCAGGACTACAAAGGGAAACTGCTCCATTTGCCACAAACACAACGGCCCAAGCAGTGTGGGTTACAGGGAGCTCATATTTATTTTAATATTGTTTGCTTCTCTGCTCAAACAACTCCCTGGATTGTTTTGACCTCAAGTGTTCATTCCAAAAAGGCTCTTATCTGTAAACACCACCTGCATGGCAGAGCACATCAGGAGCCACTGCTGCCACTGTATTGCTTCCTTATCATTCCTACTGTGAGAAGGGCTGCCGGGCCCTGCAGGTGGCACACACGTGTGTGCATATTTGTATTTTATAGCTCTGATGAGAACAGCCAATAAAATGAAGGCTTTTCCACCTCTGTCACTACCCTCGTACGAACTGTTTAAGTTGTTTTATCTTTATCCTTGTAATTTCCAGATGATGCTATTTTTAAATATTTGTTCTTCATTTTGGCATTGTTAAGAGGTTGGCCCACCCATTGGCTTTTTCTGAAGCAGATATTTTCTTGGTGTTATCTGGTGTTTTAGTTCTCCCCAGTGAAGGATTAACTTTCATCTTGTCTTATCTGCTATTGTGTCTTTAGTGAAAATATCTTCTCCAGTGTAATTCCTTATTGGCTGGGTGTCTTTGGGTAGTGGGTAGAAGTTAAAATCAGCTCTCCACCTCATGCTGGTGGTTCCCTAGGGGTGTGCAGTCACCTCACCCGTGTCAAGGCATTTGCACAGTGACAGAATCACAGAACTGTGGAATGGTTTGGGTGGAGGGGACCTCAAAGCCCATTCAGTTCCATGGGCAGGGACACCTCCCACTGGATCAGGGGGCTCAAGGCCCCATCCAACCTGGCCTTGAACACCTCCAGGGATGGGGCAGCCACCACTGCTCTGGGCAACCTCTGCCAGGGCCTCAACACCCTTATTGTGAAGAATTTCTTCCTAATGTCTAATCTAAACCTTTCCCCTTCTATTTTAAAGCTGTTCCTCCTCATCCTGTCACTCCAGACCCTTGTAAATAGTCCCTCCCCAGCTTTCTCGTAGCCCCCTTCAGGTACTGGAAGGCTGCTGTAATGTCTCCCAGGTGATGTGCACCTCTGAAGGAGATGATAACACTGATCACGGTGAGACCAGCAGCAAACCTGCACTCAGTACCCTCCAACTGTGCCTGCTTTGGTTTGAGGATCACTATGCAATCTCAGAGAATATTATCTGCTTTCTACTTCAGTTGTGGTCAGAGAGAGTGAGGAGTGCGTTCAGGAACAAAGAGATTAAACAGAGTATGAGTCCCAGAGCAGATAATTGTTCCCCTGACCACATGCTGTTCTGTAAAGATGGGGGGAATCCAACTGCCTGAGGGCTCATTTGCACTTCACATGACCACTATTTACACAACTGAATGGTATTTTTATCATCTTACTGAGGACTTTGAATATCATAACTATATGCCCAGGTTTAAAGCTGGCCTTAAAGTTTAATTGTTAGCACTGTAGTAGCTAAATAAATGCCTGTCCTTAGGTGTCTTAAATACTTGCTATAGAACTTGCTGTTGTGTTCCCTCTTCTCTGAAAAGAATAAAGGCAATTTTAAGTTAGCAAAATGCTGTAGAACTGGTGGCACCATGAGTAATAGCTCCCATCAATATGTTCTGTTGGAAGCCAGGTTACTGATAGAGAGAGTCATGGTTTGGCCTCTCTCTACTGGCCCAGGCACCCATAAACTCTGTCTCCTTTGGGAACAATGCGGATGCACTAATATAAACCCAAGGAAACGTGATGGTTTATTGTGGCTCCTCAGCTCTGGCTCTATTGCAGGCTGAGGTCTTAGGTGGGTCTCAGGGTGGAGCAGACAGATTGTCCACACTCAGTGTTTGGACATGCCTACGTGTTTCAGGAGGTCACAAAGCAAAGGTATGTGTGGGTAAGAACCAGCACTGTAACTCTTTGTATCCACAAGCCTTTGGGGGAACTACAGGCAGATCAGCATTCTGAGAGCAGGTCCATTTACACTAAAAAAAACCCAGAAAATGGCTAAGATGAGGTCCTTGATCACAGCTGACTGGTTTACTCCCAGTCCATTTCTTTGTTGCTACCTGCACGTGACATTTATGGTTGATGGTTGGTGTTGGTGTTGGTGTTGGTGTTGGGTTATAGGTTGGACTTGATGATCTCAGAGGTCCTTTCCAACCTTTTGGTACTGTGATTTCTCTTTGAAAAATAAACACAGTAAAGAAAACTAAGTCAGGCACTGTGTGTGCCTTTGCATTGCCATAGGAACTGGGATAGTTCAAGCATCCACTAGGGTAGCATCACATTTGCTGCTGAGAGTTTGCTGGCTCATTTTTAATGGAGAATAACAGTTTTCCCTATGTTATCATTTTCTTATTCACAGGCTGGTATCAGACTTCACAAACTGGATGTTTTTCTTTTCCATCCATGCATGTACATTCAGATTCTACCATTTAAAAATTTTGACCCGACTGTGTCAGCACATTTTTGAGAGTAAAACCCCAGAGCCTCTTGTTCAAAGCTGTGGTGGCTTATGAGTTTATGTGCAGCCTTGGGAAGGGCTTTTAAATAAGTGAATGTATTTTGGAACAGGACTTGTCAGAATTCTATATTATTGCATTTTTCCAGTTCTGTTGATTTGTACGTAATCTCCCCATTTCCCCCTCTAAAAATGGTCCTCACTGCTCTGCTCCTTGTGTAGCAAAAAACAGCCAGCTTTGGTTCAAATAAGCTATTTGACTGACTCTATCCTGAGAGGGTCTACATGCCAAACAATCACTCAATATTTGTCTCCTAAATCTTCTTTCCCTCATTTTTCCTCTCCATTGAAGACCTTTCTTGACCTAGATACGTGTCATAATTTATCAGGGTTTCCTTGTACACTGCAGTTGCCCTCAGCCTTGTATACATTGTCTTTCCTCCTGTATAACATGTGGACAGCCTATACACAGCGAGCTATAAACAATCCTCAGGGCTTGTCTTTCCACAAGACAAACACAAATTACAGCACAAGCCCCTAATTAGGTCCCATAGCAGAGAAATACCCTCAGCTCTCACCTGGAGTACTTCTCCTTGTGCTTTTCTAGGGGTGGGGACATGGTTGACATCATCTCTCCGACACGGAAAAACGTGGACCAACATCACTCAAATGCTTTTGGGCTTTGAGATGTTTTCCCTCTAAAAACAAAACAAAAAAAAATCACAAATGGAGTAAACCCTCAGAGAATCTGCAGGTAACAAAGGCACAGGGTTGTTAAATTTGGTGCTAAGAACCATCCTGCCAACGCTGGTTCAGTTTTCCTGCTTCTCCCAGCATGAGATACAACAGCCACGGGTCAAACTCAGGATAATATTATGCACACAGAGGAAAATCAGAGTGGGGGAAGCTTATTTTCTACTAAAAAAGAACAAAGTAAACTGAAGTTCTCTGATCCTTTAGAATCTCTTGTGGGAGGATTCAAATGGAGTCTGTCCTCTGGGAATGGTCTCCATCCCCTGGGAAACAATTGCCTACCATACTGCCCCAAGTATTTTGCAGAGATTGAACCCATGAAATGGACTTGCTGCAATTAATTTAATAGCTTAAATGAATTGACATATGATATATACTAGTAATCATTTTTTTAATAAACACACATTTTTTAGGTTAAAATGCACCATCTCAGGAATTTTAAGACCCATTTTTCAAAAGTTTTTTATCCCAAAGTTTAGTCCCAGAAGTGACAAATTCTTTGGTCAACAAATTCCTTTATTTAAATTTATTTATTTTAGTAAAGAATTTTACTTTTGTTGCATTTTTCTAACTTTCATAGAATCATAATGGTTTGGGTTGGAAGGGACCTTAAAGATCATCCAATTCCATCCCCCCCCCGGGTAGGGACATCTCCCCCCAGGTGTATTTCAAAACACAAAATCTTTACTTAAGCAGTTCCCAAAACGTAGTACCAAGTCATTTAAATCATAAAACTCCTCTAAGCCTGTTAAAACATCAAGAATAATTTTTAAAATAATTGGCTTTTTCCATGCAGCTCTGTTTATTATATCAATTAATGTTAATAACATTTATTTTCTCTTCGTAGCTTTCCAGTTGAGTTTTACACTTCCATTCCATGTCCTTTCCAGGATCTACAGTCCCCAGAGGGTCTGTGGGCCCTGCAGGTGATAAGTGCTCACTCCAAGGCCACGATGGGCCCTGACCCCCATAGCTCCAAGTGAGTAACAACCAGTGGCACCCCAGTGCTGTACCTTCGTGTGCTTCACGGGAGCCTAAATGAGTGGCTCCACAGACTTAGATGACTCCCGTTAGCTGAGGGACGTCTTTTAAGGAGGAAAGATGGGAGGAAGGGTTGATCTGCTAGAGGGTAGGATGGCCCTACAGAGGGACCTGGACAGACTGGAGAGCTGGGCTGATTCTAATGGGATGATGTTTAATGAGTCCAAATGTCGGGTACTTCATTTTGGACACAACAATCCCATGCAGAGCTACAGACTGGGGACAGAGTGGCTGGAGAGGAGTCAGGCAGAAAGGGACCTGGGAGTGCTGGTGGACAGGAAGCTCAACATGAGCCAGCAGTGTGCCCAGGTGGCCAAGAAGGCCAATGGCATCCTGGCCTGCAGCAGGAATAGTGTGGAGGAGGGCAACGAAGATGGTGAAGGGGCTGGAGCACAAGCCCTACGAGGAGCGACTGAGGGAGCTGGGGCTGTTTAGTCTGGAGAAGAGGAGGCTCAGGGGAGACCTCATTGCTCTCTACAACTCCCTAAAAGGAGGTTGTAGTCAGGCAGGGATTGGTCTCTTCTCTCAGGTGACCAGGGACAGAACTAGAGGGCAGGGACTCAAGCTTGGTCAGGGAAGGTTTAGACTTGATGTGAGGAAAAAGTTCTTCACTGAAAGGGTGATTGGTCGTTGGAATGGGCTGCCCAGGGAGGGGGTGGAGTCACCGACCCTGGAGGTGTTTGAAGGGAGACTGGATGAGGCACTGAGTGCCATGGGTTAGATGATGGGTTGGTGTTAGTGTTGGGTTATAGGTTGGACTTGATGATCTCGGAGGTCCTTTCCAACCTTATGATACTGTGATACTGTGAGATGACTCCTGTTGGTTGAACAGCAGTTGGCAGCTCACCTATGAGCATTGTCTTCATCTTTTCAATTAACTTCTGCCTGGGTCCATGGAGAACACAGCTTCTTTCACACGGCTGTGAGACACTCTGACTCATTCCTGCAAGATAACCTCTGCTTAACTGGGTCTGCTCTGGGCTTTTCCTTGGCTGATGACTCTAGTTATCACTTCGTGGCCTGCCTGAGAAATGGCCTAGAACCTCTTAATGAACACTTGGTCTGGGCTTCCTGTCTCCTCTGTCACTGCATGACTAATTACTCATTTCCAGCCCTGAATAATTTACATTACAGCCTACTTCTTAACCCCAAGGGTATTTCCTTGGATTTATGTGCTTTAGCTTTCTGCAGACACCCTCGTGGTCCTGCACAGGTGTCGCTGAACACCTGCCTGAAATAAACAGCGATTTCCCAAAGCATTTTTAAAAAAACTGATGTCAGTCACAGAAATTAAGGACTTTTTATCTCTGCTAAACCCAGTGTGTCAGGCTGTTCTCTTTTTTTTTTTGTAGGATTCTTTCAAGATTTCCAGACAATGCCCTCAGTCACACGGTGTGAACGTTGGGAGTGTCCTGTGTAGGGACAAAAGTTGGCCTGGATGATTCTTTTGGGTCTCTTCCAACTCAGGTAACTCTATGATTCCAGATTCCCAAAGAGCTAAATGGCCACGCTTCCCCACCCACCAGTTCTAGACCGATCCTCTAGTCTTCCCCCAACATCTCTCCACGGAGCCTGGGTTGTGATGATTGCCAGAGATGTTCTGGCTGCTACCAGCCGACCTGGTTATTTCATTATGCTTTTTATCACAATCATTTCCAGTTGATCTGGGCTGACTACGAAAGCCCAAGGGGATGTTTTTCCAAACATGTAATTATTCTCAGTTTGCCACTCCAATTGCCAGGACTAAAGCCCTGGCTGCTCCGTTGATTAGTTCAAATTAGAGCCTGTGGCTCTGTGCTGTTGCTCTCTCTTGCCTGCATGACCTAAATTCCATTGTACACCTGCCATTAGGCATTTGCTTAAACCTGGAACAAATTCTGGTACTTGATGTACTGCCAGTCGCGGGTTTTCATTTGGGGAGCTGACTGGGTAAGGCAATTTGTCTCTGCATCAACTTGTGGACCTGCCACAGAACCACTGTGCACAAGCTTCTGAGTCAACAGAGCTCACTGGAACAGGGAACACATGGAGGGAGCAGCCTTTAGGAGGTTTAGACTACGTTAGGAAAAATATCTTCACTGGAAGGGTGATCAGGCCCTCACAGAGGCTGCCCAGGATGGGCTGAGTCCCCACCCCTGGAGGTGTTTAAAAGGTGGGTAGATGAGTTTCTTAGGGCCAGGGTTTAGTAAGGGGACAGGGACAGTTGGCTTGATGATCTCAGAGATCTTTTCCAACCAGATGATTCTATGATTCCTGGTGATTGCACAACTTCTCCACGTGCATCTGCTCGCGATGCTTCTCCTGCTCTCAGCTGGCACTCTGACTGCAGGAAAGCCTGAACCATAAAATGAGCACAATGCTCAGAGAGACCCTGTGGGTTAAAAAAATATACTTAACAGAGAGCAGTGTGGTTCAAAGTAAAAAGAAGTTTCTTGGAGAAATACACTCGCTGACTCCACATAATCATGTTTAGCCTGAAGGGGTTTGTAGCTTCATTACAATTTTTTCCAATGTGATATAATCAATGTTTAAATCTTAAAAATAATAACATAAACATTATCCAGCCAAAGCCTTGTAAGAACAGTGTCTCAGAGGCAGGAGGTAAGCAACTTTCAACAGCTCTGGGGCTCAGAAGGCAGGAGCTGCTGTTCTCGCCACCTTCAGATGAAGCTGTAGATGTTTTCTCTTTACTTCTGTAACTCAAACTGGTCAGTCCTTAGGGCAGTTGGTCAGAAACCTGACATAAATCAAAGTTAGTGAACTCTAGAACATTTGTTCAAGAACTTGATCAGAGCCATAACTGGATTTAGACTGGAGAGGTTCACAGTATGGACTAGTCCTGTCCAGGACAGCATTTGACAGTCCTCTAAACTGGAATCTTTGGGGATGTCATTGTAGCTCTACCACAGTTGATCGCGAGTCTCTGCTCCAAGCAGGGCAGAGGTCTGTGCTTCACCTTCACAGGAAAACAACAGGGCCAATACAATGGGCCAGTTGCCAAAGTGGAGACTTTGGAGTCTATACAAAAGGTGCAGCCCGCTGTTTGTGGAATTAGGCAACTAAATATCCCATTTGAGTGCCTAAATCCTTCAGTGGATCTGACCAAGGTGCTATGATCATCTGAGATGTCTAGAATTTAAAGACTTTTTCTATTCTTGGAACACCTAAACACCACCAGGTTCTCATTTTCTGGTAAGAAATAAACAGAGTATCTCAAATATGAGATTTTAATTTTAATATTTGAGTATCTATTTTAGTATCTACTGAAATGCACAAGCTAGAATAGTTTAATTTAAATCAGGACAATAGGGAGATTTTCCAAGAATGTCCTGAGTTGGAAGGGCCCCGCAGGGATCATTGACTCCAACTCTTGTCCCTGCACAGGACACCCCAACATTCACACTGTGAGGCTGAGGGCATTGGCCAAAGGCTTCTGGAATATTGTCAGGCTGTGACTGCTTCCCTGGGGAGCTGTTCCAGTGCTCCACCACCTTCTGGAGGAAGAACCTCTTCCTGATGTCCAACCCAACCCTCCCCTGGCACAGCTTCCTGGCATTCCCTTGCGTCCTGTCATTGGTCACCAGAGAGAGGAGCTCAGCCCTGTAGAGCACTGGTGCCTATGGCCCTGTAGCTTCCTTTGAAAATGCCATCAAAACAAATTTCTGCCAACTAACAAGGATGAGCAGAGCCTCCACATTGCTGATGTCTTTTTAGTCAAGTACCCACCTCCTCTGGGGCTTTTTAGCTTTGTAGCCGTGGAGACAACTGAAAAAATACAAAATTACTGAATCCATGCCAAGTGGGAAAAGGGGACAATCAGTATTCCAAGAACATAGAAAAGAAACATGAAGCAGGAAGTAATAAACAATGAGAATATTTCATTTTTGAAGTAGATCTTACATAAAATAAATGGGGTGGTGTTGCTTTCCAAGTGGAATACATGAGAGAGATTGCGAAAGAAAGAGAATTGTACATCGAATATCTGGAGTTTGAGCTTTCAGTTGTGCTGGAAACTCTGAAGTTTCCAAGGCATCTTGCAGTAGACTGTACAAATGCCTAAGAAAGAGCAAAGGTGGCTTGGATCAGGCAGCACCCAACATGTTTATGTAGCCTTGATAGGAAGGGATGTGTTTATTGAAGCTGCTGGCCAAGGCTGTATGTGCTGGAGGCTGCTAAGGAAGGGGAAGAATTTATTATCTGTAACAGCCCAATGTTACATATATTAAAAAAAAACACCTAAGAATAATTGATGATAAGAAATATCAAGCAGGACTTTCATAAACTGGAGAAGGAACAGAGCACAGGGTACGGGGTAAGGAAATACTTAGAGTGGGACTCTTACTTCACAGAAACTCAACAGTGATTCAGTGTGACCCAGCCTCAGGCACTACAGAGAGGAGAACCTCCCTGCACCCCAGTCTCACCCTCACTGTGCTTGCAGCACTGTGGTTACCCCGTCCCAGCATGTCTGTGCAACAGGGAGCAGGAACAGGCCTAACCAAAAGCCAAATATTTTTCCTTATGGGTTAGATTTCACCCAGGTGAATTCCCCGAGTCCATGGACAGCAAGTTTGTAGATAATGGATTTTGGAAGATAATATCTGTATATGCCTCTAAGAATGTGGCATCCCATCATTAAAACTAAAAAATACATATATAACTGAAAACTCTGTGACCTTCTGTGTTTGAAAATTTGCAGATGAATGCTTGCAGTGGCTCCAAAAGGAATGTTTTCTAGCCAGAGGCTTCTGGCTCTAATCTTTGGAGCTGCATCTTCTTGCTAGGCTGAGTTGCATTTCACTGTTGAAGACTAATTCATGTGTAGGGGGCTCATGTAATCCACCTCCAGGAATTGTTGCTGTACTTAAAGCCAATCTTTTTGCAGGCATTGCTCTGGGATTTGAGTTTTGTAATACATCTCAAGTTTCCATGTCTTGCTTTATTTTGGTTCGGGGCATAAAATCCACTCATGGCTTTTCTTCCCCAGGTATTTGGATACTTAATATTTTCAAAGCAAGAGGTTTTGTTTGCATAAATGTAAATGGGCTTGTGTAAGTTTACATACTTCAAAATCCACATAAAGAGAGGGAAATGAGAGAGGGAGTAAAAAGAGAAAATGAGGGAAGTAGAATAAAGGAGAAAAAAAGAAGACAAGCTTTCCTTATTTGAGTCTCTGCTGGTCTTTAACTACATCTGTGATGCTTTCAGGGGAGCTTGAGGTCATGTTTTGCATATCATACAATCATGGAATGGTTTGGGTTGGAAAAGACCTTAAAGATCAAACAGTCCCACCTCCTGCCATGGGCAGGGACACCTCCCACTGGATCAGGGGGCTCCAAGCCCCATCCAACCTGGCCTTGAACACCTCCAGGGATGGGGCAGCCACCACTGCTCTGGGCAACCTGGGCCAGGGCCAAACAACATTTTCGTAGCCCTTTTTCTAGAAATTCTCTTACAGGGATGTCCTAAACTGTTTGCCTCAGTCCCAGGGACTGGATCCTTACCAGCCCCTTGGGAAAATACCAGTCACACAGGCAGAGGGGTTCAGTTGATCCAACTCTGATGGAGGCTGTGGGTGCTGTAAGAAACTAAATGTTCAGCAGGAATGGGAAGAGGAAAGGTTTTAGCTGCAGGTGGAGTTTAGAATATGTGGGGACTACGCTGCTTCACCCAGCAGTGCGTGCTTTATCATGTGGGAGTGGATGGATTTGGGTTTGTTCTCCTAGGCAAACAGAAGATTGCTGCACTGCTCTAAACCCAGCAGTTCCTCCCCCTGGAAAAGCCCAAACACCTCACCTGTAATTCTTGTGATCCAGCCACTTGGCTTCCCTGCTCAAGCAATTTATTTGTTTGATATCACGACTCAGTGAAAGCAGAAATTGCAATAAAATCTACAAAACATTTTATAGAGTTGGATTTTGGAATCTCAGAGATCTTGGGAACAATTTACCCTGTAGCTTTGTTGAAGCACTTTGCATCTGAACAAATTTAAAAATGTATCTATGAAAGCATTTTGTTTTCCACCATTTAAGCAGTTTTAAAGAACACTTAGTGCCCACTGACTTTGTGCTTTGTGTACGTGTCAGCTGTTGCCAATATGGTTTAATCTGTGTCTGTATATACCTTGTATATACCTGGTAAATACCTTGTATTTACCATCTGTTCCTGAATGGAACCTCTGTAATAGATTATGTTTAACATTAATTTATCAAAGAAGAATGGACCCCTAATTATGTTTTCTAGTAAAGTGTTGTCTCAGCTCTATCTCTGGTGTCGTTTACAGCAGGTGGGAAGTGGCAAGGGATTTTGTGGTGGTGGCTCAGCAGCCAAAGTGGGTCATGGTTAGGCCCTCTGGAAGGTCACCCTCTGGCTGTGTCAGGATTATCAAATGCACTGCTGGGGTGAGCTGGTCCTATTTCTAGTGCAAGGAAGAATTCAGTACAATAGGGCAGGTTGGAATTCCTGAATGATGCCATATGAATAAGGAACTGATAATAGATAGGATACACTTCTAAGGAACACATCTGTTAACTTGGAGCATTGTACTTGATAAATTCAAAGCTATACATGAGTGAGTTGAAACCTGTTTACAACACAGTGAGAAGACAGAAACTGACTCTCTTTCCATCCAGCTGGATCAGATACTGAGCTCAGACTTGTTGCACTCGTGTCTGACTCTACCAGTCACTGTTGCACACACCTTAAAAAGCTGCTCAACCCTATTCACTTGGAATATCGGGGAAAACAGGTCCCATCATACCTGGAACCAAACGTTACAAACCAGGATGCTGTGTCTGTGGTCTTGTCCTTTCATCTGCCTGAATCCTTGTAGACTCCAGCACTCGCTCTCTTCCATTTCTCTGGCACCCACTTGCAGTCACCCTCCTCTGCAATCCACCTCCTTTCCTCAGAGATCTCACCATGATGTCATTGCACTTCAAGACTGGAGGGAGAAAAAAAATTGCTAAGATGCCACTATTACATCAAAGAACCTTCTCCCCTATTTCTAACTACTGGGTTGTCCTATTTAACAGCAGTAGTTAAGCCCTTCAGAGACATCAGCTGTGGGAAGGCTCCACAGGCAATCGCGTCCTACTTAGAATCAAAGAACCATCCAGTCCATCCACCAGCCCAGCCCCACGGTGCCTGCTTAACCATGTCCTCAAGTGCCACGTCTACACATTTTATTAAACCTCTCCAGGGATGGAGATTCCCCCACTGCCCTGGGCAGCCTCTGCCAGGGCTTCACCACTCTGTCACTGAAGATGTTTTTCCCAATATCCAATCTGAACCTCCCCTGGTGCAACCTGAGGCCATTTCCTCTCATCCTGTCACTTGTTCCGTGGGTAGAAGAGCCCAGCACCCACCTCACCACAACCTCTGAGGGAGCTGTAGAGGGTGATGAGGTCTCCCCTCAGCCTCCTCATCTCCAGGCCAAACAGCCCCAGGGCTCTCAGCTTCTCCTCCTAGGACTCGTTCTCCAGAGCAGCTTACATCAATATAAGGAATCTATAAATACAGCAAAACAGCAGAACAGTCAAGTTCCTTCTTACATTCATCTTTCCACTTGGGGGCTGTGTCCTTCCAGGATCCTTTTTCCCCAATCCCCTTTCCATTGTACAGTACCCTTCCATTTTACCACCAGAGGTCTTTAAATTAAAAAGCATTAAGAGATTGTCACACCTGTTTTTCAGGAATAATTTTGTCAGCTGAACACCTTTAATTAGAGGGTCAGTGTGGAATAAACTGAACAGGAACCCTTGTTACACTCATAATAATGTAGGTCCTACATTCAACTTTAGGCCACTGATTATGAACAACCATTTTTCTAGACTGAATAAAAGTCTTGCTATCCTGCTTCTACTTCTGCCACAAATCCAGACTGAATTCAGTCTCTGAAACCTAGAAAAGAAGATTTTCTTTAAGATCTGCTCTCTGGCTGGTGTTATTTCCAGGAATTACTGAGGCCCATCCTAGCTACGCCGTCGAGAAGCGTGCAGGGAGCCCTGAGGTCAGGCTCACACGAGACGTGAAGCCGCAGATGCCAGACAAGAGGAGCTGTCTGACTCGTGTCAGCGCTGGTATCTGGGCTGTTGAATGATAACCTCTAAGTGCAGGGACACCTGGAGTGGCACAAAGCTGGAGCAGGGCTCTCCTGATGCTCTTTGCTGACAAACTGGGATTTCTAATTGCTGGAACCTCCTCCTCCGTTAAGCCCAGGCCGACCATCGGTCACGTTGATGGATGGTTCCATTACGCACAGGCATAATGCTGGAAAAGCTGAATTGACTGTTATTTCACAAAAGAGAAACCCTCTTTCAAAAAATTGAACTGGCTTAAATGTCACAGATCTTAATGGGCTTCCAAAGCTTTAATACATTACATTCTACTTGGTAGGGCATGTGTTGTAACTCAGGAGGATGAGCTCATCTAATTTCTGTCCAAAATCTTCAAATAAAATAGAATCTGGGGAGAACATTTATGTCCCTAATCAAAGCTGAACTGCTTTACAAAACCCTGCAGTGGCTGCCTGTGATCAAGGATCCAAATCCCTTCCACACCACTTTATGGCACAGGGATGAGCGGGGAGCCTTGGGAAAAAACACATCCTTATCAGATCTTCATCATCTTCATGCACTGCAATGAAATGCTGTATTTCTATCATCATACTCAAGAACAAACAGAGCAAGCACTAGGAACTCCCTTGCCAGGATTTCTTCTGAGTGTTTAGGAAAGCTTCCGTCAGTCTTAAACTATAAGCCCTCACCAGAATACAAAAAAAATATAGAATTGACATCAGAACATGTCAAAACAACTAATAAATCACTCACTTTTGATACAAAATTAAACTGGTAAGTCCATCAGATGACTCTGCCCCTCTGCTCTGCTCTGGGGAGAGCCCACCTGGAGTCCTGTGTCCAGTTCTGGAGTCCTCAGCACAGGAAGGACCTGGAGCTGTTGGAGTGAGTCCAGAGGAGGCCACGGAGATGATCCAAGGGTTGGGGCACCTCTGCTGTGAGGACAGGCTGAGAGAGATGGGGTTGTTCAGCCTGGAGAAGGCTCCAGGGAGATCTTAGAGCATCCTCCCAGGACTGAAAGGGGCTCCAGGAAAGCTGGGGAGGGGCTCTTGATCAGGGAGTGCAGGGATAGGATGAGGGGAATGGTTTTCAGCTGAAGGAGGAGAGATTTAGATTAGATCTTGGGAAGAAATGTTTTCCTATGAGGGTGGGGATGCTCTGGCATAGGTTTCCCAGAGAAACTGTGGGTGCCCCATCCCTGGAGGTGGTTTTCTATCATTTTCAAGTGATATCTTTATTAAGATTTTTGAACTTGAAAGAAAACAATGCAAAGGACAAGAATAGTCACTGAATCCTCTGACAAGCCAAATCATTTGTATCATATGGGATATCCCAAAACTCATGAACCCTGAATGTGTGAGCACTTCCAAAGAATTCCATCTTAGCAGTGCAGTCCAGTGAGCGTGTACATGAGAGTCCTTTGAAGACCAGCACGTCACATTGAGAAGGAAAAGCCTGGTTCATCCATTGTTTGGAAATCTCTTCCGTGCCTCGCAGAGAACGTACAAACAAAGAGAAAGTAAATATTTTTACAAATGGAGTTTCCAAGAAAATGTTGCAATGAAAGAAAATGGCAAAGAATTTCCTTTGTTTGGAGTAGTAAATACACAGAAAAA
Source organism: Tapera naevia (assembly GCA_033556795.1). NCBI lineage: Eukaryota > Metazoa > Chordata > Aves > Cuculiformes > Neomorphidae > Tapera > Tapera naevia. Next base: position 362,013 of record JAUMJJ010000173.1, on the reverse strand, counting down.
TCTCTACAAACAAACTTCTTTCAGCTATGATATGAGTGAAGTTCACAGTGTAGGTCGTGAGATCCTGAGCCACCACTTCCATTGTGGGAGGAATTACTGGAAGAAATTCCTCATGACCTTGGTGAAGTCTGTTGTGTTGGACAGTATGGCAAGGTCTCCAGTGCTCTGTAGGATGCACACACACCTCACCAGTGCCACTGTTTGTTGTAGCTCCTTCAGGAGACAACGAGCTCAGGATGGAAAGCTGTAACTCTTTCCAGGTAAAGAGAAAGGCTCTGTTATTTTTGGTGTTGGCCGTGCAGCGTGGAACCTGCTGTCTTCAGGCCACTGGTTGAACTGTAACACAAGAACATCCACTGGGACTGATGGACCTTGTGAAATCAAGGGAGGGTCATCAGCCCATTTCTGTGTGACCACCAGCCTGCTGGAAAGGGAGGTCCAGCACACAGCTGAGAAGGTCAGCTCCATCTGGAAGCTTGCTTTATCCCTATGGTATTTTTTCCTGTGCTTCAGTATCCTCAAGTTCACTGATTTGACTCTGGTTCTTTTTCCAAGAGTAGGTCATTATTAAACATTGCCTCTTGCATCTGTCCTAGCACAAAGCTGGCATTTCCTATCAACCTTTTATCTGTGACAAGCAGAGCTGATATCCATATCAATGATGTATCCGAGGGAAAAGGAGCTCCTAGGTGATGCCAGTCACCTCCACAGTGCCAGTGCCAACATTGCTGCCTGCTGTGGGAATGCAGCACATCTACTAAAATGCAGAGGAGATTTTTTTCCCCCTGAAATATCTGCAGAGAAAAATTATTTCCACTTTCATCCTGTATTTATCACTTTAAAAAAGGACACAATCAGAACCCTCCAGTGCCTTCTGCATAAACCTCTGGACACTTACTATAGGAAGCTTTCTAAACAGTTATTTGTTTATTTTCTTCAAGTGTTTAATTGCTTTGCTTTTTTCCAGCCATTTCTTCAAGTCACACTGGTATAAGCACTCCAATGTGCTATGTCTTCTGTATAGCTGGTATTTCACTACCACACTGAAACAAGAGAGTGTAGATCCAGCACATGGCAACTGTCAAAAGGGGATTATACTGTTAAAAATGCCCAGAACTGCTCCCTTTTATTTTCTTTCTCTCTCTTTTTTTTTTTAAAAATCAATTAGGGAAAAATCCAAAAAGTGGCCAGAGCCAGCAAAAAAGCCCTGACACAAAGGGAATATGTCAAGGATTGTTTAAACATGGAGCTTTTAAAATATTTGTATTTTATTATATAAAATATAATGTTTGAATGTCCACTTTCTTATCTGTTTGGATTTTTTTTTTCTTTATTTAAAATCACAGTTGTCACTGTGTTCTTTCCCTTCATTTTCCAGGGGGGGACACTTCTACCACAGGCATCAGGAACACTTCATAGAACCATAGGATGTCCTGAGTCGGAAGGGACCCACAAGGGTGGTCCTGTCCAACTCCTGTCCCTGCACAGGACAGCCCCAACACTCACACCATGAACTTGCTCCTTAACAGAACAGATGAGAACAGTAAATCATATAAAAAGTTGCTTTAGAAACAGTTCCTAACAGTTACCTTCAAATACTGGAGCTGTTTAGCCAAAACCACAGGTACTTCTTGAATACAGTGGAAATATCTAATTTTAACAGATGAAATAAATGGAACTAAGCATGTAATAAGGGTACTTTTCAGTATAAACAGAGCAGAGATGCTCCAATAAAGGTCACCTAATAAGCATTAGATTGGCTCCTCTAGCTACAAAGTCAAAACAAACAGCTCCTCAGTTTTTGCATTAGCAACAGACCCTCAGGAAGTGTCCAAACCCAAACTTCAAAACATAAATCTCCAGTGCAGAAAATTCAATCTCCTATTTACTAGCGATGATGCCACTGGGTTCTCCTTGCATGAAGAGCAAGGAGAAAGTTTTTCACTGTCTGGAGAGCAAGTGAAGACAGCTGTGAGAGTACTTCCAGATGTGGAATGAACCCACCACATTGCATGGGTTCAGGGTTTGCTTTTTAAGGCCATTTATAGAACTCTGGAAAGAGCACAGGGTATCATCTTATTAAAAGGTAGGGAGGAATGGTTCATTTTCACAACAAATGAAAGACATGACTTATTTTTTTTGCAGTCACTACTACATCTGCAATCCAAAAAGGAAATACAACTAAGCAAGTTCCTACCATTACATTGGTGGATTTGCCCTAAAGAACACGTCCTGAACTTGGATGTAGCAAGTTACAAGGCATCCAAACATTCAGCTGGGTCCAACCTTTTTGTGAAGTTCACAGAATTTATAACTGTTTAGGCTGCCATGGTCATGAATCATAGAATCATGGAGTGCTTTGGGTTGGAAGAAACCTCAAAGCCCATCCAGTTCCAACCCCTCTGCCATGGGCAGGGACACCTCCCACCAGACCAGGCTGCTCAAGATCCCATCCAACCTGGCCTTGAACAATTCCAGAATGGAATCCACAATGGACTTTGTGATTCTTGAAGTATGAATTCCAAAACAACAAGAATTAGAGAATGACTTCCCAGAAGTACTGCAGATATCTGTGTGCAGTTGTGGGGAAAGGTACTGAGCTCACACAAGCAGCCTAGAGCAAAGCAGGAGTGTGTGTCCTGCTATGATGCTTCTTACAGCACCTGCTGTCTGAAGAAGAATGGAAGAGCACTGACAGATGATAAGAGAGAAGATTATGAATACCCACACGTTAAAATAGGTGAATTGCTATTTACAATGAAAATTAATTAAATCCTTTACTCTAAATTGGATTTAGTTTGATGAGACCTGGAAAGAATGATCAACATATTTACCAATGAACATGCCCTGCATTTCACATTAACAGGCTGTCAATAAGCCAAGTCAGATTGGGAGCCCTGAGCCTGCCTACTTCAGATGATTAATTTATATCTTTTATGCAAACATTAACTCCCTCCTGGCATGTCCTGTTCCTGCAAATACTAATCATGGCATAGATTAGGTGAACATGAAACAGACTGAGCATATCAAGTTCTACTACAGATTGTAGGTGTACAGTCAACAGCAAAGCACTTGCCAAAGGCAACAAAACAGGACAATAATACAGAAAACAAACCCTTGCCTGCTTCGTTACGCAGCCCCATAGTCCTACTGTGTGATAAAGAGATTTTATGACACCTGGCAGGTGACCAGGGGTTGAATGATCACTGTATGAGATGTCTCCATGGTTGGTCAAAGCAGGTTCTACTTCCTGAAGCTGGTGACTGTGTAAAAAAATCACCTACAGGGCCTGATCTCTGCATAGTTCTTCGATGATGGAAGTAGCTGCATTGTTTACACATTTTAGTTCTGCTATAAAGCAGCAAAAAATAGTGCAGGTTCTTACTCTGAGATCAGTAAATGATACTCCTCAAAGTCTCATGCACAGCACGTTGAAGATGCATCTGAAGCTCAGATTTAGTCCTCATGCCCATGACAGCTTTTAAAGAAATAGCCATCTGGCATCCCACCGGGCTTCAAATGCAACCTTACAGCTTCTGAAGTTGCTTTTATGTGTCTCCAGAGCTGCCTTTGTGGAAGAGACAAGACCTCCTGAAACTTTACATTACATGGGATGCTTTGGAAGCCCTGAAGAGAAAAAAATCAACCAAACAAACAGAACATAAAGATGAAAATTTGCCATTCTAGTTATTAATAATGCTGAAAAAAATTAAGTTGTGCTGAAGCAAAATGACGCCACCTGTTCTTACCTTCCAGGTGCTTGGAAAAACATAGTTACTGGGCTTCAGGGATTGTATTTGCTTGCTACAGTCAGGTATGGAGTCTTCAGGGATTCCACGAGCTGCATTAAGACATGGAGGAGAGAGGAAATCAATAACATTTACAGAAAGAAAATCAGTCAGATCATCTTTAAGTTTTAGACTACAACAAGAGAGGAGATATGCAAGCCTAGTTTTTTTTTTACAAAGAATATTGTAAACAGAGGCAGATTTTCAGCCAAGTATTAAGCTTGTTCTAGGAGGCAGAAATCAACATGATTTAAAAGACAAAGCTCATGGACTTCTATTCTATAGATTCATACCTCTAGAAGGGCAGCTGGTGCTGGGATAAGCACGACAGGACTCAGAGGAACCCATCAGTCCTTCTCGAAATTCACAAAGTCAAGCCATTCTTCACTTATTGATATTCATGAATGGAATTTCATCATCTATTTCCATCCTGGTCACCTCTGAGAGCAGCATCTGGTCAGTAGCCATTACCTGTAAATATGTTAATATTCTCTGTACTGGACAGATTTTAGTTTGTGTGAGTGAAATTCTTCATCTGATGCACAAGAACATTTTCTGAATGGGAACGGTTGCTTTCTCACCACTGTGGTGGGAATTTGGCATCCTCCTCCTCCCTTAAACAGTATGAAAAATCTCAACCTGAACAAACCCAGACGTAGCTCTAGCAGCATCTGAACACATCACGTGGTGGAGAGCCTTTAGGATCACAGCATGAGCAGCAGCAGCTAAAGCAGAAGAACCCTCAGTAGAACCTGCCAACAGCATGGGGAACCAAAGTCTTGCATTTACACACAGCTTTAATCCAGATATGTTTTACACCACAAAGGGGTGCCCAAAAGAAAGACTGTGTGCTTTCTTTTAGCAAAAAAGATGGAAAACAGCTTTCAAATTAAACAGATGGGCTTAGGCTGGTTGCCACAATGAATCTCTCCTAAATCCTTTCACCCCACTCCAAGGATGGGGATGGGAGGTGCAGGACACAGTAGGGTTAGTCAAGAATTCCATTTGTCCCAAGAGAACTGGGATTACTTCTGCTGCTAAGATGAGGAGTATGGATTTAGGCAGCATGTTTGGAATATTACTTGTGTTAAGTAATGTATAATATTTAAATTGTATGTATTTTTTTTTCTCTAGCATATATGACATGGCTGGACTATTTCTGGGGCAAGGGAAAAAAAACAAACCACAGTTTCAATTGTTCAAGAGAAATTCACACTGAATTCCTGCACAGTGTGTGCTGCTGCCCCACTGAAGTCACAAGGAGTGAGTTGTATCTGAGGAGCCTGGCTCATTTTTGTAGTTTATCCTTCTGATAAGGATGCCAGGTACTTCCTAAAGATACCCTGCATCAAGAAAGGAGTCAGTGGAAATTTGCTGGTTTACACCAGCTTTGAATCCAGGCAGGCATTTAGTGGAAATACCACTTGCTTCTTGCAAGGGAAAAAATAAAGAAACTCAGCATTGCAATTGATCTCTGGATCATTCAGGTTTTTTTGTGTGTGTGTAGGGTAACACAGAACCAAAGAGTGGCTTAGGTTGGAAGGGACCTCAAAGCCCATCCAGTCCCACCCCCTGCCATGGGCAGGGACACCTCCCACTGGATCAGGGGGCTCAAAGCCCCATCCAACCTGGCCTTGAACACCTCCAGGGATGGGGCAGCCACCACTGCTCTGGGCAACCTGGGACAGGGCCTCCCCACCCTCAGCATGAAAAATTTCCTCCTAATCTCTAAGTCTAAACTTTTCTTCTTTTAGTTTAAGCCACTCCCCCTTGTCCTATTGCTATAGGCCCTACTAAAATGTTTTTCCCCATCCTTTTTATAAGCCCTCTTTAAGTATTGGAAGGCTGCTCTAAGGTCTCCTCGGTGCCTTCTCTTCTCCAGGCTAAACAAATCCAACTCTCTCAGCCTCTCTTCATGAGAAAGGTGTTCCAGGCCTTTGCCCAAAGTCATGATGGTCCTGTTACTCTTCACAGTTTTAAGAAGATAACAAGTGACTTCAAGGACAAAATATCCCTTCTGTCCCTCTGAGAAAAATTGTGGGCAGTGTGTTTTCTCTAGAAACATTTTTAAAATAATTGATGAAGTGATACAGAACCTGTAAGTGAATTCAAGTTATAAAGTTATAGCTGTCCTTATGCAAGTCAGGTTATTTATATCAAGTTTAATATAGCCATGGTTTCAATCAGTGTTATTTTAACTTATGTATTTAAAAGTTGAAGAATGCCTTAGGTTTCCTGCCAGCTGTGTCACAGCCACTCAGGCTGTCGTGCAAGAGATCAGTCATTTCAAATCAGCGCATGACAGAGTGTAGGAAAATAAATATTCCCACAAATGCAAACATTATGAGGGAAGTGCTTTATGTGTCGTAAGCCACACAGTCAGCGGCTGCTTTAAGGGCAACATTCACTCTCCACGTTTATAAATAGCATTATGAAGGGTGTGTTAGATGCTCTAGACTACCCCGAGAACATCACTGCAATATTCTACAATTCATATCTTCATTTATACATGGTGAGGGGATATAATACCACCAGTTGGGTTTGGAAGCCTATCCCTATGGAAATCGTTATGATGAAAGCAAAGCAACAGCAAAACTGGCTCCCAAAATCCTGGGTGACACAAGAGGTCCCTGAGCTCCACCACGCACCAGAGCACAAACTTTCACCTCATTAACTTAACCTGTTCAGGAAGATTTTTAGTGTGAAAAATGAACTCATGCCTTGGCTTCTGTGACAGAACAATTTGGTTTTAGTTTAACTCTGCTGGGGAGTTACCTTTCAGGCTGATCAGAAGAAAGAGAAAAAAACCCAAAGGAATAACTAGATACAGTCCAATGAGTCAGTTGGGAGGTGATGTCAAAGGCAAATTTCAATTACAGCCCAGTTATTAACTGTGGCCACGTCAGCCTAAGACAAATACACCCAGTCTAACCCTAGACATGCTAATTGAAACATTTAATGAGGAGTCTCTACAACAAAACGCCCAGAGGAAGCAACCAGAGCCATGAGCTGTGGCCGAGATGCTCATGGTGAAGCTCCCAGTGAAATCAGAGTTTTGGGATCACATCAGGGATGAACCAGGAGCCAACCTTTGGTCCTGGCAATGCTCCCCATGGATAAAACAGGGGAGGAGCGCACACAAGGTCGTGATGTGTCCAGATACATCGTCACACCAAGGTGACCAGGCCTGGGAACACCAGCCCAGCAGGGGATCCTGGAGCCAACAAGCACAGCAGGCTTCCCCTTCAGGCCCCAGGGTGGTTTTCTCTTCCTAGCATACATTTGTGCTCAGGAGCACAGGGACTGGTTCCCCGTGTAAGGGGCAGCAACGCAGTGCCCAGGGGAGAGGGCCCGAGCTTTGAGAAAATTCAAGTTCACAGAGGGAGATGTGGCTTCGTGAGAACATGACTGTGGGGGGGGAAGGTTTGGGAGTGACACCTTATTTTTGGTGTTAGGAGAGGAAAGAAGGTCCTACAGTGCTCTGGTGGCCAAATATGAGAAAGGTGATAATGATAAGCCAAGAGAAAACCTAAGGGGATCGTAGGAAAGAGAAAACTCCACAAAACAAATGATGCTGAGAGAAGGAGGAAGAATTAAATACAGGACCAATTCACCTCAAGGCTAGTAAGTTAATGAGCAGGGTGGCCTACACTACGTGAGCACAGACCCGAGCCCTTGACTTCCAAAACTGACCACTTTGGAGAACCAAGATAGGCACATAACCCATGCAGGAGGAATTTAATATCTGAATAATTGCAAAACCTAGTGGATCTCAGGATAGCTGAGGACTTACTTATATTTCCAAGTCAGCCAATGAGTTGCAGGTGCTCAGCGCTCTGTCTATCATGATCTGAGTAGCTCCAGTGGGGGAGGAGTCTGGTACTGCCCTCTGAGAAGCTGAAACTGAGTGATTAATGCTAGTTTTTCCACTTCCCATCGTATTATCTCTGTATGTCTTTGGCAGAAGGCTGTGAGAGGCTTTTCCATGCCATGGACCTGAAACAGCTGAATCACAGTCCTGGATTATTTAATGTGAGTTAAGACATAGGAAAGTCTTAAACTGTTTCCTAAGAAGCTTCAAAGTACCCAAACATCCAAAAAGACTTCAGCATTTGCTTTCACATATAATCAGTCACACAAAACCACGTGCAAAGTTTGGATCAGAGAGCTGAAGTGTCAGCCAGCGAAAGAGGATCCACTGAGATAAACAATAGGCACCTCTTTTTCTAATTACTCTTTGAAACTTATTCCCTCTCTGTTTGACAAAACTAAATCATGGCAGTAAATCATCATCATCCAACCACCTAATTATTTTTTGAAGACCCGACGGTTCTGCTTTTTTGCTGATCTCTAAGAATTCCAAATCTGCTGCACTGGATTTGAAAATAAGAGTCTACACTTCTTCATGTTGGTTGTTGTGATACAGTGGGGGGTGTCCCTGCCCATGCCAGCAGGGTGGAAATGGATGATCTTTAAGGTTCCTTCCAACCCAAACCATTCTGTGATTCTGTGCTTTGAGAAATAGAGTTTAACAGGCAATTTGAAAAACACCAAATATTTGAAAGGTGCAAAGGGTTACTTAGAGGAAAACTGTTCTCCCCATATGCTACGATGCTTTTATTTTACAATACAATGTATAAAACCCAACTGAGCTTCTAACAACCAGCTTTGCTAAATCGGTGTTGAAAAGGACATTTGTGGGACTCTTACACGCAAAAAATGTTGAGATCATTCAAATGGAAGCTGTCACTTAGATCCTGTCTAAAACCTAAACGTTTTGCTGTCAGAATTTTATTGGCTAGGAAGACAGAAAAGAAATCCCCACTTAACCAGCAATGCCCAGCAGACTGGTGACTTAAAACCAGCATAATCATTGCAGCAAAACCCACACGTCTGGCACTTGACTTTAGTTCCTTTGAGAATCTTGCAGAGTGGAATGGTATCTTGCCATTTTAAGTTCCATCTTTCCTAGCAATGCTGCTGATAAGCTTAATTGAGAGATCCTTTCTCATTTAATTTCATGTGAATGCACAACTGTGAACAATCTTTCCAATCAAAAACCCCTCATATATTGTTGATCTAAATAATGTCTCTTTAATCTGAAGAGATAGAATTGATTTAGTCGCAATCATAGTCTAGAAGAGATTGAACACTTAACCTGCTTTAATGGAATAGAGTTGTATAACTCCCATAAAATGACCTTGTTTAGCTTGAGTTTTTTAGCCATTCAAAAGAGAAAACTCAGTTGAGAAATGGTCCAAGGCCAGGCTGGATGGGGCTTTGAGTCCCCTGATCCAGTGGGAGGTGCCCCTGCCCTTGGCACAGGTGTGGAACTGGGTAGGCTTTGAGGTCCCTTCTGACTTAAACCATTTCATGATTCTATGAAACCAGAATACTAAGCTGGAAGTTCCCACACACCACCAGAAGTTCATTTCATAGCCAAAGTCAACCCTATTACACCATTTTCTTCTGATGTCACCATTCTGCAATATAATACTTAAATAAGCTTCTAAGAAGTCCTGTTGGGTTTGTTGTACACTTGGATTACCCTACCTGCTATGCAGATGAGTCAGTCCCATCAGCTGAGAGAGTTGGCAGGATTGACCTTAACTTGGTTGACAATGTCCTTCTGCCACCATCTTCTTCAAAATGAATACAGCTGCACATCCCAAGGCCTGTCCGGTTGAGGGAAAATAAAGAGAAGTTATTTTTAAATGGTATCTCCAATACAGTTACTGTTGTTATGAGTTCAAGAGATAAAATTGATAGATGATTTTGTCTTATGCGGTCAAATGATGCATCTTTTGCTTCTGTAAACAATCCTTTTCATTAAAAAAAGACATTAAATGACATCTAATGGTACTGAGATGTTCTAGGTCACATCAGCTCTTTGTATGGAGTTTCTGCTTTGTATTTCTGATGTAACACCAAAAAGAGGTACCAAAAGACTGGGCATGGGTTCTATTTTCTCTTTAAAAAGCAATCGTAACACAGTGTTGCCTCTTATCCATGAATGTGAATTCTCTTCATGAATATGATCTCTTTAGAAAAGAAAGATTACTTTCCAGTTCTTATGAGCAGAGGTTCTCTTTGTTTCAGTGCTATCTCCATTTTACTATGTATATCAGTTTTAGACTACTGAATAAATATCAGTGCATCACATAAATTAAGATTAAATAGGAGCAACACTAAAAAAAGCAAGCCAGGCTTAACCCCGCTGCAAAGTGAATTAAGCATAATGACATCAAATGGGAACAGGAAGCTTGGAAAAGCAATAGGTGATTACTGTCTCTTAATTTATGAGAAGGATTAGAGAGTAAATGCTTGTAGAGAGCACGAAGAGTAGAGCAGGCACTTTTCACTGCAGAATAATTATGCCATGTAAGACAAGGACATTCCTTACCTGCTCATCTTGCTGCAAAGGGCTCACCACCAGCCTTAGGAAGCCTACAAGCTTCTGGTGATAGAAAACCTTTTTCCCTGTTACACAGTCATGAGAAATTCAGCTTTCAATAAACCACTTTCACCGACCTCTTTTGTTCAAAACTCTGTTCCTCCCTCTATTATTAACTTCAGCTCCACGGAGCATTCCTGTGTTTCATATCAACCTGTGCTCCATCACCACCAGAGCTGACAAAGGTGTGAGGAAAGCTCTGCATTGCCCATATTGTGCCCTGGTGGTTTTCCTCTGCATGGTTAAAGCTGTAACTAGGGATTGATGGGCTCCTGACCTCTTTCCAACCTGTCCTGGCAGCTCTCTCTTTGCACGGCCCCTCTGCCATTGCTTGGCTTAAATACCTAATGTAGAGCAAGAGTTCTTTTCTCTTTCCTCTTCCAACATAGATGAAAGCATGAATGAGGGCAGAACGCTCACGTAAAGGCACAGCAGAACATCACAAAATCACCAGGAATTTGAGATTATCATTGCAGAGCTTGCTGCATTCAAGGATTTCAGAAGAATCATAGAATCATGGAACGGTTTGGGTTGGAAGGGACCTTAAAGTCCATCCAGTTTCAATCCCTCTGCCATGGGCAGGGACACCTCCCACTGGATCAGGGGGCTCAAAACTCCAAAAGAAGGCCCCCAGAAGAACAGCTGCAAAAAGTAGTCACACCTGGATCTCTGAGAAGATATGCATGTAACTTTGGGGGGTTTTGAATAAATAAAGATCCACCTTCTCAGAAACAAGGCAGCTGATGAAATGACCTAAAGGATCTTGTAGGTCCTGAGCTGAGCTTTCTTGTAACTCCTAGCACAAACTCCTAATGGAAGAAGGCACCATGTCTTGGTGTCTATGGGGCTATCATTGGCTCCAAACTAAAAGCAATTTTCAGATGAGAAATGAAAAGCATTACAGAAATGGAGCAACTCCCAAATGAGGCTGAGAGTTGGGGTTGTTCAGCCTGGAGAAGAGAAGGCTCCAGGGAGACCTTAGAGCAGCCTCCCAGGACTGAAAGTGGCTCCAGGAAAGCTGGGGAGGGGCTCTTGATCAGGGAGTGCAGGGACAGGATGAGGGGGAAGGGTTTTCCACTGAAAGAGGGGAGATTGAGATGAGGCCTTCAGAAGAAATCTTTTCCTGTGAGGGTGGGGAGGCCCTGGCCCAGGTTGCCCAGGGAAGCTGTGGCTGCCCCATCCCTGGAGGTGCTCAAGGCCAGGTTGGATGGGGCTTGGAGCCCCCTGATCCAGTGGGAGGTGTCCCTGCTCATGGCAGGGGGTGGGACTGGATGGGCTTTGAGGTCCCTTCCAACCCAAACCGTTCCATGGTTCTATGAGATTCTTTGCTTTGACCCAAAATGAGGACGATAGCTGCTTTCCTTTATTCTGGCAATTGCATTAAAACCACATCTCTATCTGTTAATTGCAAGGTGACCTTCTCATTTTCTGTTTTCTTTTTGGATTGTCCTCATTGAGGCTTCTGGGAGTACTTCAAGAAACAAAGGAAAATTGATTTTTCCATTTATTTATATCATCTTCATTTCTCAACAACACATCCAGACCACTGACTGAAATGTTTTGTTTGCCTGTATCAAATCCATGCATTTTGATAAACTACTGCAAAGATCTTACTCTTGTCTCAGCATGTCTGAAACCATATATGTTAAAATGTCCTTAAAAGAGGGGGAAATCACAGCAAGAGGGAAGAAAGGAAGATAGAAATGACATATTAGCAATGAGAAATGCTGCTAAGAAGAAATATATTTTCGCTTGGCATAAATAAGAGGCTTCTTTTTCGTTGCCAAAGTAAAGTCAGATTACTTTTCAGAGTTATGCAAACCTCAAAGTTTTGCCTGGAGGAGATCCTGATAGAGAATTTGAGGAAGGTTCATTCCAATTCCTGCTATTTGAGCCACAAAGGAGAAATACAGCTGGCAGCAGCTCAGCACGCCCTGGGATGCGATTGGTCTGTCGGCCTTGAAAGAAGAGAAGAGTTGTGGGTAGGGAAAAGGCAAGTGGTCTCCATGCGTGACTTCCAATGAGCCCCAGACACAGGGTACTGGAAAACTAAACCACCACCAAACAGGAATCAAAATCCAGCCTGAAAGTAGTTGGTTATTTCACTGCTGTCACCGTTACTATTTATTTTATATTTCAGCTCCAATTACAGAACTGTTGTGCCCATTTAATAAACTATAACAAAACATCCGTTTCTGTGCAAAGATACAGAAATTACCTTTTCTTTTATAGTTCTTTTAGTACCTGCATGGCAGGCTTTCGACAGCAACAGGATGTGTTTTGTTTGTTTGGCATTCCAGCACTTCACTGCGTGACACCAGGCAAGATGGAAAAGATGCCTTTGGCAGTGGCGCGCTTGGGTCTTGCTGGAACTTGCCAGGAGGGAAGGAGCAGAACCTGAGCCTGCAGGGATGTCTTGTATTAATGGGCCACTAATCCAAAAGATTTATCACTTACCTGTCAGACAAAGTGAGTTTCAAAAACATTTTAAAAAGCTATCAAGAGCACAACGAGCAGAAATTTGCCATTTTCTGTACTCTTCTAAACCCAAGTCAATCCCCTGCACTGAAAGCAGGAGGGAAACCACTAAGCTGTCAGGATTGTGTTAATGCAACATCAGTGCTCCTGAAGCAAAGCACCATTTCCTGTAACCCTTCCTTCTCCTTGGCAGAGTGCATCTTTTGGTGTCACTGACTAGAGTTTGAGCACAACCCACCAAATGTAAAGAGATAAAGAAATTGTTCAAGCCTCTCATTTCCTTTTCATTATGCTTTGTTAGTCTTTTCTGTGCAGCACCAGCAGCACTTACAGCCACATCATCCCAGGAATGAGGGTGAGAAGAGATTCATTACTGCTAGGACATTTAATTCACATCATGGGATGGTTTGAGTCGGAAGGGAACTCAAAGCCCACCCAGTTTCACCCCCTGCCATGGGCAGGGACACCTCCCACTGGATCAGGAGGCTCCAAGCCCCATCCAGCCTGGCCTTGAACACCTCCAGGGATGGGACAGCCACCACTGCTCTGGGCAACCTGGGCCAGGGCCTCCCCACCCTCACAGGAAAACATTTCTTCCCAAGATCTCATCTCAATCTCCCCTCCTTCAGCTTCTGCCATCTGAGAGATTCATCTCTGAGCTTCAGCATTAGTAGAGTTTTGCTGGACACAATTGCAAAACCCTGCACACCTCTTCTTTCTGCAATACAGCAGAAGTGTGAAATCTACCTAAGAGAGCAAATTTGGAGAAGAAAAGCTCTCTGTCTCCTGTAGGACAGTGAAAACAGTTGAACAAATCACAATCTATGACTTGGAACCACATCCTAGAACAGGAGACAGACACATACCCTGTCTTCTCTCTTCTTTCTTACAATGAACTATCAATGTAGAACCACCTGTGACCATTCACTATGAAAACAACCCACAGATGAGAACTTCAAATCATCAGACTTTTGATCTTCATTTTTTTTAAACCTATCGAAATACCAGGGTTTGTAAATGTCCCCTCAGGCTCTGGTGGTCTCTTTATGCTTTTCAATTCTGTATTTTTCATATTATTCCAATAAAGGGAGGAGATTAATTTTTATTTTGTGAGCAAAGAGATGTAAAACAGCAGAATCTCACTGATGAGTGATACAGACTGCTTCTGTGCAAAGCAAACTTGTCAAAATCACATCCTGGGGTTCCCTGTTTATTACCTTGAAATTATTTGCAGATCAAACCTATGCAGTTGAGCACTGAAAGGGTGAGTTTTCTACTGCTTGTCCCCAAGAGCTTAACAAAGGTAAAGCCTGATGTTTTCTGGGTCATTCTCTCTGAAAAGATTTTATAATGAGAACGTTGAAAAATCTCCTTTGCAATATGTGAACCTGAACCCAGCTGCCTTCCACTTCTACAGGACTGAGAAAACCCCCTAAAGAGCAGCAATGGGTTATTTAAAGACCAAAGTAAATGGGTCTGAGTCTGAGCAGATGCGGGAAACACATCAGTGTCTCATGATGTGAGACAATCTCACGACCTGGGAAGGTGTCAACAACACTATAACCAAAGAGCCAGTTTATAAAGAAATATAGAGGGAATAAGAAATTAAAATACCTAATCTGGAAAAATTATGTGCACTTCTGCTATTAAAACACTGGAGAAAGGCCAAAAGAGAGATAAATCACAATGTGACCTCTGGAAAATGTGGAATAATTTTGGAAGCTAGATCTATTTGACTTCCAAAGGTGACCTGTCACTAATCTAGAGTGACATGGATAAAAATTTGGATATTAGAGGATATTTTTAAAACATGTCAAAGAAAGCCATGCTAAGATTGACAGCCTGGAAGCTGAAGGTGCATAAAGTCAAGCTGGAAAAAAAGGTGACAATTTTTGCTCAATAGCAGTCAGTCGCTGCAAGAACTTCTCATGCATGGTTTCCCCTTTGCTTAAATTTTTTAAATAAGTGTGGATGCATTTCTAAAATACATCCTTTTGTTGAATAATGCAGGCTGCCGTGTTCTGTGTAGGACATCAAATACTCCCTTCTAGCCTTAATCTATGAATTATTATAAATCTATTATATACAGTTTCTTCAGAGAATCAGAGAATCATTAAGGTTGGAAAAGACCTCTCAAATCACCCAGTCCCACCATGCTTGTTCCTATCAAGGTGCTTGTCTCCCCCTATTCAAGGTGATGATAATTTCAAGACATCAAATGAAACAAGCCAAGGTGCATTTGATGACGATGACCATGCGATGCTTGAATCACAGCTGTGCCTGTGGGGGAGCTGTCAAGGAAATCTTGAGGCTGAGATCTTAAAACACACTGGGTAAAGAACAGCGTGGCATCCTGGGCTGCTCTGGAGAGGACAACAACCCCCTTTGGCCCTTTCTCTGCCCCACCCTCCCCAGTAATGATGGGAAGGCAATCTGTGCTCACGGTTACAGTGAACATCGTGGGGATCCGTCCTCATTTTCATAAACACAACCTGCCTGAACAATAGGTGCATTTTCATCCCTGCCTTGCAGATGTTGTTGCAGCAGCTTGTGGGGAACTTACAGGTGGGCTTTGCCCTCCCTTTGGGTCCAACCATAAAGTCCCATCCAGCAAGAGCTTGCAGGTGTTTCCCATATCTTTGTGGTTATTCCTTTTGAAATGCATCTCGCCCACTGCTTAAAAAAATATTGCTTGGCAACATGGCTTGTTTCCCTTCTCTTTAATTGCCCACCCACCCCGAACCAGAGAGTGGGTTATGCTGTTTAGAATGGTCACAGGTACAATGTGAGCCCTTGAACGGAGAGGCTTCCCTCCAGAGCGGGGGGCTCCGAGGGGAAAGGTGACCCAGAGTTGTGGTCACATTTTTCACCTCGGCTTCGCTTTCCAGAAGGCCAGCGCTGTCATAGTTGGCACCGGCCGCGTTACCACCTGCATCCCCCCAGAACATTGCACAGAACTCACCTTGTCTTTGGGTAATTGCACTTGTAAAGCAGAAGCAGGTCACTTCCGCATCATATTAAGCACCTCGCGATACATAAAATCCAGACAAGTGAAAAAAAACACTTCTGTGGTCACAAACTGACTCAGATCTGATAGGTTTCCTAGGCTATGAGTCCATACTTCCCATAACCTTTTGGAAAAAAGTTTGATTTAGTTTCATTTTGCTTTCACAATAATTACTGATATCCTGTGAATCAATCAAAACAAAGCAAGGGATCAAAGGAGGGCGTAGGGAAAGAGACCCAAAGTACTTCGAGCCAAATGGAGATGGAAGCTGCACACAATTTGCTTCTGAAATCCTAACATAAGCTAATAACTAAGTTGGACTTGCAAAGTGGTCTGGAAGGGACCTGGAAGTTAGAGGGCTATATTCATAGAATCATACAATCATGAATGGTTTGGGTTGGAAGGGACCTCAAAGCCCACCCAGTCCCACCCCCTGCCATGGGCAGGGACACCTCCCACTGGATCAGGGGGCTCCAAGCACCATCCAACCTGGCCTTGAACACCTCCAGGGATGGGGCAGCCACCACTGCTCTGGACAGTACTCATCTGCTTTGCTCTGTTATTTTTATTATAGGAGCAGCATAATTTTTTCAAGGGGATTTATTTGGATGCCACATCCAAATCCACTGCTTTTATTTTTCAATATCGTCATTCACTGGGTGGGCCAGAAATTGCCCAGTTCTAGCCAGTTCCTTTGGAAGCAGTGCCCAAACCAGGCAGGATCTCACTAGCACCTAATTGCTTTTGGAAAATAAACATTTTACCTCATGTTTCCAAGGCTCTGTCTAACAGCACAGTAGGTCCTCTGCTGCTCATGCATGAAGAGAGATTAATGAGGACTTTAGTACCCACCCCCTCATCAGCCAACCACCTACAATTAGGTGGGAAGAGTTGCTACCTGGTGTCTATCTCTTTCTCTTGCCTGGACTGGACTTTTACCTTGGTATAGGATCCTAACTTTTTGATATCTAACAGCTACTGCAATAAATCCCACTTCTGCTGTGAAGTTTAAACAGTTTTTGCACAGAAAAGTGATGCAGAGGAAAGTTTTGCACAGAAAACAGGACAGGTAGAACCTACCAGCATGCTCCTGACCTTGAAGAGTGAAATTTCCATAGCACAGTAATCTACACATATTTTTCCCTTGCTGCCTGCTAAAAAAAGGAAATTCTTTATAGTTTGGGTACAATAGATTCCTTGAAGTGTACATCTTTGTGGCCATATGCTCTGTAGAGGACATTCCTGCTATTCTGTGCAATAATTGTGCTTCTTTTGCTTCCATTTTGGTTAAATCTAAGTAGCAGCAAAACCTAAGAGAGATGACCGTGTACTGGGCTGTTGTGTGTGGGAGTCCTAAATTCCTTATGTCTTTTATGATTTCCAGTATCGTAGTGGTAAAACCAGAATCATAGAATTACCTAAGTTGGAAGGGACCCACAAGGACCATCAAGTCCAATTCCTGTCCCTACACAGGACACTCCCACACTCACACCGTGTGACTGAGGGCATTGGCCAGATGCTTCTGGAATGCTGCAGAGTGGGTGCTGGGACTGCTTCCCTGGGGGAAGAACCTCTTCCCAATGTCCAACCCAACCCTCCCCTGGCACATCTTCTGCCATTCCCTCTGGTCCTATCTCAGGTCACCAGAGAGCAGAGCTCAGCCCCTGTTTCCCCTCCCTTGTGAGAAGGCACAAACAGCCATGAGATCCCCTCTCAGTCTCCTCCTCTCCAGCTGAACAGACCAAGGGACTTCAGCCACTCCTCACACGACTGCCCCTCCAGACCCTTCCCCAGCCTTGTGGCCTCCTCTGGACACTCTCCAGTAGTCTGAAGTCCTCTTTATCCTGTGGTGCCCCAAACTGCCCCCAGTGCTCGAGGTGGGGCCTCCCCAGTCAGGAGCAGAGTGGGACAATCCCCTCCCTCTCCCAGCTGGCGATGCCCTGCTGGATGCCCCCAGGACAAGGTTGGCCTCTTGGCTGCCAGGGCTCACTGGTGGCTCATGAAGCCAATAGAGGTTTCAGAAGACTTGCATATGAGGAAGTCTCAACAGATTTATTTTTTCAGGGTATGCTATACTGGTGTAGGCTGTGTCCTCCAGCCCCTTCCCCAGCTCTGTTCCCCTTCTCTGGACACACTCCAGCCCCTCAATGTCCTTGTACTGAGGGGCCCAGAACTGAAAGCTTTGTTTGAACACAAAGTGGAACCAAGTGTCTAAATGCAGTGCTGTAATTGTAAAGGGCATTTTTACACACGTGTCACCTCAGAAGACACCCACACTGTCACTTCTGAGGGAAGCACCAAGGACTTCAGTTTGGGAAAGATGTCAGGATGCTGGAGAGTGTCCAGAGGAGGGTAATGAAGATGGGGAAGGGGCTGGAGCACAAGCCCTATGAGGAGAGACTGAGGGAGTTGGGGCTGTTTAGTCTGGAGAAGAGGAGGCTCAGGGGAGACCTCATTGCACTCTACAACTCCCTAAAAGGAGAGTTGGTCTGGGGTTGGTCTCTTCTCCCAGGTGACCAGGGACAGAACTAGAGGGCAGGGACTCAAGCTTGGTCAGGGAAAGTTTAGGCTTGATGTGAGGAAAAAGTTCTTCACTGAAAGGGTGATTGGCCATTGGAATGGGCTGCCCAGGGAGGGGGTGGAGTCACCGACCCTGGAGGTGTTTAAGGGGAGACTGGATGAGGCACTGAGTGCCATGGGTTAGATGATGGGTTGGTGTTGGGGTTGGTGTTGGTTTTGGGTTATAGGTTGGACTCAATGATCTCAGAGGTCCTTTCCAACCTTATGATACTGTGAGATACTGTGACTTGTTTCGCGTAACGAGCACGTACCTTACAGAAACCCTTCCCAGGGAGACAGAGCACTGATGGACATCAGCCAGGGTCCACCCCACACAAGGCACCTTCAGCTCCTGCCAGCTTCACCTGCACCCAGGAGCCACCCCCACTGACTGCTTCTGTCTGGGATTTACAGTTTGATCGATGGCGCTGGGAGAGGAGGCCTGCATTAAGGAAGTGGGAGACAAAAGGAATGAAGCAAAAATGTAAAAGAACATTATGGGCTTACAGTAAAGATTTGGTGATAAGGGGGAGAACACAGAAAGACAAGAAAATTCCTTAATATATTAAAATATATCAAAAGAACTGTATAAAAAAATATAGAGAGAGAGTCCTTGGATGGCTCCGGTCACCATCTGTGTTTAAACTTTTGTCAAATAATACAGACATTATATTGTTTAATGCTATTGAAACCAGCCCAGCTGGAACTTGGTGCTCAGAGTTGAGAAAATGAACATAGTTTTTAACAAGTACTGATAGAAAGAAAATTCATAACTGAAATCTGGGTTGATATTTATCACTACTAGGGAGTAACATCACTCGGAGATCATCAGCATCAAATACAAATATTTCATTTGATGTCACCTTAGATAACTTTGTTCTTTTTTATTTGGGCTTAAATTTCACCTGAGTCTTTGGTTTAGACACCAGATTTGGCTTCCCAAATGCAAAAAACATAAGTGAAATATTTTCAAAATGACTTTTGCAGCAGCTGGGACAGAAGAAGACAATCTGTAATCAGACAGAACAAAATGATATAAATTGCTTTCACCTCCCTTTTCCAAAGAATTTTTACATACTAAAGTATTACTACATTTTATGTACTATGACATTCCTGCCCAGTCACCCAATCAATATCAGCCTTAAAGACAAAATACTTAATAAATCAAAGCCCATTGGCCTTTCCAAGCCCTTTAACTCAGTGAAGAACACCTTTCACATGAAGTCC